>CM057834.1:50989440-52189440 GCA_030068075.1 Paguma larvata | reverse complement strand
TCTGTCTCTCTCTCTCAAAAAATAAATAAACATTTAAAAAATTAAAAAAAAAAAACAAGATCCATCTATATGCTATCTACAAGAGACTGAGAACACCTTAAGGTTGAAAGTGAGGGGATGGAGAACCATCTATCATGCTACTGGAAGTCAAAAGAAAGCTGGAGTAGCCATACTTAGATCAGACAAACTAGATTTCAAACTAAAGACTGTAACAAGAGATGAAGGAGGACATTATATCATAATTAAGGGGTCTATCCATCAAGAAGAGCTAACAGTTATAAATGTTTATGCCCCCAACTTGCAAGAACCCAAATATATAAATCAATTAATAAGTAATCTTATTGATAAGAATATGGTAATTGGAGGGGATCTTAATACTCCACAGTAACATAGAAAATCAATAAAGAAACAATAGTCTTGAATGATACACTGGACCAGATAGACTTGACAGATATATTCAGAACTTTTCATCCAAAAGCGGCAGAATATACATTCTTCTCGAGTGCACATGGAACATTCTCCAAAATAGATCACATATTGGGTCACAAAACAGCCTTCAATAAATATAAAAGAAATGATATCATGCCATGCATCTTTTCAGATCACAACACTATGAAACTTGAACTCAACCAGAAGAAAAAATTTGGAAAGCCTCCAAATGTATGGAGGTTAAATAACACCCTACTAAATAATTAGTGGTTCAAACAAGCAATTAAAGAAGAAATTTAAAAATATATGAAGCAAATTAAAATGAAAACATGACAGCCCAAACCCTTTGAGATGCAGCAAAGACAGAACTAAGAGGAAAATACATTGCAATCCAGGCCTATCTCAAGAAACAAGAAAAATCCCTAATACAAAACCTAACAGCACACCTAAAGGAACCAGAAGCAAAGCAACAAAGAAACTCCAAAGTCAGCAGAAGAAGAGAAGTAATAAAGGTTAGAGCAGAAATAAACAATATAGAATTTAAAGAAAAACAGTAGAACAGATCAATGAATCTAAGAGCTTGTTTTTTGAAAGAATAAAAAAAATTGATAACCCCCTAGCCATATTTCTCAAAAAGAGAGAAAACCCAAGTAGGTAAAATCACAAGTAAAAGAGGAGAGATCACGACCAACACCACAGAAATACAAGAAATTATCAGACAGTATTATGAAAAATTATATGCCAACAAACTGGACAACCTGGAAGAAATGGACAAACTCCTAGACACACACACTACCAAAACTCAAACAGGAAGAAATAGAAAATTTGAACAGACCCATAACCAGCAAAGAAATTGAATCAGTTATCAAAAATCTCAAAACAAATAAGAGTCCTGGGCAGAGAGCTTCCCAGGGGAATTGTATCAGACATTTAAAGCAGAATTAATACCTATCCTTCTCAAGCTGTTCCAAAAAATGGAAACGGAAGGAAAGCTTCTAAACTCATTCTATAAAGCCAGCATTACTTTGATTCCCAAACCAGACAAAGGCCCCGCTAAAAAGGAGAATTACAGGCCAATGTCCCTGATGGATATGGATGCAAAAATTCTCAACAAGATACTATCAAATCGAATTCAACAGTATATTAAAAGAATTATTCACCATGATCCAATGAGATTCATTCCTTGACTGCAGGGCTGGTTCAATATTTGCAAATCAATCAATGTGATACATCACATTAATAGCAGAAAGGATAAGAACCATGTTATCCTGCCAATAGATACAGAAAAAGCATTTGACAAAATACAGCATCCTTTCTTAATAAAAACCCTCTGGACATTTACTTTAAACAGAAGTAAGCTTTAGCTTACTTTAACCTAAAACGGAAGTTTAGCATCTAGTTGCATTAAACCTTTCTACTCCAGAATATGTTTTTGGCTTTATCTTGTCTAACCAGAAGGCCCACTGAAGTGTTGCTTCTGTTGTTAACAGAGCAATCTGCCCCTCAAGTCAAGTCAAACTTTTATCTCTAAGGGAGCAGGAAAAAGGCTGGAAATTTTTTAATAGCTATTGCCCACCTCCATCCCAGCCACTGATTCTAGCCCTCCAGGCTTGAAAAAAATATCAGGGCACCATCTAGTTGCATCACAAAAGTTCTATTTCTATCTCAAAGTAGAGAACAGACACAGATGTTTTCCTGTTTCCTTCTGACCTTAACAAAGTCTTCATATTTTTAGAGCTCTGTCAACATTTTTTCTGCCCCAATACACCCAAGGAAGATAATAAACTCTGTCAGTAACAGCACCTCACAGACCATGGGAAGGATTCTCATTTGTGGGTCGGGATAGGGGGTAGAGTACACAAACTTTATGGAGACATAGCAACAATTTTGAGAAGAAAGTTGTTTGGTGTGAAAAGATAATTACAATACCCCTCCACTCTTAACCCTCATTTTCCCCTCAAATAAAAATAAATTCTTTAAATTTCCTAACTCATCTACTTTTTTTTTTAATCCCCTCACCTTAGTTTTAAGTGTTTATCACAAGCCTCACTACTCCCTCAAAAGTCCAAATCCTGGGGTCACATTAATGTCTGCTTTCATTTTTCCTTCTCTGCTCAAAAAGATATTAATACCTAGGAGGGACCCTACAGAGAAGTCTAATGTTCACCTCATTAGAACCAAATTTTACATTTGTGAAGAGCAAAAACAATGCTTCAAACACCGTGATCAGATTCATTCCACACTCTCCTCAGCCTTTCACATGTCCTAAAAAATGGTGTGCTTTGTTAAGAGCTTGGAAGAGTGCTGCCCTATCAAATTTATGACAGACTTAAAGCCTTCCTGTAGTTTTTTACCTTTGGTTTTCAGAATGATACAGTTTTATCAAGAGTACTTCTCCTTTAGAGGCACCTGGGTAGGTCAGGTGGTTAAGTGTCTGACTCTTGATCTCAGCTCAGGTCACGATCTCACAGTTTGTGAGATTGAGCCCTGTGTCAAGCTTTGTGCTGACAGTGTGGAGCCTGCTTAGGATTACTTCTCTCCCCTTCTCTCTGCTCCTATTCTGCTCCCTTTCTCTCTCTCTCTCTCTCTTAAAATAAATAAATCAACTTAAAATAAAAGCGTACTCCTCCTTTAAGCAAGACCATTATATAAAAATTATATTACCTAAAAGAAAAATGAATGTTATATTCACCTTATAAAATCATTTACCCATTGAGTTTCCTGCTATCTTTGAAAATGATTAAATTTATTCGAAGTTCTGATTTATACACACATGGGGGAGGAGTAGCCTTATAATGTAAAGCAAGTATACTGATACCCATAAAGAATTCTTCCCCACAAATTCACCAATTTTTCTCTATACATTCCATATCTTTATTTATATACTCATTATCATAGTCGTGAATGTCCCAATAGATACAGAATATGAATAACTACCTAAATATATAATTTTTAGCTATTATTTGGGTACTGGCTGCAAGGAAACCTGTTTTTCACAACACATCACAAAAGATTGAGCTGAAGTGTCAGTTTCAGAATAAACACTTTTAAGTGTCTGATTAGGTGAGTTAGAAGTTAGGTATCTCAGGTGCTGAAAGGCTCTGCCCTAACATTTACTCAGTCCTAGGAAAACAGCTATGTTGAATCACGGGCAGAAAGATAAGAAAAACACTTTAAGTCTTCAAATTAAGTTAGTCACTCATTTTGCAACTGTGTTCACTTCTGAAAGCCTTGATAGACAAATATTTCAAGGGAAACTGTGTGTAAAGAAAATAAATTGCCATTTGGAACTCCTCATGCCTGGCACTCTTGAGGAAGAAAGAACCCACCCTTATTCTGCACACAGCACTTCCTGCTGCTTTGTTCTTTATTTAGTTCTCTTTAAAGTTCAACAGCATTTTAATTCTTTTTCAAATTCACCAAAATTCTAAGTCACCCTATACGTGACAGAATTTTGAATAAATCCTCAAGTTCTCAAAATATAAAGTCCTGAGCCACAACTGAAAACAGCAGGCAGTGGCTTTGTCAGGTATCTTTCCTCATCTTGCCTGGCTTGGTGCCCTCAGCTAGCACCATCTCTCCCTCTCCACTGACACAGAAGCCTGCTTCTTATACTCACTTGGGGCCTTCTTGCCCCTTCACTTAGGTCTCTATTGCTTGTCTCAGCACTGTATTCATATTAGCCTCATCACCCTCTCCTTCCCCACAGAATTCTGAGGTTTTGTTTTTGTTTTTTTCAAGGATCCACTCCTCCACACAAGCATGTGCTTCAAGGAAACTGGTCCCCTGCTTCAAGTGGTGAATCTGGTGAGTCTGAGCAAATCAGGAGATAGCACTTTTCTGGTGACCATCATGACTTGAGTTGACCCAATCAGACTGAAGAGAAAGACTTGTAGCTCATGGTTGGAAAAGAAGGTCTCTTACTCTCTCTTCTGTCTGCTGGGCAGGAATAGGGAAGCATGAGGCCTCGGGTGTCAGCGGCAGCCTCCTTGTGGCCATAAGGAGAACAACCATCTTTGGCATGAAATTGTGAAAATATCTGGAATGGATTCTGGATGTCATTATTGAGCCACTAATCCTACCTCTTCTGGAGACTACCTGACTTCTGAATTTCTTTCTTAAAAGACTTCTCAGAGGCTTTAATATTCCAAAATACACTACAAATTCTTTTAAGACAAGAGTGTAATATAGTGTCCTTTCCAAATATATTGGAACAAATAGCCCTAGTTCTTTGAAAGACTAACATTGCATGAAATCCAGCTTAGGAAACATGCACTACTGTCATTTTTGACACCAAAAATTTATCCTGAGAAGAGAAATCAGCCACTAAAAAACTAGAGGTAAAGAACACACAATATTAACCCTTAAGCCCAAGATTCTCTGCTTGAGATGCATACTCTGTGTTGACAGTTTGAACACAATCATGTACTAACTTCTTTTTCCAAATCAAGTCAATATGCATTTGTTAAATCATGTATTCACTTCATCCACAAACATTTTATATGGCTTTACTTCTCTGCCCAAGAAGTTAAAATGCCAACCATAGCAAGGCTTACTTCTTCTGCTTGACTTTCAAATCATCCTGATCTGACCCTTCCCTACATTTTAGACTCATTACCCAGTACTATCCCTGGGGACTCATCTCAGATGCCAACCACAGCAGCCTCATCCTTCCCCTGCTCCTTTTCAGGTCTGGGATTTCAAATTCATTTAAATTATTCACTTAATTATATAACAATACATTAATACATTCTCCTTATAAAAACTTAAGTAATAGGCTAACATTTGCTTTGATAGGCTCAATTCTGGTTCTTCTCTTGCCTCTCCAGGGGTATCGACTTGATATATAACCTTCCAGACCTTTTCCTAAGCATTTGTATACATATATATGAACCCACAGAACATATGGGACCATATTACATTCTACTCCCACTCTCTGTCCTTACTGTGATTACTGACAGCTTCAAGATCTTAGAATCCAGAGACCTATTAGCTTTAGGAAATTGAGAACAGGGCAAAGAAAAGTACAGCTTAGCCTGTCAGGAAAAATTGATGCTACACAGCACCCACAATTCCACAGAAAATGCCACATTCTCTAAAGACCAAACACCAGACAACAGAGCCTTCTTACAAGCAGACACGGAAGAGAAAAGGAGCTATGGGGTGTGAGAACAAGGCTGTAAGACTTCCTAAAGAAGACTTCCTACTTCCATCAGGCATCAGATAGCAGCAGTGATTTGAGATAAGCAACACTCCAAACTATGCGGTCCAGCTCCTCACTGGGATCCTCTTCTCAAAGTTGGGAGGCCTAAACCACACTCTGCTACGCTAATTCCTTTCCATTTTCTGCTCCTTCTGTCTGGGAAATTGGAAGGGATGCCATTTTGGATTTGGACAGCTACTTCCCAAAAGTTCAAGGCAAGGGAGAGTAAGGCAAGAAAAAGAAAGTGTGTTTAAATTAGGTTTGCCGGTTCTTAGCCAACATTTCACCAAGATAGCCAAGACTGTTCTCTTCTGAGTTTGACAGAAACACATAAGCATCTTAATGGTGCATGTTTTTCCCCAGAATCCAAGAGAGAATATAATGGGCACCTGAGATGGCTGGAACCCCACAGACATACATCTGCTGTCTCACCAGTTCCCATCACCTATCTCCCTGCCCTCTCTACCTTACCCCTCACTTCCTAAACTGGATCTTTGGTTATGAAACCTCTTATTTTTAATGTCCACTATATTTGCTTGAATAAAATAATAAAACAACCAAATATAATGATTCCAAAGATTCCACTGAAGATGACCTCTCTGGATTCACAACTCTTCCAGAGCAGCAAACTCCTGTGTCAAGTCAGCAGAGTGAGGTGAGAGGAAGCATCACCTTGGTTCAGGCAGTGTTTTCAGCTGATTTAAATCCTTACTCCTGGCTCTCTTTTATGAGCATCTACAATCTGTTTTTCCTTTTTCTTTTTTCCTGCTTTTTCATATATAAAATCCCAGGGCAAAAACAATACATTATGTGTTTGGAATTATGCCCAACATAAACTCTGCATTCCTCCCTGACTTCATGTCATACTTCTCTCTCCTCACTCATTCTGCTCCCTCTCTGTTCCACTCACAGGCCATACTTGATCCTGGCTTAGGTGTTTGCACATGCTGTTCCTTCTGCCTAAAATGCTCTTTCCCCAATCTCTGCATGGTTGTCTCTCTCTTGTCATTCACCATAAATGTCTTGTCTTAGGGCTCCTGGGTGTCTCAGTTAGATAAGCGTCCAACTCTTGGTTTCGGCTCAGGTCATGATTTTGTGGTTCATGAGTTTGAGCCCTGCATGGGGCTCCTCCCTGACAGTATAGAGCCTGCTTGAGATTCTCTCTCTCTCCCCCCTGCCCTCTCTCAAAATAAGTAAACTTTAAAAAGGCCTAAGAAAGATCTTCTTTGGACATATTGTTACCAAAAGATCTATCATAACCACTAACCAAGGAAACAAATGAGTAAGCCCCAGAATGCTGCACTGGTCAATACCTCTGCCCAGGTAATCCCAAGAGGGCTGGACAAAGCCAAAGCATAGCTCCTGGGTAGATTTGCCAACACTGTTGCCGAACAAACTCAGATAAACTTGTTACGAGAGAAGCCAGTAACGCAAGAAATGAGGGTTTCGAAAAGAGAAAGGGAGAAATTTATTTTGGGTGTCAGCAGCCAGGGGAGGCGGTAGGCTCAAGCATTAACAACCAACCTCTCTGCCTGCAAGATGGACACCTAGAGTATTCTAAGGAGAGGGTGTGTGGGTATATGCAGAAGAGCAGACAAGGCGCTCTTGATCATGGGTGTGGGTTAGTATGTGTTCAGCCCATGATCAAAGACAGGGAAAGGGATGTGTAGGGTGTGGTCTTCCAGGTACTCCATTGCTATAAGGGCTTTCCTGGTCTGGCAGTTGGGATACTCTGGTCACTGCAAAACACCTTCATTAATGCCTCAAAAAAGTGCAATAAGAAATAAGCACAATAGGTTTTAGTTAGAGCATGAGCTAAGTGGTCTTGCCTATTTCTGATTTTAACTGTTGGGGTCTGTAGTTGAGCAAGAGGGCTCACTAACAATCTGATCTAATGTAATCACTTTCACATCTCCCTTAGTTTTCTGCATAGCACTTACCATATTTGATGTTTTCCTTTTCTTTTTTTCTTTTTTCTGTTGTTTTCAAACTATCTTCTAGACTAGAACGGGAATGGGGTACCATCTTGCTTACCCCAGCATCCCAGATACCTAAAAACAATGCCTAGCATATAGAAGGTACTTAATAAATAAGTGAATAAATGAATCCTTGAAACTGCAACTTCACATGTAATTTCCTGCATGATCCTCTCTCTCTCTCTCTCTCTCTCTCTCTCTCTCTCCCCCACTCTCTCTCTCTCTCCCCCTCACTGTCTCAGTTCTCATCCTTCTTCCAACTCATCCTTTGCTTCAACCAGATTCATCTACTTTTTTTTTGAAGTCTCTACTCATGCATAGTGTTTCATCTCTCATTCTTTTGCAAAAATTATTCCCTCCCCTGCTGTTTCCACCCCTACCCTCAAGTCCTACTTTTCCCACCTAGCTGAATCCTCCCTGACTTTCAACTGTTAAGTCAAGCACTACCTTTTTCACAAAGAGTCCTCACCTACCTTCTTCCACCCTCAAGCCACAAATTCCTCCTCTGTGCTGGGAATTCTGTGCTTGCATCTATCAAAAAGTGTATCTCACTGTTCTAGCTATGTGTCTTCTTACCCCCATTTACTCCCCTGGATGCCGAGGTCATGAACTGAGGCCATGTTAGTTACTATACATCTGCATCCCACTCACAGGTGGATATTCAATAACCGGTTGCTGAATAAATGAATAAGAAACATCCAAATATGTCTGAAAGGAAGGAATGAAGAACAACAGGAAGAAAGGAAGGAGAGAATTAGCTTAAATGAAGGAGGACAGACTCCGTTTATATTTTTCAGATTTAATGAGATTTACAAGAAAACTCTAAATAAGACCCAAGAAACACTATATCAGAATCAAGAGGGTCAAAGTCTGCACTGACCCTCTTTCATCCATTCCACTGGCCATGATGCAATAATGTGGAAAACTACCAGTTGTAGCCTTTTCAAATTATTTATATTTATTATAAAGTTATTGAATGAAACAGAAAATATGAAATTACCTAATTTATCTAAACTAAGCCTTCTATTAACACACACACCGTGCTTCTTTGAAATAGGAGTAAAAGGCCACAGTAAGAATCTTTATGTGGGATCTTTGATAATGCACTACCACCCTGTGGGTATGGATGTGCTCCCTGACATCCACAGATGCCTAAGTCCATCATAGGGATTGGATCCAATAGCAGCCCTTTCACTGAAACAATGTCAAAAACTATTCTCCAAAGGCTTAACCTCCAGGATCATACAAGGGGAAGGAGAGCATGCACCCCCACAGCAGTATCATAGGGCTATGAAAATCTGAAAGTCTTATAATTAGTGAGTCCTAATTATAATACAAGTGTGAGTCCTACACTTGTATGTGCTGTTTCTGTTACTCCAACAATATGGTTATAAATTTAATGTATGTATAAATTAAGCAACCCTAAGGAGTTGGTTTTAGCTTTAGTTTTTATGTATATACAAAATAGGCTATTCTGTATGTCAGTTCTAGATGTGGTTAAGTATACTTCTGGAGTAGACTCTTCTGATACTCCCAGCTATCTAACTGGAATTTTACATATACATAAATTAGACAACCCTAACATGTTGCTCCTAATAAGATGTGGTGATGCTTTCTTTCACTAGACATAGGCAGCTCTTATAGGTTAGTATGGTAAGATACTGAAATCAGAGCCAGGGCTGAGAATTATAATTTACACATACACACACACACACACACACACACACACACACATTGGAAGCTATAATCTACATTGTATAATTTCTTTCTGTTTTTTTCTAACTTTCATATTTTTTAAGTTTATTTATTTTGAAGGAGAAAGAAAGAGCATATGGAAGGGGCAGAGAGAGAAAAGGAAAGAGAGAGAAAATCCCAAGCAGGATCTGCACTGCCAGCAGGGAGCCTGATGAGGGGCTTGAACCCATGAACTATGAAATAATGACCTGAGCAAAATCAAGAGTCAGACACTCAACCAACTGAGCCACCCAGGTACCCCATATAAATTGTTACTCTTAAAGAGACAAGTATACATATGATTCATTTAATTCTGCTCATAAAACTAAAAAGAAAGCAAAAAGGATTCTTAAGGCTCCTTTCCAGGTTTGTGATACTTTACACAGTTTCTAACCAAAGCTGTTTCCTTTCCACCCTCTTTTATTTCCTAGTGATAGCAAGGGTTTACAGTATGATAGAAAGTATCCTGACTCTGTGACACACAGGCTCCCTGCATTTGACCCCCTAAAACTTATAGTTAGCCCAATTTTTATTCTTGCTATCCTAAAAGAAAAAAGGTAATTGTAAAAAATTATAGGTCAAGAGGTTGATGGTCTCATAACAAACATCTTTCAAAGACCATTGAATGAATTGTGAAGCAACGTATAGCCATACAATAAGAACACAAAGCAAGGAGACAGATTTCTCAAGACTCATGAGGGCTTATCAGTTTCATTTCTGTAGCTGTACCTCATACATCATACTTCAGAAGAGAGAACTGGTCACCTAGAGGCATAATATCCTCATTCCTCAGATAATCAAAAACCTGCATTTACTATGGCAGAAAAGTACACCATGTACTGGGCCATCCTTCTCCCCTAACACTACCTGGTAGTAGGACACAGGGGGGCTGAGAAAAGTACCGGTCAAGGCATAAATAAGGTACATCTTACTAAAGTTCAATTTTACTGAGAAATTTGAAAGGAGAAGTGATGTGAAAGAGGAATGTTCCAAAGAAACAACATGTCAAAAATGGAGTCACTTATGCTAAGCCCCACCAAGACTTAATACCTAATCTAATTGCAGTTTCAACCTCTCCCAAGAGTGGAATTTTAAACCAATCAGTCTAGAATTTCCAGGTCAGTACTTAATGAATAAGTACCTGCTGCACCTGTAAAAGCCTTCCCTTTTGTACAGCTCCTCCGAGCACCCCTCTATTTGTTAGATGGAATGCTGCCCAGTTCATGAATCAATGAATAAAGACAATTTGATCTTTAAATTTACTGAGTTGAATTTTTGTTATTTAACAGATGTGGTGAGAGCAGAGGACCAAAGAATTTCCGCAGCTTCAGAGACAATGAGAAACACAGGCACGATGCCCTTGAGGCCTTTGAGTTCTCTTTCTCATCATTCCTGAGGGTCTGAACTCCACTCTCTTTGCATGGAGCTCCCAACCTAATGTGCTTTCCAAAGTTTCCTATTTGTTTAGAAACCCCAGCCCTTGGTTTTATCCCCAGATTCCACACTGGGAACTGCTGGTGGCTGGTGCATTTCCCCATTTGTTTGGAATCAGTCCACAGTCCCCATTCTTTGGGGTCCTCTGGTTCAATCGTTTCCCCAATCCCCAGATTTCATTCAGAAAACTACTGATGGTTAACAGCCAGAATTGGAATGGGTCCGACTTAAAAACCAGGCTGGGTCCAGGATAGGAATGGGCTTAATTTGAACTGGACTGGTTCCAATGGAAGGCCTAAGATGAATATTAAATAACATCAAGTTGCTAATGGGAATCTTGAAAGCCAAAAAGCCCACAAATATTGATGAACATGGGTCAAGCATTTAGTGGTTGTTAGAGCATTTGCCACCTCAAGACAACACTTGCGATAAGCCCTCTTTGATATTAGTTTGGTTCCACAAACCCAAAGGCTAGCTAAAAGAAATGGGATCTTTTATATACAAAGAGTTGAGCATGCCACCTTCTGGGACACTTGCTTATTTTATGTTTAAGAACTACAGTCCCAGAAGTTGCAGATATCCAGCAAAATGGAAAAATTTTACTAAAAATAACCTAGAATTGCAATAGCCATTGTGGGGAACGTTCCAATTACACAAGATCAGTCACTTAAGAAATGTACTTGAGAGGAAGGAATCCCAAGTTAAACAGATTAGGATGTCTACTTTAATTGGTATGCAGAGCTTCCAAAAGGCTTCAAGATTCTAAAATAGCTTCATTAAAAGACTCCTCACAAAAGGCTGATAATAAATTAAAGACACAAGAAGTACCTAAAACAAAAAGACTGCTGTGACTCCTACTGTTACCCCTTATCTTTTTTTACCTGAGTACTCACATTTTACTAATCCGTGTCTGAACTGCCTTTCCAGTCTGAGAATATTAGGCAGGTTTATTTTATTTTTATTTTTATTTTTATTATTTTTATTTATTTTTAATTCCAGTATAGTTAACAAACAGTGTAATATTGGTTTCAGGTGTACAATATAGTGACTCAATAATTCCTTAAATCACCCAGTGTTCATCACAACAAGTGCACTCCTTAATCCCCATCTAGGCAGTTATCTTTTAGAATAAAACTACCCAAGGTTTCAGGCAAACTTCCTTAGAATCCTTCACCCTTTGGTCAAAGACTAAACTAAGGGCCATAGTTAAAGATCTCCTAAACCTAGGCAGGAACCTAAAAGTTTTTGTGAAGAATTCAGAGTGATTATCAGGGCCTATGACCCCAGCTGCCAGATCTTTATCAGCCTGTACAGGTGGTGGTAGCACCTGCTGAAGCTCAAAACTGGAGGCAGAAAGCAAGATGGCAAAAATCCAAGGATGATATTTGAGATCCTCTGTCTTCAACATCTTAGGGACTAGGAAAAGCTCACAAAATAGCAATTGAACTTTTACAAGCCATCCCTAGAGTTTTCCCTGCCTGGACTGATTGGTCTATGATACAAACATGCAAATAAAAAATAGATGGATCTGTGGAAGACGTTAAAGCCCATTTGGAAGCCCTTTTTTAATGATATTTGGAGTTCCATACAATATGTTCATCCACCCTGCTTAAGCCGCCCTCTTTGTTTTTTTGGTTTTTGTTTTATTTTAGAGAGACAGCACGTATAAATGGGGGACAGGACAGAGGGACGGGTTGGGGGGGAGGAGAGAGAACATTAAGCAAGCTCCATGCTTAGTGTGGAGCCCAATGTGGAGCTTGATCCCATGACCCTCGGATCATGACCTGAGCTGAAAATAAAATGGAAAACCACCAGCATGACTGAACTCATGACTATAGCCAAACATTTTGAGAGGACTCTGGAGCAAGATCACAAACAAAAATCCACCAAGCTATTAGCTTTACAGTTACAACAGCTCCAAAACCAGAGACCCAAAACACCTAGGTCTCCCACATTGCACTCCCTTGGGGTCCATCATCAAATCACTGGTTTAAAAATGAAAGTGTTGGCTACAATCAACTGGGATGCTGAAAGAGAGATTGTCCTCAAAGGTCTTATGCAAATTATACTCAAACACCCTTATACTTACCTCCAAAAGAAAGCCCCTATAATGAGTCACCCCTATAGTTGACAGGACTCTAGGGGGTTCTCTGGAGTAATTTCATAAACAGCCAAAAGGAAACTAAAAGTAAAATTAATGAGAAACGTTGCCAAAGTTTACTTGACGCCAGAGCTACAGTTTCTATTTTAAATTCTACCTTCATAGGACAACAAATCCCTCAGAGTAAGAAGGTTTCAACATTAGGGGTATCTAATAAAGTTTTTATCTTGACCAATACAAATGACTCTAGGACTCTCTACTGAATTATTTATTTTAATTCCTTTTGGCTATATGATAAAGCCCCAACCAATCTATTAGGCAATTGAAAGAGCTAATACATTTTGCTTCCACTGGAAATCTCACCTTAACATTTCCCAACCAACTGAATCTGATCTTTTTATGTTCCTTACAGTCTGTCCTTGACATAGAAGAGGAAGAATTCCAGGGAAAGTCCCAGAATTCAATTGAGGTCCCTCAAAACGGGGTGCTGCTTCTAATACTGACATTAAAAGAATAAAAAGTATGCAACCTATAAAGATTCAATTATACATAAGTAAATCTCTTCCTAAATTACCTCAGTGTCCATTAAAGCCTGAGGACATACAAGGCCTCACACCATAGAAGAAGGTCTCATTACCCAGGGGCTAAGCATTCCTTGCAACACACTGATCTTGCTGGTCCAGACGCCTAATATATAGGAATAGTGATTTGTCCAGGATTTGAGGGATGTTAAGAAAGTAATTATTCACCATTTCCCAATTGCTCCAAACCAGAACACTCTCTGTCACAAGTGACACCAGACTCAAAGTAGTTCACTGTCACAGGCCTTTGTTGAGCTCTTTTCAGCATCCCTGTAGACCTCAGCCGCCAATTTTTATTTGCCTTTACTTGGCACAACTGACAATCTACATGGACAGTTATGCCTCAAGAGTTCACTGAGGCCCCTTCTTACTAGTCTCAAGTACTTAACCAAGATTTAAGCACCCTCCATCTCTTTCCCCTGGAAGATAGACACTTTTACAATATGTAGATGATGGCTAAAAAGGGGACACAAAGTCTCTAAGGAAAAATTACAATTATCTCTAGATACTGTTCCTTACCTAGGTCATAATCTAAGTGCTGAAGGAAAGAATTCAGTTGTCTCCAAAAAGAATTAAGCTAATCCAGGAATTTCTTAGACCTACAACTAAGTGACAGCTTTGTGGATTTTGAGGCTTATCTGGTTATTGAAGATTAGGGGTTCCTAATTTTTCCCTATTAGCTTCCGCGCTGTATGAACTTACTAAAATATTCATCCCTGAACTCTTTCCTTAACAAGACAAACATAGACAGGATTTTATGAGATTAAAACAAGCACTACAAGAACCACCTGCCTTAGGGCCTCCAAACTATTCAAAACCTTTTACTTTATTTGTACATGAAAGGGATAATCAAGCCCTGGAAACACTCACAGAAGTAATAGTAATAAACATAGGCCTATTGCCTTTTATAACACAAGACTTGATTCAGTTGCTATTGCCTGTCCCTGCTGTCTTAAGACTATAGCTGCAGTTGCAAAGTCAATGGAAGCCTCAGCAGATCAGACACTAGGAAATGACGTTTATTTGCAAATTCTACTTGCCATCCAAAGTCTTAACTCTGAACTGACTCAACATTTCTCTGCAAGCAGATTAACTTCCAGTGCAATACTTCTATTTTCACCACCTAATCTACAACTTAAACATTGTAATGTCTTTAATCTTGCTACGTTACTACCTCTACCTGATGCAGGCAAGCCCCATGACTGTGAGGTAATGGTGTCTCATTATGAAATACCCCTTTAACTAATCCTGATCTAATCTTGTTTCCTGATGAATCACACTGTAGAATAGAAAAAGAGAATTTTCAACCCAGTTATGATATTTCTACTCGATATGACCTACTCAAAAGGGAAAACTTCCACAAGCTAAATCAACCCGAAAAGCAGCTCTCCTTGCTCTTACCTGTAGATGTCAGTTATCAGAAGGATAAACAGTTAATATTTAATATATTATCCTGATACTTGATATGCCTTTTAGGTCATCCGTGATTTGGGGATGTTTTGGAAACAAAGGGGGTTTCTTTTTTTTTTTATAATAGTTTATTTTCAAATTGGTTTACATATAACACCCAGTGTTCATCCCAACACGTGCCCTCTTTAATATCTGTCACCCCCTCTCCCCCCTCCCTCACCTCCCTCACCCTCAGATTGTTCTTAGTCTTTGAGAGTCTCTTAGGTTTTATCTCCCTCCCTCTCTGTGTCTTTTTTTCCTTTCCCCTCTAGCCCTCCCCCTGGTTTTTGCTTAGTCTCACAAAGTCCACCTATTCGTGGAAACATATGGTATCTGTCTTTTTCTGACTGACTTATTTCACTTAACATAATACCCTCCAGTTCCATCCATGTTGCTACACATGGCCAGATTTCATTTTTTCTCATTGCCATGTAGTAGTCCATTGTATATATGTGCCACAACTTCTTTATCCATTCGTCAGTTGATGGGCACTTGGTTTGCTTCCATGATTTGGCTATTGTTGAAAGTGCTGCTATGAACATTGGGGTACACGTACCCCTATGCATCAGCATTCCTGTGTCTCTTGGGTAGATTCCTAGCAGTGCTATTGCTGGGTCATACGGTAGCTCTATTTTCATTTTTTTGAGGAACCTCCACACCATTTTCCAGAGCGGCTGCACCAGTTTGCATTCCCACCAACAGTGTAGGAGGGTGCCTGCTTCTCCACATCCCTGCCAGCATCTATAGTTTCCTGATTTATTCATTTTAGCCACTCGAACCGGTGTAAGGTGGTATCTCAGTGTGGTTTTGAGTTGTGTTTCCCTGATGATGAGTGACTTTGAGCATCGTTTCATGTGTCTGTTGGCCATCTGAATGTCCTCTTTGGAGAAGTGTCTATTCATATCTTCCGCCCACTTTTTCACTGGATTATTTGTTTTTCGGGTGTGGAGTTTGGTAAGTTCTTTATAGATTTTAGATACTAGTCCTTTATCTGATATGTCATTTGCGATTATCCTTTCCCATTCCGTCGGTTGTCTATTAGTTTTGTTGGTTGTTTCCTTTGCCGTGCAGAAGCTTTTTATCTTGATGAGGTCCCAATAGTTCATTTTTGCTTTCAATTCCCTCGCCTCTGGAGATGTGTCGCATAGAAAATTGCTGCGGCTCAGGTCAAAGAGGTTTTTTCCTGCTTTCTCCTCTAGGATTTTGATGGTTTCCTGTCTCACGTTCAGATCCTTCATCCATTTAGAGTTTATTTCTGTGAGTGGTGTAAGGAAGTGGTCTCGTTTCATTCTTCTGCATGTTGATGTCCAGTTTTCCCAGCACCATTTGTTAAAGAGGCTGTCTTTTTTCCATTGGATACTCTTTCCTGCTTGGTCAAAGATTAGATGGCCATATGCTTGTGGATCCATCTCTGGGTTCTCTATTCTATTCCATTGGTCTACGTGTCTCTTCTTGTGCCAATACCATGCTGTCTTGATGACTACTGCTTTGTAGTAGAGGTTAAAATCTGGGATTGTGATGCCTCCCGCTTTGGTTTTATTCTTCAGAATTACTTTGGCTATTCGGGGTCTTTTGTGGTTCCATACAAATTTTAGGATTGTTTGCTCTAGCTTTGAGAAGTATGCTGGTGCAATTTTGATTGGGATTGCGTTGAATGTGTAGATTGCTTTAGGTAGTATTGCCATTTTAACAATATTTATTCTTCCGATCCATGAGCATGGGATGTTTTTCCATTTCCTTGTGTCTTCCTCAATTTCCTTCATAAGTTTTTTATAGTTTTCCACGTAAAGGTCTTTTACATCTTTGGTTAGGTTTATTCCTAGGTATTTGATGGTTTTTGGTGCAATTGTGAATGGGATTCGCTTCTTTATTTCTCTTTCTATTGCTTCATTATTGGTGTAAAGGAAAGCAACCGATTTCTGTACGTTGATTTTGTATCCTGCAACTTTGCCAAATTCATGGATCAGTTCTAGTAGGCTTTCGGTGGATTCTTTTGGGTTTTCCATGTAAAGTAACATGTCGTCTGCAAAAAGTGAAAGTTTGACTTCGTCCTTGCCTATCCTGATGCCTTTTATTTTGCTTTCTTGTCTGATTGCTGATGCTAGGACCTCCAACACTATGTTAAATAGCAGTGGTGAGAGTGGACATCGCTGTCGTGTTCCTGATCTCAGGGGGAAGGCTCTCAGTTTTTCCCCATTGAGGATGATATGAGCTGTGGGCTTTTCATATATGGCTTTTATGATGTCTAAGTATGTTCCTTCTATCAACAAAGGGGGTTTCTTACATCCCATGAGCAACAGGTAAATGATCTTAATGCTATTCTCTTACCTTCTGAAATTGTTGTCATTGAAACTGAGGCTCACACTAAAAGGACTAAACCTGAGTATCAGGGAAATGCCCACTGACTTTATGCAAAGGAAACAGCACCAGAATCTATAAAGACTGTAGCACATGTGAATGAAATCCATTCTGCTTCTGCAAAACAGGGCCAGACTTTTGCCATCCTGACAGTCTGCTCCTATATCAGAGAAATTAGGATGGGCAAACAATGGCTGTAAGTTAAACAAACAATCGGGGCTATGGGAAACCCAAAACAGCTGCTTGGTTTCTCTCAGTTCCCTGGAAAACCCGTTTTCAGTTTTTGTCTCCCTTCACTTATCATAGTGCATTTAAGATGACTCTAATTATGAATCGACATTGGTAGGAAGACTGCTATAAAATTGCAAAAACACTCTACTAGCAATGTTTGACCTGCTAGGTCCACATTCCTGGAAAAGCTATTTTTGGTCCCCAAGGCCTCAGGCCTCCTCCCCCTAGATGCTTTGAACACTGGCAGCAGGACTTCATTCAACCACCGCTAAGTATGGGTTATCCATACTTTTTTGTTTTTGTAAGTATGTTTTCTGGATGGGTTGAAGCCTTCCTCTGCCACAAACCTGATGCCCTCACACTGGCAAAGAAACTTAGAAAATGTGTTTCCTATTTGAGGTACACCTTCCAGAGTCTCTAGTGATCAAAGCATCCACTTCACTGGGCAAATCATATGAGCCTTAATGAAAACCTTGCAGATTTTTTGGAATTATCACTGTCCCTAACACCCTCAATCATCAGACAAGGTTGAGAGAACTAATGGGATCCCCCAACTTAAAATTTCTAAACTTACCAAAATTAACTATGGACTCCTCTGACCTAAGGTCTTGCCTATGGTCTTGCTGACTGTTAACAGTACCCACTTTGGGAAACATAAACTCACTCTACATGTGACAGTTACAGGCAGACCAATGTCTATTGGTATACAACTTTCTGCTAATCCCTTGTTGTCTCATATCAGTATGACCAGCTACTGTAGGTCTTCAATGTCTCATAGTTAGGTGTATCATCAACAAATTAAAGAAGTATTCCCAGATCCTAATTCAAAGGATCCTGTTGGTCACAAACAAGAGCCTGGTTACTGGGTATTCTGTAAGTGTCATGAGAGGAAGACAACCCTTGAGCCCCATTGGAAGGGACCTAGATACGGTCCCTGGTAGGTATTCCTGACCACTGACACTGCTGTAAAACTAGAAGGTATTGAGCCTTGGATACACATATCACAGATAAAGAAGGCTCCACCTAACATCTGGTCTTTATACAGACACTGGAGATCTACAAATCAAATTGATGAGGAGGAGAAGGAGCTGACATCAAAGCAGACGGCTTCTACCCAAAATGCTGAATCAAGACTTCATACTTTAACTCACCATGAAACCCTTTATCTTTTTTATTTTTTATAATTTACTCTGGCACCAACCTGGAAAGATAATGACTTCTCCATATATCCCAGGCCATTGCTAAGGAGAATAACCTTTCAGATGCTGAATTGGTCATTATGCAAGAGGTCCCCTTGTCCTCCCTGTGACCAACTTCTCTTCTATTGCCAATGTCACAGCAAACTACAACTGACCCCCTTAGACACATTTACTAGACACATTTACCTGTGTGCCAAACAAGACCATTTACCTACATGAATCTTAGTACATTTGTACCCCTACCTTCCCATGATTATCTAAATCAGATTTGCCCTCATGCACCAAGATATTTCACGAGCAATACTCATCTTTGTAAATCATTTAGGATGACTTTTTATTTCAGGGTAGGATATTCTCTTCCCATATGTGCTAAAAACATGACTGACTCTTGGCTTAGGAGTAAATACAAATGAGAAATGACCAGAAAGTTGTCCTTAACTCTTGGAGACATTGCAGATTCCACTTTTAGGACACTAGGTACCCAGCTAAGATTCTGAGATTCTGGCCAAAGCTGTTCTCACTAACAGTATTATCTTTTAGCTGAGCAAGGAGGTATCTGTGCTATGGCCAACACGACCTGTTGTACCTGTATTATATTTCTGGGAAGGCTGAAACAAAATTACATAATATCATCAAGCCACCCAACTGGCTCTAGAGTGATTCCATCCATTGGGTCTTTCTTTGATTGCTTTGGGGACCATGGCTCTGAAATACAGTTCAAACATCAGGAATTATCTTGCTTATAGTTATCATAATAATCTCCCTCATGCATTATATTGACTCAAAAGCTTTAAATGCATGTTGGCAACCACTAACCACCAAGCAAATGACCTCCCTAAAGAAATGGAACATCAAAAAAAGGAACAAAGAATATGATCAACTAAAAAATTGTGAGCCTGAAGTAGTGATCTCCAAATAACAAAGTGATTGAGAAAAAAACAGGATCAATGTATTAAAAAGAAAACCATAGGCCCAAAATGGAATCACTTATGCTAGGCCACATCATCAAACTGAGACATAATACTTAACCTAATTACAGTTTCAATCTCCCCCAGAAATGTTGTCTTAACCAGTTAGCCAAGAATTTTCTGGTCAGGTCAGCACCAATGAAGGTAATCTGTTACATGGGCCCTCTCCATTCCCAAAGAATGATGAGGTAATTCATGTAATAAGACCCTTTTTTCCCAATGGAAGGTGACCTTACCTGAAATAATCCTTTTTTTCTGTTTAAGACTTCCTTGGCCTACCTTTAAAAATCTTTCCCTTTCTATAACCCTTTAGAGCTCTCTTCTACTTGCTAGTTGGAATGCTGCCCAATTTATGAATTGTTTAATAATGCTAATTAGATCTTTAAAATGTACTCAGTTGAAGTTTTGTTATTTAACAAAAGTTTCAAGAACTACAGAGCAGTAACTGGGAGTAGCACTAATGCCTTTAATTTAAACCACATCTCTGTTACGTTGAAAGTTTAATTGAAAGGGAGGAACTGTTGAAAAGAAACAATGGGCCCAAAATGGAGTCACTTATGTTAAGTACCACCAAGACTGAATACCTAACCTAACTCCAGTTTTAGCCTCTCCCACACATAGAATTTTAAACCAATCAGTCTGTAAAGAATTTATCAAACTCAACACCCAAAAAACAAACAACCTAGTTAAAAAATGGGCAGAAGACATGAATAGACATTTCTCCAAAGAAGACATCCAGATGGCTAATAGACACATGAAAAGATGCTCAAAATCATCATCATCAGGGAAATACAAACCAAAATCATGATAAGATACCACCTCACACTTATCAGAATGGCTAAAATTAACAACACAAGAAACACAGATGTTGACAAAGTTGCAGAGAAAGGAGAACCCTCTTGCACTGTTGATGGGAATGCAAACTGGTACAGCCACTCTGGAGAAGAGTAATGGAAGTTCCTCAGAGAACTAAAAATAGAACTACCCTATGATCTGGCAATTACACTACTAGGTATTTAGGCAAAGAACACAAAAATCAGATGTGAAGAGGTATATGCATTCCAATGTTTATAGCAGCATTATCAATAATAGCCAAACTATGGAGAGAGCTCAAGTGTCCATTGATTGATAAATGGATAAAGAAGAATGTGAGATGATAGATATAGATATAGGTATTACTCAACCATCAAAAAGAATGAAATCTTGCCATTTGAAATGACATGGACAGAGCTAGAATGTATTATGCTAAGCAAAATAGGTCAATCAGAGAAAGACAAATACCACATGAGTGAAATCATGAATTAAGAAACTAAACAGATGAACATATGAGAAGGGGTCGGGGGTGGGGAAGAAGAGAGGGAAACAAACCACAGAGAGAAAAGCTGAGGGTTGATGGAGGGAGGTGAGCAGGAGATGGACTAGCTGGGTGATGGGTATTAAGGAGGGCACTTGTGATGAGCACTGGATGTTGTATGTAAGTGATGAATCACTGAATTCTACTCCTGCAACCAGTATTGCACTCTATGTGAACTAAAATTTAAATTAAAAAAATTAACTAATCAGTCTGGAACTTCCGAATCAGCATCAGTGAAGTCATCTATATAAGACCCCTTGCTCTTTGCCCTAAGAGAAGGTGGCTTTACCTAAAACAATCCTTTCTTTTCTCTGCTAATAACTTCTTTGTCCTGCCATGTTTCTGCCTATAAAAGCTTTCTATTTTGTAAAACTCCTTGGAAGACTCCAATATTTGTTAGATGGAATGCTGCCTGATTCATGAATCGCTGAATAAATAAAGCCAATTAAATCTTTACCTTTACTTAGTTGAATTTTGCTTTTACAATGGGAAGTAGCTCAAAACATAATTTGGTATAAAAACAAGTTAGATATATTATAATACCTAATGCAAAATGTCCATTAATGTCCAAGATTAAATGAAAAATGAAAAGAGTGTGAGCCTGCTGCGAACAGTTTCAGGTTCTAACTCCAGTCCCCATTATTTCGAACCCTAACTAGTCTGATAATCATTCCCCTTTGCCTTGGGGTATTTTGCAATGGAAAAGTTTAAGAAGCGTCGAATCCCTGTAGATTTTCAGAAATATAGAATAAGAGCTGAAACCAAAAAGGACATTTGTGTGTACTTCAAATATATGGAAAATTCATCTAATCAGGACATAGCATCTCTCCATTCTGAGTCTGTCCATTTTTTCTTTTGTACCACAGTACAACCTCAACCCAATCCCTGCAAAAAAGAAACTCATGCTCATATTCCCACTGTCCTCAAGCATTCTGAGTCAACAAAACTTTATTTGCATTGATGATAATGTGCATTACACATAGACATATCCATCTATCCCTCCACCTAACAATCATTAAGTTGGGCACCTGAGGATAAAAAGATGAATGTAATGTTGTTCCTACCCTGAAGAAATTCACGGGCATGTGAGGCATCTAGATATCAATTTTTAAATGACTTTATAATGTGATAAATTCATTCATAAAGGTACAAAGGGCTGCAGAGAGGAAGAAAGGATTCCTTCCTCCTCACAGGAAGAACTGTCAGGGAAGATTTCCCAGAAGCAGCAGCTTTCAGGTCTTTGCAGCAGCAAAGTGTGCCTCCATCTGGATGGAATCCAAATGGTAGAGGAAGACTCCTCTACCCTGCTGGCTGCTTCCTCACATCTCTCCCTCACCCCAGCCCTAAGTGCCTCCATTGCCTTCACTTCACTCACCAACCTCTAAACACTTCCCTACTTTTTAAATTACGTTAACGTTGCACCATTTGTTGAACATTTGTCCTATGAAAGTCTGCCCTTGCAGGTTTTACTGTAACATTTAATACTCCCAACAACCATATTTTATCATCCCTGCTCTAGTCATGAGGAGATTGAGGCTCAAAGAGGTTAAGTTTCAAGCATAGATCAATCTACATTATCCATTGCACTCACTGTCTCCCTTGGTTATAAAGCTGCGCTTGCCTGCAGGTATTTGACATGCCTACTTTTATGAATGAAATACCAATATCTAGACTAGCTAGTTAAAAGATTCAGGACTGACGGGGTCATTATTTGATGATGGAATTATGCATTTTAAAAAAATTTTCTTTCTACTTTTACGTATTTCAAAAAAACTTTTTGTCTTAGTCTGAGTACATATTATTTATAAAATGGAAATTATGCTTGCTTGCTTGCTTTATTTCTACTGAAAGAAGCAGTGCCATGCTGAAGAAGATAACAGAGAAACTCAAATTAGAAGTTGGGTAGGGAGGGGGAGACACAAAATAAGAGAAAGAATACTGAGCAGCCAGAGACATGGAGTGAGGTAGCTTAGAGAAAAAGGTCGCAAC
Source organism: Paguma larvata (assembly GCA_030068075.1). Taxonomy (NCBI): domain Eukaryota; kingdom Metazoa; phylum Chordata; class Mammalia; order Carnivora; family Viverridae; genus Paguma; species Paguma larvata. The sequence goes on along the minus strand of CM057834.1, from coordinate 52,166,434 downwards.
AGCCCAATCTCAATGTCCTTTAAAATTTTAAAGGCCCAGAGACAGCATCCGGAAAGTACTGATCTAAAACCAGGAGGCATCGGACTACAAACTGAGCCTGGAGAATGTCACAGAAGCAAGGCTCTCAAGCCTGCGGTGCAAAAGCTTCAGCCAAGTAACCCCTGGCGAACAGAGCTCCAGCATTCGTGATACACAGTCATGCTCAAATGGAAGTCCAGCTGGGTTTCCTTCTCTATAACCAGATGTGGACAAAGAGCTCTCACCTGTGTCCAAGCTGTCAGCTCCTCTGAGCATGGATGCAAAGCTGCAGCTGGCAACGTGATGTTCCCCAACCTCTGACAGCCCCCGGGTGAGGTCAGGACTGCTTGCTGATCTAGGATCTGCAGCCAGGCCAAAGCGGGGCGTCAGAAGTCAACAAGCCAAAAGAGAAACATAAGAACTCCTTCCCCTTGTCAAATCTCTGCCTACTATTGTATGCGCTGAGGGTGATAAGGGGTCACGCTTCCACTGCCACTTCATCAAGAAGCATTTCCCAGAGTGGGTTTGCCAAGAGGGTGAGGCGAGGTTTCTGACAGAATCCTCCTCCTACTGACCCAGGTGGCTGCAAGAAGACATCTGGAGCTGAAGACTCATCAACAAGGAAGCTAAATTTCAACCCCTGTTTGATTTCCACTCTGCTTCTGTAAAGTCCTTTTCAAAATCCGTATGGTTTCACCAAATACTCACTTAGACCTATTAGAAGTTGAAGAAGAAAAAATCAGTAACCCAAACAGACCTCATCTATTCCTTTTTTCTGTGGCTGCCCCATCAAAGGGCTGCTGGATTCAGTCATAGGTGCTTGCTCTTTCCAGGAGCTGGTTATCACAAAGGAAAAGGATTTTATTTAAGATGGGAAAAAAAAAAAAACCCAGCAAGTAGACCAATTTATGTTTCTTGGAAGCAGTGAATACCAGGGGCTGGATGCAGATAAGATTATCTGAACTAAAAGTGTAACAGGGATAGCCTATCTCGCAGTCCATTTCTAATATTCTATCTACTGATAAAGAACTGTCAATTAAAGAAAACTTCAACCTTGAGTCTGTCAAAAGGAAGAGTCAGTAGTCAGACTGAAACATTCAGATAAGAGGTATCAGCAACATTCCAGGAAGCAAATTGAGAGAAAAAGAGTTATACATGTGCGCACACATGTATAAATGACATATACATAAGGCACCAGGGGGGTAGTACTGCTGGGTAAAACAGGTGCAGCGCTCTGAGGTATAATTAATCACTGCTCCTGTAACCTCAGCGAAACAAAACTCTCTCCACCCAAACCCTGAAGAGCCTGTCAAAATGAGTTAGGAAAAAAATTCCATTTTCTTTCTTGCTCAAGTGTTACAATGTGGACGGAGAAAAAAGACATGCCACACACAGATGCAGAGTTCTCCTGACACTGAAAGAAGGTCCTCTACAGGTTGCAGCTTCTGATCTCCCCTCTGGTGGCAGTTACAAAGGAACGTTCTCATATTTCTAGGAATGCTTCTTATTTGGAAGGTGAAATATATCCTTCTCAACAGTCAAGGCCCTGGAAAAATGAGTCTGTGCTGTCAGATCCACCCGTGAACTACAGAATTCTCTGTGTGCTGTCGTTCTGCCCAAGGGTCCTGCGTGTGGCCTGCATTTCTCTCGCCTTACACTCTAAGTGACTTTCGCTGTACTTATGACAGCTTCTCAGGGGACACTTGGTTATATTCTTGTCTCTTTTCCTGTAGGCTTTTATCTAGTTCACTTTCCCACCTCTCACAGAGAACGCACGACAGGTAGGTGACAGTATAAAAAACCTTACTGCAACCCAGCATTTCCCCCAAGGACCAGTTATCTTAGAACACACAGAGGACCATCTTTGCCTATAACAAAGTGGTAGTTGTGTGTGTGATATGATTTTAAGGCCGTATCTGTATTAACTCGAACTAGCCTATCATGAAGGCTAAACTCTACCATAATGAATAATTTCTTGCATATAGCATAGTCAAATGTATCCTTATAAAATTCCACAAATAGAGAACACCTAAGCATTATTAGTGTGCAGAAATTGAGTTTTTCATATCTACTAGATGTGAGAATCTGGCAGAGGGAAGAGTAAGAGAACTCTTAGAACTTCTACTGCAACCCAATAAATCCCTGGTCCAGCCCAGGCCCTCACAGCTGGTCTGTTATTCAGAGCTACATGAGATATGTAACACTAACTTTTTAAAAATTTTATCTTTAATTGTAATACTAAACTCTCTTCAGCTCTGCAATGCCAGTTATTGTTCATTAATGGCCTTTAGCTCCTAGCTGATTCCCATCTAAAACCAACAGTGCTCCTCGTAGGAAGCTTCATTCTCCTTCTAGCCACTCCCTAACAAATATTTGCTCTCTCCCTCTCTCTCTTCCTCTCTTCTTTCTACTACCCCTTCCCTAAACTGCCTCTCCTTTATTTGACAAAATTCAGATGAGTCACATTGACAAACATACCATGTGAAGTTTCAACCAAATGGATTTCCAGTGAGTTAAGAGAAACTTGAAGTTAACATTTCTTGTGTTTCCACTGAACTGATTAAAGCCCAGATTTTTATGAGTTTGGAAACACGGCAGAGAGTAAGATTGTAGAATTTGCTGACTACATAAGAATTGCATCAAACCCCACTGATAAGGAGATATATAGTGGAAGGCATGAGCTTTGGAGGCTACTGGACTTTGGAGTCAGAAACATCTAGATTCAAATCCTGGCTCTACCATTTAATAGCTATACAACTTTGGACAAATTATTCAATCATTCTGAGTCTCATTTTTCTCATCTCTAAAATAGAAATAACAATATCTGTTTTTCAGAGTTGTATTAAATGAGACAATAAATATAAAGGAATGAAATAAATGTAAAAGGAAAGTTTTTTTTTAATTCATTCTCTTTTCTTCTTTCTGATCAAAGCATCAGTGGTTTCGTTTGATTCTGAGAGCAGAGAGCTCAGTTTCCAGTTCCATTTCTTCGTTCCTGGACAGCAGGATCTAACTATACGGCCATTGGGTATCATATGTTGTAATCAGATAAAATCAATGTCAAATAAAGAACATGGAATCAGATGAAAATTCCTGCTCAGATTCTGTATCTTTACTTTCAGACAAGTCTGCTTGAGTGATTAAACCAGTTAAAAATCACCTCCTCTCTGAAGTCATTTAAAATAGTAATTGAATACCCTCTTGTCCTTACTAGACAATGTGGATAAAAAGGTGAGCAAAACAGATTAGAGCTCTGCCCTGAAGGAGTAATTATATATTTATAAATATGCCTCTTCCATTAGACTCCAGAGTCACAGCCAAATATTCTTCATTTTAAGCTTGCCATATAGGTGTTCAAACAACAACAATAACCACAACAACAAACTGTTGAATGAAACAAATGGTTGAATTCAACCCTTCATAAAAGTCATGCTTTTTTTAAAGAAAGGAGAAGTCAGGATAGTTTCAACTATATTTTTTTACTTTTAAAATTTACTGTGTTTACTCCTAATACATATCTAGTTCACTAGCTACTGTCTTAGTCTGTTCAGGCTGCACAGACTACAGACAACAAACAAACCACAACAAAATACCATAGAATGAGTGGCTTAAACAACAGGAATTTATTTCTCACAGTTCTGGAGGACCTTAGTCCAACATTAAGGTGCCACTCAATTCAGTTCCCCAGTGAGAAACCTCTTCCTGGTTTGCAGATGGCTATCTCTAGTTCTGTCCTCACAAAGGAGGAGAAAGAGAAAAAGAATTCTTTCTTTCTCTTCTTATAAGAACACTAATCCTGTCATGGAGGAGCCCATTTTCATGACCTTATCTCAACCTAATTATCTTCCAAAGGCTCCACCTCCCAATATTAACACACTGGGGGTTAGGTTTTCAGCATATGAACTGGGGTTTGGAGGGCACAAATATTCCATCCATAATAGCAACAATCTTTCATAATTTATCCAATAGAGAGCAAACAAAAAGTTTTCAGGAGATATTTTCCATTTTTATTTTTCTTATATTTTTAAATGTTTATTTATATATTTTGAGAGAGAAAGGGAGGGCAGAGAGAGAGGGAGAGAGAGAGAATCCCAAGTAGGCTCCATGCTGTCAGTATAAAACCCGATGTGGGGCTCAGTCTCACAAACTGTGAGATCACAACCTGAGCCAAAATCAAGAGCTGGATGCTCAACCAACTGAGCAACCCAGGTGCTCCAGGAGATATTTTTTAAATGATTAGTTAGTTTTAAATAAGAGGAAAGGGAAGAGGGGGGAAGGGAAGAGGAGGGGAGGCAAGAGAGGGGAGAAGAGGGCAAGGGTGGGTAAGGGAGGAAAAGGAAGGGGAAAGGGAAGAGGAAAAGCAAGGGAAGGGAAGGATTGATTCCTAGGGGCCAAACCCACATTTCGTGGCAAAATCCATCAAGAACAGTAGATGCTAATACCAGCTCTATAACAAACTATGATGGACTTTGATCAAGTCACTTCACCTCCTTTCTCCTAACAGGGAAGGAGCTAGACTGAGTGATCCTCAAGTCCCTCTCTAGTTCTGCTATGCTGGGATTTCTAACATTATTTTTTTAATTTAAGAGTCCCCGTTGTCACCTTTCCTTACCAATCTCTGACACCGATTGAACAGAAACCCACAAATGAAAATGATACTTGTTTTCATTCAAGACCTTACCATTCACCAGGGAAGCAATTTCTCTCCATATCCCCTCCCCCACACATGTCGCCAGGTCTCTGATTAAAGCACCAAGAGTCCTACTGGAGACAATCTGCACTCATCCTATTTAGTGAAAAGACAAAAACAGAAAGCAAATTGAAACTCTTTCAGAGGGCACTTTGAACTTGAAAAAATACCTAGTTCCACTTAAATAAAAAATGCTCCTTAGGAATTAGCAAATGCGTACATTTAAGCCTAGTATATTTAAAAACGAACAAACAAACAAACCACCAAAACCATATAACTTCTCATTTTTAAAAAGACTGAGGCTGGTGTGCTGCTGTTATTGACGTGCACTGTGTTTTCTCTTTTGAATTCTACAAATGTATGATTGCAGTCAAAAAAGGATGTATCTGCAGATTCCTCAAAGAACAAAAAGCCCCAGTTGAAGACCTACGATAGAGAATGTTCATGTTGTTAGCTCAGGTTTCCTCTCTGTGTTTCTCCCAGATAACCTTAATCTCAATTGGGAACTTCAATAGAGGCAGATTGGTAACAAAAATTAAAAGGACTTCTCTCTTTCCCCCTGCTGTTTTCTATTAGCAGTGCATTGCACTGTATTATATTCCAATGTTTACTTAAAACATCTCATAAATATTAGAGAACTAGGCTAGCAAGAATGGTGACCACAAAATAATGATGAGTTGAAGATTAAACATTTGAACAGTAATGGTTCGCATAAGCCACACTCACATGCATATAGGTATCCCAGCCCCCTTTCAATGCAGTGTATTCTGTGAAATCACATGAAAAAGAAAAGCAAATTTATTCTCTTTTACAACGAATCCTACAGTTATTGCCTTTTTGCTGGTATATAGTGACCCTACAGTTATAAGTGGAAACCGTGAGATCAATGACAGAAGAAGAAATTAAAAATCAGCAGGTAAAGTATATACCAATATGCAAAAATATCCATTCCTAAGCACTTATCTCTGACCAAGGGCCAGAAGTCTCTACATATACTGTCTTAAATAATTTTCACAACATTGTGAAAATGCAGTATTATCTTCATTTTACAGGTAAGAGAACGTAGAGAGTTTAAGTAAATCAGTAACTTAGAGTCACGCGGTTGGTAAATGATAAACACCCAGTTCCGGTAGATTCCTAAACTCATGTTTGTTCCTCTACACTGTGAACATGAAGAACAGGTGCCATCAAAGGCACTGAGAGATAAAAAGACACTCTATGCTATGGACTGAACTGTGTCCCTCTAACATTCCTATGTTGGAGTCCCAATCATAATGTAACTGTATCTGCAGATTGGACCTTTATGGAGGTAAGAATAAACGAGGCCATCATGGTGGAGCCCTGATCCAAAAGGAGTACTGTTCTTGTAAGGAGAGAGAGCTCCCCCCACTAAGGGTACACAAAAAAGAGGTCATGTAAGGACAGTGACAAGACAGCCATCTGCAAGCCAGGAAGTAGACACTAACCAGAAACACCACAGGCAGGAATCTTGATCATGAACTGCTAGCCTCTAAAACTGTGAGAAAATAAATTTCTGTCTGAACCACCCAGTCTATGGTCTTTTATTATGAGAGCCTGAGCAGGCTAAGACACCCTACATATCCTGTGAACCCCCTCACACTTCTCTAATCCTCCCATAATTTCTTCTCTCATCTGTTGCAGCCTTTACTCCACCCTCTGCCCTACCACCAACATGATCTTTCCAAAATGCAACTCTGATCCTCACTCTCTCTGAAACACCTCTACTGGCGTCTGAACAGTCAATAAGAAATATGCTCTCCTAGAGTTTTCAGCATCATGAGGGGAAATCAGAACAGACATAACACAGGAGCATAAACTCCAAACTCCTGAGCTTGTAAGTCTCATCACAAAGGCCCCAATCTGCTTTTCCATTCTTACCTCTCTGACCACTCATACCAGTCCCCAACACATACCCTAACCAAACACATCCTAAAATATATTTTTATATCATATTCTTTCTCCCCAGACATGTAGTTTCTCCTTATTTCAAACTCTCCTCATCCTTCTGGATAATTATTATTCACCCCTCAAGATCCACTTTACTTCCTCCTTGAAACTTTGGATTATTTGGTCTATTTGCTATTGAGTTGTATGAGTTCTTCATATATTCTGGATATTAACCCCTTATCAGATATGATTTACAAAAATTTTCTCCTGTTCTGTAGGTTGTCTTTGCATTTCACTCACTACTTCTTTTGCTGTGCAGAAGCTTTTTAGAGTGATATGGTCATACTTGCTTATTTTTGTTTTTGTTATTTATGCTTTAGGTGTCATATTCAAAAAACTGTTACTGATTACCACTTCAAAGAGGTTTTCCCATGTTTTCTTCTAGGAGTTTTATGGTTTTAGGTCTTGCATGTAAGTCTTTAATCCATTTTGAGATCATTTTTGTGAGTAGTGTAAGATAAGGGTCTAGTGTCATTCTTTTTCATGTGAATATCTAAATTTCCCAGTACCGTTTATTAAAGAGACTGTCTTTTTACGGTTGAATTTTTCTGGCTCCCTTGTCAAATATTAGTTGACCATATATGCGTGGGTGTACATCTGGGCTTTCGATTTTGTTCCATTCATTTATGTGTCTGTTTTCGTGCCAGTACCATACTGTTTTCATTACCATAACCTTACAATATACTTGAAATCATGGAGTATAGTGTCTCCTGCTTAGTTTTTTCTTTCTCAGGATTGCTTGGCTACATGGGGTCTTCTGCAATTCCATACAGATTTTAGGATTTTATTTTTCTACTTTTGTAAAAAATTCTATTTGGAATCTTGACAAGGATTGCCCTGAATCTATGTGTGGCTTTGGGTAGTATGGATATTTTAACAATATTAATTCTTTCAATTCATGAACAGAATACCTTTCCATTTATTTGTGTCTTCTTCAATTTCTTTCATCCCTATTTTATAGCTTTCAGTGTAGAGGCCTTTCATCTCCTTGGTTAAATTTATTCTTAAGTATTTTATTGTTTTTGATGCTATTTTAAGAGGGTCATTTTATTTCTTTTTCAGATAATTTATTGTTAGTGTATAGAGACACAACTGGTTTCTGGATGTTGATTGTGTATGCTGCAACTTTACTGAATTCATTGACTAGAACTAACAGTTCTTGGTAAAGCTTTCAGGATTTTCTATATGTAAATATCATGTCATCTGCAAACAAAAACAACGTACTCTTCCTTTCCAATTGTGATGTCTTGTATTTCTTTTTCTTGCCTGACTGCTCTGGTTAGGAGTTCCTGTATTAAGATGAATAGAAATGGTGAGAGTGGACACCCTTGTCTTGTTCCTGATCTTAGAGCAAGTTTTCCACCTTTCATCACTGAGTATGATGTTAGCTCTGGGCTTCTCATATATGGCCTTTATTATGCTAAAGTATGTTCCTTCTATACCTAATTTTATCATGAACAGATGTTGAATTTTGTCAAATGCTTTTTTTTTTCTATTTTATTTTTTAATTTACATCCAAGTTAGTTAGCTTATAGTGCAATAATGACTTCAGGATTAGAATCCAGTGATTCATCCCCTACATGTAACACCAGTGCTCATCCCAAGTGCTCTCCTAATACCTATCACCCACTTAGCACATCACCCATCCACCTCTCCTCCAGCAACCCTTAGTTTCTTCTCTGTATTTAAAAGTCTCTTACGTTTTGTACCCCTCCCTATTTTTACATTATTTTTGCTTCCCTTCCCTTATGTTCATCTGTTTTGTACCTTAAATTCCATATATGTGTGAAGTCATATGAGATTTGTCTTTCTCTGACTGCTTTTTCTATGTCTACTGAGATGTTCACATAATTTTTTTCTTTCACTCTATTACTATGATGTATCATACTTATTGATTTATATATGTAGAATCTTCTTTGCATTCCAGGGATAAATCATACTTGATCATGGTGAATGATCCTTTGAAAGTGCTGCTGAACTCAATTTGTTAGTTTGTTTGTTTGAGAATCTTTGCAACAGGATATTGGCCGATGGTTTTCTTGTCTTGCGGAGTCCTTGTCTGGCTTTGTTATCAGGGTAATGCTGTCCTCATAAAAGGAGATTGGGAGTATTCCCTCATCTTTGATTTTTTGGAAGGATTTGGGGAAAAGTGGTATTGATTCTTTTTTAAATGTTTTGTAAAATTCATCTGTTGAGCAATCTTGTCCCAGGTTTTCTTTGCTGTGATCTATTTTATTACTGAATGAAGCTCCTGATCAGCAACTGATCCATTCAGATTTTCTATTCTTTCTGATTCAGTCTTGGTAGGTTGTATATTTCTAAAACCATTTCCATTTCTTCTAGATTATTCTGCTTGTTGGCATATAGTTGTTCAAAGTAGCCTCTTATAACCTTTGTATTTTTGTGGTGTCAGATAGTATACTATAGATATTCTTACAGAGATATTCTACACATTTAAAATAGTATATGTAAGTATATATCTTTTATTCTTTCCCTTACAGAAATGGTAGTATACTATAAATGCTCTTCTGCCTTTTTAACTTAAACTGAAGCCATTCAATATCAATACATAAAAAATATGTATGCTCATTTGTTCAGATGTTCATAGTTTTCCATTGTAGGAATACATAATAATTATTTACCCACTCTCCTTTTGTTGTACAAGTAGATTGTTTGCAGGCTTTTTCTATTACAAACAAAGCTGCAGTGAATAGCTTTAGCCTTATGCTAAGTCATTTTATACATGCAACACCCACCTATTTTTTTTTTTTTAGTTTATTTATTTTGAAAGAGACAGAGAGACAGGGAGGGGCAGAGAGAAAGGGAGAGAATCCCAAGCAGCCTCTGTACTGTCAGCATGCAGCCAGACACAGGGCTCAATCCCACAAACCATGAGATCATGACCTGAGCTGAAATCAAGAGTCATACCCCCAACCAACTAAGCCACCCAAGCACTCTGACGTTTATCTATTTTTGTCCATTGCACAGGTGTAACATTTGCAGAATTGCTCTTGGGTCTTCGGAATTAATCCTGTTAAACAACTCTCCCCACATGCCTATTTTCTTGACATTCTATTATTTTTCTTCTTTGCTTTCATTTCCATCCTAATTGCATGCATTTTAACTAGCACAAATTCTTTGTGTTTTGCACTTAAGAAACATGAGGTTAATAATATTCATGTACAATCTCAAAACTAGATGCAAACGCAGTAAACACATAGAAGACTGATAAGTCATGTTGTGATTGCACACAACCACTGTTGTCATCATATCTTTGTTGAAGGAGGGTAAAGATGATAACTTTTGGCTCTGGAATGTAGCTTTATTCCCAATCCATAACTTTGGGTAAAACTATGGGTAAAGGAGTTTCTACAGCAATAACAAAAAAAAAACATGCATTCTTCATGACAGAGCCTCTAAATTCTCAGAGCCTATCTGTTTGGCTTACAGGCAATTCTAATGAATAAAGTCCTCTGGGTTCTCTCCCCAAATGATTAAGAGTAGTACATAATAAAGCTAGAATAACAGCCAGAAGTGATGCTTTACAGTGAAGGTGAGGCATCTAAATGATAAAAACATAAAATAATACTCTAAGACCATTTAATGTAAGAGAAATAGCATATATAAGTAAACTGTTCCTGAGGGCACCACTTACCACACATGAGTAAAAAAAACCAGAGTCACGAAAATACTAAATTATGGTTACTCTGTTATTTTTAAGAAAGCAGGAAAAAAAAAGGGGGGGGGGAAAGGTGAAGGTTTTATTTACATATAAAAAGGTAAAGAATACCTTGAGAAAGATTTTTGTATTACATTATCTCATTTAATTACCAGTCATTGCGGGTAGACATTATCATTCTCATGTTACAAATGAGATGCAAAGAACTTAAGTAATTTACCCAACGTTACCCAGTTACTTATATTCAGGTCTAACAGATTCCAAAATTCTTGTTTTTAACACTGTATCACACACTGCTTCTCTTGCCATGCTCACTGCTACACTGCTACATTGAGGATTAAAGTGCTGTGAGCCAACTGAGGAATATAATCCCTGCTCATAACATCATTTCTATGGAAAGAAAGGGTGACTTGTGTCAAGAAACCTACACATGAATTTTAAAAACCCAGTATACTCTTTCCTTGGGTTCTACCTGCAGTATGTCCTAGGTAGTATGTCCTACCTAGCATAATGCAGGAAAACACTCCAAATTTTTCTTTTGGGTTTTTAACCAGTTTCCCATGCTTTTTTTTTTTTTCAAGTTTTTCTTTTAACACTTACTCATTTTTGAGAGACAAAGAGACAGAGCATGAGTGGAAGAGGGGCAGAGAGAGAGGGAGACACAGAATCCAAATTAGGCTCCAGGTTCTGAGCTGTCAGTACAGAGCCTGACACGGGGCTTGAACCCTCAAAACTCAACCTGAGCCAAAGTCAGATGCTTAACCAACTGAGCCACCCATGCACCCCAACCAGTGTCGGTGTCTTAATATTGTACATTTCGACTTCTATTTTAGGTAAATCTTTGTAATTTTCTAATATTTGGTAAAAAAATATTTTTTACAGAAATAAGACATCTTTGTCAATTATGTATTATATACAGTGGATTGAAGCATTTCTGCCCACAGCACTATTGGCAGAAAGTTCTCTCCTAAAATAGTGCCAGACACACAGTAGTTACTTAAGAAATTGCCAGTAAATCAATGCATAAGCTAATGAATGTAGAGTGTGGCTTACAAAAGGTAGCTTGACTTTGGCGAACTCGTTTGCCTAGGGGATCAGAATCTGGAAGTAGACCAATTCACTGGAAATCAATTCATTGAAGGAGCAATTTGCCAATGTTACAGCAAAACTGAAACAAATTGGTGAATTGATTATCTGACAAATTAATCACTTGGTAAGTTGATGTTGGCAAACTACTTTATAGGTAAATTAGTCACTTGAAAAACTGGTCATTGTTTTTAAAGCACTTCTTGAGCAATGACTGAGCCTTGCATTTTAAAAGCAGGGATCTAGCTTGGACTGTCTCTGTAGTAGTGTCCATCTGATCAAGTCATATGTCAAAGTCCATCTACTTAAGTTCTCCTCTCCTTCACTTAGGTGACCCTTCCCTTCCCTTTTATGTGTCCTTCTCCTGTAGCTATTGCCTCCTGTCACAATAAATTTCCCTTTCTCTTATCTCTGGTATATGCCTCCATCCTTCCTGTCAGTTCTACTGCTCTGAGCACAAACTGTTGAATGTTTTCGTCTTTCCAACTCTTATTCCTTCTCACCTACTTCTACCCTAAACTTCCATCCATACTATGACCTGTTGGAGGCAAACATTTAGTGAGAAAAAAATATGCTTCAATAGACAACTATGCATTATCTCTAGAATACCCCTCCAGATCATATGATTCTAGCTTTCATTTTTGAGCACTTTTTTGTTTGTTTGTTTAAGTAGGCTTCACACCAGCATGGAGCCCAACACAGGACTCAGACTCCTGACCCTGAGATCAAGACCTGAGCTAACAAGTCAAACGCTTAACCAACTGAGCCTCCCAGGTACCCCTCATTTTTGAACACTTACATACAGCACACTCTTGTCAGGTTATCTGATTCTGGGCCTGGTTATTGTCTTTGTTTTACAACTCTGTACAAATATGTCTGTTTTTTTAATTCTCTTTTGAAATGGTTATAACATCTGTCTAGTTTCCTCAATGAATCAATTAAATTAAATCTTTAACATATGTTCATTTTTAAATCTGTACAAGAACCGTGATTTTACCTTTTTAAAAATGTTATCCTTTAACACACTCCTTTTTCCTCTAGCTTAGTTGCATTTGTACAGTATTCAGAGTATTGTCACTGAAATGGGACTGTGTGCTGATATCTATGGTCTTCAATAGCCATTACAAGCCAGAGTACCTTTGGTTCACTGGTAACCTTTGACCAATCAATCCTAATGCTCATAGTGTCTTCTTTGCCTTTACTTTTTATCATAATGAAAATATTTGCAAATAGCTGAACCATGAGTTACTTTTAACATCTTTATGGGACGCCTGAGTTGGCTCAGTCGGCTTCGGCTCAGGTCATGATCTTACTGTTTGTGGGTTTGAGCACCGTGTTGGGCTCTGTGCTGAGAGCTCAGAGCCTGGAGCCTGCTTCAGGTTCTGTGATTCCTCCTCTCTCTCTGCTCCTCCCCACACATGCTCTGTCTCTTTCTGTCTCTCAAAAAATAACTAAATATTTAAAAAATCTTTATTGACACGCAATTTACATGCCATAAAGCTCACCCATTTGAAGTATGTAATCCATTTTTAGCATATTCACAGAGATGTGCAGCCATCAGCACAGTCAATTTTAAAACATTCCCATCAATCCAAAAAGAAATTCCATATGGCTTATCCCCATTGTCCCACAACTCCTCTTGCCCTTGGCAACCACTAATCTACTTTCTGTCTCTATGAATTCACCTATTCCAGATATTTAATATTAGTGGAATCATGCAATATGAGGTCTTTTGTAACTGGCATCTTTCACTTAGTATCTTTCACTAATCTTTTCAAGTTTAGTCTATATTGTAACATGTATCAGTACTTCATTTCTTTCTATAAACAAATTACCAAATTATATTTTGTTTTTTGGATATACTATAGTTTTAAAAATGCTTATTTATTTATTTTTTAGAGAGAGAGAAAGAGAGACACAACCATGTATGAGTGGACACGAGCAGAGAGGGAGAGAGACAGAATCCCAAGCAGACTACACACTGTCAGCACAGAACCTGACTCAAGGCTTGAACTCACGAACCATGAGATCATGACCTGAGCTGAAATCAAGAGTCAGATGCTTAACCAATGAAGCCACCCAGATGCCCCTGGACATACCGCATTTTATTTATCCATTCATCAGTTGATAGATATTTGGGGTTTCTACTTTCTAGCTACCATGGATAATGCTGGTATAAACATTATACACAAGTTTACACAAGTTTTTATGTGGACTTAGGTTTTTATCACTCTTGGGTATATACCTAGAGTGGGTCATATGATAACTCTGTTGAACCTTTTTAGAAACTGCCAAATTATTTTCCAAGGTGGATGCATCATTTTACATTCACACCAGCAATGTGTGAATGTCCCAGTTTCTCTGTCAACCATCTCTGCCAATTGTCTGACTGGCGATTGTCTCTTTAATTGTAACCATTCTGGTTAGGTGTGCCATGACTTATATTTTATTATTTACATATTTGACTTCACTTTCTCATGACCATTCTTTTAATTGTGACCACAAAGTTTTAAATTCCCTTGGGAGGGGCACCTGGGTGGCTCAGTTGGTTAAGCGTCCGACTTCAGCTCAGGTCATTATCTCACAGCTTGTGAGTTTGAGCCCCATGTCAGGCTGACAGCTGTGCTAACAGCTCAGAGCCTGGAACCTGCTTCAGATTCTATGTCCCCCTCTTTCTGCCCTTCCCCTGCTCACACTCTGTGTGTCTCTCTCTCTTAAAAATAAATAAACATTAAAAATTAAAAAAAATAAATTCCCTTGGGAAAGTTTTTTGGGGGAAGGGTAGAACATATTTCCTATGGTACTCATTCATTACCACTCATATGACTATCTTTTCTACTCCTTTCCTGGCTATCCATGAAGATACTATCATTTCTCACTACCATTATCTACAGAGGTACCATGTTATCTAAGTTAATGAAAAAGGGTGAGAGAAGGGAGCTGGTCTCATGCTCATTCTTAACACCATTTCGGGACCATGTAATTGACACATATATGTGATCTCTTTGCATTGAAGTCATTCGTGTATATCAGCCTCATCAAATCACTGCTACTATTGCTTACCATGACATGGGAAATGCTGTCAGTTGTCCTTAAGTAACCATTCTTTCCTACTTCTTTTATTAATAGAGTACTCAGCTTTAGCTGGACACATGATCACTAGGAAAAGAACATAATCTCAGTTTCCATTGTAGCTAGGCATGGCCCCGTGACTAGTAGTTAAGTGTACAACTTCTAAAACATCCTTTTAAATGGAAAGGATTTACCCTTCCCTTTTCTTTTTTCCTTCTTTCTCGGATGTGGAAATGGGGGTAGTGAGCCATCTTCGAATGTGCTGATGAATAAGCTTGGCCCAGGATAGCTAAGCAGCAAGAGAGGTGTTTGAGTCTCTAATACCATATAACTGCCATCTACCTCTAAGCTATTTATGCTTAGACTTCTATGTAAGAGAGAAGTTTTGTCCTGTTTAAGTCATTATGATTTCTGTCTACATTATGGTGATCAGAACTAGACCCCGAGAAAAATATGCCATCATCATAACTCCCCTGACTCACTATCTGGTCTGTTACAGAACCTGGTCTGGATCGCCAAGCAGAAGAACCAAGCGGCACTCGGAGATCTTGGAAGGCAGGAGGTTTATTTTACACTGGTGGGCTCAGAGGAGATCACTCTCCAGAGGTCTGAGTCCCAAGTATAAGCAGAGGAAACAATTTATAGTCTGTTACTTCGGCATTCTGCATTAGTAGTAATTTGGTGCTCCTGGCAAGCAGGGTAGGAACAAGAACCCGGAAGGGGAGTCTTCAGTTGGGGACTGTGGGCCATCTTATAACAGAATTTTCCCCATCAGCCCACTTCCAAACTTCCGAAGAAATGGTTTGCTTACCATCTCATCCTTTACAGACATCTCTAGCAATCACACATCCTCCTCTGTTGATAAGATCCTTTAACATTAAGACTTCTCAGAAGGCTTTCTTACTCAACAGACCCAGCACTTCCACTCCATATCAGTACAGTAGTACCAGTGTAAGCCAAACTGAATCAGACGCTCACAACTTCTTATAGAGTTTTTATCTCTCTCTTCCTTAGCATACTCCTGAAAATAGCATTTCCCCTTTTGTGATAGGTCTGTTTTTCTCTTTCCTTTCACTGTGCAACTTCTCAAAAGAGCAAGTTACAAACGACATCCTCATTTCTCCCAGGATGTATTAGCCATGGTTTTTCAGAGAAATAGAAGCAGAAAAGATATTTATATGTATCTACAAATGTATGTGTGTGAGTGTGTGTGTATACTATACATACGGAAGGAGAGAGAGAGATTTAAGGAATTGGCTGACATGATTATGGAGGTTGACACATCCAAAATCTGCAGGGTAGGCTGCCAGGTTGGAGGCTCAGGGAAGAGCTGATGCTGCAGTTTGAGTCTGAAGACAGTTGGCTAACAGAACTGAGGATGCTTAGGTCTGTTTTTTTTCTTTACTTAAGGCCTTCTACTAATTAGACAAGGCCCACCAACGCTGCAGAAAGTAATGTGCATTACATAAAGTCTATGGATTTATATGTTAATCTTATCTAAAAATACCTTCACAGAAACCTCTAGAATGATGTTTGACTAAAGATATGGGTACCATGGCCTAGTGAAGTTGCCACAAAATTGATCAGCATACTCCACCCCCTTACTTCCATGAAATCTCATTTCTGTTCCTTCAACTGCATAAAACTGTGGCCCTCATCCTAGAGGTAAGTTGGAGACTATGTAACTCTAACTGCATCTGAAATTTTAAATGTTTGGCATGGTGAGAGTTTATCAAGTTCTCAAAGGATAAAAATCACCATCCTAATCACTAAGTCCAGTGGTCTTTCCCATCATCCTTGCCCTTGATCTCTGTGACTTCTTGCCCTCCCCATAGTTGTTTAAGAACTAATAAAACTTACTTCATTGTTCAAACTACTTCAGTTTGGTTTCTGTAGCTTTCAACCAAAAGAGTCCCGGATAACCCTCCGTGGGTTAGTTTTTAGTTCACTGATCTTGCTATACACTTTCTCTGAGAGATTTTATCTACTGTCATAGCTTTAATTCTATCTCTGAAGTCCTAGTTTAAAAGATGCTGGATGTGGAAACTTTTGGACTTCAGTTTAAACTCCAACTCTGCTAATTAGCACCAGAGGAAATTTATTTAACCTCTCTGAGACCATAGTCTCCTCATCTATATAATGGAGCAATAAAATATACTTTACTGAGTAAGTCAATAATTTGAGCCTAGAACATGGTAAGCATATAATAAATAACGTTTCTCGGGCCGTCTGGGTGGCTCAGTCAGTTAAGTGTCTGACTTCAGTTCAGGTCATGCTTTCACTGTTCATTGAGGTCGAGCCCCACATCATGCTCTGTGCTGACAGCTCAGAGCCTGGAGCCTGCTTCGGATTCTGGTCTCCCTCTCTCTGACCCTCCCCTGCTTGCTCCCTGTCTGTCTATCTGTGTCTTTCTCTCTCTCTCTCTTTCAAAATAAATAGACATTTTTTAAAAAAAATTTTAATAATTATGTTTCTCTCTCCACCTTTTTTTCTTTTTTTTTAATTTTTTTAAATGTTTATTTTTGAGAGAGAGAGACAGAGAGTGAGTCAGGGTGGGTCAGAGAGAGAGAGGGAGACACAGAATCTGAAGCAGGCTCCAGGCTCTGAGCTGTGAGCACAGAGCCTGATGTGGGGCTTGAACCCGGGAACTGTGAGCTCATGACCTGAGCCGAGGTTGGACGCTCAACCGACTGAGCCGCCCAGGTGCCTCTCCCCCTTCCTTTTCTAAGTAGATGACCCCCAGGATGAGCCCTTCAGCTCTCATTTCTCTATCCACACTCAAATGTAGCCTTTCTCTCTGCCTGCCAGTAATTTCCCTTCAGGAGTTACAACATTACATATTTAACCTGCCTAAAGGTAAGACTACGGCCCTCTTAAAATCACTTCGTCATCATCTTACCGTTTCTCTCCATGGTATCACTGTTTTCCACAGTGAACCTCCTTTCATTCCTCCTTCACATCAACCAGGCACCATGATCTCTCATTCTGTCCTTTGGAAACTGTCCCTTCCCTTTCATTTCCATGATATCATCATAATTTACATCTTAATCATCTCAGGTCTCAACTGTTCCCTCTGGAATCTTTTCCTTACCTCTAGAATATCTCCACTCCAATCGATCGAAGGTCAGGTTAAAGATTAGAAAACACTTTTTTTGACCATGTTGCTACTTTTTTTAAATGGGACCTCAAAGACTGCAGGATAAAGAACAAACTTCCTAGACTGGTATTCAAGGTCATGTATGATCTGATTGCAACCAATAATCTTCCTTTATGTACCTTTTACTTTAATCAAAGTGGTTTTTTTTAAGTTTATTTATTTATTTTTGAGAGAGAGAAAGAGCACAAGCCGGGGAAGGGGCAGAGAGAGAGAAGGAGACATAGAGAATCCGAAGCAGGTTCCAGGCTGTGAGCCGTCAGCACAGAGCCCAACGCGGGGCTTGAACTCACAGTGAGATCATGACCTGAGCCAAAGTCAGATGCCCAACCAACTGAGCCACCCAGGCGCCCCTAATCAAAGTGGTTTTTAAACTACCCCCAAACATATTCAGTACTCTCCGCCCCTTCATATTGTAATACTATTGCTGGCATTCCATCCTTCTGAACACTTTCCACTCCTATCTATCTACCTTACTCCTTTCCGCAGAGACCCATCTAAAATGCAATCTACTGGGGCACCTGGGTGGCTCAGTCAGTTAAGCATCAGACTCTTGATTTGGGCTCAGGTCATGATCTCGCAATTCATGAGTTCAAGCCTCATATTGGGATCTGCACTCAGAGTGCAGAGCCTGCCTGGGATTCTCTCTCCCCTCTCCTCCCTGCCAATTCGTACTCTCCCTCTCTTGGAAAAAATAAACTTTTAAAAAGAATAAAAATAAAATAAAATTCAGTCTATCTGTGGAATCATCCTGGATGACCCAAATCAAAGTAAGCTCTTAATCCTCTAAAGTCTCTTTGTCAAGGTCCCAGCAGGAAACAGATTAAACACTGGAGTTAGGATAATTTGAGGAGAGTTTAATTAAAGAACTAATTAGGAAATCAAATCAAAAGTCAAGAGTCAAGGCCTTCAGCCTGAAGAATATAGCCAGTTATCAGAAACCATACTGGGAGGGAGACTGGGAGATTAAATAATCCAACCTTACACTCCTTCCTTCCTCTGATTTCTACCAGCATTCCATAATCTGAACCCAACCAGAAACCAGAGGTTAGGAAAGCCCGCTGATGTAGTCAAATTTCATGGCACAGAGTAAAGAGGAGAAGGGTGAGGAGTTGATCTGAATTAATAAAGAGACGAGATTTAACACTGGAGACTAAAAATTCTCTTGTCACTCCCATGAAATCATAGCAATTACTTTGAAATGTATAAAAAAACAAGATAGATTAAAAGGATGGATAGATAAAGCAAGTACGGTAACATGACAATTATAAAATTTAGATTTGTATATATTGGTGTTTTCTGCAAATACAACTTGAGTCCATGATTGAAATTTTTCATAATTAAATATTAAAGGTAAAAAGGGAAACGGTGTTTAAAAGAAGCAGTAAGACTTAACTACTTTATGACAAACTGTCTTTTTCCTCCATATTCTTTATATTTTAAGTGTAGCTTCATATTTCAGTTTGTCATAACCAGGCTACGGAAATCTCAGGAGTAAAGTAATTTTCAAAGGGTCAGGAAACAAAATGTTCCACATGTTGTTGCTGTTTTCATTATTGCTGCTTTTTCACACTATCTTTTAAATGTGTAAATGCTTCTTCCACAACAAATACTCTGTTCCAATTGTATCATATTTTCTCTAGTCTTTAATAGAAACATAGATACAGAAGAGAGAGAGGAGAGGGAGAAAAGGGAAGGGTAGGGAGGACAAGACAAAACAGAGAGAAGGAAGAAAAAAAGACATTTTAACAAAAGGGGTTTGGAAGTGAACCAGGATTCAGAATAGTGATAAAATGGAATTTGGCATGATGATCAAAATTGATCATAAAATGATCAAAAATCAATTATAAAATACTTTTATGCCCCCTAAAAGCTAGAGTCTAGAAAACACTGATGGTCTATGAAAGTCTAATGGCTATTTCCTACACCTCAGATGTTCATTTTGCAATTCCAAGTAGTATTACAGCACAGATTGAAGGAGTGGAGAGGAAATGTGATGAATTAGATGTAGAAAAAGACAATTTCCTGCCTTCCTCTCTTATCTCCGTGCAAACAGTAGTTTTGCATACTATTCTGGTCACGATACATTTATGTAACTAATGAGTAAATAATCTTACCTGTTGCTACAACATCTGTCCTCCCTAATGTACGGAGGAACTACATATAGTTTGTTCTAATCTGTGCCTCCAGTATCTGGTCTACTGTTATGCACATGATAAGGAGATACCTTGTAAATCTTTGGGTTATATTTTGAATACACAAGATGACAAAGACAAGGACAGGCAGCATGGTGCAATGGAGAATGGGCCAATAAGGAAAAAAAGGCCACAAGGCATGCACAGGGAATAGTGTGTCCCCCAAAAAGCCAACTGTCTTCCAAGCCAGAAAACCAGGCAGGATTCTTTCCATACTTGGTGATTAAGCCCCTTTACATGTCACACCTCTGATCTTAAGGGAGATTAAAACAATCAGTCAAATTATAGGCCACCATTCCAGACCTAGGAGCAACCCTAGATGTGTGTGTGTATGTGTGTGTGTGTGTGTATCCCAATATATTTTTAACTTAAACTTTAATCTCAGAGGGCAATATTTTCCCTTATTTCTAAGTTTTTGTGTTGAAACTAGTTTACCAGTTATGTGGCTGGGGGAGATACTATTCTGAGTTTTATTTCTTCATTTGCAAAAGAGAATTACTGTATTATGTCACTGGATCACTGTGTGAGCTTAACAGAGATAATGTATTTTTTTATTTTATTTTAGAGAGAGGGTGTGCAAGCAGGAGAGAGGGGCAGAGAGAAAGAGAGAGAGAATCTCAACCAGGCTCCATGCTCAACATGGAGATCAACATGGGGCTCAATCCCACGACCCTGGGACCATGACCTGAGCCAAAATCAAGAGCCAGATGCTCAATCGACTGAGCCACCCAGGCGCCCCTAGAGATAATATACTTAAAAGGCACTCCCTATATATATCAAGAATTATTATCTCTACTGACCTTTAGCTTTTTGATCCACTTCTGCTCCAATGCCCCTTCTTTAAATCCCACAGGAAATATGAACATATGTCTCTCCTTTTTGATGGTAGTGGAAAAATTGGGAGCCATCTGCCCTACAGGGCCTTAGTTCTCTGATAACCACTCATGTTCATCTTTCTGTAACCTATAATCCAGAGACATACGCTACCATTAAGTCCAAATATCAGGAAATCTCATTAGTAATGGCAAGTTGTAACTATGAAAAACATGATAGAACTGTCAAAATTATCCTAACTCAACTACATTAATTGTGAGATATAACAAATTCTATCCATTCCAAGCCTATGTAAAAATAAAAGGTTTTCCATCAATATAAGATAAAAATAAAGACTGCAAATGCTGAAATTGCTCTATCTTTCAAAGGCTTTCCAGGCTATTTCTAAGGACTATCCCCATTAGTTACTCATCCTAGGTTGAGTAGGGAACAGAGCCCTGTAGATTATAAGAGATACTCGGGTCTTGGGATGTACAAATAACTTTGAGAGCACAAAACAGCCTTTTTGTTGCACTTACTAAATAAACATTACCAACTCCTATAATAAACAAAGAGAAAACTTCTCTAAAATAGAAAGACCTACTAAAACTCTGAGTGGGGGCACAACATTATAAACAATTTAAAGGGCAACTAGACTATAAGTGAAGGAAACCCATTTACTAATCCTAGAGCGTTCACCAAATGGTAAGGGAAATCTTGAACTCTCTCCAGAGTCAGAGCTGCTGGCAACTCCATGGTTTACATTCCCCCTCCATCTTGACAGTACAGATAAGAACACAGTCAGGGGGCTCCAGTTGGCCTGCCATCTCAGTGAGCCCCAGGTGCCTAGCCCAAACCAGGTCCAAGAGTCCCCCCAAGGTGGCTTTCACCTACCAGCATCCACCCCAGCCCCCACTGTCCCACCAAGGCTGTCCCAGCACAGTGCACACCAGGAAACTTCCACCCTGCACCCACTACAGTAAAGTCTATTTCATCAAGGGAGACCAGGTGCAAAGTACCCACAACACCCCCAGCTGACCCACTTCAGCTCCACCCATCCCACTAGGATGCACTAGTTCTAGGCTTGCACAGAACACCTCAGCCCACACCCTCCCTAGCTCCAGCCAGTCAGCCAAAGCCACCAGGCACATACAGTCTATACAGGAGGAGTTCCTACACAAGACCACTCCTTCAAGACTGGGAAAGGCAGTTGTTTCACTTAATTCATAGGAACAAGCATAGAAAGTCAAATAAAAGGAGGGGACAGAGGAATACACTCCAAATGAAAGAGCAAGAAGGAACTTGAGACAAAAAAAAAAAAAAACCAAACCTAAACAAAATGGGGATAAGCAATCTACCTGATAAAGAGTTCAAAGTAATGGTCATGAATCTGCTCGTCAGACTTCAGAGAAGAGAGGATAATTTCAGTGAGAACTTCAACAAAGAAAATATTAAAAGAACCAGTCAGAAGGGTACCTGAGTGTCTGACTTCAGCTCAGATCGTGATCTCATGGTTCATGGGTTCGAGACCCGTGTCGGACTCTGTGCTGACAGCTCAGAAGCTGGAGCCTACTTCAGATTCTGTGTCTCCCTCTCTTTCTGCCCCTCTCCTGCTTGTGTTCTCTCCCTCTTTCTCTCTCAAAAATAAACTTAAAAAAGAGAGAGAGAGAGAGAGAGAAGAAATTTAAAAGCAACCAGAGAGAAGCAAATGGTTACATATAAGGGAAGTCCCATAAGGCTACAACCTGATTTTTCAGCAGAAATTTTGCAGGTTGGGAGGGAATGGCATTATGTATTCAAAGAACTGAAAGGGAAAAAAAAACCTACAATCAAAAATAATCTATCCAGCAAGGATATTCAGATTTGAATGAGAGATAAAGAGTCTCCCAGATAAACAAATTAGAGTTCATCATCAATAAACTAGCCTTAGAAAAATATTTTAAAGGGACTTTTTAAGTAGAAAAGGCCATAATTAGCAGTAAGAAAATTATGAGTAAAAAGATGTAAAATATGACAACATACATATAAAAGGTAGAGGGAGGAGTAAAAGAAACATCATTTTAGAATGTGTTCAAACTTAAGAGATCAACTTAACATAGAGTGCTACACAGTTAGGATGCTATATATAAACTTCATGGTAACCCAAACCAAAAACCTATAAAAGATACAAAAGAAATGAAGAAAAAGAAAACCATGCATAACCTCCCCCTCCCCACTGCCAAAAAAAGAGTCATCAATCTCCAGGAAAGAGTACAAAAGAAATAACAGAGAAGACCTACAATTAAACAAGCATAAAGCGAGTAACAAAAGTACATAACCATGTGATGGTACCAGAAAGATGGTGGAGTAGGAGGACCCTAAACTCATCCCAACCCATGTTTTAGACCTCATTCCCATGATATCCAGATATCTGGAAGTTGAAATGATCGGCAATGGTCAATAATTTAATCAACCATACCTAGGGCTTGGGTTTGGAGAGCTCCCGGCTGGTGAACATGTGGAGATCTGAGGAGAGTGGGACGCCCAGAGAGGGCATGGAAGCTCTGTGGACACATATTTTCCCACAGATCTCGTCCTATGCATCTCTTTCATCTGACCACTCCTGAGTTACATCCTTTTATAGCGAACTGGTAGTCTATTAAGTAAACTAGATTCCTGAGTTCTTGAGGCACTCCAGCAAATTAATTAAACCTAAGGAGAGGACCTTGGGAACCTCTAATTTACAGTCAGTTGATCAGAAGCATAGATTACAGCCTGAACTTGTGACTGGCATCTGAAGTCAGGGCAGACTTGTGAAACTGAGCCATGAATCTGTGGAATCTGACACTATCTCTAGGTAGACAGTATCAGAAACGAGTTGAATTGTAGGACACTGAACTGGTGTCTGAGAACTGCTTGATGGTGTGGGGAAAAATAACACAAACAGAATTGGAATAAAAAGCATACATAGTAATGGAGAGGTTTGGCCTAAAACCCAATTCCTTTGTCCCCCAAGTCCAGTGCTAATTCACACACAGGTATCTGAAACATGTATTATCTGCCATGAAATTTTTGGTTAGAATTCATTATGATAATTGATAGTCTTTAAATTATTTGAATACTTTTTTAATTATTTTAATTATAACAGTAAATATAATCATACT
Source organism: Paguma larvata (assembly GCA_030068075.1). Taxonomy (NCBI): domain Eukaryota; kingdom Metazoa; phylum Chordata; class Mammalia; order Carnivora; family Viverridae; genus Paguma; species Paguma larvata. Next base: position 52,142,616 of record CM057834.1, on the reverse strand, counting down.
ACAGAAAATTTAGAAACTTAAGAGAAAAAAATTACTATTATTATTATTCTAACATATTACCTTATTAATTTCCCTTTAACACTATATCACAATGCAGAGACTTCTTGAATACATTTCAAGAAACCGCATTTAGCAAATAAGTATAAGACAGTCGGTAGGAAAATTATCTTTATCCCCGGTTCAAATACCTACGTTCTGATTACTGATGCTACCTATGACTTTCTGCTCCTGTTTCTTAGATCTTTGTATTTTTTCATTGACAAATTAGACCTGGCTGTTGCAATCTCTAATTTAAGATCCTTGGCTTTCACCTAAAAACTGAATATCTTAAATCTCTAGCCTGTGACGGCAAAAGTACCTGGGTCACAGGAAAGAATGCCACGACCTACTAAAGGATCAACCACAGAGCTGGAGGGTAGCATTCTAGTTTTTGTTAATCGTCCTGGACCTTGATCGTTAAGTTGTTTCTAATTTGAGTAATTTTAGTCATTAACTTAAGAGTTCAGAATCCAGACATCTGTGCCACCTTCTAAGTCCAGTTCACCTAACTAACCTAACCTTATCTCCTCCTACCTTCCAAGAATGAACTGGAAAAAAATAAAAATAAAAACAAAAACATGAAGTTAAGTGATCTATGATATATTTACTTAAAAGAATACTTTTTTAAAAAAAAGAATTAATTTTTTAAGTAATCTCTACACCCAGTGTGGGGCCTGAACTCACAACTCCGAGATCAAGTCACATGTTCTTCCGACTGAGCCAGCCAGGAACCCCAAAAGAATATTTTTAAAGCCATTTTTAAAAGGTCTGTATAGAGTTTATAATTATATGAAAAAATTATGATAAGATTTTAAACTGAAAAAATTATTATATATATAACATTAAAATAATAGATTTTTTAACCTCTGCAGAAAAAAAATGTAATGGAAAACACTAAAATTAAAAACAAATTTTTTTAAATGATTGAAATGTGATATTTTTTCCTTACATTTCTACTCTTCTGGGTTTTCCCATGTGTATATACACATTTAGTAATAAAAAATAAGCATTATGAGAAAATAAAATCTTAAGAAGCAACAAAAAAGTCTTTTAATACCTCTCATTTATTAATTTTTAAAAAGTTATATATAAGTAATCAAATTTTATTTTGTCAATTCAACCAGAATCCTAAAATTGTCAAAAGTTCTGTCTAGGAGTTGATTCTCAACTTCTAGACTGCCAAAGTCTTCAAAAGTCCCAATATTCTTTTTTTTTTATGTTTATCCATTTTTGAGAGAGAGAGAGGGGGAGAAAGAAAGAGACAGAGCATGAGCCGGGCAGGGGCAGACAGAGAGGGAGACACAGAATCTGAACCAGGCCCCAGGCTCTGAGCTGTCAGCACAGAGCCCAACGTGGGGCTCAAACTCATGAACTGTGAGATCGTGACATGAGCAGAAGTCGGACACTTAACCGACTGAGCCACCCAGGTGCCCCACAAAGGTCCCAATATTCTTAATTCCTAAAGTCCAGTTGTCTTTTCTGTCCCACCACCAATTGGTCTCTTCACCTCTTGCTGTGTAGGCTTACCTTCATGTAGGCCAGAGCTCGTTAGTGTACTACAAACCCTTCACAGTTGAGCCATGATAACATACAAAATTTATTTTGCTATAAATAAGAATATAAAGATATACACTGATACACGTATATTAGACTTACAGGTTATGTGAAAGATTAGTACAGAGAAGCTGTAACTTGCCATAAATGACTTATAACAGACATGATGGAGCATCCAGCCAATGCCAAAAAAACTTCTTGATTTGCTAGAACATTAAGAACTGGATGCCTCTGAGTATGCGGCAGAACATAGTCAAAAGGAGTCTTAAACGGTAACAATGAAGAAAGAATACAATAACCGTGAAATGTATTTTCTATTTCCCAAAACTTTTATAAGGAAGAAAATAAAAGACATCCATCTTCTGAATCCCTCAAATGACCTGCTGTAACTTCTACTCTTCAAAAGTGTATAAGGGACACAAAAACTTTGGGAACACTGAGGTAGTTAACACTTCTTTCTATTCTCTCCACATGTAATGCCTCAGGTCCCTTTCTCTCAGACACAGGTAATAAAGAATGAAAGCACAAACTATTGAGCCTGTGTCTGATTTCCCTCACATTGAGAAACATTTCCCTCAAATTGGTGCAAGAGTTAATAAACTCACTTTAATCTCTTACTCAAACCAAAACTGACAGTTTTGTATTCTATATTACATTATTTATTTGTTCTACACAGATAATCCTCGGCACTGGCTTTGGCCTGAAAAATGAGCTCCAATTATAAAGTGTTTCTATTAAAAGGATCATATCTCCTACAATAGAGTATTTTGATTAAAAAATTAAACTTATACAGAAGTTAAATTTTTTTTTTACATGTATAGTGAATCTTTCTGCCACCCATTCGAGAACATTATCTTTACACTTGAAAATAACAAGCGAGGGGCGCGTGGGTGGCTAAGTCGGTTAAGCAGCAGTCTTCGGGCCTGCGTTGGGCTCTGTGCTAACGGCTGGGAGCCTGGAGGCTGCTTCGGATTCTGTATCTGCCTCTCTCTCTGCCCTTCTCCTGCTCACGCTCTGTCCATATGTCTCAAATATAAATAAACATTAAAAAAAAAAAAAAAAGAAAAGAACAAGCGAAAGGAAAGAGAAAGAAAGCAAGAAAGAAAGAAAGAAAGAAAAGAAAAGACAAGAAAAACTAGCCTCTAATTTATCGAAGTAGTGAAATAATATATGGCTTGTTACCTAAGAAAATTTTATTTCCTATACAGAAATTATCCCTCCATCGCGTTTCAAGAAAATAATAAGGGGAAATACATTTTAACTCTTAAGAATGTAAGGGCAGTAAACAGATTCATGCAAAAATAGTGGAGTTGCACTTCATTTTGGTCTCTAGAATAGTCTCAGATAAGTTTGCCGACCCCAAAATTGACTCACTTCTCCTAGGAGATACTACTGTAGGATTTATGGCACTTGCCAAAAAAATGAAATTTTTCTCTCATTTTTTTTTTCAGATATGCCTTGTCTCAACAACCATACTGAAGATTTTCTAGAATAAAAATTCAGACCTCTAGTGTCTTCAGTATCTATCCTGGTGCCCCACACGTAATTTCAACGATCATAAATGTGATCCTTGCTAAGAACCTAGCCTCTGTGCCTCATTTTCCTTCCTCCTCTCTAAAAGAATACTACTACTACATAGGAAAAGATAAGATTCAGTAGAGAAAGATGAGGACCTAAGGTCCCTGGGTGGGGAAAAACACATATTTTAGAACAATGCTGGGAGTGTCTGACCACAGCAAACACCCTCAGGCATAAAGTTTCTCTTAAGAATGTAACAGACTACCTACTCCCCCTCAGTTTTCCCTCAGGTATTTGACCAAAAAACCTGACTAAAAATAAGTACCATAAAACATATGACTCACAAGGATGGTATGTTCATAGACCACCCCTCACATAATGGAAATGAGCCAATCAGGAATGGACAACCCAGCACCTAGAGTTAGCCAGCCAATAAGGGTAGAACCTGAAAAGGAACGAGGGCGAAGGGAAAAGCGGGCTGACCAAAACCTTATAAAACAAGTACCCTTGCCGATAGTCGCGGGTATTCACTTTTCAATGCCACTTCTTTGTACCGGGAGCTTTCATACTATTCTTCTTTTCTGATCGTATACTCTAATAAACTTTTGCCTGCTGCTCAGTTTTGTGCATCTCTTAATCTTCGAAGCGGCAAGACAATGAATCCCAGGTATTGCAATGAAACATCCTGCAACACTACTTGTACCTTACGGGTTGTTGCAAAGATTCAGTGAGATAATGCAGACAGAATGCCTAGCACCCACCCCACCTTGTGCACTGTGATAATTGACTGTGCAAAGTCTTTGATTATGAAACAAAATAACATTTCCATATTCATCAATTTTTAACACAAAAAGAAGGTGAAAATTGAAAGTAAGTAAATTAAACTAATAACCAAAGTATATTTTAAACTCAATTGTTATATCAGGGTCTGAAGATTTACTTAATTATACTGATGGGGTTCAGGACAGGCCACCCTAGAAAGTGCTGCTTTGGCATATGGATTATTTGAGTGGAAGGCAATTAAGGCCTCTCTCAGACTCAAGAAGAGCTTTTTATCTCCCCCATAACTACCTAAAAAATTTTAGATAAGGGACTCCTATCAAGAAGAGAGCTATTACCAAAGATAATTTTTTAACCAGAAAGACTTATCTGCATGACATGGCAAACATTCGTTAACCAAACATTTGCTCTTTTCATCTTCCTGTGAATCATCTTCCTTTCCTTTGAGCCCAGATGCCTACCCTTTTCTCTTTAGCCTAAGATGGCATATAAACTTCATTGCGTGACTGTCTTTAACCTGCTAATGCCCATGTCAGGCTCCCATACATACAAAATTAAATTTATTTTTTAGTCAATTCGTCTTGTTTCAACATAATTATTAGTCCAGCCAAAGACCCTAGAAGAAAAAAAGGGGAAAGTTTTCTTCCCCTACAACATCAAAGTTATCTATGGCTATTCTGGGTCAGATTTTTACTGTGAATGTACTAAATTCATATTAGAACAAATCACACAGCTTCCCAACTTGCAAAATATAATGATTTTGCCAAGTTCGTTAATTAGTAAAAAATCAAATTTAAAATAACCTCTAAGAATTATGAAACAGAAAAAAAAATTGTCATTTAGCAGGGCATAAAGTTTATTGTTTAAAGAATAAGCTGAAAATTCTTACAACAGCCCACAAGAAATTATTCAGGCTTTTCCACTAAAGCAAATTGCAATCACATATTTATCTGCTATGACTGATGCTTATGTAGGGATTGAAGAGATAGAGTGGAAATAAAATTTTCTGAATCATAAATCAGATTGCAGAAGATGATGCAACCCATGACTCAGGCAAGTACAATAATCATGATCAAAATTATGCGTGCATTTTTCATATACACTTTGCCATAGCAAATTGTAATTTGCAGTTATCTGCTGATTATCATAAGTGGAGCTGATGTTAGATAAAAATGAATCATGATGTTCAAATAAAAGCAAATAAATGTTAAAATATTAATCTATATAATATTTTTGGGCAGTTATAAAAACACGATGATAATGACCTAAATCTGCACCTTACTATAACTTTAAGAAAAATTTTATATTCCCCAAATATCTGTTGTGAAATTCTTTCAGCAGTAACTAAACTTTCTCTATACAAACTAGTAATAGTTAAAAAAAAAAAAAAAGTGTGGGTTAGCCACTCACCGAGGAGAAAAGAGGGGAAAGAGTAGAGAGAAGACAAAGGAAGGGAAAGAAGGTATGCAAGACAAGTATGCAGTATAGACATTACTTACTTTTCAAGGAAATCAAGAACAGGAAAGACTCTCAAAGTTCAAGCCCTTCAGGCTATGTATGAAATGACTCTTCCTTGTCAAGTATAATTAAAAGAATACATGTAAAAGCAGAATACAGTGATAAAACATAAAGTTTATCAGTAATTTAATTCTTTAAGTAATTTTGTGATATTATTTCTTAGAATATTCCTTTTTTTCTGTACAACAAAAATCCTTCCAAACACAACTATAATGTTTTGTTTTTTGGGTTTTTTTAATTTTTTCATGGTTATTTGTTTTTGAGAGAGAGAGAGAGCACGAGCAGGGGATGGGCAGAGAGAGAGGGAGACACAGAATTCCAGGCAGACTCCTGGCTCTGAGCCGTCAACACAGCCCGATGCAGGGCTCAACCTCATGAACCACAAGATCATTACCTGAGCAAAAGTCGGACACAACCAACTGAGCCACCCAGGCACCCCAAAACAACTATAGTGTTTATTCATGATGAATCTTTCCATCTTACTATCAAAAATTCCAAAACATGATATTAAAATCTTTGAGAAAGATATCTTTACTTACACTAAAATTCTCCCAACACCTTTTATTCTGAATATCTTCATTTTATGAGAAAAAAAACTACTATGTTTCATAGACAGTTTATCAAATATTCTCTCCTTTAAAAGGGGGGGGGGAAGACTTTAATTTGGAAAATCTTTCCTCCTGGTTATTCCAGTAAACAGTTTAATTTATTTGACCATACCATTAGATTTTTGCCTCCATGATTTTATTTTCTGGTGTGTAGAAACAAATTGATAGTTGATGACATCTAATGCAGAGAGACCTTGAGGATTCCTTAAAGGGGGAAAAAAAGAAGAAGAGAAAGTATTTTTGTTTAAAAGGAATTTCAACATAGTTAGGCTCTATTTTCCTTTAAAAATGACAATGTTCTTTTTTACAATTAAAAACAGAAAAATATTTTTATCTGGGAGCTATTTTTAATCTATGAAGAACATTTAAAGTTAATCCTTTTCTCCTTTATTAAAAGAAAATAAAAATGGAAGAATCACACTTCTTAAAGAATAGATTTACCGGGGCACTTGGATGGCTCAGTAGGTTAAGTGCCTGACTTCTGCTCAGGTCATGATCTCACAGTTCGTGGGTTTAAGCCCCCATCGCACTCTGTGCTGACAGCTTAGAGCCTGGAACATACTTCGGATTCTGTGTCTCCCTCTCTCTCTCTGTTCCTCTCCTGTCTGTGCTCTCTCTGTCTTTCAAAAATAAATAAACATTAAAAAAAAAATTTTTTTTAAGAATAGATTTACCAATTCCTTCAAAACAGCCTTCAGAAAAATGTTTTGAATTATTCTTTGTGTGTATCTGTTCAACAAATATTCACTGAATGCCTGTCATTGTACTAGTCATAGTTCCAAACCTTATGGAGTTTATGTTTAAAGAGATAAAGACATAAAGAGATAAATTAAAGAAAAATTATAGTTCAGATGAGTTCTCATTGTACAAAAAAATATGAACATTTGCATTTTCATAACTAATTTTAACCTTCTTAAAATAATTTCAAATAACATAACCAAAACTTTTGACCTGGATGCTGTAGAGTCAGAAAGTTAAGTTCCAGGTAAAAGAAATAGTGGCAAAGACTTTATGAACAATAAAATAAATATGTAACCTAAATTACTTTAGATCTTAATGAAAAAGAGATTTACTGTCCCCTTACCGAATGAACAAAACAAGTCTGATTGTATTTAGAAGTTACCTTTACTAAAACCTTCCTTGCAGATGCTTATCCTAGGATGCTATGGGTGCAGGGCTACACCTGGTGGCCAATTTACAGACTTACAAGAAACTGTTCTAAATATTTTAGTGGAAACTTAGAAGTCATGCCTCTGTTAATCCAAAACATGCATAACTGGGAGAAATTTTAAATTTTTAATGAAAAATAAATATTAAAATGTTACAGTACATAACTATATGATAAAGTATAACAACATGTGAGTGGCAGCATTTAAGTGATGATATATGAATACTCACTGTAAAATTCTTTTAACTTTGTTGTATGTTGAGAAATCTTTATAATAAAATGTTAAAAAAATTAAGGATTTTTAAAAATGTTCCACCACTGTTATTTTTATCACAAACACCTTTTTAAGTATTGTTTCCCTTAGATATGAACATACTGTATTTCTTTATAATTCATGCTTGTGTAACAGTCTGTTATATTGATGTATAATGAATTACCAAACAATTTACTTGTTCCACGTTTATTCAATTTCCAACTGAATATCTATAAATTCACATTTTTGTTTCTGTTTAAATCATGTTTCTAACACAAATTTTTACGACTGACATCGTTGGAATCAAAGGAGATAATTATTTTTATGGCTCATGAACATGATCAAACTACTTTATACGAACTCCACACTGCTTTCCTAAATGAAAACCACAACCATAGAACCTAGCTATTTCAATATCTTGCTGCTTTACTAAGCATAAAAATATAATCCAGAAGTTAATTTGCACTTCTTTTATTTTTGAAATTTGTTTACATATTTATTTCTGCACTCATCTACTGGAATCTTAATAATTTTCTTATAAATTTGAATAATCACTTTGTTGTAACTATTAACCCACTGTCTCCTAAACCTAGGCAAGTTTTCTCCATCAGCTATCATCTTTTACCATTTTCATTGTTTATTTTTATATATTCTAATCTGTCAGTCTCATCTATTGTGATTTCTTCAATCCATTCCGAACTAAGAAATAGACTATTTCTCCAGAAATATAATAAATATTCTAAAGTGTTTTGTTTTCTTTTTTTTTTTCTGGTAGGAGCTGTGAGGTTGAGAGAAGCAGGGCTCTCTCCTGTCCCCACCATTGCATGTTTGTCCACTGATATCAGTGTACTCTAAAAAGGGGGAGTCATTAGGCAAAAATGTTACTTTGCCTGCTGGGTTCGAGGGTCCCATTTGACCTGATATTCTGAACTTTGTTCACACCAACTTGCACAAAAACAACAGATAGTACTATATTCCCAGTGATTTAGCCGGTCATCAAACCAATACTGAGTCTTGGGGTACTGGCAGGGCAGGGGCTTGAATTCCCAGAGCCTGAGGTGGTGGGACTCACTCTTCTGGCCAGGGTGCTTTTGGAAATATATGTCACAGGGGCCACATGTTTGCACCAACCACTGGCACTGCAGAGTGAACACAACACAAGCAATATGTAATCTGCTCTGCCCTGGCTTCCTCAGCCTTACCAGTGCTGCTCATGTCTAAAAGATCATCATATTAAGGAAGTTCCTGAACTTCCTTTGGTGGTTGAAGGCTACAAGAAGACCACGGAGGCTGTTTTGCTTCTTAAGACACTTAAAGCCAGGAATGATGTCAAAAATGTCTACACCTCTCTGTACATGAGAAATGGCAAGGGCGAAATGCAAAAAAAAAAAAAAAAAAAAAAGTTGTATCCAATGCATGGGATCCTGCATTATCTAAGAGGACAACGGTATCATCAAGGCCTGCAGAAACATCCATGGAATTAATCTACTCAATTAATGTAAGCAAACTGAACATTTTGAAACTTGCTCCTGGTGGGCATGTGGGATGTTTCTCCATTTGTACTGAAAGTGCTTTCTGCAGTTAGATGATCTGTATGGCACTTGGCATAAGGCTGCCTCTCTCAAGAGTGACTACAACCTTCCCATGCACAAGATGCTTAATATAGACCTTAGAAGAATCTGAAAAGCCCAGAGATCCAAAGAACTCTCTGAGCACCATGCAAGAAGAGTCATCACACAGTCCTAAAAAAGAATCCACTCAACAGCCTGAGAATCATGTTGAAGATAAACCCATATGCAAAGACCATGTGCTGGAACAACCATTCTTTTCCAGGCCAGGAATCATAGACTCCAGAGGGATAAGGCAGCAGCAGCCTTAGAAGCCAAATCAGATGAAAAGGGGTTTCTAGGCAAGAAGCTTGTGGGAAGAAAGGAAAGAAGGCTGTTGGTGTGAAGAAGCAGAAGAAACCTTTGGTGGGAAAAAGGCTGCAGCTACCAAGGAACCAACCAGCAGCTGAGAAGAAGCCTGCAGAAAAGCAACCCATCCCGGAAGAAGCGAAGCCTGATGCATAAACTTTAATTTCTTTACTCCATAAATGTCAAACCATTTTGGACAGCTATTTTTGAATAAAGACCTGATCAAAGACAGTGAACGACATGAAAAAAAATAAAATAAAATGTTTTCAGGGCGTCTGGGTGACTCAGTTGATTAACGTTGGACTCTTGATTTTGGCTCAGGTGATGATCTCTAGGTTCATGGGATGGAGCCCCGTGTGGGGCTCTGTGCAGACAGTTCAGAGTCTCCTTGGGATTCTCTCTCTTCCTCTTTCTCTGCCCTTCCCCCCACTCACACTTTGTCTCTCTCAAAATAAATAAACTTTAAAAATAAAATGTTTTCATTTTAATCTATACGCATTCAATTCAGAAAGTAAAGTTCCTTTGCCCCACATCAGGCTTCACGCTGACAGTGCAGAGCCAGCTTTGGAATCTGTCTCTCTTCCTCTGCCCTTCTCTCTCTGCCCCTACCCTGCTCATGCTCTCTCTCTCAAAATAAATAAATTTTTTTTTTAAAAAAGTAAATTTCCTTTAAGAAGAGAATGAAATAAATAAACAAAAATGTAGCTGGTAAAACTGAGACTTCATTTTTCCAAATCACTGTTTTTATTTTTCATTTATTTTTTTAAAGTTTATTCATTTAATTTGACAGAGAGAGAGAGTGCACCTGTGCATGTGCGTGAGCAGGTGAGGAGCAGAGGACGAGTGGGAGAGGGGATCCCAAGCAGGCTCCATACTGTCAGCATTGAGCCCCACATGGGGCTCAGTCTCACGGGCGGTGAGGTCATGACCTGAGCCGAAATCAAAGTTGGACACTTAACTGACTGAACCACCCAGGAGCCCCCAGAGCACGGTTTTTAAATGTGGTCCTCCCAAGTAGCTGCATCAGAGATACTTAAGGGCACTTGTTATAAATGTAGATTCTCAAATCCCATCTCTGTTATATTAAGGCAGAATCTCTGGGTATGGACACTGGGAAACTTTCATTTTTTAAAAAAGATAACTAAGTGATTTTCATGCTGATTTAGGCTCAAAATCACAAACCAAGAGTAAGATCCTGGGTGAGTCACACAGTGGGGTTGTTAAGATGCCTGACATTCAGGAGACACTCAAATATGTTCTGAATGAACAATACATGCATTTTCTTCTCATATGATAGTTTTTTGAGATATAATTCACATACCACAAAATTTACCCTTTTAAAAAAGTGAACAATTTTAAGTGGTTTTACTATATCCAGAGTTGTGAAACCATCACCACTATAAACCTGAGAACATTTCCATCACACCAAGAGAGACATTTCACACCTGTTAGTAGTCACGCCTTCTCCCTACTACTCCCCATCTTCAGGTAATCCTTAATCTACCTTCTGTCTTGACAAATTTACCTATTCTGGACATTCCGTAATACCCAGATATGAAATGTTCAGATAAATGAAATCATACAGTATACAGTCTTTTGTGACTGACTTCTTTCACTTAGTGTAATGTTTTTAAGGTTCATCAATGTTGTGGCATGTATTAGTATTTCATTCCTTTTCATTGCCTCCATAACATTCCATTGTAGGATGTACTATATTACATTTATCTTTTCATCAGTAGATGGATGTTTAGATTGTTTCCACTTTTTGGCTATTATAAATATGCTGCCATGAATGTTCATGTATGAGGTTTTTGTGTGAACCTAAGTTTTCATGACTATTGGGTAATCAGCTAGAATTAAATTGTGAGGCTGTATGGTAACTCCATGTTTAACATTTAGGGGAACTGTCAAACTGTTTTTCAAAGCAGCTGCACTGTTATACATTTCCACCAGCTGGTTTCCAGTTTCTACCCAACATTGGTCATCTTACTTTTCAATTCTAACTGTCCTAGTGAGTATGAAGTATCTCATTGTAGTTTGATTTGCATTTCCCTAATGACTAATTATATTGAGTATTTCCTCATGTGCCTATTGGCCGTTTGTATCTCTTCTTTGCAGAAAAGTCTATTGAAACATTTTGCCCATTTTAAAGTTTTTTTAATATTATTATTGAGTTGTAAGGGTTCTTTAAACTAAATACAAGTCCTCTAGCAGATATAGGAGTTGAAAATATTTCTGCCATTCTGTGGGTTGTATTTTTTACTTTCTTAATAGTGTCCTTTGAAGCACAAAAATTTATAATTTAATAAAATCCAATATATCTAATTTTTCTTCTCTTACTTGCGCTTTTGGCATATCTCAGAAAACTGCCTAACCCAAGGTCACAGAGATTTACAACTATGTGTTCTTCTAAGAGGTTTATAATATTAGCTCTATATTAGGTCTGTGAACCATTATTTTTGCATACAGTATGAGATAGGGGGCCCAACTTCATCCTTTTACATATCCAGTTGTCCCAGCATCATTTGTTGAAAATACTTCTTTCCTTGGGGCGCCTGGGTGGCTCCGTCGGTTAAGCGGCCAACTTCGGCTCAGGTCATGATCTCACAGTCTGTGAGTTCGAGCCCCGCATTGGGCTCTGTACTGACAGCTCAGAGCCTGGAGCCTGCTTTGGATTCTGTGTCTCCCTCTCTCTCTGCCCTTCTCCTGCTCACGCTCTGTCTCTATGTATCAAAAATAAAATAAACGTTAAAAAAAAAAAAAGGAAATACTTCTTTCCTTAGTGAACTGTCCTGATACACTTGTCAAAAATCAAATTGACCATTATGAAATTTATAAAAGAAACTATCAATCCTATGGGCACCTGGCTGGCTCAGTCATCTAAGCATTGGACTCTTGAGATCAGCTCAGATCATGATCTCTCTGTCATGAGATAAAGCCCCACACTGGGCTCTGCACTGACAGTGTGGAGCCTGCTTGGGATTCCCTCTCTCTGCCCCTCCCCTGCTTGCTCGCACTCTCTTTCTCTCTCCCTCTCAAAAATAAATAAACACTTTAAAAAAAACCTATCGATCCTATTTCACAGAACTGTATATCTATCATTATACCAGCACCCACACCATCTTGATCACTGCTGCTTTATAGTAAGTTTTGAAATTAGGAGTATGTTCCTAGAAAATTGTTATTTATTGTTTATTAGATCATTCTCCTTTTTCAGTATTGTTTTGGCTCTTCTTAGTCCATTTTATTTCCATATGAATTTTAGGATCAGCATGATAATTTCTATAAAAACAAGCACAGATTTTGATAGAAATTGTATTGAATCTTTAGATGATTGGGAAATATTACCAACTTGCCAATATTTTCTTCCAATCCATTATTACTTTGAATTTATTTTGGTCTTCTTTACTTTCTTTTACTAATATTTCATAGTTTTAGTGTACAAGTTTTACACTTCCTTTGTTAAATTTACTCCTAATTATTTTATTCTTTCTGCCATTATTGTAAATGGAATTGCTTTCTTAATTTTGCTTTCAGTTATAAACATTTCTAGGGTATAGAAATGCAATTTATTTTTTTGTCTAATGATCTTGTATCTGCAGCCATGCTTAACATATCTAAAAGACTTTTAATGAATTTGTTAAGATTATCTATGTACAAGATCATGTCATCTGCAAATAGGGACAATTTTACATCTTCCTTTTCAATATTGATGTCTTTTATATCTTTTTCTTGTCTAATTGTCCTGGCTAGATGAAAATAGTCCAGTGTCGAATGGAAGTAGCAGGAGTGGACATCTTTGTCTTGTTACTGGAAAGCATCCAAAGTCTTTTACCATAAAGTATAATGTTAACTGTGGGTTATTTATAAATATTATTTATCAGGTTGAGGATGTTATTATTCTTAGTTTGTAGTGTGTTTTTATAAAAGGGTGCTGGATTTTGTCAAATTCTCTTTCTATATTTATTAACACAATCATGGAGTTTTGTCTTTATTCTGTTAATATAGTATATTACATTGATTGATTTTCAAATATTAAACCAGTCTTGTGTTGAGATAAATCCCTGTTGTTCATGGGTATAATCCTTTTCAAATGGTGCTAGATATGGAAGAAGGAAAGATGGCAAAGGTGAAGGATCCTGAGTTTACCTTGTTCCAAAGACACAGTGAGATAACAGTTACCTCTATGCAACTAACTCTGAAAATGACTTGAAGGCTGGCAGAACAGACCTTCCATAGCTGGTTGCAGAGAAAATGCCATATCAAAAAGGGTAGGAGAGGCAGAGATACTGTTGGGAACCAGACCCCCTGAGTGACCAACCACAAATGGGAGGGACAACACAAGCAAAGAGAAGCAAGGGGATCAAACTCCACACTAGGCACTCCCAGTACTGGGGAACTACACTGGGAAGATGAGCCCTGTAATGTTTCGCTCTGAAAAGCAATAGGATTTAAGTTCAGAGATTGAAAACCTAGTGGGCTAGGGGCACCTGGGTGGCTCGGCCAGTTGAGTGCCTTCTTGATTTTGGCTCAGATATCCCAGAGTCATAGGATCGAGCCCTGTGTCAGGCTCCATGTTCAGATTCTCTCTCTCTTCCCCTGCCCCTCTCCCCAACTCATGCACGCTCTCTCTCTCTCTCTCAAGTTAAAAAATAATAATAAATTAATTTAAAAAATAATAAAAATCAGTAGGCTTAACTACAGGAGAGCTGGAGGGCAATAGGAAACTAAGTTTCTGCCCTTAATATCCAGCATACTAAATAACTCAGCCCAAAGACAAAGCACAAAACCAGCACCTGGGGTATAGATAAGGGACATTTACTGACTAATATTAGAATGTGTGCCAGAGGGACAAGGACCTGCAGGTTTCTACAGGAACAGAAGTGCCATTGGCACCATTTCTCCTCTTCTCCCCAAACCTAGATAGCCATAATAGCATACTGGCAGGAGCCAGTGCCAACATTCTTCATCTACCTTGCTAGCACCTTGTGCCCTGCTCCATTGTTCCCCAGTGGCCCCACTCCAATCAACTCACTCACCTCAGCAGTATCCCTCCAAAGCGGCTCCTATGCCACCACACCCAGCAGGAAGCCTCAGCCAGGATCAGTGCCACTCCAAAGTGACTCCCCCACTGAGGAGGCAGAGGAGATAAATACACACACTAATGCACCCAGTTCCTGTAGCCAGGCCTCTCAGCTGACTGTGCAGGGAACAAGTTCTGTCTTTCTGTGGGCATACAGCTATGACAGAAAGGCTAACTACAGATGGCTATGATGATTGCTGGCCTCACCTACCAATGAGCCTGTGGCAGCTTTCACCAGGCCATTCAACAGTACAGAGAGCAAACCATACCCAATGCACACACAGTGGGCAAAGCAGGTCACTGAAGCAAGCTGGGCTAAAAACAATCATGGCTTAGATACAACAAGAGGGTGCAAAGAGCCCACACAGGGGACACCCTTGGAGTGCCTGGTTCTGGAGACTGGCAGGTGTTGCACTACAGGGTTCCACAAGACCCCTTCTACATAAGACCACTACTTTCAAGACCAGCAAATGTAGCTGACCTATCTACTTAATACAAAAAACAGAGTTAGATAAAGTGAGGAGACAAAGGAATGTGTCCTAAATGAAAGAACAAGACTAAATCAACAGTAAAAGAGCTAAATGAAATGGAGATAAATATGCCTGATAAAAAATTCAAAGTAATTGTCATAAAGATACACACTGGATTTAAGAAGACTGGATGAACTCAATGAGAATTTCAAGGAGATAGAAACAAACGAACAAAAAAAGAACCAGCTGAAGAATTCAATGACTCCAAAGAAAAAAAATACACTAGAGGGACTCAAAAGCAGAGTGGAGGATACAGAACAGATCAGTGATGTGGAAGACAGAATAATGGAAAACAACAAAGCTGAGCAGCAAAAAGAAAAAATAATAAAAGGTGAGAAGGAATTAAGGAAATCTGTAGCATCATTGAGAATAATAACATTCACATTATAGGGATCTCAGAAGGAGAATAGAAAGGGGAAGAAAACTTATTTGAAGAAATAATAGCTGAAGACTTCTCTAAGCTGTGGGGGGGGGGTGGCGGGGAACGGAGCAGACAACCAGGTCCAGGAAGCACAGAGAATGCCAAATAAGATGAACTGAAAGAAATCCACACCAAGACACATAATAATTAAAATGGCAAAGATTAAGATAAAGAGAATTATAAAAGTAACAAGAGAAAAATAACTAGTTACATATAAAGGAAACCCCCAGAAGGCTATAACGTGATTTTTCAGCAGAAACTTTGCAGGCCAGAAGAGAGTGGCACCTTATATTCAAAGTGCTGAAAGGAAAAAACCTACAACCAAGAATACTCTATCCAGCAAGATTATCATTCAAATTAGGAGAGACAGTTTCCCAAACAAGCACGTATTAAAGGAATTAATCACCACTGAACCAGTCTTATAAAAATGTTAAAGAGAATTCTTTTTTTCTTTTTTTTACTCATACTGATAATGCCTTATTTTTTCAGTTGAGAGGTAAGTATACACACAATCATTATGTTTTGTTTTAGGTTTTTTTGCATCTTTGCATACTTGAAAAACAATTTTTTAACTGAAAACATTAAAAACACAGCTCAACATCTATAGTTTTCAGACAGAAAATATTCTTATAATAATTTTTTTTAACATTTATTTATTTTTGAGGGAGACAAAGCACAAGCAGGGGAGGGGCAAAGAGAAAGGAAGACGCAGAATCCAAAATGGGCTCCAGGCCCTGAGCTGTTGACACAGAGCCTGACCCAGGGCTCGACTCACAGACTATAAGATCATGATCTGAGCTGAAGTTGGATGCCTAACTGACTAAGCCATCCAGGTGCCCCCAGATAGATAATATTCTAAAGCTCTTTCTTTCCAGGAAGCACACCCAGAGGCAGATAACTTCCTTCCTTAGGACTGTGGTCCTTCTCCACATTATTATGTTTAAAGTCACAAGAAGCCCTTCCCATGTTGCCATGTGGAACATATAAGGTTAAGTACCATGTGTCACATTATTTTTCCTCATGTCATGAGGCATACTGCAGAACACAGACTTCTTTGATGTTTTGTTGACTTGCACCCTGAAGCTTTCTTCACAACCCATGTAATCCAGGAGCACAGTGAAGAGTCTAATATTTATTTGTCCCATGTTTTATTTCTCCTGGACCTTCCATGAGATACTCAGCAGTAGAGCAGGCAATCAAACATTTAATCTATGAAGGAGGAAAAATAATGATGTTTATCCCTCAAGTCAAATGACCACCTGAGGTACTGGGGCTAAAGAGAATTCTTTAAGTTAAAAGAAAAGGGTATAACTAGAAAAAAATTATAAAAGGAAAAAATGTCATGCATAAAAGCAAACATGGTAAAGGCAGGAGATCAATCACTTATAAAACTACTACGAAGGTTAAAAGAAGTAGTAAAATCAATTAGATCTAAAATATTAGTTAATGGGTTCACAAAATTAAAAGATGTAAAATATAACAATATACATAAAACATGGAAGGAAAATTAAAAATGTAGTGCTTTTAGAGTGTGTTCAAACTTAAGCAACCATCAACTTAATACAGACTGCTATATACTTGGGATGTAATATATGAACTTCATGTTAACCACAAAACCTATAATAGATACATAAAAAAATAAAGAGTTAAAAAGCTAAGCATAATGCTCCAGAAAGCCATCAAACCCTGGGGAAGAGAGTAAGAGAAGAAAGGAACAAAGAACTACAAAACAACCAGAAACAATTAACGAAATGACAGTAAGTACATACCCACGCATAATTACTTTAAATGTAAATGGTCTAAATGCTCTAATAAAAAAACACAGGTGGTAGAATGCTTAAAAAACAAGACCCATCTATACGCTGCCTGCAAGAATCTCACTTCAGACCTACAGACACACACAGACTGAAAGTGAAAAAATGAAAAAACATAAAATAACAACAACAACAACAAAATAGAATAGCAAAACTTATAGAGAAAATAGACTTTTTTTAATGGGCTCCATGCCCAATATGGGGCTTGAGCTCACAACCCTGAGATCAAGAGTCACATGCTCTAGTGACTGGGCCAGCTAGGCAACCTGACAAAATAAGACTTCAAAACAAAGACTGTACCAAGAGACAAAGAAGGATGTTACATAATGATAAAGGCATTAATCCAATGAGAGGAGATAACAGTTGTAAAGATCTACATATCCAACATAGAAGCACCTAAATACTTAAAAGTAAATATTAATAGACATAAAGGGAGAAAATGACAGTAATAAGTAGGAAACTGTAACACTTCATTTACATCAATAGATAGATCACCCACACAGAAAATCAATAAGGAAAGAGTGTCTTTAAACAACACATTAGACCAAATAGACTAACAGATGAATGAAGAACATTCTATCCAAAAAAAAGAAAACATATTTGTTTCAAGTTCACATGGAATATTCTGTAAGATAGAGTATATTAGGTCACAAAACAAGCCTCAACAAATTTAAGAAAATTGAAATCATATCAAGCATCTTTCCAACCACAACACAATGAAACTGGAAGTCAATTACAAGGAAAAATCCGAAACCCCTTCTTTAAATGTTTGGTCAATTCACCATGAAGTCATCTTAGCCTGAGCTTTCCTTTGTAAGAATTTTCTAATTACTAATTCTCTCCTCATTATCTATTCAGATTTTCTGCTTCTTTTAGTGTCAGTTTTACAAGTTTGTGACTTTCTAGCAATTTGTCCATTTTAGCTAGGTTATCTCATTTGTTGGCACACAGTTGTTAATAGTACTCCCTTATAATCCTTTTTAATTCTGTAAGGTCTATAGTGAAGTTTTTTTATTTCTGATTTTGGTAACTGGAGTCTTCTTTTTCTTGGTCAGTCTAGTTGAAGTTTTCTGAATTTTGTTGATGCTTACAAAGAACTAACTTTTGGTTTCATGGATTTTCTTTATTGCTTTTCTATTCTTTATTTTGGTTCTCATCTTATTTCCTTTCTTCTGCTCATTTTGGCTTTATTTTGCTCATCTCTTTATAGTTGTTAACTAGATTGAAACTAAGATTAGATTAGGTTATTGATTGATATCGTCTTTTTTAAGTAACTTGTTGTCCAGTAGGCCTTGGGCCTCCATGGTGTTGCTCAGCAAGTAGATAGCCCACTGGACTCTGGTCACACTGCCTCCCGGCATCAAGGCTGGATGGTTGTTGAAACTAGTTGGAAACGAACCTACAAACTGAACAGAGTTTGACTTTATGACTGCAATTGCAGCACTCACATCATTAGGGACCACATCCCCTCTGTATAGTAAGCAGCAGGCCATACACTTGCCAAGTTGAAAATCACTGGTTGGTTAGAGAACTTAAAGTAGTGGTATGACTGACACAGAGAGCTACTTGCAGTAGGTTTTGTCAGCAGAGATGATGACGGCAAAAGTTGTCATGGGGAAATGTATTCTCAGATAAGGTACAATGTTATTCTGGAACTCAATTAGGTCTACATTCAACAGCCCTTCAAACCAGAGGGAAACAGTAATGGAAGACCTATCAGCCTATATATACAGGAATAAGAGGGGTGTTCTACACCAAGTACATGATGGCACATGTCATAGATGATTATGGGTGGTGAGGACAGAGCTGTAAGGCTCTACTGCAGCAGTGGAGATCCTGAGGGCTGGATATACCAAGAACTCCAATTCAATCTTTCTGCTATTTTCTATCAAAAGAGCTACAAAAAATATATATATACTGTTGTTTTATACTTACATATGTAGTTACCATTACCAGTGTCTATATTTTTGTGTGTGGATTGAAGTTACTATCTAGTGTGCCTTCACTTCGGCCTGTATTTTTTTTTGTAGGGCAGGTATTCTCTCAATTTTTGTGTATGTAACAATGTCTTAATATCACCTTCATTTTTGCTAGATATAAAATTTTGGTTGAGAGGGGATTTTTTTCTTCTAGCACTTTCAATACGTCATCCAAATGAATTCTAGCCTCTATTTTTTTTAAGGTTATTTATTTTTAGAGAGAAAGAGAGAGTGTGCAAGAGTGGGGGAGGGGCAGAGAGAGAGAGAGAGAGAGAGAGAGAGAGAGAATCCCAACCAGGCTCCACATTGTCAGCACAGAGCCTGAAATGGGGCTCAACCCATGAACCATGAGATCATGCCCTAAGCTGTAATCAAGAACTGGAGGCTTAACTGACTGACCCACCCAAGCAGCCCTGGCCTCTATTATTTCTGATGAAAAATCAGCTTTTACTCTTATTGAGGATATCTTGTACTCAATGAGTCATTCCTCTTACTACTTTCAAGATTCCTCTATAGCTTTTAATAGCTTGATTATGACATGTTTGATTGTAGATCTCTTCAAGTTTATCTTACTAGGAGTTTTCTAAATTTCTTAAACATGCAGATGCATGATTTTCATTAAATTTGGAAAATTTTCAGCCATTTCTTCAAATATTCTTTCCACCCCTTTCCTCCTTTCTGGGACTCCCACTATGCTGTTGGTATCCTTGAAGGTGTCCCCACAAGCCTCTTACTCTTTTCAGTTCTTCATTCTTTTTCTTCCTGTTCCTCAGTCGAGATAATCTCAATTGACTCATCTTTAAATTCACTCATCTTTTGTCAATCCAAATCTGCTCTTGAGCCTAATGAATCTTTCATTCCAGTTATTGTACTTTTCTGCTCCCTAATTTCTATTTGATTTATTTCTTTTAATTTCTCTTTATTGCTATTATTTGGGGAGATACTGTTCTCATACTTCCCTTTAATTCTTTATATATGATTCCCTGTAGTTCTTTGAACATATTTATAATAGATGATATAAACTCTTTGTGTACTAAGTTCAACATCTAGGCTTGCTTTGGACAGTTTTTCTTCCTTATTTTTTCTTTCACACAGACCATACTTTTTTCTATTTCTTTGCATGACTCATTTTTGTTGCTGTTGTTCAAAACTGGACTTTTCAAATATAATTTCCCACTTTGGAAATCAGATTTTTCCCCTCAACCCAGAGTTTAGTTACTACCAGTGTTTATTAACGATGACGTTTACTTAGTGACTTTCCTGGCGAAGTCTATGAAATGTGTACTCTTTTCATGTTCATCGTAGCTTAATGGTCAGCTAATAATGAGATATTTTCTTAAGATGCCTGAAACCAGTAAGTCTCCAAACCTTTGCTGAGAGGCTGTATTTTAGAGCACATTTTCGACACCCAGGCAGTTTACAACTCTGCCTTATCCTTTACCTCCTGTTTTCCAGAACCTCAAGGTCAGTCACAGATGAAAGATCAAGGCCTTTGCAGTACATGCACATAGCCTTGAACATGTCCACAGCCTGTAGAACTCCAGGAATTCATTAGAATTTTTCAATGCAGCCTATGAACATCATTCCCAGATTTTCCTATTAAACCATTTTCCCTCAACAGGTGTTACCACCTCAGGCAGTTGTGAGATTAAACAAATGCCATGATTTTTTTTTTCAACAAGTGTCCTGGGAAAAGAGTTTTTCCATTGAGCAAACTCTGAGTCAGGTCAAATAAAGACAAGTCCTGTGCATAGGGCTTTCCCAGAGAGCTCCCAAATACGTCAAACAGTGACAACTCCTGGCAATGGTGCTTTTTTAAAGATCTTAAATGGCTATTAAGCCATTGGTTTTCACAGCTAACATTAATGTAAGGCTGCTGGTTTATGAGGCTACTGCAAAGCTGGGGGCAGGGGCATGGGAACAGTGTTAAGTTAAAACACGGGTGCATGGGTGGCTCAGCCGGTTAAGTGTCCGACTTCAGTTCAGGTCATGATCTCACAGTCTGTGAGTTCAAGCCCCGCGTCGGGCTCTGTGCTGACAGCTCAGAGCCTGGAGCCTGCTTCAGATTCTGTGTCTCCCTCTCTCTCTGCCCCTCCCCCACTTATGCTTTGTCTCTCCTGCTCTCAAAAATAAATAAAAACATTTAAAAAAATCCTTTACAAAACATGACAAAGCTTGCAATTCTTACCAAGATTCATCTGTTTTTCCTTGAATAAATGTTCTTCAATTTGTTCCAAGTCCTTGGTTAATTCCCCGAGTTCTGGAAAAGTTGATTTTGACAATATTCTGCCAGTGTTCTTGTTGCCTTTATGGAGGATATTTTCAGAAGTCCTTACTCTGGCCAATCCAGAACTGCTTCCACATGTAGTTTTAATAGCAGAAGGTATGTTATACCAACAACTAAGAAATGATAAATCATGCCATTTGCTGACATTAACAGATGTTGACATTTAAATACACCCTAGAGTGACTTAGCACTGATAACTATGAAATGAGCCAGAGGCTTCCATAAATTTCTTTTGAGAAAAAGTTCATACTCTTAATTCTCTCCTTTTCGACATTTTCTTTGCCTCAATTACTTTAGTGAAATGTGCCATCCTTGACTCTTTCCTCACGTCCATTATTTCCCTGCCCAACTCACACTCTCTGTCTGGTTAGCTAAAGTAACTCTCTGGTTATTCTAAAGTAAGCAGGACTGTGTTATTCAGCTGCTCATAAGTTTATAATGGTTTCATCTCTCATAGAACTCACAACCCTCTATGATCTATCTGCAAAATACTTTTCCAAGCCTATTTCTCAGCTCCCCCGTTAATGTTCTATATAGTCCAGCCAAATTCTTGCCTTTTCCCAAATCTACTCTTTGAGCTCTTTTAATTTCCTTGGCCTGAAATACCTTCCCCATTTACAAACAAGTGAAATTCCACTGTTCCTCTAAAATGGTTCAAATGTCTATTTCTCATTCTTACCATTCTTCTCTTGCCTTTCTTTCTTGTAGTGACATACATTATCATTTTTCTTATAGCTCACTATATACTGCATCATTCTCAAACTGCCCACAGGACAGTGAATATCTAGATCTACTTGCCTTTGCATTGCCCTTAAACATATATACACGCATTTCAAGAAACATATGTGGTATTAAAGAGATACTTAAGAATTTGTCTCTTTTCATCACACATCATTATTTGCCATTTTAAAATAATAAATAAAAATAAATACTATCTTGGTATGCCACAAAATCTGATTGCCACCCCAGTGTCACAAGAGAGAAGTTGCTAGGCATTGTGTGAAAAAAAAGGATCTCATCAATTTTGCAAATACTGGACTAAATAAAACTAAACAGTTTCTTGTCTAGACATTTTAGGAAGCTACCATCTAATGTGCATAATCAATCTCCAATTTAGCATTCATTATTTTCCGAGCAACTAATCACAGAACTCTTTTTGTGCTGAACATCCCAAAGGACTAGTGTTCAGCAAAACACATTCGGAAAATGCTAGTCTAATTCTTTAAACATTGAGTATAAAGTGATCTATTCTTTGTTCTCGTTAATTATCCTAGTTTACTTTAAACCTAACTGCTGTGTCTTTATAACTGAATCGGCTAAAATTAAGCTCTACTATAAAACAGGAAACCCAAAAAGTAGCAATGCCTTGAATGTGTAGCAATGGTTCTCTTCAGTATGCATTAGAATCTGACTTAAAGTGCTTGTTAAAACACAGATTTTCAGGCTCTACCCCTGGATTCTCACTTAGTAAATCCGGAGTGGAGCCAAGAATCTGCATTTCTAATAAGTTCTCAGGTGATGCTGAGGCTCCTAGTAGAGTGACCACACTTTGATGTAAGGATTTATTCTCTCAAGTAATATGAAAGCTTGAGGCTAGTACAGAGGCTCCAAAATGTTAACGACATCAGTCCCTTCTAACTTGCTGCTCCATCATCTCAGTCAGGGTTTCATCCTCAAAGTCACTTCATGATCCAAGGAGGGTGCCTAAATTCTAACCACCATGTTCACTTCTAAGCAATAAAAAAATGGTAGGCAAAAGGACACATCTCCCAGCTAAGTCAGCTCCTTTTAAGGAGCCTTATTTGCAAGAACTTTTGCAAAAGGCCTCAACTAATGTAGGAAATGATAAATGTAGTCTTTTAGGCAAAAACATTACCATCCCAAATGAAACTGGAATATATTATTAATGAAGAAAGGAAGGCTGAGTTTTAAATAGCCAACTATACCACATTACTTTAGTTGATACACACTTCAATCACCAAGTTCAACTGGTCTGCCTTCCAATTATTTCATAAATTTGTCCCATGTTTCATCACTATCTATTTCTCTAACCCTTGTTTTCATTTCTCACCTAATTTAACAGCCTTCTAACCAGTCTCCCAACTTCCTATCCTCATAATAAGTAGAAGATGGATTTTGAACGAGCTAAAGCTATTTAAAATTCTTCAATGACTCCACATTTCCTATAAAATGATTAGGTCTGAGTATTTTATTAGTTTGTACAAAGTCTTTGCCTACCTACTGTAGGACTATTCCCTGCCTATCCTATTAGACACAATAGACTGTTTCTCTCTTCAGTTCTTTTATAATGCTTTCTCAGCTAATTAAGATACTCTTGTCCCACCCCCTCAACTTTGTTACTCATTCTTTAACATTTCGCTAAGGTACTACCTCTTCCAGAATGCCAGTTAAATGAAATTTCAAAGTATACAATTTTTTGCATAGCCAAACATCTTTTATTTTTCACAACTGGAATACCAGACACAACCCAACTAGCTCCAGAACACTTTTGGATTTTTTTTCTGTTTATTTAACCAAAGTAAACAGTTTTAAAAGGAACATCTGCAATAACAAAAAAATACTAATCTATCAATCAAAGTTGGCTTCACCATTTCTTGTCTTTTCCTTATATTTATTCAAGTTCTCCATCTTTAATTCTTCTTCCTCTTTATATTGGGTATATTCAGTATCTTTTTCTGGGTTTGGAGGTGATTTCCCCTTTGACACCAAGAAACATTCAGCATTCAAAACTTGCTCAGCAGTCATTGAACTTCTACAATAGACCAAGTTACGGAGGAGGGATTTGACATTATCATCCTGCAAGGAAAAAGACAGGTTACAAAAACAAAAATAAAATCAAAACAAAAGGACAAACCTCTAGTAAGGAAGGAGGATCCAATTCAAAAATACTTTTAATCAGTAATACAGAACTAAAATCAATTTCTCCTAATTAGATTTTTAACAATTTCTATAAAACTCAACTACTTTTTATTGGGAAGAATTATTACTCCAATAATAAAACAATGGCATTAAATTACAGGGAAAAACTGTAATAGGAAAGAGAACCACAACTGAAATATCTCAAAATCAAGTGAAATTCCAAAACAGAACATCTTAAGACTATTCCTTTTCCTTCTTCTTTTTTAGGGCACTGCTCGGAGTTTGACACTATGAAAATATTACACTGAAGCTCCTTTGTCTGGAAGGGTAATCTCCTTTACTGGTCAACTGCCTCTGGTTTCAGTTTTGAAATGATCTCCAAGAACTCTTCTACCACCACTACCATTATTACCATCATTTTTTTTCAATTTTTATATCATCATCATGGGAGCCAGAATTTACTAGGTGCCACTGTTTTCAAAGTTATGTGTATTATCACTATGATACTGTTCTTCCATTACTTCCACCTGACAAAAGCATCTGGGTATGACTTTTTTTTTCCTCTCTATGATGACTCCTAACAGAACATACTTCACACTGAATAAAATCACCTGTTTATTGCTACTGTCCTCATTAGACTCTCAGATCCTTAGGATCAGAAATTTTAGTTTATCTCTTCATCCCTAACACATCCCCTAGCACAGTGGCAGGGATATAGCAGATATTCAGTAAATACCTGCTAAATGAATGAATGTCAATGCCCACACTGCACCCTACAGAATATGTTTTTAAAAATATTTAAAGACAGCACCTTCAGCAGGTATAAACAAGTAAAAATTACAAAATCTACATGAAAAAAAAAAGCACATGCTTGTGAAAACCACAAAAGTAGATTTAAAAGAAGTAGAAAATCATATCATGTTCTTGGAAAAAAGACTCATCACAAATATGTCAATTTTCCTTAATTTATAAACTTTAAATAATTCTAAAAAATATAATAATTTTTTTGTAACTAGATTTAGTTAGCTGCAAAGATCTTTTAGAAAACAAAAAGCAAAAAGTGACATGAAAGCTCA
Source organism: Paguma larvata (assembly GCA_030068075.1). NCBI lineage: Eukaryota > Metazoa > Chordata > Mammalia > Carnivora > Viverridae > Paguma > Paguma larvata. The sequence goes on along the minus strand of CM057834.1, from coordinate 52,117,192 downwards.
AATAAAAAGATAGCAGTGAGGAAGAAATTAGCCCTCCCAAGTATTAAAAGGTAAAAATCTGTTAATTAGAAGAATATGACATGGGAATATGAAAAAACAAACCAACGAAACAAAATAGAAAAACTAAAAATATATTCCAGCACAAATTAAATTTTAGTATGCAAAACAATGGCATTTGAAGGGAGGAGGTAACTTTTCAATAAAAGGCTTTGGGACAAAGGGATGTCCCATGGAAAAAGATAAGATCAGATCTATTCCTCACACCAAACAAAGGATAATTCCAAAAGTATCAAAAATCTAAATGTAAAAAATAAATTTATGTATGTACTAGGAAAAAATTACTTAAATTACTCAAAACTCCCAAAGGATTTACAAACAAAAAATTCTCCCTTAAGCTTTTCCCTCTCATAGATTACTAAATTTTACAAGATCTTAAAACACAATTAAGGAACAAATAGAAAAACCATCTCTAAAACTCTAACCCAGGGGCGCCTGGGTGGCTCAGTCAGTTAAGCGTCCAACTTCAGCTCAGGTCATGATCTCACGATTTGGTTTGTGAGTTTGAGCCCCACATCTGTCTCTCTGCTGTCAGCACAGAGCCCTCTTTGGATCCTCTGTCCCCCTCTCTTTGCCCCTCCCCCACTGGTTCTCTCTCTCCCTCTCAAAAATAAAATAATTACTTAAAAAAAACCCAACATGAAACAAATTAACTATATATCTGATGATATAATCACACAGAAAATAATTCTTTCAAGTAACTCTAACCATGTATTTTGACTATACAATCTTCGTGGGATAAAGTTGTAATGAAATTTATCCTAAGATCAAATAGAAAAACCTACAAAGAAATGTTAAAAACTATACTCAAGAATCTTAAGTGTTTCTAATAATATCATTGTTATTGTTAAATTATTACATTATTATAGGATAAAGCAATTATATAACTGCTAATATCATAAATATTAAGATTATTAGTGTAAAAAGAAGAGGAGATTTGAATTTTATTAATTTTTTAAAATTTTATACCCAGGTTAGTTAGCACATAGTGCAACAATGATTTCAAGAATAGATTCCTTAATTCCCCTTACACATTTAGCTCATCCCCCCTTCCCAGAATCCCTCCAGTAACCCTCTGTTTGTTCTCCATATTTAAGAGTCTCTTATCTTTTTGTCCCCCTCCCTGTTTTTATACTATTTTTGCTTTCCTTCCCTTAAGTTCATCCGCTTTGTATCTTAAAGTCCTCATATGAGTGAAGTCATATGATATTTGTCTTTCTCTGATTAATTTCGCTTAGCATGATACCCTCTAGTTCCATCCATGTAGTTGCAAATGACAAGATTTCATTCTTTTTGATTACTGAGTAATTGTATATACATACCACATCTTTATCCATCATCCATCAATGGATATTTGGGCTCTTTCCATACTTTGGCTATCGTCAATAGTGCTACTATAAACATTGGAGAGACATGTCCCTTCAAAACAGCATACCTGTATCCCGTGGATAAATATCTAGTAGTGCAATGGCTGGGTCATAGAGTGGTTCTATTTTTCATTGAGGAGATTTAAATTTAAGTAAAATGTCTATAATCTTAAATTTGATTTGGAAATACCTAATAATGTCTGTATTCATTTTTACATTTCTTTAAAAAAAATTTTTTAATGCTTACTTATTGGGGGGGAGGACAGAAGGAGAAGAGACAGAAGATCTAAAGCAGACTCTGAGCCCAACGTGGGGCCTGAAATCACAAACCATGAGGTCATGACCTGAAGCTGAAGCTAGACACTCAACCGAGCCAGGCACCCCTCATTTTTATTTTTCTAAAAAAAGTACGCACTGCCTTTTGAAAAGACCCAATAACAATGAGCAATCTTCAAACCCATATCTTTGTCTCCAAATTTTCCAAGTAAAAGGATTCAGGATGCCTTGGAAAATTGACTGATTCCAGTTATTGGGTAAGGATTGTTGAAGATAATTAGGTACACAGTATCATGCAAAAATCAATTTATAAAAGACAGATCTGTGACAAAAGTCACAGGATGCATCTTAAATAGGGGTCTCTAAAAAATGGGACAATTTGAGCAAAAATATTGACTTTTAAATTTAGTGAAACAAATGAAAATATATTTAAATCCATTAAGATTTTAAAATATATTTTTTAATGTTTTTATTTTATTTTTGAGAGAGAGACAGAGTGTGAGCGGGAGAGGAACAAAGAGAGAGAGGGAGTCACAGAATCTGAAGCAGGCTCCAGGCTCTGAGCTGTCAGCACAGAGCCCGACGTGGGGCTCGAACCCACAGACTGCGAGATCATGACCTGAGCCAAAGTCGGATGCTCAACCGACTGAGCCACCCAGATGCCCCAAGATTTTAAAATATTTAAGATAAAACATTCTGGAGGCTGCAAAGACAGCAACTCACTATTGTTAAAACTGCTTTCCCTGAACGAACTAAAATTTAGGGTAACCCAATATCTGTTGAGGCAAAGTTACCTTTACAGAAGGATTCCAATTAAGAAACACAGATGCAGTAACAAAAATGAAAAATCACCATTCTTTGGTAAAACAAAATATTTATACTACAATCATCAATTAACGCTAAAATCATTATGCAGTAAATGGAAAAATTAATTAATGCATGGATTAGGCTGACAACACCTGAACCCATTGATCAGTCTTACTGTGACACTAGACACCATATGATACTCCACATGTGATACAACAGATGTGGAAGGCGCCACCTATAATGCATAGTTGGTGTAAAAACTGAATCTGAATGAATTATGTCTCCATATCCACAAGTTTTTTTTTCATTGGAGAAAGGGCAATTATGAAGTAATACCATATAGATGTAACCAATCAACTCCAAAATGTGAAATTAAAGTTTCTTCACCAAATAAATGGCATGTAAAAAAGGATGTAGGTGGGGGTGCCTGGGTGGCTCAGTCAGTTAAATGGACAACTTTGGCTCAGGTCCTGATCTCGTAGTTTGTGAGTTCGAGCCCCACCCTGAGCTCTGGGCTGACAGCTCAGAGCCTGGACCCGCCTTCAGATTCTGTGTCTCCCGCTCTGTCTGCCCCTCCCATGCTCAAGCTCTGTTTCTGTCTCTCAATAATAAATAAAAATGGTAAAAAAAAAAAAAAAAAAAGATGTAGGTGTGAGGGATCTTTAGAAATAATAAGAAATTTAATAGATATATTAACCAAATACAAGTCGATCTTGCTGAGATCTTGATTAGAAAAAATACATACATGTAAATATATTTGAGAAAATTAGGAAACTAAAACATGACATTAAAAAATTAGTTCTGGAGGGGCACCTGGGTGGCTCAGTCAGTTGAGCGTCTGACTTTGGCTCAGGTCATGATCTCACAGTTCATGGGTTTGAGCCCTACATCAGGCTCTATGCTGACGGCTCAGAGCTTGGAGCCTGCTTCAAATTCTGTGTCTCCCTCTCTCTCTGTCCCTATCCCATTCACACTCTGTCTCTGTCTCTCAAAAATAAATAAATGTTAAAAAAATATTTTTTTAATAAAAATTATTGCTGGGAAGGTAAGCTGGTACAGCCACTGTGGAAAACAGTATGGACGTTCCACAAAAAATTTAAAATAGAACTACCATAATGATCCAGAAATTCCACTTCTGGGTATTTATTTGAAGAAAACAAAAACACTAACCCAAAAAGATGTATGCACCCCCATGTTCACTGCAGTATTATTTTATAGTAGCCAACATATAGACACAACCTAAGTGTACATCAACAGATGAATGAAGAAAATGTGGTGTAAATTATAGAAGCAGCCCAAGTGCCCATCCATAGATCAATAGATACAGAAAATGTGGTATGTACACACACACACACACACACACACACACACACACACACACGAATATTATTCAGCCATAAAAAAGAATGAAATCCTGCCTTTTGCAACAATGTGGATGGACCTAGAAAGTATAATGCCAAGTGAAATAAGTCAGGGAAAAACAAATACCATATGATTTCATCCATATATGGAGTTTAAGAAAAAAAACAAATGAGAAGAGAGACAAACCAACAAACAGATTCTTAATTGTTAATGTGTAACTAACAGAGGTATTGGAGGATAATTAATTCACTAGTTACCATGTAACTGCACGATATCTGCACAAGGATCGATAAACAAGCCAAAGAACAGAATAGAGCCCCGGATTCATGAGTACATGGAAAACTGGCACAGCGCAGAGTGGCATCATTCATCAGTAGGGACAGACTGACTGTTGAATAAATGGTGCTGGGTCAATTATCTATCCACATATAAAAAGATAAAATTAGAACCTTACTGAATGCAGAGAGATTAAAAACACAGAGGGGAAACAGGAAAAAGTCAGTCCAAAAAATGGCAGATGAAGAACATTCACCACAACAGTAAAGACTCATTCATTCATTCAAAAAATATTTAATAAGGTCTTACTATATATCAAACACCACAATTGAAATTGGGAATACAATGATGCATATCACAAAGTCCCTCCCCTTACTGAGCATACAGAGCAAATATAATTTTTTAAAAAACTAACGAAACAATAATCTTTTTATTTTTGTAATGTTTATATTTTTTGAGTGAATGTCAGTGAGCACAAGCAGGGGAAGGGCAGAGAGAGAGGGAGAGGGAGAATCCCAAGCAGGCTCTATGCCATCAGCACAGAGCCCAACGCAGGGCTCGAACTCACAAACTGTGAGCCAAAATCAAGAGTCAGATGCTCAACTGACTGAACCACCAAGGTGCCCCACAATAACCTATTTTTAAAATGATAGATACCTACATAGACTTTTCTGGAAAGAGTCATAAGAAACTAGCAATAACAATGGTGTTTCTGGGTAGCTGCGGGACATACTGATAGAGATGTGCTTCTTTTTGTAACTTTTGAATATTTTATCATATACACAATATATTCAGGAACCACCCTGGAATAAACACAAGAGCTGTACAACAGAAAATGAATTGCTCTGAATTTAAAGGACTTAAGCAGAGGCTGAAGGCCATTTGTTGGATCTATTACTGAAGAAATTCTTTTGAGGGCTGGAAACTAGTGAATTAATTATCCTCTAATACCTCTTTCAGTTACATAATTTCATGATTTCTCTCCACTTGTGATATGGACTAGACTGTAAGATCTAGACTATAGTTCCCTCATTTGTTTGTTAACTACATGTGATGGCAAAACAGATAAAGACAACCCCATTCTCAACACTAACAGCTGCCTCGGATCACACAAGCAAATACTACACAAGCCAAGTATTCTAATTTCATCTCCACAAGTAGCTACCCACACTAAATAAAGACTTCCATTTATTCACCTTCTTTATGCATACACCTAGCAGAGGGCCTAGCACACAGCAAACAGATTACAACCTGTGGTAGGCAAATTTCAAAGATGTTCCCCAATGATTTCTACTTCCTGGTATTCATGTCCTTACACAATCCCTTCCTCTTGAGTGTAGGATTGACCTACTGAGTTGGTTATGAAAAACTATGACTTGAGTCTAACTAACAGACTCTGTCTACTACTTTCTCTGCTTATACACTTTGATGAAACAAGCTGCTATGATGAAAATATAGCAAAGAATTGAGGGCAACTGCTGATCAACTAGAGGGGAACTGAATTCTATCAACAATCATGTAAGCTTATAAGAAGATCTTTCTCCGTCGAGTGTGAATACAGTCTAGCTGATAACTGCTGCCTGTGAAAGACCCTGAAGCAGAAAACCCAAATAAGCCATGTTCCAATTCTGGACTCACAAACTATAAGACAGTAAATGTGTGTTAAATCACTAAATTTCAGAATAATTTGTTGTAGTGTAATTTATATCTATTAAGCCTAAAAGAGGAGTTTCAAGTGTTGACTTTGGATGAAGTTGTAACCTCTAACACAGCAGTACTGGTATTTTTCTAATGGCAAGAAATGTGTATCATAGGTTTTTTTAAAAGTATAAAACATTATCAACTTTGTTATCCAATTTCTATGCTCCAGCCAGTAAGTATAATAAAATATTTCATAGTCTCCCAAAAGTTGTCTCTGTGTTTTTTACTACTATCCAAGAAGTGTGGCAAAGCTCCTTAGTAATCATTTCTAATGAGTGTTTTTTAAAAGCTAATTTCATGGGATATTAGATGTTATAAAATGCAATATTTCTGTGGCCAAATAAGTTAAAGGACTACAGAGTTAAATAAAACTGTATGTGTTCCTTCATTGCAGTCCACACAATCAAAATGGCATGAGATCATGTTATGCAAAAAGAAGAAATACAACTGTTTTTGTTCATAGACAGATAACACAATTGTCTATATTAGAAAATCTGAAAGCACCAGAAAAAGACTCCTGGAACTAGTAAGTGATTATAGAAAGTTTATTACATATAAAATTAATATACAAAGGTCAATCACTTTCCTATATTCAGCAATGAACAAGTGGAATTTGAATTTAAAAAAACAATACCATTTACATTAGCACACCAAAAAAATTTACATATAAATCTAACAAAAAAGGTATAAGATCTATATGAGGAAAGGTGAAAAACTCTGATAAAAAAATTTAAAGAACTAAATAAATGGAAGATATTCCATGTTCATGGATTAGAAGATTCAATATTGTCAAGGTATCAATTCTCTCCAACTTGATCTACGGATTCAATGCAATCTCAATCAAATTCCCAGAAAGTTATTTTGTGGATATGAACAAACTGATTCTGAAGCTTACATGGAGAGGCAAGAAGACCCAGAATAGGCAACACAATATTGAAAACAAAGTTGAAGGACTGACATTAGCAACTTCAAGACTTACTATAAAGCTATACTAATCAAGATGACTTTGTGGTATTAGCTAAAGAATAAACAAATAGATTAATGGATAAAAGCAGACCCATTAATTATAGTCAACTAATCTCTGACAAAAGGGAAAAGGCAATGTAATGAAGACAGTCTATTCAACAAATGGCGCTGAAACTAGACATCCACAAAAATCAAGACACAGACCTTACACTCGACCCAAAACAGATCACAGATATAAATGTGAAAAGCAAAACTAAAAATTCCCAATACATAACATAGGAGAAAACCTAGAAGAAGTTGGGTTTGGAGATGACATTCTAGATACAAGGCCAAATGCGATGAAAGAAAAAACTGATAAACTGGACTTCATTAAAATTAAAACATTAAATTTCTGCTCTGCAAAAGACACTGTTAAGGAAATTAAAAGACAAGCCACAGATTGTGCAAATGATATTTGCAAAGACATTTCTGGTAAAAGACTGTTTTTCAAAATTTACAAAAATTCTTAAAACTCAACAATAAAAAAACAACATAACTTTAAAATGGGCCAAAGACCTTGCCAGACACCTCACCAAAGAAAATATATACAGATGGCAAATCAGCATACGAAAAAAATGTTCCACATCATGTCTCAGGGAAATGTAAAATAAAAACAAGACACCACTATACATCTAGAATACTGACAATACCAAATGCTAGCAAGGATGTGCAACAACAGGAATGGAAATGCAAAATGGTACAGCCACCTTGAAAGACAACAAAACTAAACATTCTCCTACCATACAATCCAGCAACTGTGTTCCTTGGTACTGACCCAAGGGAATGAAAATTTATGTCTACACAAAAAACTGCACATGGATGTTTATTCATAACTGCCAAAATCTACACACAACACAAAATCTACTGCCAAATGACCTTCAGTAAGTAAACAGGTAAATAAACTGTGGTACATTCAGAAAATGGGGTATCATTCGGCACTAAAAAGATTATGAGCTATTAAACCATGAAAAGACCTGGAAGAACCTTAAGTGGGAACTAAGTGAAAAGTCAATGTGAAAAGGCTACATACTGCATGATTCCAACTACGTGAGTTTTTTTTTAAAAAAGCAAAACCATGGAGACAGTAAAAAGATTAATGGTAACGAGGGGTTTAGAGCAGGCACAAACAATCAGGCAGAACACAGAGTATTTTTAGGGCAGTGTAAATACATGGTAAGATACTCTAATGGTGAATACATGTCTTTATAAACTTGTCCAAACCCATGGGATACACAATGCTACAGGGAACCCTAATGTAAACTACAGATTTTGGTGATAATGGTTTGTCAATGTAAGTTATCAACTGTAACAAATGGACCACTCTGGTGGGGGATGTTAATGGACAGATTATGCAGATGTGGGAGAAGGAGATATATGGGAAATCTGTGTACCTTCTTCTCAATTTTGTTGTGAACCTAAAACTGCTCTTGCAAAAATTAAGTCATAAAAATAGTTGTAAAATATTTTAAAATAAATATAGTTTTTTAATGGCATGAGAAGAGCGCCTGGGTGGCTCAGTCAGTTGAACGCATCCAACTCTTGATTTTTTCAGCTCAGGTCATCATCTCAAAACTCATGAATTTGAGCTCTGTGTCAGGCTCTGCTCTGACAGCATGGAGACTGCTTGGGATCCTCCCTCTCCCTCTGTTTCTGCCCCTTCCCTGCTCGTGCTTGATCTCTCTCTCTCTCTCAAAATAAATAAACTGTAAATTTTTTTTAAATGGCATGAGAACTTTTAGAGCTTGATTATTATACCTCCATAAACTCATTTACTGCCACATTTATAACCTCTTAATATCTAGTCATACTTGATTATTCTATTTCAAAAGAACTTAGTATTGTCAGGTCTTAGGGCGGGTTATTTATTATCTTTACCTAGACTACCATCATCCCAGGCTACCTCCTGTAAACTCCTAATTCAATATTGAAGATTCTCCTCACACTACTTGGTAACATTTTCTACCTACCTCTTCCCTCCCCTTTTCTCTGCAGAATTAAAAATTATCTTCCTCCAAAGTACTTTCTTAGTACCATACTTAGAGATCTTGGTTGTTTACTTGTTCACATTTCTAAATTATCCATTTATTCAATGCTGCAATCCTGGTAATCTAGCATCTAGTTCAATTCCTAGGGTAGAACAGATACTCAAAATACAATGGTTGAATATAGCATAAATGGCAAAGCAGTATAAATGACAGATATATGACAAAGAAAAGATACAAATATGTATAAAAAGTAGTAAAACATTAATTTTAATATAATATGATCTTGAAAGATATAACAAAGACTATTTTTAATTATTACTTATATTATGTATATAATTTGTATGGAAATGGACAATCCAGGAGTATTCTCTGGCAGTGGTATAAGTAAGGCATTTGAATTTTTTTAATATTTCTTTACTGAGAATGCCATTTTGCATTCTTATAAAAAGCAGAGGACATTTTCAAATATTTACATTTACATTACTGCTACACCTACAGCATATGTTTCCAACCAGTAAATGACAAAAAGGTCACATACCAAATGAAACTGATCCACTTTTGGAATTCCATCTTCGTTTGTCTCAAATCTCTGATTTTGAACAGAAAGCTGTTAAAGAAAATGAGAACAAATAAGTTCCCAAAATAACAAAATACCAATCCTTACAGCACAGTCAAATCTGGAACTTTTCAGATTTTGGAGAAAAGAGAATGGCTCACTCGAAGAACACACATTAGCTCTTAAAGGATAAAAACACTTCCTATTCACATATAACTAAACAGTTCCTGGAGTTCCTCAAGTATCAATCAGATTTGATGAATATACTACAAGCAATTTCAATACTTCCTCACCTTTTGACTAAATATATTAGAACTCAGCAGCTTATATCATGTTGGTCATATACATTAAGTACAAAGAAAATAAATTAAAATTGCATGTATCTTTCCTCCCTAATACTTAACCTATATAATTCAAGAAATATGTGTTAAACTTTTAAAACTCTTAAACATGGAGAATTCTCTCATACACAAAGTATTCTGAATCCTATATACTCACCACCCAGCCCCAACGACCATCAACCAATGATCACTCTTGCCATATGCAGAAACCCATATATATTATTTTTGAGGTAAATCCTATGTATCTCATAATTTTATCTGTAAATATTTTAGTACATATTTCTAAAAGATAGTCTTTTATTGACACAATATTATCACATGAAAAATCAGTAATTTTTTTTAGTAATTCTTTAATACAAGCATACCTCAGAGATATGGGTTTGGATCTAGACCACTACAATAAAATAAATACCACAATAAAGCAAGTCAAATGAATCTTTTGGTCTCCTAGTACATATAAAAGTTATGTTTATATCATACTGTAATTTATTAAGTGTACAATAGCATTATGTCTTAAAAAAATCCATATATATATATATATATATATATGTTTCATTAAACTACCTTACTGATAGAAAATGCTAACTGTCATCTAAGCTTCAGAGAGTAATAACTGCTGATCACAGATCACCATAATATAATAATAATCAAAAGCCTGAAATATGAGAACTACTAAAATGTGACACAGACACTACATGGGTAAATGCTGTTGGAAAAATGGCACCAAGGAAGTTGCTTGACACAGGGTTATCACAAACTTTCAATTTGTAAAAAATGTAGCATCTGCAAAATGCAATAAAGTGAAGCAGAATGAAACTAGATATGCCTGTTTAAAATATCATTTTCAAATTTTTTGAAGATTTTACTTTTGAGTAATTTCTACACCCAATATGGGGCTCAAACTTAACAACCCTAATCAAGAGTTGCATGTTCCATATAATGAGGCAGCCAAGCACCCCTAGTTTTCAAATTTTTAATCACCTCATAAATATCATAAATTATTTTTATAAAGTTTATTTAAATCCATATCCAAATAAGTTCCACACACTATAATTTAAAAATGAGCAAAAAGACAGGGCGCCTGGGTGGTTCCGTCAGTTAAGCATTCAACTTTGACTCAGGTCATGATCCTGGGTTCATGGGTTCAGGCCCCACACTGGGCTCTCTGCTGTAAGCATGGATCCTCTGTCCTCCTCTCTCTCGGCCCCTCTCCTGCTTGTGTTCTCTCTCTCATTCTCTCTCTCTCTATCAAAAATAAACAAACATTTTTTTTAAATGAGCAAAAGGACTTCTGGTTTATTCCTGCCCCTCACCATTAAGCATAACTATGTTGAGAATAATGTAATAACCAAAGGAAGTCTCTGAAAGGTCAAAAGAGGAAAACAAAGGTGATTAGAGACTCTGGAACTGGAGGAATGAGAGGCCCCACAACCAAAGAAACAAAACAGAACAAAACAAAAAGTGACTCAAATAGGATAAACTCAAATTAATGAAACTTCTGAAAACTAAAAACAAAAAAATCTTGTTTTTTGAGAAAATCTCAAAGGAAGTTAAAACATACACAAAACAAAATGAAATGGCAAGTAAGATTTTCTTACTGATTTCTGAGATTCCCAGCAGATTCCAGACAAACTCTCAAGAACCATCTGCTTCAAAGTGCTACACGATGAAATAGATTACTATTTCCCTTCTCTGTTACCCTACACTTTCCAACAAAAGCTTTAAATTCCTATATTAAAACCCTTTAGAAGTGAAATAGGTAAAGTGTGACTTCTGTTTTCCTGACTGAACCCTGACAGAGTCCTCAAAACTACGTCCTATCTTGCATCAAAGCAAAGAAAATTGCAAATTATAAAAAGTTATTAGAAAGAAAACTACAGTCCCAAAAATGGTATTGCCCAGATTAAGGTCCCAAGTCAGTTAAACCAAGACTTATTACTCCCCCCCAAGAATGCAACCTCTAACCAATTAACATGGGAATTTCCTGGTCAGCACTAGGAAATTTATTGACAACTTCCCTTTATTCCCCTGAGGAGAATGATCTTGCCTAAAACAATGGATTTTTGCAAATAATTTCTTTTATTCTACTCCCCCTTTACCTTTAAAAACCTTTCCTATTCTATAGCCCTTTGGAGCTCCCTTCTACTGACTAGATGGGATACTGCCAGATCCATGAACTGATTAATAGAGCTAATTAGATCTTTAAAATTTATTCAGTTGACTTTTTGTTATTTAACAAAAGCTTATCTTTTAACAAGCCTCTTACTAACAAGCTAATTAGGCTCTTACTTGTTAGCCTGAACTAGCATACTGATTTAAAAGATAATTAGAAAAACTTGAGAATTCGTAACAGGTAAAAATGCCAAGGCATGATTAACTAGAAGGCAAGATGAGGGAAGAATCAAAGTAGAATACAAGTTGTTGGCTCAGATGACTAGAAAAGGCTGTTTGGGTGGAAGCTGGGTGAAATGTGATAGTGTAAAGAGTGTACTTTCTGGAGACAGACTGGCTGGGTTTGAATCTTGGTTCCACCTCTTAGCAGCCATGGGATCCTAGACAAATCCTCTAATTTCTCTTTGCCTCAGTTTCCTCATTTATAAGGCTGTGGGGAAAAGCTTAGGAATTCCTTGAGCTTACACAGATGGGTTAACAAGGCATAAAGAAATAGAAAGCCGGAGGATGGACTCATCCAAGATCAGGTAGACGAGATTAGGTAAATAGGGCAAAGGTATCCAGTATAGGACAAAGGTATAAGAAAAGGAAATTTTAGAATGAAAACATCCAAGATTAGGTAAACAAGATTAGGTAGGTATTCAGGGTGGAAGTATCCAACTTAGTACAATAGCAGAAAGCTGCTTTCACAGGAAGGAGGGCCCAAAACAGATAAGTAAATAGGGCTACAGGCTGCAGCAGGGCAGGGTCAAGTTGCCTGGAGTGGAGCTAATTAGCAAAAGAAAGGTCCCTTGTAGACCCTGAGGTAGCATGCTCTGTCTGTCTTTATCCCCTAGTCTAGCTAAGATAAACAGACGTGGTGCCTCATGCTGGCTGTAAACAACCATCTGACTGTTTTGTATTGACCCAAACCCCTAGCACTGCATATCTTCAAAACCTCCTTTCCCTCACACCTATGAGGAGTTAATGTTCACGGTTTCATTGTCTCTTTGTGCACGTCCATCATGCTTGTAAGCCCTCTGATACTAGTAAAAACAAAGCAAGGACCCTTACTCAGGGCTCTTGTCTCCTCCCAGACATTAGCCTCTCTCACATTTCACATTTCTTGCTGGACAAGAGAGCACTCCAGACCCAGAGTCTACCACATTAAGCCCCTGCAAGAATTAAGTTGGATAAATAGTTGCAAAGTAACTGATACACCACAGTAAGAACTCAATAAGTGTTACCTGTTTTTGTTTTTTAAATTTCAGGTAACTCCGGACATATGGTTAGCAATGTAAAATGCTGTCTTTATGAGGGCCTCTAGTCTTATCATTAAGAATAGCTTGGTAATTAAATGTTGACAATAGTTGAATCTGGCTGAAGAGTATAAAGAGTTTCAATATTTATTCTTTGTTTTCGTGTAAAAATTTCCATTAACAAAACAAAAATTGTTGTGCTTGTCCTAACTGTCCTAATTGGCCTGCTTGGATCTTAGGGATAACGGTTTGTATGACAGACTAGATTTCCTTTCATATAATTGCTAGAAGAAAGATTCGAGCTATCCTAATGGCTTATCTATAGATAATGTATCCATCAAGGATAGGAAATAGGCTCATTTTTCAATCAGTATTATTCCTTTTGGGTGCTATTTTGAGGTCATATCTGAGCTCAATAACCATTACCATGATCATTTTGCAGTGTCTGCCATAAGAAAAGAATGACAACACATGAATTGTGTATTAGCAGTACTAAACAGGTTTCTGTGGTGGACATTTGATGGTATTCTCATTCATAGTTAGACTTTAAGTTCACACCCTCTTTTTCTTTCTTATCTACTTTCAATTTATCATGTCTTATTCTATTTTAAAGTACTTCTGTGAATTAATTGCCTTGTGTCCTTTCTGGAACAACATAAGATATCTAGTAAATTAAAGTGAAGTTAGGCAGCAGGAATGTACACACCACTAGAAACTCTGGCCAGATGACGGTCATAAATGTGGGAGCTACTAATAAATAAATGGTACCAGACATTAAAAGAGTAAATCAGAAAATCCAACAAAAGGCTATACAGTGAAAATTTTTGTAGAATGTAAGCAAAAATGGTGGGGGCACCAACACTTAACAGGCATTAAAGAAGAGTAAAAGAAATGCCCAGTCACAAAGGTAAGAAGAACTTAGATGTGCCATAGAAAACAATGAGTAAAGAAATTACTGTGGGGGCACCTAGGTGGCTCAGTCGGTTAAGCAGCCGACTTCATCTCAGGTCATATGATCTCACCGTTTGGGAGTTCAAGCCCCATGTTGGGCTCTGTGCTGACAGCTCAAAGCCTGGAGCCTGCTTCGTATTCTGTGTCTCCCTTTCTCCACCCCTCCCCTGCTCGTGTTTTGTCTCTCCTTCTATCTCGAAATAAACATTAAAAAAAAAAATTAATGTGGAACTTTTGTTTTGAAATTTTTTAATGTTTATTTTTGAGAAAGAGAGAGAGAGAGAGAGAGAATGAGCAGGTGAGGGGCAGAGAGAGAGGGAGACACAGAATCGGAAGCAGGATCCAAGCTCTAAGCTGTCAGCACAGAGAACGCAGGAACTGCAGAATTCATGAACTGCAAGATCATGAGCCGAAGTCCAACGCTTAAGTGATTGAGTCACCCAGGTACCTGCGTTGTTTTTTTTTTTTTTTTGATACACCAGACTTAACCATATTTTTAGGCTGAAGAAGTGCAGAATAAAAAGAAATACACTGAGGATACAACCAATATAAAACAAAGGTAAAAGTGATATAATAAAATAGCAGAAGAGAGAATGGGGTCAAGGCCATGTGGATGGCTTACACTGAAGAAAGAGCACTTTAATTCTCTAAGATTGGACCAGAAGACAGAAGACTTGGTAGAGATGATTAGTTTGTAAACAGATGCACTAAAACTGGATAGAAAGCATATATAATCTTTTTTTTTTTTTTCCCAAGAATATAAGAAGTAGGTCTACTGAAAAGAATGAGGATATGATTTCAGGTAGGGGTTTGAGAAAAGCAATAAAAGGTTTTAAGTAATCTTTGAGGGAAATAAGAGAATGAGCTGGCTGTGGGCAGGTAAAAGAACTAAAACAAAGAACTGAGGACCCAACAGAAGTGAAACTGATGTGGTGGTGAAATTCTACAAAAGCATTCAGCTTTCAAAGGATTCCAGCCAAAATGGAGTGGTCCTATTAAGCATCAGTCTTAAAAAAGACAATCTGGGGCACCTAGGTGGCTCAGGCAGTTGAGCACCCGACTTCAGCTCAGGTCATGATCTTGCAGTCAGTGAGTTCGAGCCCTGTGTCAGGCTCTGTGCTGACAGCTCAGAGCCTGGAGCCTGCTCTGAATTCTGTCTCCCTCTCTCTCTGTCCCTCCCCCACTCATGCTCTGTTTTCTCTCTCAAAAATTAACGTTTAAAAAAATTTTTTTTAAATAAAGCAGAATATCACACAATATAAAACATAAGAAGACTGTGAAAAGTGGAAAAAGAAGGTAAAGTGGCTAAGGACCTTGGAACTTGAGGAATGACACAACAGTAAATGTCCCGGGTCTTCCTCCTATATCCCTGATGCTAGAGAAGCCTACGACTCAAGAACACCAAGAGCCACAGACTAAAAAACACCCCTAGAAAAGCCTGCTCCCTCTAGCCAAAGAACTGGGAAGAGGGTGGTCCAACTTCACAGCAGAAAAAACTTTTTGGTAATACTCCAGCCAAACACCAAATGAAAAATTGCTCCCATCCTATCTGCAGTGTCCATGGGGCTGGGTGGGATAGCTGGACTTCCACCCCCACCATCAACAAAGAGGCAGAACAAGGTTGTGTGAGGTTGCACTAGGTGGCACTCTGTCAGTGGGACCCTGTAGGGAAGCTAACGTCCACTCCCACTCAGCAGCAACAAAGTGGAACAAGCAATGTGAGGCAGTGTTAGTGAGCACTCTATTTTTCCTTCTCCACTCCCCAAGTGTCAGCATGACCCAGTGGGAACTGGAACTTCTACACTTACCAGGCAGCAACAAGGCACAAGGAGGCAGAATAAGGTGATGGTGGTAAACCATTAATTTCAGGAGCAGCAGCTCTGACTCCCCCGTGCCAATAGGACTCAATGGAAAGATGCATTTTCACCCCCCACCCATCAGTAGTGAGAAGAAGCAAAGCACTCACTGCAAGTGAGCGTTCTGCTTCTGTTGGGGTGGTGTCAGTAGAGGCCAGTGGGGAGATGAAGACCTAACAGTATCTGAAACTGCACACTACACCTAACAGGGGGCCTGTCTGCAAAAAATGAAGATTAAATAGGATGCAGAGTCTCAGAACATAATACCAAAAATGTTCAGGATATGATCAAAAATCACATCAAACTAAGAAACAAAAAATTCTAACCTAAATAAGAAAGAGAAAACCAACAGATACCAAGATGACACATATGTAGGGATTATCTGACAAAGATTTTTTTAAATTATTTTTAGTGTTTATTTACTTTTTGAGAGAAAGAGAGAAAGAGAGACAGAGTGTGAGTGGGCAAGGGGCAGAGAGAGGGAGACACAGAATCTGAAGCAGGCTCCAGGCTCTGAGCTGTCAGCACAGAGCCCAACGTAGAGCTCAAACTCATAAACCGAGATATCGGGACCTGAGCCAAATGAAGTCAAATGCTCAGCTGACTGAGCTACCAAGGCACCCCTATCTGACAAGATTTTAAGTCATCATAACAATGTTGAGAGATCAATTACAAACATAAATGTAATAAACAAAATAACAGAAAGTTCCAGCAAAGAAGAAACAGAAGATACAGAGAAAACCAAAAGGAAATGTTAGAACTGAAAAAGAAGAGAAAAAATTTTTTAACTCATTGGATTGGCTCAATGGCATAATGAATACCATAGAGGAAAGCACCAATGAAATTAAAGAAAGAAAAACAGAAAATATCCAATTTGAAAAAAACAAACCAAAAAATGGACAGAGCCTCAGTATTGGAACAATAACAAAGAAATCCAAAATTTATGTCATCAGAGTTTCAGAAAAAAATGAGAAAGAGTGTAGGGCAAACAAAATATGGGAAGAACTAACTGCTGAACCAAATTTCACAAATTTGGTTAAAAACATAAACCTACAAATTTGAAAATGAGCAAGTCAAAGATAGTAAACCCAAAGAAATTTGTGTCAAGACACATCATAATCAAACTGCAGAGAACTAAAGACAAATAAAAATGGTGAAAGCAGCTAGAGAAAAACATCACATTACCCAGAGATGAGTAAGGTTTCAAATGATAGTGGATTTCTCATGACAAACCATGAAGGCTCAAAGAAGGTGGCACAACGTTTTTCAAGTGCTAATTCTATACAAAGTAAAAAGTATCCTTCGGAAATGAAGGTGACTGTCTCACAGGATCTGCACTGACAACACAGAGCCTGCTTGAGATTCTCTCTCTCCCTCTCTCTCTCTGCCCCTTCCCTGCTTCACACTCTTTCTCTCTCTCTCATAATAAAGAAATAAACATTTAAAAAGTAAAAGAAAAGAAATGAATACTATTTCGAGGCACCTGGGTGGCTCAGTCAGTTAAGCATCCAGACTCTCGATTTCAGCTCAGGTCATGGTCTCCTAGTTCATGAGTTCAAGCTCTGGGTCGGGCTCCGTGCTGGCAGTGCAGAGCCTGCTTGGGATTTTCTCTCTCTGTCTCTTTCTCTGCCCCAACCCCTGCTCTCGCTCTCTCAAAAATAAATAAACTTAAAAAAAAAGAATACTATTTCATGACACATGAAAATTATATGAAATTCAAATTTCAATTCCATAAATAAAGTTTTACTTATTTATTTATTTATTGGAACACAGTCATTCATTCATTTACATATTTTATGGCTACCTTCTAGAGCAGTAGAGACGAATGACTCACAAAACCTAAAATATTTACCATCTGGCCCTTTATAGAAAATTTTGCTGACCCCCGGGCTAGAACCTTCAGAACAATGTTAAGCAAAAGAAATAAAAACATAAAAATATAAAAACTAAAACAAAAAAAGTAAAAACAGATATCTCTTCCTTGTTATACTTAATCCCTCATAATTCGCAGGAAAGAATAAGTTTAAGCCATGGATTAAAAAACAGCTACTTGGTTCATAATGAAAACAGGATACTTACTCAAGGCTCACTTAACATTTACTTTCCACATATGCATGAACTGCCTACAGACTAATAAAGGACAAAATCATCTTCACTGTTAATCTTGACTTTAAGAAAGGTAAAACAATAGCTTGATATGTAAATATATCAAGCCAATTTGTAGAAAGTATACAATAGGTGATAGAAAGTATATGAATAGTTTCTGATAAAACTTTAAAAAAAGAAAGAAAAAAACAATTTTCTACTAAATTTTTCTATGAATTTTTCTTCTAAAAATCTACCACTGCTTTTCATCCAGAGCAATATGTTGAGGAAAACCACTATAAAATTATCACTTTATATACTTAAGTATATAAAAATATATTTGTACAAATTTATATATGTAAACATATATATATAACTAATCTATTACAATAAAAAATTACATACCCATAATAAAAGGCAGCCGTAAGCATACAAGTCAGAACTTGGAGAAGCAGGCTTTCCCATTTTCAGTTCAGGTGATACCAAACTTAAGTCACCAACCATCATGTTCACTGAGGCTCGCTGGCTCTACAAAAACAATAGGTTAAAAATTTTAGAGGCAACACAGATGAGGTGGCTTTCTGTTAAGTACTCTTCATTTAATCAAAACAAAAAACAAATTCATTTGCAATATTTGATTCTCTCTTGTTTTAAAATATTTTTACCCAATTTCTGCTATTATAAATTGCTCTTAAAATTAGTCTCATAAAATTAATAGTGAGACTTTGGTTATATTTCACATTACAGATTCAAGTAGATTCAAAACCATGAAACGCTGATCATTTAAATATTTGGTACTTCTTTTAAAAATAAAGTTCATTAGGGCAAGAAGGAGTACTATTTTCTAATTCTGAAAATTCTAAATAACTTTAAAAACTGGAAGTTGACAAAGTACTTTCCTTCCATACTGATCATTATTTTTTAATTTATTTGTTTTAATGTTTATTTTTGAGAGAGAGACACAGAGAGAGAGAGAGAGAGAGAGAGAGAGAGAGAGAGAGAGCGCACGAGTGGTGGAGGGGCAGAGAGAGAGAGTGAGACACAGAATCTGAAACAGGCTCAAGGTTCCAGCTGTCACCACAGAGTCCGAAATGGGGCTTGAACCAGTGAACTCATGACCTGAGCCAAAGTTGGACACTTAACTGACTGAGCCGCCCAAGTGCCCTGATCATTTTCTTTTTCTTTTTTTTAACTCTTGAGAGAAAGAGAGACAGAGTGTGATGGAAGAGAGGGAGACATAGAACCTGAAGCAGGTTCCAGGCTCTGAGCTGTCAGCACAGAGCTCAACATAGGGCTCAAACTTCCTAACCATGCAAAATCATAACATGAACCAAAGTCAGACGCTTAACTGAGCCACCCATGCACCCCCGTGTTACATTTTTGGAGGAACGAAACTATTTTCGAAAGTGACTCCTCTATCTTTTCACATTCTCATCAGCAATGTATGAGGATTTCAATTTCTCTGCATTCTTGCCAACATTTTATTGTCTGAGCAGTTTTTTTTGTAAGTTTATATATTTATTTTGAGAATTAGAGAAAATCCCAGGCAAGCTCCACCCTGTCAGTGCCGAGCCCAACGTGGGTCTTGAACTCACAAACTGTGAGATCATAACCTGAGCCATAACCAAGAATCAGATACTTAACAGAGTGAGACACGTAGGCACCCTGAGCAGTTCCCTTTTGACGAATACAAGTCATAAGGCTTTACACTTCAGTCATCTGAAAATCACAGGGTAATGCCACCTGTGTATATGCAGTCTTAATGGTTTTCATATGGTAGCTCAAAAAAATGAGAAAAAGAAAATGTAAAACTATAAAGAAATGCTGGATTATAAAGGATTTATGCGAGTAGATTTATTTAAATATTTATATTAGTTTATCTGAAAATTAAGATAATGTCCTAAGAAAAACAACTAAGGTAGGAGTTTAAAAAGTTCTCAGCTGTTAAGGGTCCTGGTTAACCTACCTTTCTGAGCATGCCATTTGCATAACGATGCATATCATGATTACTCCAAGAATTATTATTCCTCCTCTATACTGATTTCTCAACTGTTATTATCTCCCAAAACATTGTTTCAATTTTCATTTAAAATTATTTACACTGAAATACTGATTAAACTCGCCTTTGCTCCACTTTTTTCAGATTGAAATATTAATAAGGAAGAAAAATTTGAAAGGTAGTCTGTTGTCAAGATCACTGACTACTTTTCAGATTTTACAGTGCATGTGAATCACCTGGGATCTTGTTAATATGCAAATTTTTATTCAGCATTTTGGGGATGGAGAATCTGCATTTCTAACAAGCTCTCAGGAGATACAATAGCTGCTGGTCTTTTGGCCACACTGTGAGAAGCAAGGATAAACATAGTGGGAGAAGAGACAATTAATACTTAGTGGTATGTGCTAGGTAATTATTGTACTAATTACCTTCACCTTTACAATCACTTTTTAAGGTAGCTATTATTTCCATTTTACAGTTAATTTAGGCTCAAAGAGTTTAAAATCCAAGGTCACACAGCAAGTAAATGGGAAGGTAAGAAATGCAGCCAAGGTCTGTCTGAATCCAGGGTTCATGTTCTTGTTACTGATCATCCTTTGACATTAGAAATTATTAGAAATGATATACTTAGAAAATTATCGTGGGGGGGGGGGGGTGCGGGGAACAGGAACACCCAGGAGGCTCAGCATTAACCCAGGGTTAAGCATCCAATTTCAGCTCAGGTCATGATCTTGTGGTTTGTGAGTCTGAGCCCCGCGTGGCGCTCGCTCTGTGCTGACAACTCAGAGCCTGGGAGCCTGCTTCAGACTCTGTGTCTCCCTCTCTCTGCCCCTCCCCTGCTAGTAATCTGTCTCTCTCTCTCTTAAAACTAAACATTAAAGAAAATTTTTTTAAAAAGTGAAAATTGGGGTGCCTGGGTGGCTCAGTCGGTTAGGCGGCCAACTTCAGCTCAGGTCATGATCTCACAGTCTGTGAGTTCGAGCCCTACATCGGGCTCTGTGCTGCCGGTTCAGAGCCTGGAGCCTGCTTTGGATTCTGTATCTCCCTCTGTCTCTGCCCTTCCTCTGCTCATGCTCTATCTCTATGTCTCTCAAAAATAAATAAATGTTAAAGAAAAAAAATTTTTTAAGTGAAAATTACTATAGAGCAAAACAATTCCACTCCCAAGAGAAATGAAAATATATGTCCAAACAAAAATTTGTATACTAATGTTCATAGCAGCATTATTCACAATAATCAAAAAGTGAAAACAACCCAAATGTCTATCAAATGATGAATGTGAAACCAAAATATGGTATATGCACACAATAAAATATTATTTAGGCATATTTAGAAAGGAATGAAGTTCAGATGCATGCTATAAGACACATGAACTTTGAAAACATTACACTAAATGAAATAAGCCAATCACACAAGGCCACAAATTGAATGATTCCATTCATAGGAAATGTCGGGAATAGTAAATCCACAGAGACAGAAAGTGAATTAGTGGTTTCCAAGGGGCTGAGTAAAGGAGGAAAAGGGGAGTGACTGCAAATTTGTATGGGGTTTCTTTTGGAGGGTGTTAAAAATGTTCTGGAATTAGACAGAAGTGCTCAATGCACAACTTTGTCAATATACTAAAAGCTAGTACTGTATTGTACACATTATAATATGTGAATTATATCTCAATAACCTGGGGGTTTTTAAATTTTTTTTTTAATTTATATTCCAGTTAGTTAGTATCTAGTTCAACTATGATTTCAGGAGTAGATTCCTTAATGCCCCTTAGCCATTTAACCCATCCCCTCTCCCACAACCCCTCCAGTAACCCTCTGTTTGTTCTCCATATTTAAGAGTCTCTTATGTTTTTGTCCTCCTCCCTGTTTATAGATTATTTTTGCTTCCCTTCCCTTATCTTCATCTGTTTTGTATTTACAGTCCTCATATGACTGAAGTCATATATTTGTCTTTCTCTGACTGACAAATTTCACTTAGCATAATACCCTCTAGTTCTATCCATGTACTTGCCAACGGCGAGATTTCATTCTTTTTGATTGCCGAGTAATACTCCATTGTATTTATATACCACATCTTCTTTATCCATTCATCCATCAATGGACTTTTGGGCTCTTTCCATACTCTGGTTATTGTTGATAGTGCTGCCATAAACACTGGGGTGCATGTGTTCCTTCAAGACAGCATCCCTGTATCCCTTGGATAAATACCTAGTAGTAAAGCTGTTGTTTTAAAAAAGAAAACTGGGGCGCCTGGGTAACTCAGTCAATTGAGTGTCCAACTCTTGATTTAGCTCAGGGCATGATCATGGGATCAAGTCCTGCATCGGGCTCCATACTGAGCATGGAACCTGCTTAAGATCCTCTCCGTCTCCCTCTGCCCATCTACTCTGCTCATGTGCATGTGCACTCTCTTAAAAAAAAAAAATGCTCCCTTGTGATCATATATATTTTGAGGCCACCATTCTATCAAAAAAATATCACAAAATGCTCTTTCATTGTCTGATATCTCTTATCTCTAAAAACTGCCTGTTTTGGCACCCTCCTACACTGTTGGTGGGAATGCAAACTGGTGCAGCCACTCTGGAAAACGGTGTGGAGGTTCCTCAAAAAAATGAAAATAGAGCTACCCTATGACCCAGCAATAGCACTGCTAGGAATCTACCCAAGAGACACAGGAATGCTGATGCATAAGGGCACGTGTACCCCAATGTTCATAGCAGCACTTTCGACAACAGCCAAATCATGGAAAGAGACCAAGTGCCCATCAACTGACGAATGGATAAAGAAGTTGTGGCACATATATACAATGGACTACTACGTGGCAATGAGAAAAAATGAAATCTGGCCATGTGTAGCAACATGGATGGAACTGGAGGGTATTATGTTAAGTGAAATAAGTCAGTCAGAAAAAGACAGATACCATATGTTTCCACGAATAGGTGGACTTTGTGAGACTAAGCAAAAACCAAGGGGAGGGGAAGAGGGGAAAGGAAAAAAAGACACAGAGGGGGAGGGAGATAAAACATAAGAGACTCTCAAAGACTAAGAACAATCTGAGGGTGAGGGAGGTGAGGGAGGTGAGGGAGGTGAGGGAGGTGAGGGAGGTGAGGGAGGTGAGGGAGGTGAGGGAGGTGAGGGAGGTGAGGGAGGGAGGGGGGGAGGGGGGGAGAGGGGGTGACGGGCATTAAAGAGGGCACGTGTTAGGATGAACACTGGGTGTTATATGCAAACCAATTTGAAAATAAACTATTATAATAAAAAAAACCTGCCTGTTTTGAGGTAATATGACACCAAATTAGCAACTAATGTAGTTGAACCAGCACTTAAACTAAATGGAAAAGATCAGGGGTGCCTGAGTGGCTCAGTCAGTTGAGCATCCAACTCTTGATTTCAATTCAGCTCATGATCTCATGGTTCATGGGATCAAGTCCTGCGTCAGGCTCCATGCTATTATCCCCGGATTCTCTTTCTCCCTCTCTCTGCCCCTCTCCTGCTCACATGTTCCCTGTCTCAAAATAAAATAAATAAACTTTAAAATAAATACTTTAAAAAAAATAAAAAAATTAGAAAAGTCCAAGGTTCCCAAGTTTCTAAAAATGCCCATTAATCAAAAAAATAGCAAAGTATCTGTAACTACATTTAATCTACTGTGGGGGAGGGCACCAGCAGAAGGGGAGATTCGAGTTTTCCTTGTATATTTGCAAGTAATTAAAAATTTCTTGATGATGAAAAAATAATTACCAAGTAGTGTTGTCAATGCTATTGAACGTAATGTTAGGTTGCTCCTAATACTTAGCGTTAAAAATATAATAACGCGCAGACTTAGAAACTCTTGTTCTAGCACCTAGCTGGTAACGGTTAATTGTTTACATTACATGACACTACATGCCTTAAACCAAGGCAAAGATCTTATAATAAATTACCATATTACGTAAAAGGCTGAATTAATGTCTAATAATATTAAATGAAGTCTAGAACCTGTTTGTAAAACCACAGTATTTTACCACAGATTTGGTGAAGTCAAAATCTCCAACAATTCCTTGTTCACGATTTAAAGCAAATATATTGTTCTGATGAAGTGATCCATGAATTATGTCAGCCTTGTGCAATGTATGCAGGCCCCGGGCAACACCTTTCATGACCTTTAAAGCTTCCTACAGATAAGCAAACACAAAAGAAGTCAGGAAGTAGGCAAATTAATACTGAAGCCTTTCTCTAATTAAAAGACTTTTCCAGGAGAATACCTCCGAAAGAAGCTTTAATAAGAATACAGCATAGAGAAAGAATTAAAGACTTGAAGCCCTGATTATGTAACATCATACATATATAACTTAAGACACTATAGTCTCTAGGAAGATTGAGATTACAAATAATGAGCATATAAAGCACCTAGAAAAGAGAGACTAAATATGTCACCAGGTAAGAAGAATCAGGGCATCCTCTATTTTTATTACAAATTCAAATTTGCAATAGAAATTAAACCTGTTACTTAAGCACTTACAATACCAAACATACTATGCAATGCAATTTACATGCAGCACAGCTTAAAGGTTATAAGCGTGGGCTTTGGTACCAAAAAACCTAATTTCGATTCTGATCTTTGCCTCTTGTTGAGGACCCTGTGCAAGTCACTGAATCTCTGTGACCCTCATTTTTCTCAGCTGTATATAATGGCATCACAGGGTTGATGTGACAATGAAACAGCATAATACCAGGCAAAATTTTACATAATATATAAAGCATATATATAGTATGCCCTCTAACATTAGGGGAATTTTCTCATTTACTAGAAACAGTGTTTTTTACTTACTTCTAAAGTTAAAGGTACACTGGCCTGAATTGCACTCAGGTTTGCCCGAGGATAGTATGGGATCATCAGATAAGCCATAGGATCAGACTAAAAGTAAAACAGAATGAGACTCAAAGTGAAAAATTCTTCAATATATTTTCAGTATACACTGATTACACAAAATAACTTTTTCTTTATGTTAAAAGGAATGAACTACCTCTTTGAAGCTTGGAGCTAAAACTCCAAAATGTTTTGTGCAAGAGATTAGCATAAAAACTTTACCTTACACAAAAATAGGAATATCAATGGTAGTAACCCAGACTCCTCTTTAGCTTCTCTCCAAGCTCTGTGATAGGCGGCTGCTCTCTGAATCACCCTGGCTTCTGTGTCAACATCTACAGAATAGCCCTGGTACCAAAAAAAAGAAGCAATGGTAATTCCAACATTAAAAATCCTACTCTAATTATATTTCATTCCAACTTAAACAAAGTATGAGTTAAATTACATCTAATTTTATTTTTTAATTGTATAAGTACCTTTTGTTTTGGAATATATGTTTTCTTTTATAATTTAGAAAGGAAAGAACAATTCTACCTATACCTTAATAAACATTCTGTAATACATTGTCACTATGGCCAAATTAATTATTCTATTATGATAAACAGTTGCCCAGATCAATAAAGAAATCAAAGCAGAGAAGACTGTATTGGCAAAATAGTTGATATTTCTAAGAGAAGCATAAGAAAAATAAGAACTTTAAAAGGCTAGAATTTGCAGGAAGTATTAAGTTCACCCAAAAAAGAAAACCAAGTATATCCACTTAAAGACATGAGTTATTTAGGGAAATGAGGGAAACTCTGAATTCAAAATTAGTTCTAGCAGCCAAACTGGAAGCATAATCATCACGCTAGTCAACTCATATAATTCAGAAGATAAGCAGTGCATTTTCACTTTCCTGAAACGTAACGCCACCACTCCCCTTTATACATCTCAAACTCCCATAAACCGAAACTTAAAACTTACCTTTAAAAGAATTAGCTGTCCATTAACCTCAGAACAAACCAAAGGGCGCTTGCTGCTAAGTTCTTTCATGGGCTCAGCATCAAGAAGATCCCGTTCCAAACTCATAGTAAGAAGACCACCAGATTTCTAGGCACAAATTTTGTTACAGTTGAAGAATCCAAACAATCCACTACTTTTAAATCATCAACATAATTAACTATATGCTATGAGACAGTTTCCACATCATCAACCCTACTAGAGAAACCAATAAAATAAAAATACTGAAAGCTTCCTAGTTTTTCTAGTTCCTGGCTCTTGAAATCCTCTCACCCAAAGTATAATCAACATATACTTAATGGCTGCTACAGTTCCAGAACAAATTCTAAATATGACTGGGTTAATCAGACATGCATCTAAAAAACCCTGATGTTTCTCGGAAAACTTCGGATATTTCCTAAAAGTATTAAAATTATGACAAATACAAAGAAGGTGGTAGAATGAGAATGAGAAGTCTAAAAATTATGATTCCTATGAAGTAATTCTAACACCTCTGCCTCTGAAGTGGAATCCGCAAAAGTGACAATGGCTTTCAAATATTTTAATTCTATTACATATTTCTGCCCCTTTTTAAAAGGAATAAAATTTTTGCACTAAAACCTGACTACCAACATTTTAGATCAAGGTAAATCTTATTGTGGTGTAGTTTTAATAAGAAGGGTTGTAAAAGTGTTTTCTGGTTTTTATTTTTATGTGTTGTCAATATACATAAGTAAACCACAAAATGTAATCAACTGACAGGGGTTTCCTAGGCATACATCACGGTCAAACAACTTAAAATCAATAAAGAGTCCATCAGCTATGATTAAAATGTTTTATAATCTTCCACAATAAAGAGATCAGCACATTTTTAAAAACTTAATTCTCAAGTCCTACATAGCACCGCATACTCACTCACCATGCATCCTACATGAGATAGTGTCTAAGCTAGAATTAAATAAATGTGAGGAAAACCCCACATTATTTTAAAGTCTAGTCTGGAAAAATTTTATAGTAATTGCTTTAACAATTTAAGGAAACTTTAATTTTACATATCCATAGTTCATAAGTCTATGTTTACAACCCTTTCTGTACTACTTTTAAGCTATTATCATGAATTTAATGACAATCTTATAGAATAGATATTTCATCTAGTCCCTTATCCTTAGCAGGCATTATAAAACAACACAGAGCTAACAGACTCTGCCCTAAGAGCCAGAGTTTAGCAATCCTGCTCTATACTGCCCTTCTGTCTAACACATTGATCTCCCAGGCTTTGGTTCCTGCCTACCTAGAAAACTATGCCCATTACAACATCTCTACTTAACCAAGTCTCTAGAATTCTTCACTACCTGCTTTAACTTAAAAGATATATGCTGCTTAAATTCCTCATGACTGGCAGTGTCTTGCTTTTATTCTAACTCCTTTTCTTTTAAGTTTGTTTATTTTGAGAGAGAGAGAGGGAGGGAGGAAAAGAGAGAATCCCAAGCAAGCAGCACAGCTGACAGGCACTCAATCTCATGAACTGTGAGATCATGACCTGGGCTGAAATCAAGAGTCAGATCCTTAACCAACTGAGCCAACCAGGCACCCTATTCTAACTCTTGAAACAACAGCTAAAACTGCTTTATAATTTCAAAAAATAAACACCTGTCATCCAAACAAATGCCACGCAATGTACTGAATAGATACGAAGAAAAGAGAAAACAGAGACAAGCATGCATTTGTTTAATATAAACATTAAATACAATATGCCTATACTAAAGACAATCTTGAGGAAAATTTCTAACAATACCCAGAAACCATTCATCAGGAACATTTTCATAGTAAGGATAAATTTAACACTAACACACAATTTTAACATCACTTTAACCCTCTCTTACAGAGAAGTAATTTTCAGGGGCAACAAAGCTTACCATATACTTAAGTAATCCTATTTCAGGATAAAGGAGAGGCAGCTCAGGGAACCATTTATGTACCAAGCTATTCAGCTTTTCCTAAATTTAAAAAATATTTTTATTATTAATCAATACATATATATACTTACATATATATAGGTCATATATATTCAATATATTCAATTATAACATGTTGGTCTTCAGGAAAAAATAACATACCAGTATCTCCCTTATTGTATCTCTAACAAGATACATAATCTATTGTATCTAGATAGCTTAATAAGATCACTGATTTTGCCTTCTACTACAAGGAATATCAAATGAAAACCACGAGTCATCTTGGATCTAAATTACCATCTTACTAACAAAAGAAAAACTTAATTACCAATTTTACTCTTGGTATACATATATAGACACAATATCTTGCCTAAAACCAAAGTACACGATCACTTCTAAGCTGAAATGAAAATGTGTGTTGATAACATCAACTTGCATCATACTATCTGTCATCATTTCTCAAAATATTAAGAACACACTGACATTTTAAAATAATAGTTATTTCATTTAGGAGAGAAAAAAACATAAAAGCCTCAAAAGAAGAAACAAATATTCAGTTCTACAAAAACCACTGTGAAGCAAATGTGAAAACTGAGGATCCTTAGAAAAGTCACTTGCCACATTTATTAAGTCAAACTTTTAGATATTTGTCACTAGGAGACAGCTACTTATTCAAGGTTTGTAAGGTAAATAATTAAGTACCCACAGTCAGATGAGCTTACTATAAAGCATAACACTTAAAATGTGTATTATTTTTATTGTATTTTTACTGTTCAAAGCAGTGTCTACCTTACTTGTTCCCCATAACGTCCATGAAACATAAAATATTATTTCCATTTTAAAATAACTTTCCATTTAAAAGAGAAAATACACTGACAGTCTCTCCTAAGGTCACAAAACATTAGCATAAAAACAGAGACTTAAAGATGTAATTTCTCCCCAAAAAGCAAGTAGTTGCATTTTGTTATTTTCTTCAAGGAATTCATGCTGCCTCATTAGTGTTTCCATTGCAGCATTACATTAAAACAGTGTTCATTTAGATTTTGATAAAGGAAAAAAATCTCTAGCTTTGTGTGAAACAGAAAATATGCGGTATGTAAAAGTATGTTTGTGCTACAATTTTGATTCTTGTAAAAACAGGCAGAAAGAAGACTAAAAGAAAGTAAAAAGTTAACAGTAATTACTACTGTTATAACTGAATGGAAAAGTTACAGGTGATTTTTTTCCTCTTTATAATTTTCTATAATTTCAACATTTGGTATAATGGTTATGAATTATTTTCTCATTAAAAATTAATTTCTGGATTCACATAAACATTGCTATGCAAACATAACTATACCAATATAATCTACACCCTTGTCATTACAGTCTACTTCATAAAATGGATATATGAATTCAATTTCTAGTGTAAAATCTAATTCAAAACTTCAAAGAATTAAGTACTTACATATTCCTCCTGCTCACGATAAACTTCCTGAAAGACACTATTGCGCAAGTGAGTTATTTCTTGTTTTATTTTCTCAATTTCAGATTCATCATGGTCATCACACTTTAACCAGAAAGAAAAAACTGACCTTACAGGCTTATTAGACTGAAAACAAGTCTTTCTAGTAAAAATACAGCTTCTACAGCAAATCACTCTGATTTCTATGTATCCTTCTGTACCAAGCACATAACAGACCCTCATAACACCTGCTGAATTAACATTTATTACTTTATTCTAACACTGACTTTTGCCAAACCAACAAAAAGGAATAAAAAATAAAGATATAAATCAACACAGATTTTTCTGGTCTCTCAATTGGCTGTAGATTTTTCCCTAAGAAGATAGCCACTGCCATGACAAAGTAAATGTCAAGAATAGGAACAAGAATACGATTAAATTCCCTGGACTTGTTTTCTATATGAGATTTAGTTTTAAAAAAAATGAGTAAATGTATGGTATGTCTGTTAAAGGAAAGACAGTATAGGACTCACAGACTCCACAAAACTCCAATGACAATAAATTAGCCACCTTAAAAAACACATGTGTTTTCAACATTATATTTCTCCAGAAGTTAAAAAATTCCAGCTAAAGAAGACCTCATTCCCCACATCCCAGAATACAATAAGAAGCTAGAAAAATCTTAAACCATTAAATTAGTTTCACTTCAAGTCCAATTAAGTGCTCCAAAGAGGAAGAAAGCCAGTTCACGTTGGATTAAGGCATAATGAGGATTCCTTTTGTCTGTAAATCAAATCCTCAAGGGAACCTAAGGAATTACAAATTTATTCAGTATCAAACCTAAAGGAGAAGGTTAGTCCAGATTAGAGTGTCTTAATTCTTCCAGTTCTATTATAATATGAAAACAACTTAGAATATTCACAAGAAATGGTTTGTCTGGCCATTAACAAGAGAGCTAACAAAAAAAAAAAATCATGATCTTAAAAATACTTTATGTCAAAATTCTATCTTTATAGGAATACCTTGCATTAATAGGTTTATATTATAACAGGTATTGTAACAGTATAAACAAAAAGAATTTTTAAATTATTCTCAAGTATTTACGGTTACTAAAAACCAAGACAGCTATGTAAAATGTTTCTAAAGAACATTTAATGACATGGTAAAATGATTATACTATTAATGTAATAATTTTATTTACATGCAAAGAAAAAAGATGAAATATGAAAACAAAATGTAAATAATGGTTCTCCTATTTTAAAGACTGTATTTACACATTACTTGGACAAAGCAGAGTAAAATGAGACACACAGAGAATTCAGCAAGAACCAAGCGTTTCCTTACTTCTTCCAAATTATTCTTTTCAACCAATTTCCATCTCAGTCGAGCTTTTAAGTTTCTCAGGGTCTTTTTAATGGACAGCAAGTGATCCACATTGGGGCTTTTATTTAAACATTCGATAATCTGCTTCTTAAACTAAGTAAGAAAAAAAGTTATTGTATTTTCAAAACACAGACAACAATATTTATTGAAGTAGCTTACTGACCATTTATTATTTTTCTATTAAGATTCTACTAGTATTTAACTGAATTCGGAGTGAAATAAGAAATTCCACAATTTTCAACAAGACAATTTTACTGATTTCTTAGTTATCCACATTTCTAAGAATGTGGATAAGAATATCAGCCTCAGCAATCAAAGTAGCAAAGGTAAAAGAAACATTTCAAGCTGAGACCTACAGTGAGACGCATTTTGCTAGAGATGATGCAAACTGAGATTTCTAGTGAGGATGTAAATTGAAATTACCTTTCCCCAAAGTAGTCTGACAATATGTATCAAGTTTTAAGAACGCTCATTCCTTTTGGGACTCCCTTATGGGACACCTAGGTGGCTCAGTCGGTTAAGCGCATGGTCTTGATTTCAGCAGAGATCATTATCTCACAGTTCATGAGATACAGCCTCCCATTAGGCTCCTTGACAGCACAGAGCCTGCTTGGGATTCTTTCTCTCTCCCTCTCTCTCTGCCCTTCCCCTCACCTCCCTTCCTCCCTCCTCTCTCAAAATAAATAAATTGTAAAAAAAAAAAAAATGTTCATTCCTTTTGACTTAGTAATTAACAATTTTTAGGAATCTGAGGAACACAAAATTATGGAAAAGATTATATATAGTGTTGTTTATGGTTAAAAAAATTGGAAGTAACCTTAACATCTAACACAGATGAAAGGTTAAATCATATTATACATCTATGCAAATGATGATGTTATAGTTGCTCAAAATGATAATATAGAAGAATCATTAATCACATAGGCAATATTCATAATACACCACTAAAGGAAGAAACATCTTCAAAACAACTTATAAAACAATGTGATGCACACGATATATACATATATATATATACACATATATGCAATGCACATGATATATATATCGTGTGCACATGATACACTTATACTTGTATATATAAGTCACCACCCAAAAAGAAAATACTCTGAAACTGGCAATGATCATTAGGCAAGGGGATTATAATCAATATTTTTACTTCTCCGTATCTTTCTGTTTTTAGCAAATTTTCTACTGTAAACTTGTATAGGCATAAAGATAACAACGGTAAAGGTCAGATGTTTTTGTTTTGTTTTGTCTCCATTATGCTTAATTTATTTTTTTAGTGTTGATTATTTATTCTATACAGACATTTAGAATAGAGCAAAGACTTACCAAGTTTAGTTGATTATTATGTATTGCCTCTCATTTAGTCCCACAGATGAAACCACACTAATTTTAAACATAAGTAACATTACCATTATACATACTGTTAGAGAAAACATTTTCTGGATACCCATCACTAGGAAAATGTTAAACACCAATGATACAGATTTAAACTTCAAAAGTATCATTCTAACTATAAGGTTTTTTGTTTTTGTTTTTTGATTTACCAAACTGGGATCTTCAGAGATCCTGTCTCACAGATTTATTTCTTTTTTGTTTTTAAAAATTTCAGGTTTTTATTTTAATTCTAGTTAGTTAATACAGAGTTGTAACACTAGTTTCAAGAGCAGAATTTAGTGATTTATCACTAACATATAACACCCAAGGTTCATCACAACAAGGGCCCTCCTAATACCTATCACCCATTTAGCACATCATCCATCCACCTTCACTCCAGCAATCCTCAGTCTGCTCTCTATAGTTAAGAGTCTCTTATGGTTTGCCTCCCTCTCTCCTTTTTTCTTTCCTTCCCCTATATTCATCTGTTTTACTTCTTAAATTTCACATATGAGTTAAATCATATGGTATTTGTCTTTCTCTGACTGACTTATTTCACTTAGCATAATACAATGTAGCTCCATCCACATCAACCATGTCATTGCAAATAGCAAAATTTCATTCTTTTTAATGACTAATATTCCATTGTGTGTGTGTGTGTGTGTGTGTGTGTGTGTGTGTGTGTATGTATGTAGGGGGGCATATATATACCCCTCACACACACACCACATCTTCTTCACCCAGCAATTGCCACGACTAGGTATTTACACAAAGAATAGAAAAATACTGATTCAAAGAAGCACACGTATCCTGATGTTTATAGTGACATTATCAACAACTGTCAAATTATGGAAAGAACCCAAATGTCCATCAACTAATGAATGGATAAAGAAGATGTGGTAAAGGTTAAGTTTTTTGTTTTTTGCTTTTTTTTAATATATACTTGTTAATGTTTATTCACTTTTGAGAGACAGAGCATGAGTGAGGGAGGGGCAGAGAGAGAGAGGGAGACATAGAATCCAAAGCAGGCTCCAGGCTCCGAGCTGTCAGCACAGAGCCTGACGCGGGGCTCGAACTCATGAACCGTGAGATCATGACCTGAGCCGAAGTCGGACGTTTAACTGACTGAGCCCCCCAGGCACCCCAAGGTTAAGTTTTAAAGAACACAAGGAAATCAAAGGTTTATGACAATCAAAAAATTCAATATATTTTTATCAACTAAATTGTTACTTCCACTGTAGGGCGAATTTAATTATAAACCAGCTAACAATGGTTATATTGTTTTCCTAGCAATAATAAGTATCTACCTACCCACTGGATATTAAACTACTTGAAAAAAACTTAAGTCCTAAAAAATTCAAAGTATCAATATATAAGACAAAAAAAAAAAGTAAAGCATAATCCAACCTCAATACTGTCCTTGTACTTGGATTGTACCGTAGCAATAAGCCTTTCCTCTAAACGGATCTTTTGTAGTATTTGACTATATGTATTTAAAATGATCTCCTTGTCTCCATCACCTTGCTCCTAAGTGAAATAAATCATACACATGGAATTATTCACAGAAGAGTACCCAAAATAATTTAAACCTACAATAACAATGAATAAACTTTAAGAGAATACCTTTAAGAAATTTCTGTTTCTATTTCAAAGTATTTCTTTTTTTTTTTTTTAAATTTTTTTTTTTTTTAATGTTTATTTATTTTTGAGAGACACAGAGACAGAGCGTGAGCAGGGGAAGGGCAGAGAGAGAGGGAGACACAGAATTGGAAGCAGGCTCCAGGCTCTGGGCCATCAGCACAGAGCCCGACGCGGGGCTCGAACTCAGACTGTGAGATCATGACCTGAGCCGAAGTCGGACGCCCAACCGACTGAGCCACCCAGGCGCCCCTCAAAGTATTTCTTAAACACACATCTTTTTCTAGATAAAGAGATAGTGATGTCAAAGATGCTTATATTGAAAGTTTTCTCCCATTACACTATTACTACTATACCTTTCTAGAATAGTATTATGGGAAATCAGGGATGCCACTACATTAAATGTAAGAATTGAACAACAGATAGAACTTCAACAATATAAGTTATTTTTAGAAGTCACCTATTAACAAACACTTCTAAGATCAAGTCTGACAAAGAGGTGTGAACTTCCAGTTATAAATAAGTCATGGAGATGAAAAGTACAGCACTGGAAACATAGTCAATGATATTGCAATAATGTTACAAAGTAAACAGAGAATAACTAAGCTTATCCTGGTGAATAGTGTGTGATGTACAGAATTGTCAAATTACTATGTTGTACACCTGAAACTAATATAATGCTGTATGTTAATCACTCTTCAATAATAAAATAATAAAATAAAAATAATAAAAATAAAGTAAGACTAAACCATCTAAATACAGATTATTGGAAAATAGGGAAATCCAGCAACATATACATATTTTTAATGTTAATCTGAATAAAGCTACAAGAGGTAAAAAGAAATAAAATAAGTAAAATGAATACTATAATCAATGAGACTTTGATAAGCAGCCTGAAAAACTGGGAAGGAGTCCCAGTGAGCAATAATAACATTACAAAATGCTCTTTTGAGGAGTTACACTAATTTCTAACTTGGCACAGCAATAGAGAACATATACAGTACCTAAAGGAAGATACTAATCAGTCTTGGGTATACACTTCGAGAGCTCTCCCAGATTTTATTTCAATTTTTCACAAATTCTAAAGAGTCTTTTCTATTTGAGTATGATGAACTCAAGAATCAAATGACACAGAAAGCTGATACACTCAGATTAAGAGGAGTTTTCCTAGAATTTTTCCTAGAATTAACTAATTTCTTAGGAGTTTTCCTAGAATTAAACATTAGGCTTCATTTTTAATGTGAAATGTCCTATTAAATGAAAATATTACCTTGTGGAAGAATAAGAGTTTGCATTATTCTTGGACTAGACCTTAGATTAGAACTTGACAGTGTTACTATTTTAAATAGGTCTGTAAGAGGAAAACTAAGATCAGTCTTCATACTTTCTAATTAGCAAGAGAAACCATACTGTTTCAAAGGAAGCAGTACTAAAGACCAACAATACTCACAATCAGAGATAGTTCCAGCTCTTTGCAGACACTTGACTCAGTCTTCTCTAGGATTTCATCAATAACACCAATTGGGTCTTTAGAAGTGAGTGGTTCTTCCACAGAGAGATCAAAAGCCTCATTTGCAAAAAATTAAAACATGAAATACCTCATTTAATTATTTCAATTAGTATTGTGTCCTTATACCTAGAGCAAAGCATTAGACTACGCATTGGGCAGTATGGGAGAATAAGTATACACAAGACAGGTAAATTACCCTAACAAAACTTACACAACAAAGAAAAAAAGGTACAGGGGCACCGGGGTGGCTCAGTCAGTTAAGCATTCAACTCTTGATTTTGAGTCAGGTCATGATCTCACAGTTCATGAAATTGAGCCCCAACGCTGAGTTGTGGAAACTACTTGGGATTCTCTCTCTCCCTCACTCTCCCCTCTCCTGCTCACATGCACACTCTCGCTCTCAAAATAAATAAACGTAAAAAAAAGAAAGTACAAACACATTACACACCTCGATACAGATTTTTTAACATAATCTGTGGTTAAGAGACATAAGAGGACAATACAGAGGAAAACTATGAAAAAAAAATAAGGCCAAGATTTTCGGGGGGGAGGGAAAGTAAAAGAAGCAGTCTGACTAAAAGCTGGTAAGAGCCTTGGGGCACCTGGGTGGCTCAGTAAAGTGACCAACTCTTGATTTCAGCTCAGGTCATGATCTTACAGTCAATCTCATAAGATCGAACCTTGCAACAAGCTCCACCGAGGGTAGAGCTTGCTTAAGAATCTTCTTCCTCTGCCCCTCCCTCACGTGCCCACACAGGTGCTCATACACACTTCAACACTCTCTTTAAGAAAAAAAAATTTTAAAAACTGGTAGGAACCTTAAATGCTCAGGAGAAAAGTTTAAAGCTGATAAATAGTAAGCAGACAATGTCAGGCCTCTTAAAAAAGCATATGATTATACCTGGTATTCAGTGATGACCTGCTAAATATTTAGCAACCTGGAGATTAAAAATTAAAGATTAAACCCAGATGACTTCCTTCTCATTAGGAAAACAAAGGTATTTTCTATCAGGAAACAGACTTTATAATAAAGTGTTAAATAGAATAAAATCAAGGACCCAAAATAAAGAACACAAAGGTCATAACTAGTCACTTTGATTTCAGAGATTCAGATATGCGATTATGGAGATTTGGATTTGGGAAACACCTATGAAAATGAAAGAAAAGGGTAAGTGATAGTTAATCAGAAAGATAATTCTGATCAATAACAAAAGAAGACAAAGAAATAAGTTAGTTATACTAATATATCCATTAAGAAGAGCCAAAAGAGTTCTAAAAGTAGCTGGAGATTAAAGACTTTTTTTCCAAAATAAAGCTAGAAATGCATACGTGTAAATCATTCACACAGATAAATGCCACCACGGATGTCCCTGCCCTTGCTGAGAAGGTTGTAAGGCAGATGGAAGAATAGAGAAAACAGAGAATCAGTAACAAAATGAGGCTGAAATTTAATTAGGTTTCTGAGTTCATTATACAAAACCATATGCCCCCACAGCTTTTATAAAACTACATGGTGTTTTACAATAATAAATAGAACTAAAAAGAGTGATATACAAAACACCTTTTCTAATATCTAGTATCAACTGAGACTAGTGTTCTCCATTTTTGTTAGATATCTTTAAGATATTTAAGATCTCTAAAACTTAAAAGATTTAAACACTGCCAAACAGTTCACATATTTTAAGCATGACTAGTTAGCCAACTAAGGTTAAAACACATGTCTTGCTAAAAAAGAAACTAAATGAAGAGAAAGCTCATACTACCCTCTAAAACACATGTATATATAGACCCCTATCTCTACACTACAGCTACAGAATATACACTACAACTTGTAATGAATTCCAATGATACTATCTTATACCTACAACAGCCTACTGAAGCTGTTTTCATGTGCTCCTAGATAATAGAAATATGTAGATCCCTCACTCCTCCGTCTCAGCTCTCTTCTCCTCAATCCCTTTCTTCTTTTTTCCCTCAGAAAAGTAATAAATTATACTTGAAATATTATTCTTAAAAAGCCCATATTCCCTGGTTTATGCTACAGCTACAACACCAACACCACCACTGGGCAGGAGTTCTTATTACCTTTACAGTGTTCTGGAACCATGCTACAAGACGTTGTAGAGAAACTTCTGTTTCACTTCTAACACTGGTGAACTCCTCTCTTTTATCACACTTCCAGTCATAAAATTTTTTAAGTATTTCTTCAGAGTTTGTCCCTTCTTTGGTCTTTCCATATACTGCCTCTAAAGAGGCTGACAAATCCTACAGAAACATATTTGTTTATTAAAGTTTATTAACTTCATATTAGGATTAAAACACTGTACTAAAATCTGTGAGACAGAAAAGCAGTATGTTGAATCCTATCCTGGAGAATCGCATAAATAAAACTTGGAAAAATTAGGTATGAAAGCATAAAACTACCTAGAAGGTGATTTATCTAGACTATAATAGTTTAAGTTAGACAAACAATTCTATTAAGGAAGACACTGAACATATATATGTACTTTTTTAAAAAGGACTAGATGACACTGTAGAGCCTAGTTGCTCTCTCCAGGAATCAAATTCTAAAAATGTTGCTGAGGGGCACCTGGGTGACTCAGTTATTTGAGCATCCAACTCTTGATTTCGGCTCAGGTCATGATCCCAGGGTCATGGAATTGAGCCCCACATTGGGCTCCACGCTCGGTGTCTCAGGGTGGAGCCTGCTTGGGATTCTCTCTCTCTCCCCTCCTGCCTGTTCCCTGACTCATGCTCTGTCTTTTTATCTCTCAAATAAATTTTTTTTAAAGTTAGAAATGTCACAGAAGCAAGAGGAAAACTTAAAAGGTCCCAGAAAGTTTTATCACAAAACTCTTATGAAATCTTTGGAAAGACAGAAGACGGTGCTTAGCAGTTAATGAATACAATTACTGCAAAGTAGAAGAAAGCCTGCACCATAACAGAAAATAGCATATGGGAAAAGAAAACCTTCACATGCCTTTCTCTCGCACACTGGAAAACAGAAGTACAAAGCAAGAAGCAATGGGTTTAAACAAGTACAGTATTTGAACCTAGATGAGGCAAAAACTGATAACCGGTACAGAAAAGTTGGCCACTCCTAAACACATTCTCTTCTTCCCTTTTCCCCTGAATACCTGGTAGCATTTATACCCAAGGGTAGTAGTCCTGGCAAAGAGTTATGGCTGAGGCAGAAGGACTGGGAGGTCCACTGAACAGTAAGATCATCTAGAAGAAAAGCCAAAAGGAAGTAGCTAAACCCAGACTGTAACCCTAGAAGCTCTGACAAACAACCCCATCCTATTCCCAAACCTACCGGAAGTCTTTGAAGTTATGGTCCAAGCTTTCGCCCCTTCCTAGGATCCTCTACCACCCTATCCCATACCTACAAAACAGCACAGAACTAAGCTTAAAGTTCTCGAAGGGAATATGAGATCTTTGAAGGGAGGTACAGAGGAGGATGAAACGGGTGAATAAAACAAGAACTCTGAAAGAACTATAACTAAGCCACCTTTTAAAAGGAAGCAAAGTCATGAACTCAAAATAAGCATAACACTCTCAACAAAAATACTGAAAACACAAAGCAAAACCAAGTACTTATAAACAATAACCAACTCAAGTTATTAGGAATAAAAAAGTAATCTTTGAAATAAAGAATACAATGGGTCAGACACAAGCGGCAAAAAGAAACAGCTAAAGAACCAGTTAGTGAGCTAGATGGTTAACTCGAGGATTCCTCAGATCCTCCAAAAAGACACACGAAGGGATAAAACGACAGAAAAGAAAATGGATTAACAAAATATGTAGAGAACATTCTGTTAAATATCTATTTAACAGAAGTCCCAGAAGGAGACAAAAAGTAAATGGGGTAGAAGGAGGAATAGCATCTTAAGAAATAATTATCAAGTATTTCCTAGAGTAAAGAAAGATATAAAACCTAAGACTAAATTGACTCAGATTAGTGGAGGGGCAACACGGCCGAGGAGTAGGGGGACCCGGTATTCCCTATGTCTTTCAAACTAAGAAGTACTAAAACCAAAGGACTGTCAACTACAAGAGTTTGGGAGGAAGGGAACCGTAGCTTACAAGGAAAAGACCGCAAAATCCATAAAGCAACCAAAAGAGGTGGGAGTGCAATCTGGCTGAGATAAAATGAACCGCGGGGGTACGGCGCTGAGGGGAGGGAGAGCCTTCTGTGGACAAAGGGAGGCGAGATCTGGGAAAGTGCAGAGCAGTGATATCCGAGAGAGAAAAACGGACCGGGAGCGAGCCTATCATCCAGTTCTTAACCGCGGGGCTTTTGAAGAGAAGTCACTAACCGCAGAACTCGCGTCGCACTGGGGCCTACGGCATCAGCCCAGCAGCCCAGCCAGCCCACGTCATGGAGAGGCACGGAGCCGCCACCCGAGCAGTTCTGCCCCAAGGACACAATTTTTCATAAGCGAAACCAGGTGTAGTGGGCGAAGAGACTCAAAAACTCAGATAAGCATGGGGCACGCGACTGCCCAACAAATCGCACTAACCTGCATCCTGGACAGAGCAAGGATGGAAGCAAAAGGGAGATTTGAGACTCCAGGTCCGGGAAGAAGGGACTGGGGGGACGCCATTGTTGTCTGCATGCCCACAAATCCCGGCCCAGGAATCCATCCAATGTGGCAGTGGTGGCGGGACCCACCTACCCCAAACCACGCCCCTCCTCATAGGAGAGATGCCTTTCTGTGGGAGTGATAGACGCAGAGACCAGACTGCTGACTGGGGTCAATTCTCCAGGTCAATTCTTATTTTTTAAATATATTCTCCCTTTTCTCCTTCTTACCGCTCCCTGCCCCAGCTAGTCATCCGGGGTACTGGCTGGCTTAAACATTTAACCCACTCTCTCAACGCATGTTCTACACCTCCTTCTGTACTTTCCTATCTCTCTCTCTGGAATAACCAGGCCACATAGTTCAGTTGGGTAACATCTATCTTCATTTCTTTCTCCTTGCATCCTCCCTAATTCTGATTTCTCTCTCTGGATTAAGCCTTTCAATCTCTCTACCTGGTCAAAGTTCATTTTTTTCCTCCCCTGCCCCTGTCATTACTCTCTCTGTATATGCTCTGCCATCGGCACAGCACACACCCTGTACTTAATGTGTGGCTGGTACTTCAGGTCACAGGCCTTCAGGGTGTCGTTCCTTATTCTTTTTTCTGTTGTGATCTGCTTGTCTGTATTATTTGTCAGTACGTTTGGGTGTTTTGGTTTCCTGTTTATCTGTCTGTCTTCCTTTCCAGGGTGACCTCGAGAAACAAACCAAAACACCTAGCCAAAATGACAAAATGGAAAAATTCTCCTCAAAAGAAATTACAGGAAGTAGTGAGAGCTCAAGAATTGATGAAAACAGATATAAGCAACCTAACAGAACATGAATATTGAGGGGCCCCTGGGTAGCTCAGTCAGTTAAGTGGCCAACTTCAGCTCAGGTCATGATCTCACAGTCTATGACTTCGAGCTCCACGTCGGGCTCTGTGCTAACAGCTCAGAGCCTGGAGCCTGCTTTGGATTCTGTGTCTCCCTCTCTCTCTCTGCCCTTCCCCTGTCACACTTTGTCTCTCAAAAATAAATAAAATGTTAAAAATAAAATTTTTTTAAAAGAACATGAATATTGAATGATAAACATAAAACTAATCACTGGGCTTGAAAAAAGCATAGAGGAAAGCAGGGGGTCCCTCGAAAAGAGATCAAGGACCTTAAAAACAGTCAGGAGGAATTAAAAAATGCTTTA
Organism: Paguma larvata; assembly: GCA_030068075.1. Classification (NCBI taxonomy): domain Eukaryota; kingdom Metazoa; phylum Chordata; class Mammalia; order Carnivora; family Viverridae; genus Paguma; species Paguma larvata. The sequence goes on along the minus strand of CM057834.1, from coordinate 52,076,257 downwards.
AACGAGGTGCAAAACAAACTGGAGGCGGCCACAGCGTGAAGTGAAGAGGCAGAAGAGAGAATAGATGAATTAGAACATAAAATTATGGAAAAAGACGAAGCAGAGAAAAAGAGAGAGAAACTGATTCAGGAACAGGAAAGGAGAATCTGAGGGCTGAGCGATGCAATCAAACGAAACAATATCCGTACCATAGGAATTCCAGAGGAAGAGAGAAAGGAGTCGAAGGAGTACTTGAACAAATCATTGCTGAGAATTTCCCCAACACGAAGAAGGAAATGGGCATTGAAATCCAAGAGGCACAAAGCACTCCCCTCAGACGGAACTTGAATAGACCTTCTGCAAGACACATCATAGTGAAACTGGCAAAATACAAGGACAAAGAGAGAATTCTGAAAGCAGCTAGGGAAAAACGGGCCTTAACATACAAAGGCAGACACATAAGGGTAGTAGCAGACTTATCTATAGAAACTTGGCAAGCCAGAGAGGATGGCAAGAAATCTTCAATGTGATGAACAGGAAGGATATGCAACCAGAAATCTTTTATCCGGGCAGCCTGTCATTCAGAATGGATGGAGAGATAAAGGTCTTCCCAAACAAACAAAAACTGAAGGAATTCATCACAAATAAGGCAGCATTACAAGAGATCCTGAGGGAGACTCTATGAAGGAAAGGTCACAAAGAACACAAACTACCAGAGACAGCCTTACAACCATGAAACCTAGAGGTAATGCAGTGACTCTAAACACTTATTTTTCAGTATTAACGCTGAATGTAAATGGACTAAATGCTCCAATCAAAAGACATAGGGTAAAATAATGGATTAAAAAACTAGACCCATCTATTTGCTGTCTTCAAGAGACTCATTTTAGACCTGAGGATACCTTCAGATTGAAAGTGAGGTGTTGGGAGCCGTTTTGGGCTCACAGGTTGAGACCCCATCCTGCGTGGGAAAGGTTGAAGCAAAGCTCCCGCCAGCCAAACTGGAGCCTAGTTTTACCTCCTTCTAAATAATCTTTCAGGCCTGGATTTCTTGAATTGCTCTCGTTGGCCTAAGGGATATAATGCTCTTTGGTTTTATGGCACATGGAAAAGGGGACCTGGAGTGTGATGTCTTGATGGATAAAATCCGAATGAGAGTAACCTGGTCAGAAGTAACCTCAAGGTTGCCTCTTGGGGATAGGTTACACAAATTGATCATACAGAATAGCAGCTATGAGTTGGCTAGAAATTGGCAGATGTTAGGCCCCAAGACTCCTTGAACCAAACTAGATTTTCCCTGCAGGTATCGCTCCCCTCAGCCCCACCATAAAACCTCAAGGCACATCTCCGAAAAGCTTCTCTCTGAAAAGCTTAATCAGAATTAACACACTGATGGGAAAGATTGTAAAGAGACTTAGGACCTTCCCCAAAGTTAGCCTCGCCCAAAAGTTACAAGCACTGTTTATCAGCAGCAAATATTGAGCACCTCCCTGAGGTTAACATTTCGCAAATCCTTTTGTAATTCTCATCCCCACGCTCCCTTATATCATAAACCTATAGATGACTACATAGGTCTTGTGACAACAATGTATGTTGTAAAGAATGCTTTGTCACTGATGTAATGTCACTCGCTACCTTTAAAAATAAAGACACTGAGACCAGCAGAGCAGAGATGCCAGAATTGCCAGGGCTGCCTGCTTGGTCATCAGACTCCATCTCTCATGGCTCTCTCACTTCATTTCGCCTGACTGTCTGTCCTTCGTGGACCCCTAGATTCGTCGGAACAAGGACCCCGGCAGTGAGGGGATGGAGAACTATCTACCATGCTACAGGAACTCAGAAGAAAGCTGGAGTAGCCACATTTCTATCAGACAAACGAGATTTAAAGTAAAGGATGTAATAAGAGATAAATAAGGGCATATATAATAATCACAGGGACTATCTAGCAGGAAGAGCTAACAATTATAAATATCTACGTGCCGAATTCGGGGGCACCCAAATTTGTAAAACAACTAATTACAAACATAAGCAACCTTATGGATAAAAATGTCCTGATTGTAGGGGACCTTAACACTCTACTCTCAGCACTGGATAGATCCACTAAACAGAGAAGCACTACAGAAACAATGGCCCTGAACGACACACTGGAATAGATGGGCCTAATTGACACTTTCATGGCCCTTCATCCAGAAGCAAAGTAATTTACATTCATCTCAAATGCACAAGGTACATTTTCCAAGACAGACCACATTCTGGGGCATAAGGAAAATACAAAAGAATTGAGACCATACCACGTACACTTTCAGACCACAATGCTTTGAAACTTGAAATCAACCCCAGGAAAAAGGCTGGAAAACCCCCAAAAACATGGAGGCTAAAGAACAACCTACTAAAAGATGAATGGATCAACCAAGCAATCAATGAAGAAATTAAAAAATACACGCAAACAAATGAAAATGAAAATACAACAATTCAAACACTTTGGGATGAGGCAAAGGCAGTCCTGAGAGGGAAATATATTGCAATCCAGGCCCATCTCAAGAAACAAGAAAAATTCCTAACACAAATGCTAACAGCACGCCTAAAGGAACTAGAAGCCCCACAGCTAAGACACCCCAAACCCAGCAGAAAGAGAGAAATAACAAAACTGAGGGCAGAAATTAATAATATTGAAACAGAAAAAGTAGTGGAACAGACCAATGTAACCAAGAGTTGGTTCCTTGACAAAATAAACAAAATTGATAAACCTCTAGCCAGGCTCCTCAAAAAGAAAAGAGAGAGAAACCAAATCAATAAAATCATGAATGAAAAGGGAGTGATTATAACCAATCCCTCAGAAATACAAGCAATTATCAGAGAATACTACGAAAAATTATATGCCACCAAATTGGACAACCTGAAAGAAATGGACAAATTCCTAAACAGCCACACACTACCAAAACAGGAAGAAATAGAAAACTTGAACAGACCCATAACTAGTAAAGATATTGAATCAGTTATCAAAAATCTCCCAACAAATAAAAGTTCTGGACCAGACAGCTTCCCTGGGGAATTTTACCAGACATTTGAAACAGAGTTAATACCTATCCTCCTCAAGCTGTTCCAAAAAACTGAGACAGAAAGAAAACTCCCGGACTCATTCTATGAAGCCAGCATCACTTTGATTCCCAAACCAGATAGAGACCCAGCAAAAAAAGAGAACTACAGGCCAATATCCTTGATGAACATAGATGCGAAAATTCTTAACAAGATATTCGCAAATAGAATCCAACAGCATATAAAAAGAATTATCCACCACGATCAAGTAGGATTCATCCCTGGGTTGCAGGGATGGTTCAACATTCACAAATCAATCAACGTGATACATCACATTAACAAAAGAAAAGAACCATATGACCCTGTCAATAGATGCAGAAAAAGCATTTGACAAAATACAGCACCCTTTCCTAATAAAAACACTTGAGAAAGTTGATATAGAAGGAATATACTTAAGCATCAGAAAAGCCATTTATGAAAAGCTCGCAGCTAATATCCTCAGTGTGGAAAAACTGAGAGCCTTCCCCCTGAGATCAGGAACACGACAGGGGTGTCCACTCTCACTACTGCTATTTAATATAGTGTTGGAGGTCCTAGCATCAGCAATCAGACAACAAAACAAAATAGAAGGCATCAAGATTGGCAAGGATGAAGTCAAACTTTCACTTTTCGCAGACAACATACTTTACATGGGAAAACCCAACAGAATCCACCAAAAGCCTACTAGAACTGATCCATGAATTCAGCAAAGTTGTAGGACACAAAATCAATGTACAGAAATCAGTGGCATTTCTATACACCAACAATGAAACAAGAGAAAGAGAAGTGAAGAAGCTCATCCCATTCGAAATTGCACCAAAAACCATAAAATACCTAGGAATAAACCTAACCAAAGATGTAAAAGACCTCTACGCTGAAAACTATAAAAAACTGATGAAGGAAATTGAGGAAGACACAAGGAAATGGAAAAACATCCCATGCTCATGGATTGGAAGAATAAATATCGTTAAAATGGCAGTACTACCCAAAGCAATCAATACATTCAATGCAATCCCAATCAAAACTGCACCAGCATTCTTCTCAGAGCTAGAGCAAACCATCCTAAAATTTGTATGGAACCACAAAAGACCCCAAATAGCCAAAGTAACACTGAAGAATAAAATCAAGGCAGGAGGCATCACAATCCCAGACTTTAACCTCTACTACAAAGCGGTAATCATCAAGACAGTATGGTACTGGCACAAAACCAGACACATAGACCAATGGAATAGAATAGAGAACCCAGAAATGGATCCACAAGCATATGGCCAACTAATCTTTGACAAAGCCGGAAAGAGTATCCAATGGAAAAAAGACAGCCTCTTTAACAAATGGTGCTGGGAGAACTGGACAGCAACATGTAGAAGAATGAAACGAGACCACTTCCTTACACCACTCACAAAAATAAACTCTAAATGGATGAAGGACCTGAATGTGAGACAGGAAACCATCAAAATCCTAGAGGAGAAAGCAGAAAAAAACCTCTTTGGCCTGAGCCGCACCAATTCCTTACTCAACACATTTCCAAAGGCAAGGGAATTAAAAGCAAAAATGAACTATCAAGACCTCATCAAGATAAAAAGCTTCTGCACTGCAAAGGAAACAACCAACAAAACTAATAGGCAATCGACGGAATGGGAAAAGATAACTGCAAATGACATATCGGATGTCATAAAGAAGTTACCAAACTCCACACCTCAAAAACCAATAATCCAGTGAAGAAATGGGCAGAGGATATGAATAGATACCTCTCCAAAGATGACATCCAGATGGCTAACAGACACATGAAACGATGCTCAATGTCACTCGTCATCAGGGAAATACAAATCAAAACTACACTGAGATACCACCTCACAGAAGTCAGAGTGGCTAAAATGAACAAATCAAGAAACTATAGTTGCTGGCAAGGATGTGGAGAAACAGGCACCCTCTTGCACTGTTGGTGGGAATGCAAACTGGTGCAGCCGCTCTGGAGAACTGTGTGGAGGTTCCTCAAAAAAATGAAAATAGAACTATCCTATGACCCAGCAATAGCACTGCTAGGAATCTACACAAGAGATACAAAAGTGCTGATGAATAGTGGCACGTGTACCCCGATGTTTACAGCAGCACTTTCGACAACAGCCAAATCATGGAAAGAGACTAAGTGTCCCTCAACTGATGAATGGATAAAGAAGATATATACACACACAATGGAATACTACGCAGCAATGAGAAAGAATGAAATCTGGCCATGTGTACCAACATGGATGGAACTGGAGGGTATTATGCTGGGTGAAATAAGTCAGTCAGAGAAAGATACCATATGTTTCCACGCATAGGTGGACTTTGCGAGACTTAACAGAAAACCAGTGGGGAGGGGAAGAGGGGAAGGAAAAAAAGCCACAGAGAGGGAGGAAGACAAAACATAAGAGACTCTTAAATTCTAAGAACAAATCAAGGGTTGTGGGGGGGTGTGAAGGGGGGAGTGTGGGTGACAGGCACTGAGCAGGGCACAGGTTGGGATGGGCACTGGGCGTTGTATGGAAACCAATTTGACGATTAAAAGTTAAAATAAATAAATAAATAAATAAATAAATAAATAAATAAATAAATAAAATTGACTCATATTAAATCTAATTTAAATATGTTTAGTGCAGTTTAAGAAACAAAATCAAGGGGAAACGTTAAGAGTTTCCAGTGAGGGAAAAAGTCACAGAAGAACAAAAAGCAGACTGATACCAACAACTATGGAAATAAGGAAATAATGGATTATTATTGTCAAAAGTTTGAAAGAAAAATTGGCTTTGGACCTAATATTTTATAGCTAACTAAATAAATGTTTAAAGTGCTTAAATGTAAGTAATTGTTTAAATGTTTAAATAAGATATCCTGAAACATTTAATACCTCACAAAATCAACCACGCAAAGACCTCTTTGAAAGCACTCTTAGAGAAAATACTTTAATACAGAAAATCAAAAGATAACCAACAACTTATAAAATAAGAATGAGGCAATAACTCTAAAGTTTTTTATCTGAGTTATCCTATACAATATCCATAACATTCTGTATGTAAAATCCTAAACAACTGTGGTTGTTTGGTTAGCTGATTTGGGGGAGGGAAATTCAGTGAAGGAGGATTCACCTCAGGCAAGTGAGAATTATCTAAGACACTAGGGGTAGAATGTAGAAAAGGAGGGAAAAAAAGAAACCATGATAAAAATACAAATACAAAATAAATATAGAAATCAATTAAAACAGTAATTATAAATACATAAGTCAACTTACCCATCAAAAGATAAATTTATACATTAGATTCTTTTAAGAAATGATCCATTAGTTGGGGCACCTGGGTGGCTGAGTCGGTTAAGCTTCCGACTCTTGATTTCAGCTCAGGTCATGACACAGCTCATGAATTTGAGCCCCATATCAGGCTCTGCACTAACGTTGTGGAGCCTGCTTGGGATTCTCTCTCTCTCCCTCTCTCTCTGCCCCTCCCCTGCTCATGCTGTCTCTGTCTCTCAAAATAAATAAATAAATTCAAAAACAAACAAAAAAATGAGCCATTAGCATGTTGTCTAAGAAAGACATTTAATTTAAAACTAAAGGTGGGAAAAAGGAAAGATCTACAAAGCAAATAGTAACCAAAAACACAGGTGGAATAGGAATTTTAAAAGGAAACAATATTTTAATGCCGTAAGGGAAAAACAAAGTTATATAGTGGTTAAAAAAAAAAACACAGTTTAACGGGCACCTGGGTGGCTCAGTCAGCTAAGCATCCAACTTTGGCTCAGGTCACAATCTCACAGTTCGTGGGTTTGAGCCCAGTGTCAAGCTAAGTGCTGACAGCTTGGAGCCTAGAGCCTGCTTCAGATTCTGTGTCTCCCTCTCTCTCTGCCTATCTCTCTCTCTCAAAAATAAATATGCATTAAAAAATTTTTCTGAGGGGCATCTGTGTGGCTCAGTTGGTTAAGCGGCCGACTTCAGCTCAGGTCATGATCTCGCAGTCTGTGAGTTCGAGCCCCGCGTCGGGCTCTGTGCTGACGGCTCAGAGCCTGGAGCCTGCTTCAGTTTCTGTGTCTCCCTCTCTCTCTGCCCCTTCCCATGCTCAAGCTGTCTCTATGTCTCTCAAAAAATAAAATAAAATAACATTTTTAAAAAATTTAAAAAAAAAATTTTTTTTGAAATAAATGTCCTGGAGTTAAATGAAGAAATGCTGAGGATTTTCAGAGAAAAATTTTAACCCTCATTAAAAGAGACAATAAAAAAAGATCTGAATAAGTGAAGAGAAAAATTATGTTAATAGATGGAAGAATAACCCTATCACGCCCATTCACTCCAAATTAAAGTCACTGCTAGGATGGAAAGAAAGGGCTGAAGACAAAGTTCCATAACATCCTATAGCTATTATACTCTAGGTCCTAATCCTGGATCTTAAGAGTCCTAAAACTCAAGGATCAGAACTCTTCTAACTCTTGACCTGTGACCCTACCAGATTTTCTGCTAAAAACAGGGACTCACATGCCTCCTACCGCTTCTGCCTCCATGAGTTTTCCCAGTGAATGCTGCTCTAGCAAGCCTGGTGTGTCTGACCATTTTATCTTATTTGCAAGATAGAGACACACATATATATAAACATATTAAATAGATAAATGTAAATTTTTAATTCTATTAAAAAGAAGTCAGAATTCCTCAAAGAAGAGAAGAAAAAATTTAGCAGCCATCAGTACTATCTGAGGTCTCTCACTAAATGCTTATTTCACCTCTCAAACAATAAACATAATTTAATGTATATATAATATCTTTTTAAATTCTAACCTGCAATGTTTTCAAGCGTTTATTAAGAGGTAACTCATCTACTTCCAGAATAAAAACTTCTACTGCCATGTTCAGCTTCTGTTGCACTTCATTTCTTTTGGCTATCAAAATACTCCCTTCGTTCTGGAAAAAGAAAACAAAGAATAACCATCGTTAATACATCAGGTATTTTTTTTACATACTGACCTATCTTTAAAAAAAACTGATCTCTTAAAGTAAATAAAATTTAACATTACAGGAGCGTCTGGATGACTCAGTCAGTTAAGCATTCCACTTTTGCTTTTGGCTCAGGTTATGATCTCACGACTTCATGAGTTCAAGCCCCGGGTTGCACTCTGACAGTGCAGAGTCTACCTGGGATTCTGTCTCCCTTTCTCTCTGCTCGTCCTCACTTGAACTGTCTCTGTCTCTCTCAAAAAAAATTAATTAAAATAATTTAACGTTACATTCTTCAAACACAGTAGCCTTTAAGATAAGTACCTTTCAAAAACAAACAAAAAAGACAAATATCTCTCTCTAGAGATCACCAAACTCAGTGTTTTCTTTGCCTTAATTAGAAATAAGACATTTAGGGGCTCCTGGTTGGTTCAGTCGGTTAAGCATCCAACTTCAGCTCAGGTCATGATCTCACTGTTCCTGAGTTTGAGCCCCGCGTCGGGTTCTGTGCTGACAGCTCAGAGCCTGGAGCCTGCTTCGGATTCTGTGTCTCCCTCTCTCTCTCCGCCCTTCCTCTGCTCATGCTCTGTCTCTCTCTCTCTCTCAAAAATAAACATTAAAAAAAAATTTTTAATAAAAAATAAAGAAATAAGACATTTAACAATCCTGCTAATTTTTCCATTATTTTTGCAACAATGAAATTTTTGTTTTTCTTAAGAAAAGTATACAAGTTCTATTATTAATTACACACTCACTACCTCCCTCCTACTCCCATTCCTCCCTCAATTCCTTCATCTACTTATCCTTCAAGATTCAGTTAATCTCCACCACAGTAAAACCCCCAACTTGCCTAGGTATATTAGAGATATCCAAGAACTCTATACATTATCTCTATTATAGTACTTACCAAACTATATTGAAACTATTTGTAGGTCTATGCCATACCCAAGAAGGATAGAGAAGATCATGTCTTAAACAAATCTGTATCTCTGCTACCTATAACATTATCTGGCATATACACTTAAAAGCTTTAGCTTTAGGGGTGCCTGGGTGGCTCAGTCAGTTAAGCGTCCAACTTTGGGTCAGGTCATAATCTCACAGTTCATGGGTTCAAGCCCCGTATGGGTCTCTGTCCTGACAGCTCAGAGCCTGGATGGAGGCTGCTTCAGATTCTGTGTCTCCCTCTCTCTCTGCCCCTCCCCACTCGTGCTCTGTGTCTTTCTCTCTCTCAAAAATAAACAAACATTTAAAAAAAATTTTAAAGCTTGAATTTTAGAATATTCTTTTTTGTGTAAGCCCAGTCAGACCATTTTATAGCTCTTCATCAAAAATACACACGGCGAATAGATAAATGAAAATAACAATACCAAGATCCAAATTAAGTTCAATAAGGGAAATAAAATGGCATCTTTGAGTAGTAGTTATGACTCTGTATTTATCCAATAATCCTCTCTTCAGCCTATCAAATGAGCTTTAGGACAATGAAGCCTAAAAGTAAGACCTGAAATATTAGCAATAAGCAGAAACAAACATCTACTTTAAAAAAAATCACATTTGTTCTACTCAAATACTAAGTCCTGGAACTACATTAAGCCCTCTTCCTCTCCATCCCAAATCACTGTCCTACGCTCAAACCAGAAAAACAAAACAAAAATTAAAAAAGTTCTTATTCATCTTATTACATAAAAATATATCATGAATTATTTTAATATTAATGGTACAGTTTAAACGGGGAGAGAATAAACATACTTTGCAGTCAGACATACCTGGGCTCAAATTCCATATTAACATGAGAACTACGTAATCTTCAGCAATTTCCTTAAACTACGTGGGCCTCAATTTCCTCATTTATAAAATAAGAGCAAAAATGTCCTTTTATAGTAAGTGTAAGAAAAAGTTTACAAAGTACCTATTAACATTACTTGTGTTTCACAGAGATTCAAAACTTCTTGTTTCTGTCACTTTTTTTCTTCCATAATCAGAATTAACCAGCTAGGGTCTAATATGTAAAATGACACAAATATAATCCCTTCTCCAAATTAAACATGCCAGGCATTTCCAAAGGCCTAGTAATTCTGTTCACTTCTCAACTGAGAGCCAGCTAGGTTGCCTACTGGGCAACCCAGGTATGAACTGGGAATAAGACATTCAGGGTACAATCCCTAGAGGCAGAAATCACCAATACTTAAGATGGGGCAACTCCAAACACAAGTATAGAGCTTACGGGTACTTTGGAAAGCTATGACTGTGGTGAATATCTTTACATGAAAAACAAGGAGTTCTGTTCAGTTCAATATGATAAACTAAAGAAAACTATGAGAGGAAATAAATATACCTATGCTAATAAAGAATTCATAGGAAATAATCCATTCTCCACACCCTTCCCCTAACCACAAATAACCACCTCTAAACAAGGAGTGCTTTAACAGCATTTAATAGTAAGGCAGAGTTGAATACTGAAGCTTAAACCACACCACTCGGGCCCAAAAACAAGATACATTATCAAGTGTCAAAGCCACCCTGGCTGACAAGCTTCACTCCCCTCAAAAGCCACCACCTTTTATAGGCATAGCTTCCAAGATCCCTTAAGGATGGTATGCTCAGTTGTAAGAGCCTCTACCAATTCTTTGTACTTTAGAGCTCCTCAAGTCCAGATATAAATTACCAACTCAGGAGTTTTATTTACCTAAACTAGTGACATGACCGAATTATCATTTTATCAAATTACCAAGGGAACAGAGAGAGAATTAGCCAAAGGTCAAATTCTCATGCAAAAGGGGAAAAGATTTTGTTGATACATAATCCACAGTCACCATTATCTATCCTACTTTTTTTTTAACAAGGCAATAAAAGTAATCAAATTATTAATATGAAGATGCTGTAAAAATTAAAGATTTCACGCAAAGCATCACTATAGTATCTACAATCCTTCTTCTTTTTCAAAAGATATCTCATGTTCAACACCATAATAGAAAAAAAATCTTGACCTACCACATTTTCACAAGTTTGTATGTTCTCCTGAGCAAGATTGTATTCTGCCCAAATTCTCTCTAATTCAGTCAAAGAAGGTGGGTTAGTAAAGCACTCTTCATCTAACACTTGCAAAGCATCTGAAAGGTCATTTCCAAAACGAACATTGATGTTGACACGTCTATTTAAAAACAAAAGCAAAAAGGAAAAGATCAAAACATTTTTAAGTTGGGGGTGCCTGGGTGGCTCAGTCGGTGGAGCATGCAACTCCTGATCTCAGGGTTATGGGTTTGAACCCCACTTTGGGCATAGAGATTACTTTAAAAATATTTTTTTAACAGTTAGAATTTTTTTAACACTGGAGAAGCAGGTCAGTTAGCAAAACCAATGAGGCCCATCCTTATTCTTTTCTCTAGTTTCCAACTAGACTGCCACCATTATAACAGCACATTTTTTCCTCAAAGATGGATTAAAATATATCGGATTATTTTGGTCCTAAGTCTGTCTCACAACTGTGCCAGAGTAGCCACTTAATTTTTGGTAGTGCATCAAAAGTTCATTAGGCTCTAGAAGGACAAAATTACTTGAAAATCTAAAGGCTTATAAACCAGATGCCAACTGATGGATTTATACTGGAGTATATAAATTTCTACTGCACAAAACACCAACACACAGTACTAATTCAGGTCACCAACTTCTTAGTGTTTCAAAGCACATGAGAACATGAATTACTGATTTAAGTTCTTTGCATAGCATGCATGGAAAGGGAACTAAGTTGTCTTAAGAACTATTTTTTTCCACATTGCAGAACAGGGTGATAAATTATCCTTAATCAACAATAAAGCAATTATTTATTAATATACCTACAAAAATCATACAGAGAGTCCGAGAAATGCCGAATAAACTGTGTATAAGACTTGCTAACGAATTTCTTGTCTTCTGACTCCATGAAGACTACTTTTTTCTGACTGCATGAAAACCACTTTTTTCTTTCTTTAGATAGACTATTATTAAGTATTTAAATTACTGAAATCTATGGGGCACCTGGGTGGCTCAGTCAGCTAAGTGCCCAATTTCGGCTTGGGTCATGATGTCATGGTTCATGCATTTGAACCCTGCGTTGGGCTCTATGCTGACAGCTCAGAGCCTAAATCCTGCTTTGGATTCTGTGTCTCCCTATCTCTCTGCCCCAACCCTGCTTGTAGTCTGTCTCTCTCTCTCAAAAATAAATAAAACATTAAAAAATAAAAATAAAAATAAAATAAATTATTGAAATCTTTAGTTTCAGTATAAGCCTGAAAATAACACCAAGAACTCCAACTGGACTTAGCAGTTTCCCATCAAACTACTACTTAGAACTTGTGTTAATTTTTTAATTTCACTCTCATAGACGACTTTAAAATATAACTCCAAGTGGGGCACCTAGGTGGTTTAGTTGGTTAAGTGTCTGACTTTGGCTAAGGTCATGATCTCATGGTTGGTGACTTCGAGATCAGCACTGAACTCTGTGCTGACAGCTCCGAGCTTGGAGCCTGCTTCGGATTCTGTGTCTCTGGCTCTCTCTGCCCCTCCCCTGCTCGTCCTCTCTCTCTTCTCTCTCTCTGTCTCTCACTCAAAATACAAATAATAAACTTTCAAAAAAAAAAAAAAAAAGAATACAACTCCATGTAGTGACAAAGGAATGCTGACAAAAATACTGCAAAATTCAACTCAGGCGTTTTGGTTTCTCTCTTTGAGGCATAAACATACAAAGCTTAAATTTCAAAGCAAAAATGGTGGAAATACAACTTAAATAAAGCACTAACAAAATAGCAATGATTTTAAATTATCCTTCTTAAAAAACCTACCTAATTTCTTTCAGTATTTCAACCTTAGCTGCCAGATTTTTCATTCTGTTACCTACACGAGTCTTCAGAGTGTTTTCTAAATGTTTAGTCAAATCCATGGTAGTTGCTTTCTCTTGCTGCAACAAAGAATAAGCACATCTTAGTGAATCTCAAACAGGACACTGTATTTCTACTGTCACTTAAATGATTTTAAGGCACAACTAAAATTTTAAAGTTTAAAAAACTTAGGGACACCAGGCTGGCTCAGTCGGTGATGGGGCATGCAACTCTTGATCTCAGGGTCATGGGTTTGAGCCCCACTCTGGGCATAGAGATTACTTAAAAAAAATTTTTTTAACATTAAGCCAGAGGACAACTGACTTCCGAATTAGTTGGGATCTGAAAAAGATAATATATCCCAGGCTTCTGCCTTCACACAGATTAGGGACTCATTCAATGAGTCAGTTCATCCTAATAAGCCAAAAGATGAAACAAATATGAAACAAATCTCAAATAAAACATGTCTTAATACTTACATTTTAAAAAGATAAGTAAAAGATTCCTATAGAAACCAAACGACTATCAATGACAATTTATTTTCTGACAAAGTCATAGGTCATTCTACATTACAAAAGAATCAAAAATATAACTTCCTTGACCCAAACTAGATTAAACTCCCTGATTCTCAATGGTATCTCAAATACATGTCTACCATAATTATCCAAAATAATGTATGGATAAAGACCTGGCAGTTTTATTCCTATTATACTACAAACCAGATATTATATAGTTAAACACAGAAATTTTACTCAGTATTTGAACAACATGCTCTTCAGTCCTCACATTCTCTCCAATCCTTCAGTTAAATAAAAAGAGAGAAACAGCATATACTGAAAGCTTATACCTAGTATGCTACACTCACGTATGCTCATGCCCTTCTGCTCCCATTTGATGAACAGGATAATCATGAGGAATCAGTTATGTTTGTTCTTAACTCTGTTTACACCTACCAGAATTGTTCTTATAATTACTCCAAAATTGCATAAATTTAAGAAATAGGAGTGGGAAAATAAAAAGTTGTTAAATCCTTGAAAATGTGCTTAATGGCTCACAAAGACTACACTAAAACAAATCTTTAATATAAACTGCTAATGAATTATATATGGATGAGAACTATAAAATACAAGGGAAAAAATCATTTAGACCTAAAAGAACTGTGAAATTAAACTGTTTCTCAAACACCTTGAACTTATTTTTAATCCACTTGTTAAAAAAAAAAAGTAGAAATCAGATAAAAACTATGAGTGTGGTTTTTAAAACAACAGATAAACAGAAAATATCTTGAATTTAAACCCACCCATATCAATAATTACACTAAATTAAAATTAGCTAAACTTTTTAATTAAAAGATAGATTATCAATCTGAATGAAAAAACTTACAATCCATTATATGCTGCTCCTAAGACACACTTATCAGACATAAAGAGACAGATAAAAATTAAAGGATGGAAAAGATGTACCATGCAAACATGGCTATATTAATATCAGGCAATGTGGACTTTAATACAAGAAGCATTCCCAGGGATACTGCATCATGGGGAGTCAATTCACCAGAAAAACACAATGATCCTAAATGTGTATGCAATTAATAACAAAGTTTCAAATTCACAAAGTAACACTTAACAAAAAAGAAGAAACAGATAAAACCACTATAATATTTGGAGATTTCAACACTCTTCCCTGGGTATGGATCAGACAAATAGAAAATCAGTCAGGATACAAAAGACTTTAACAACACTATCAACTGATTCAACTTACCTAACATTTATAAAACACTCTACCCAACAACTGGAGAATACACATTAATTTTTTAAAGTAAAGGGAACATTTCCAAAGACAAACCATATGCTGGGTAATAAAGCAAATCACAATAAATTTAAAAGAACTGAAATCACAGAGTATGCTCTCTGATACCAAGAAATTAACTATTTCCCCCAAATTAATTGGGGCTAAATCTCCAAATATGTTAAAATTAGGCAACATAATTCATGATTCAAAAAAAATCACAGAAGAATTTTAACAACATGTTTAGGGACGCCTGGGTGGCTCAGTCAGTTGAACGTCCAACTTCAGCTCACATCGTGATCTCACAGATTGTGAGTTCGAGCCCTGGGTCAGGGTCTGTGCTGACGGTTCAGAGCCTGGAGCCTGCTTTTGATTCTGTGTCTCCCTCTCTCCCTGCCCCTCCCCTGCTCAGACTCTGTCTCTCTCTCCCTCTCCAATAAATCAACATTAAAAAAATTTTATTTTTAATCACACAGCTAGTAAAATAAATTAAATAAATATAAAAATAAAAATGTTTAATTAATAAAAAACAAAGTATCAAAATATGTGGGCTACAAATAAAGTGGTGATTAAAAGAAAGTATCTTTCGGGGCACCTGGGTGGCTTAGTCAGTTAAGCATCGCACTTCAGCTCAGATCATGACCTCACGGTTCACAAGTTCGAGCTCCACACCAGCCTCTGTGCTGACAGCTCAGATTCTGCTTCAGATTCTGTGTCTCCCTCTCTCTCTGTTTCTCCCCTACTTGTACTCTGTCTCTCTCTGTCTCTCTCTGTCTCTCTCTCTCTCTCTGTCTCAAAAATAAATAAAGATTAAAAATTTTTTTTTAATTTTTTTAAATGGAAGTACTTTAAATACTATAAAAGAACAGAAGATTAAAAACAATGATATGAATTTCCATCTAAAGGAGATAGATGGGCAAATTAAAGAGGAAGGAAGACAATCATAAAGCAAAGAAATCAATAAAGTACAAAAGAAACAATAAATTAAAACACCAAGAGACCCTGGAAGCCTGGGTAGCTCAGTCAGTTAAGTGTCCGACTTTAGCTCAGGTCATGATCTCGTGGTTCGTGGGTTTGAGCCCCACATGGGGCTCTGTACTGACAGCTCAGAGCCTGGAGCCTGCCTCAGATTCTGTGTTTCCTTTTCTCTGTCTGCCCCTACTCTATTCATGCTGTCTCTCTCAAAAATAAAAATAAACATTAAAAAAAATTTTTTTAACCAAGAGATCCAAAAATCGGTTTTGTGAAAACATGAAAAACTTCATGTTTCTGGTACAGCATGTAAAAAGCCTGGAAGTCATCACACCAGATTAACAAGTAAAAAACTGAACAAACTGAAACAGCAACAAGTCTTGAATCTTTACAAGAGGTGAGGTCACAGGGCAAAACTGCTACCCCCAAAACTAGAGAGACAGGCAAATAATGGCCATTCACAACTTAACTAGAGCAGAAACTTCTGAGGGAAGCAGTCTGGGGTAGGTAAACCTCAACTTTAATTGACAAATGCTGAAGGCTCAGGGTGAACAACTGATAATGAAAAATTCCAGGCAGAACCAGTCACCAGGATGCCCATATGTTTTGTGAATCTCTACCAGGTTCTCTACCAGGTTCTCACAATATAAATATAAAAGAAAAGTCCCCTCAAGCTCCAGCAGGGAAAGAGGGAAAGGAACCATTTTGAAATATGCTAGAATATTCTGTTCTTAACAAGATCTGCCCTCATGGAAACTATTTAAATCAAGCCTAACTTGCTGGGGTTTATGAGAGACTAACTAACCTGACAGAAGAGAAATACCCAACTCTAGCCCACTCTAGCCACCCTATCCTACCTAAGGGGGGAGGAGGGGAGGAGAGAAGAAGCTTGTGTGAAATTCATAATCCAGAGACAGACAACTATAAAATGCTCTTTCCTCCTCCACACCTTATCACCACAATACTAAAGGCTTAATTATAGCAAATCCTTTCACCTAGGACATCATGCCCAGCTACAAAGAAAAAATTACAATATATAGTAAAAGACCAAAAAACACAGCTGGAAGAAATAAAGCAAGAATCAGATTCAGACATGGCATGGATAAATAGATACTCAAATTGTCAGGCCAGAAATTTTAAACACGGTATGATTAATATGCTATGGGCTCTAATACATAAAGTAGACAGCATGCAAGACAGACACGCAGTATAAATAAAGAGATGGAAATTCTAAGAAAGAAAAAGAAATGCTAGAGATAAAAAACACTACAGCAGAAATCAACCATTTTGATGCACTTAGTAGACTGGATATGGCCAAGGAAAGAATCTCTGTAATCCAAGATATGTGGATTCCTATGTCCACAAAAATAAGCACACAGTGGCTTTATTCATGACAACTAAAAACTGGACACAAACAACCTATATACAAACTATGGTATACTGCTGCAATGGAATATTACTCTGCAATAAAAAATGAACAAACTCTAATAAGCACAACATAGATAAATCTCACAAACACTATGTTAAGTGAATGAAGCCAGGCACCACAGAATATACATCAGAAGATTACATTTATATAAAGTAGAGGACCAGGAAAACTAAACTATGGTGATATAAATCAGAATAGTGGTTGCCTTAGGTGCCAAGAAGAGAAGAGACTGTAAGGAGGCACCAAGGAACTTTCTGAAGTTGAACTAAACATTTTTAATCTTGAGTAAGTAAAGTAAATGGCCTGTAATCCATTTACACTCTTCACAAAGAGGCCAGAGGAACATGGTCAGAGAAAAGAAATAAAAGGCAGGTAATTAATATCCTTGTCAACTAGACTTCTAAAGAAAACAGACTATTTTCTGAAAGGATGACATGTTATATCTCTGAAATGCCCTTTGGCTGATGTCCCTAGATAAAATATTAGTATTTATAATGGATAGAACCCAAGACTTATGGATTTATGAGGCAGAGCTCCCTATGGATATGGGTTTATGGATTTAATGGCTGAAAATTCAGTTCTGTTACCAATGCTGACCATTGATTTAATCATTCAAGCCTAATGAAACCCTGACTAAAACAAAAAACAAACAAAACCCAGGGATGCCTGGTGGCTCAGTTGGTCAAGCATCTGACTCTTGGTTTCAGCTCAGGTCATGGGACAGATAGACAGAGTGGGATAGAGCCCCACTCTGCACAGAAACCACTGAGCCTCCTTGTGATTCTCTTTCTCTCTCTCTCTCTCTGCCCCTCCCCCCCAATAAATAAACTTTAATAATAAGAAGAAGAAGAAGACTTTAGAGACCTTCCGGATTAGTGAATAAACTAATGCAGTGGGAGAGTGGCAGGCTAAGACACCCTTGCTCCCCTTCCCCACCTCCACCCTTATCATAAAGTCCCCAATGCATCTCTTCCTTTTATTTGGTTGTTCCTGCGTTATACTCTTTATAATAAAACTGTAATCATAGGTATAGCACTTTCCTGAATTTTGTGACTTGTTTCAGTGAATTACTGAACAAGGGGAGTAGGGATTACAGGGACCCTCAAATTGTAGCAGAAGTGCAGTAGCTGGGGGAAGTGATTATGGCTGGTCTCTGAAATAGAAGTCCTTAACTTGTGGGGTCTGTGCCAACTCCTGGTATTTAGTGTCCAAATGAAATGTAGGACATCCAGTTGGTGATAGTGAACTGGAGAAACAGTGTTGGAATAGCACATTTAGTGTCAGAAAAAAATGTACACATTTGAAAAATATTCTTACAGGGGGAAATGCCCTGGATTTAAGCAAACCTTGAGACCTAACTACCATAAAAAGAAATACATGGAGATAAAGGAGTCTCTTAAGGCAACACAAGGATGCAGATTAAGCAATTTAAATGCAATTAAGTAAAATGCATAAGCCTGACTGGGATCCTGACTGGAAGAAACTAAAGGACATTCATAGAACAATCCAAGAAATCTGAACACTGGATATTAAAAGGTATTAAGGGGTGATGGTTAATTATTAAGTTTGAACAGTATGATGGTTGTCTTTTTTGAAATTATTTTCAACCAGAGATACATACTAAAACATATACAGTAGAATATTATAAATGAGGTTTGTTTTAAAATAACTCAGGAGGGAGTACCTGGGTGGCTCAGGCCCAACAGTGCAGAGCCTGCTTGGGATTCTCTCTCTCTCTCCATCTCTCTCTGCTCCTCCCCTGCTTGTGCTTTCCCTCTCTCTCTCTCTCTCTCTCTCTCTCTTTTTCTGTCTCTCTCTCTCTCAAAAGAAATAAACTTTAAAAAAATAACTCAGAAAGTACAGATTTTTTAAAAAGACTGCCCATGTGTTTAATAACTGTAAAACTAAGTGATGAGTACACAAAGATTAATTATTCAATTCCCTCTCCTTCTAGAATGTCTGAAATTTCTCATAGTTAAAAGTTTTTTTAAGAAACATAAAAGGAAATATAAATGAGAAATTCTTAATTAGTCTTTCAAACATTCAATGAAATCCAAAGATGATTAGTTTGGAGTGTTAGACAAAATTTCATATGTAAACAAATATAAAGAAAAGAGAGAATGAGAGAAGGGAGAGAGAAAAGGAAGACAACACAAAGTAAAAGAAAATTAAACAAAGAAGAGCAGAGGAGTATACAGATTTTCCAGCTGGTTATTCTTTACCTTACAGGAGTGAACATACCATACCTGCAGCTCCTGGATGGTCTGTTCTACTTTGGATTCTAAAGTTTTATAACTTTCAAGAAGAACCTCCTTCTCTGTTTTAAGCCTTTCATTTTCTTCAATCAGTTTCTGGTCCTGCTTAATTTTTGCCAGGCTGACATTAGACCCTAAATTAAAGTCTCCAACAGCCAAACTTTCCCTATTAAAAACAAATTCACTCATTTTAAAAACCAAACTGTATAAGGCTGACAGAGATCATAAATATAAACCAAATCATCCTGGACTTCTTATACCATAATATATCTTAAATTAATTTTTAAAACCTTTATCTAGTTCAACATTATAAAATATTTTAATGCAAACTAGGTTTTATAACTAAGGTCATACTTCAAAAACAATGCCACCAACACTCAAATATATTCCAATTGCCTTGTAGCAATATCAACTCACGCAAATACAGTGAAAGGCATTCTATCACATTTTCTTCCAATTTCTCCTCCCCATCAACCCCCTTCAATTGACAGTTTAGTTCATGAGATCCTGACAAATAGTTACATCACCCAAGACATAACATCATGGCTTGGATCATGACACAGAAGTATATAAATAGTATGATACTTACAAACATTAAACCTGGCTTTCTGTTTCAAGTTTATAATTCAAAGTTATCTAAAAAGTGAATTCCCTTTATAATAACCAAATTTCATCAGAGTAAGTTATCACAGGAATAAAGAGTTTCTCTTTTGTTAAAAAGGAAACACAACTACCCAAAACTCATTAAACTATTCTTAAAGCCATAGGAAAACTTCAATGTTTAACTGAAATTCTGGCCCTGCCTGAATAATTCAGAATTAGGGAATAGATTTTTTTTTTAATAAACATATTCAAAAGAATTAGTATGAGGAGTTGGTATCTGAACTTTAAACAACTGAGGAATGATTTTTCTTTCAAAGTGGCTTTTAACAAAACTATACTTGCTAAAACAGAGAGGAATACATGTTTGAGAAAAATAGAAATGAGTATCATCCCTCGAAATCGCTGACACAGAGATGAGGACTCCAAAACATAAGCCGTGATTTCTACTATGACAAGAGCTTCTACCACGAACTAGAAACTAGGTATGACTAAAATCCCCACGACAATCTTACTTTGGAAATGTCACATGATTTCCTGCATCACTGTCATTCTTCAAGTCAAGAGTCATCCTCCCACTTAAACGTCCCTTTGGTCGGCTAAAGGCTGACTGGTTTGATCTGTGCCCCCATGTAGGAATGGGGCTTTTGAGGTTCCTGAGGACAAGCTGACTGGGTTCTGATTTTTTTTCCTCACAGACGTTAGTGCCGGAAGTAAGTTTGCATTTTTCCGCAAATCCTTTCTTAGCCACCTCTTCCCCTATATCGACACTGCCATACTCAGCCTGAGCAATAACCGTTCCATCTTGATAGGTTGCTTTAATTCTCATTTTTATCTCCTTTTCAAAAATCAAGCTCCCCAAAAAGGTTCTGCCCTAAGAAAGATGGGGAGAAAAAAAAAGAGGTAAACCAACTACACCACCAACATGTTTCTCTTCACTTATTTTGTTCCTACCCGGTTTTTCAAACAATCATACTTCTTTCATTCTGAGATCTCTATAAAAGTGGTCTTACCTTGTTGTTGACTATATCCAAATATATTTCTGTACATGTAAGAATACATTCCAATTACACCTTAATAAAATCTTCCTTTCCAGAGTAGTACTAACACCTGAATAGGCAGCCATAACTATAAATTTTAAATTTTAAAATGTATACTAAAAAAATACATTTATTTAACTGTAATAGTTGTTTTAAACCAAGAAAACTGTGTTGCTCATTTTGGCCCCAAAGAAATGAAATGGTGTCCTGAGGAGTACAGCACATAAAAATGCATTCTGGTATCTAGAAAAGGGACTCAAATTCAACAAAACTTTAAAATTAGTTTTATAGGCAAAATTAGGTACTCTGGTTAGGGGTGCATGGCTAGCTCAGTGGATGGAACATGTATCTCTTGATCTTGGAGTTGTGGGTTTGAGCCCCACGTTAAGTGTAGAGATTACTTAAAAATAAAATCTTAAAAAAAAAAAAAAAGAATTAGGTACTCTGGTTTTAAAGTAAGATAACAGTAGGAGAGAAAAAAAATAGGAAATCATACTCGTGATAATCCAGGTAACAAGAGCATAAAGACCAAACTAAAAACTAGAAAATAAGAGCTTGCCACATTTAAATAAAAAAGGAGGAGGAGGCAGAGGGAGAGGAGAGAGGGAGAAGAAAAAATTTCAAGGTCCAAGGAGGAAGAGGAGGAACAGGAAGAAAAAAAAATGTCAAGGTCCAAGAAACTAAATAACATTGGTAGGAAGTAATTATCCTCTCTTTTTTAACTATACAGTATTATAAATAGTAGAAGTGAGACCTGTATAGTTCTTAATTTTTTCTGTGCCATGGGCTCCTTTATTAGGCTGATGAAACTTTTGGAATCCCTCTCAGAAAAATGTTTTTAAATGTATAAAATACACACAATTACAGAGAAAACTATTTTACTGTGATACATTTTAACCCCAAGTTAAGAAACCCTGTACCTAGAAGAATCTATCTGAAAGGGCAGAAGAAGGCAAACTATATATGCTCAACAATCATCAAGCATCCCCAAAAACATTTTTTTGTTAATCCACAAGCCAAACTACAAAGTATTTTAGGTTTATAAAAGCACAGGTTTTATAAATTTTTCAAGCCATAAAATTTTTAAATACACACATCCTGAGAGGCTTGAATTTACCAAGAATACCAATATAGATAGTAAAGACGGTTCAGAAGTCATCCCCAACAAATGAGTGGCACCTAGGTGGCTCAGTTGGTTGGGTGTCTCACTCTTGCTTTTGGCTCCAGTCATGATTTCACAGTTCATGGGATCGAGTCCTGAGTCCCATATCTGGCCCTGTGCTGACACTGCAGAGCCCACTTGGGATTCTCTCCCTGCGCCTTCCCTGCTCGCTTGCGCTCTCTCCCTCTCTCTCAAAAAAAAATAAACATTAAAAAAAAAGCATCACCAACAAATGAGATCAAGCAAGCAAAGCTAACAAACTCAAAATATGATTCATAGAAATATATCAGATTAAAATTTTAATCAATCAGAATATAGTTTTGGATTAACCTCTTTCATACAAAAACCCTTGGTTTCAACCCTTTATGCTGAAAGTCTATCTAAAATCAAGTACGACCAGGGCACATGGGTGGCTCAGTCAGTTAAGTGTCCAACTTCAGCTCAGGTCATGATCTTGCAGTTTGGGAGTTCAAGTCCTATATCAGGCTCTGTGCTAACGGCTCAGAGCCTGGAGCCTGCTTTGGATTCTGTGTCTCCATCTCTCTGCCCCTCCCCAACTTGTGCTCTCTCTGTCTCTCTCGAAAATAAAGAAACGTTAAAAAAATTTTTTAATAAAATCAAGCACAACTTCCACTCCTAACCAATATTAATGGAAGTGACAGTGTCTGAAAATTATTCTTGGAATATGTAGAATTCTTTATATCAAGTAATTCTGTCTTTGGGCAACATATGGATTTAAATGGAAATAATCTACTTTGTACAAAAGTTCCAATTACCTAAAGCTGAATACTCCAAAGGCATACTACTCCTTGCTTAGAATATTTTATGCAAAAATCTGATTTTTAGACTTTTCTCTGAAGTCAAATTCCTTTTAGTTATGGCCACCAAATCACAATTAGCTGTTCAACAACATTTCATTGAATCATATATAATCACAAAGACGGAACCCTAAACTTGGAATAAAATTAAAGTTCTCCTAAATTCTAATTAACAAAAAGAATGACCCAGTAGTTGATACATGAGTATTTTAATATTATAACTTACATAAATATATATTCTACATATTCTTTTTTAAATGTCAATCATTTAATTTTTATAGTGAGAAAGTGTTACAGTTCCCATTAAATCTTGCATGCTGGACAGAGATATATTTACTTTCAGAACATATTTAGATATTTAAAAGGCATAAGATTTATCTTTTAAATAAATCTGGTCATTGTTTTAGACACAGAGCTTTCAATGATTAAAAAGATGATGTCATTTTTCTAAGACATATTTCATTCTATTTCCCAAACTGGTAAGCTTTATTCAGAAACAAGAAAGCATAACTTCCTTTCTGCCTTAGTCTGCCTAATCTTGTCTGGATTTATTAGAAAATAGGCAAAAAGGCCGTTAATCTGTTACACCCAAATTCTAATCTCTATCTCTCATTCCCTGATTCTACATAAAGTTTTTAAAACAAGGAAGGCATTTAGGGCATAAATCTTCTTCTGAACATCAGCATTTGTAACCACCATTCTGAGTATCAATTTCAACTGTGTTATAACATGGGTGTAAAAGTGCTGGTTTAAAATGTAGAGAAGGTATTTTAGTGCCTAGGTCACCCTCTGGAAGTGTCTCTTTCTCTCTTTCTCTGTCTCTCTCTCTCTCTCTCTTTTTTCACTAAATCTCCAGTATTCATTTGTTCAAATGCTAGATAAATTGGATGCTCATCTAACACTTAACAGACAAGAGCAGGGAGATCAGGCACACGAAATTGAATAAAATATTTCTCTCTACTAAGACAGTCTGTAATTTACAAACTCACTATCTTGTGGGGGAAGAAAAACACCACAACTCTCCATGTCTTATACACTGAGTGACTAAAACAGCTGCAGGGGAATGGATGGGGGGTATCAGCAAAGACTTTATACAGGAAATTGTACCTAAGCCTCGAATTGAAAATTAATAGGTAAACATGGGATTCTTGAACAGAGACATTCAAGAATATTTTTTTCCAGAAAACATTCTGTTTGCTAATTAGCTCAACTCCACAATCAATAGTCTTTTTACTGAAATAAACATACAAACACAAATAGTACCACCGGTAAAGAATCTATGAAGCATACAAAACATTCCCAATAACTAAAGTTTATTCCTCAGTTCCAAAACCAACTTTTAAAAATGACCTTTTAGGGGGCGCCTGGGTGGCTCAGTCGGTTGAGTGTCCGACTTCAGCTCAGGTCAGGATCTCACAGTCTGTGAGTTCGAGCCCCGCGTCGGGCTCTGTGCTGACAGCTCAGAGCCTGGAGCCTGTTTCAGATTCTGTGTCTCCCTCTCTCTCTGCCCCTCCCCCACTCATGCTTTGTCTCTCCTCTCTCAAAAATAAATAAAAACATTAAAAAAAATTTTTTAAATGACCTTTTATTCTTGATTCATGCTTGTTTCAAATAACATAAATTTTATATCATCTTACTATGAGAACAGACTTGAATTCCAGCCCTAGCTCAGCCATAATTAGCTTTATGACTTTAAATAAGTCATCTAATTGTTCTAGAGCCAATTTCTTTATTTGTAAAATAATGAGGTGAGAGCAAATTAATTCTAAGGTCAGTAAATTTAAGAATCTAGGGTTCTAGGTTTCCAAGAAATTCAAAATGAGCCTCTACCATGGTCAAAACATCTACATTAAAAGAAAACATAATAAACTTCAGATTTTTAAACCAGAAATTTAGGGCTGTCAATTTATAATAATATCTATGCTTTACTCTGTAATTCTGAAAGTCTTAAGTTCCAAGTACAGAAATGTTTCTTATAAGTAACTATAGTGCAGACAAACCTAGACCCAATAACCTAAAAGATTCTCAAACAAACCAAAAAAAAGAGGCAAATAGGTTTCTGAATTTTACTATTCCTCATGGTATTGATTAAATAATTTTTTCATGTAAGTTATTTGAGCTACTAAATATGAAAATACAAATCTGATTACTTAGCAATATAGTATTTTCTTAACACCAGTAACACCCACCAAAAGAACATCATTACTGCACAAGAGATTTAAAAGGAGGTGAAATTTAAGACTAACCCTGCAACTATGAGGTATCTGCCAGAATTAGGTTACTAATCCAAAATTTAATGGAACGAATACAAATGAGAATCTAGATAGTAGAACATCACTGCCACGTACTATATCAAACAGTATGAACACTTGCCAAAATGATAAAATCTGGTTAATTCACAACTCCACTTTTTGTGATATTTATGGCCAGGGCTAAGTTAAAGATCACTCTTATTTAATAAATACTCTCTCAAAAGCAAAAGATAACAATAATTATATTATCATTTCTTCCATCATAAGAGACTCAAACTTTCACATGAGAAGAAACTACTTACACTTATTATGTAAATATATATACACATACATATCACTCTGATCATCACGAATGTTTACCTGGCAAAGATGAGTACAAATAATTGTTTTTGAATCATTCTATAATTTATATTTTTCACTAATTTATACAGGCTTTTATATTAAAGAATTAGCAGAATTTAACTACATTTATATTTTGTTTCAAGCACACAGCTTTACCTCTGTTAACAAAAATATTTAAAATCTATGACTTGCCTGATCAAACTGGGTAACTTCTTGGCCAGAAGGAATCTGTAGTCCCCAAAGTCTATACTTTTTGGCAACACTAGAAAATTGCAGATCCAAAGGAATTTCAACTATATCAGATCGATTTAGAATTTCAGTATTTCCATAGTCAATGTATCTCACCAGACACTGGGGAAAAATGAGACAAATACTAACACAGGGGAACTTAGATTAAACATCTCCAAAGAAACCACCAATTTGCTGCTTTCTACTAATTACCTGTAAATCAGGACAGGCTTTCACCTCAAATTGACAAAATGTATTTAGAAACAAGAGCTCAAATAATATCCTCAAAATCAAGAAAATCCATCCATAGTTCATGAGATTCCAGTGATTTCTGTTCGGTTGTAAGTTAACTAGTTAATCTAGTATCAACCAGTACTATCAAACTAGTTAAACTAGTATCAAACAGTACTACTATCGGACAGTATCCCTGATTTCAGCTTAGGTCTTAATCCAGGGTTGTGAGATTGAACCCCGCATCGGGCTCCATGGTGAATGTGCAGTCTGCTTAAGATTCTCTCTCTCTCTCTCTCTCTCTCTCTCTCTCTCTCCCTCCCTCCTTCTCTGCCCCTCTCCCCCACTCATGCTCTCTCTCTTTCTCTAAAATTAAAAAATAATAAATAAAAAGTTAAAGTTAAAAAACAACTAATTTAAATAAACATAAATCTATGAAGCTTATGGCCTCCCCTATCTCAAACAGTAAAATCAATCAACATTCCTAAATCCACGCTGGAAACAGTAACACCTGGAAAGAAAGGCAAAATTCTAAAACTTCCTTTGGTAAAATAAACCCCATCCCAGGTGTTAGACCTAGGAAATGAAATAAATTCACCCTCACTTCCAGCTCTATTTAGAAAGTAAAAACGAAAAAAAGTTTATCATGAAGTCAAAGCCATCTTGTCCCTTAATCTAAAAAAGTTACAGCCAAAGCCAAAGCAAACAATATATCATCTCCAAGTGTCAAACTGTGAGGAAAACATCTAATTAGAAAATCTATTTCACCAAGATAAACCATTACCTAAGATGGTAATAAGTCATGAAATTTTTTTTAAGTTACTCTGAGTATTACTTGTTTTATCTTATCATATCCTTTTTACACCAAGAAAAATATTTTACAAAACATACACATTTGAGAAAATACTTTAAGTCCAGTAAAGCAGATACAGGAAAAAAAAAACAGTAAAGGAAAGCCTAGAGAGTTGCTTTCACACAGTCTGGAAGGTGTAACTGCCACCAAACAGCTATTCAGAATCTTATCTCCACAAATCCCCTTAAAACCTCCCTCAAGTTCACAATTTTAAAAAATCAAATAGCTAAACACAAAGAAAATTCATCACGTTTAACCAAAGCATAAAAAAGCAGTGAGCCAATTTTCATTAACAATACGCAAATCGACTAAGCAAAAGATACACAGATCTTCTTTGGGATAGATTAAATGTTCTTTACCTATTCAATCTTAACAAAATGAACTTTTAAAGTTACTTAGCAAGAACCAAACATGATGATTAAAAACTGAGATACAAAGAACCCACTTATCAGCCATAATCATTCACAAATTATGTAATCTACCCTAGGACAATGTGCAGTGATTAAACTTAAATTCAGAAGGATATTCCTGAATCTAACCTGGATTATTTTAAGCAATTCATTTCTTTTGTGTTCACCAGTTAAAAAAACAAAACAGAAAAAAAAACATGTTTTAATGAATTTATAAGTTCATTTGAACCAGATCTTATTACTACTATGTATAAGCAATGAAGGGCTAAATAAGCATCAAATTTTGGAACCAAAATAATTGTTACTCAGGACAAAAAAATGGAACATTTGCTCCTGCCTTTTCATCACTGATGATTTTCAGTACTCTGCATCTGTACCAACATTTATCTTCAGAAAATAATCCACCATAAATCTATAAAGAGAAAAAGAAAGTAAAATTATTTGGTATTTTAACAGGGAGGGAGACAAAAACATAAGAGACTCTTAAATACGTAGAACAGAGGGTTACAGGAAGGCTTGTGGGAGGGGGGATGAGTTAAATGGGTAAGGAGCATTAAGGAATCTACTCTTGAAATCATTGTTGCACTGTAGACTAACTAACTTGGATGTAAATTTCTTTTAAAAAATAAAAAAATAAGAAAATGAAAAAAATAAACTAAAATAAAAATAAATCACCCCCAAAAAAGGAGAACAAATATATCAACCTGGTATATTCACACAATGAAATACTGTGTACTTGAAAAAGAACAGACTACCAATACCAATACACAAAACAATATGGAAAAATATCAGAAACTCTGTTGAACAAAAGAAGCTGACATACATAAAAGAGTACAGTACATACTGTATGATTTAAGAACAGACAAGTGATTGTGCAGTGGCAGAAGTCAGAATAAAAATTACATCTTGTTAGAAGGACTACTGACCAAGAACTGACTGAGAAAGGGCCTGCAGGAATTTTCCAGGAAGATGGAACTATATCTTGATCTGGGTGATTACTATATCTTGATCTGTGTAAAAATTCATTAAGCTGTACAGCTATGACGTGTATGCATTACTGTATGTTAATTATACCTCAATTTAAAAAAAAAAAGAAAAAATTCATCAAAATGTTCTCCATAATGATAACTTTTACAGATTTTTTTTGTCAATCAGTGTCAAATACAAGGATTCTATTTTGTTCACCATCATATACTCGATGCTTACCACTGTATCTGGTACATAGCACACAGTCCATAGTATTTTTGAAAGAATAAATTAATTATAACTATAGTTTACATTACTTCTAAAAATTTGCCTCTCTTTTTCAAAAATTACAACAATTATAAAATCTAAGACATAAGAATGCTGTCAGGAGAAATGGAATAATTATACCCAAGAATATGGCTCACCTTCTTTGGATCAAGGTTCCCAAAAACTGAATTGGCATGGGGACAAACTTCAGACAGTGAGCAACCAATCTTCATAATATCCTTATTTCTACTGATACTCTAGAAGGAACAATAGCTATAGTGTAAGATTCAGTAAATTATTAGACAGTGCTATAACAACTGAGAGTTCTGCTAAGCGTAATACTTAAAAGATTTTGGAGCACTCAAGGTGCCCTGCGTGGCTCAGTTGGTTAAGCGTCAGGACTCTTGATTTCAGCTCAGGTCATAATCTCTTGGTTCAGGAGACTGAGTCCCAGGCTAACAGCACAGAGGCTGTTTGGAATTCTCTCTCCCGCTCTCTCTGCCCCTCCCTCACTCATGCCCTCTCTCTCTCTCTCTAAAAAAATAATAAACATTAAAAAAAAGATTCTGGAGCAATTGAGATAAAATCAAATTCTTACAGTAATATTTTTTCATAATTCAAATGAGTTCTTTATAAAAAGTGGTTCTATGCTTTAGAAAATTTTTACTTTGCAGTGAGTTCAAATTATTTGAAATTCAAACCAAGAAACCAAACACTATTAAATCATAAGAGGCAATATAAACAATTGTGTCTCGATTTTACTATAGATCTAATTGCTCAAAACAGGTAGCATATTTTGGTTAAATGATGAGTCTTCTCATAGATCTATTGTTGGATAAAACAAAAATCCAAAATGTATATAACCCTCTATACACAAATATTGCAATCTAGTAAGTAAATTCATTTGTCATGGATATGGGTTAACAATTTTGAAGTGTATACTAGGATTGAACAAATAAGTAAATATACTACAAATAATGAGAGCAGGGAGGAAGAGGTTACAAAAAAAAGAAAGGCAGCTAAAATGAACCTGCAGTCAGATTAGAACTGGCAGGTATCTGTATGAACTCAAGTCTGTATGTGTGTATACATACACATTTGTGTGCATATACATGCATATATGAATGATACAAAAATATAGATACGTACATGTGCACATTTTCATACATATATTTTTTCAAGCTCTGTCTGCTGAGAGGGCCTAAAAGCAATGACAACTCCATCAGCAATAAGCACTCCTAGTGCCCAGATCTTGATATTTAAACACTATTCTCCAATAAAAGGAACGAGGGTTCTGAGAGTGGTGGATTCCAGGATGAAGACAGGGAAAAAAAGATGGTCCTGGAATTTATGGTGGTGCCAGAAAGTAAAGAAATGCTCAAAAAAGAAATGGGGACATGTTTAAATGGCACAACAGTCTATGTGAATAATCTCTTGATGCCCAGTGCTATAACAATTTAAACAACAAAATAAGTAGTCATAGTACTGAATTATAACCCATGGAATAAATAACCATGAGTCCATATTAATTTAAATAATTGAATAAATAAATGATTGGAGAAAAAACAGCTCTTCCTTACAGAAGAATTCCAATTAATACATGCAGAAGTAATAAGAGGAATAAAAAGAAATCATTAGACAAAGACCACGGTAATAAATAATAAAACTTGTGGGTAAAAAGTTGAAGAGAAACAAGACTAGAAAATCTTAATGTATCTCCCTCTAAAATATTTATTTAAGTTTATTTATTTATTTTGAAAGAGAGAGCACAAGTGGGAGACGAGGGGTGGGGGGAAGGGTGGGCTCCACACTGTCAGCGCAGAGCCCAATACAGGGCTCAAACTCACAAACCATGAGATCATGACCTGAGCCAAAGTTGGACACATAACTGACTGAGCCACCCAGGCACCCCTACAACATTTATTAATTACAAAAGGGAAAACAGTACCTTTAAAGTGAAGAAACCCAGCAGACAGCACCTTAACCAAGTGGATCAAGATAACATTATAAATGATTTATCGATACCATGAATCCCCATATGATGCACTAGAAAGGACGAAGTATCATTTTTGTAGTATTATGGCCAATCTATTTATGAAAAACCATCAAACAAATCTCAACTGACAGATATTCTATAAAGTAAGTGACCAGTACTCATCAAAAATGTCAGTGTCAGTAAAGACAAGGATAAATAAAAGAACTAACCAAAGTTAGAAGAAACTAAAAATACATAACTAAATACAATGAGGGATCCTAGACTAGAAAAAAGATAGGGGCACCTGGGTAGCTCAGTTGGTTATGCATCCAATTCGATTTCAGCTCAGATCATGATCTTACAGGTTCGTGAGATCCAGCCCTGAGTCGGGCTCCTTGCTCACAGTACAGAGCTTGCTTGAGATTCTCTCTCCTCCTCTCTCTCTCTCTCCCTCTCACACTCACGCATGCATGCACTCACACTGTCTCTATCAAAATAAACAAACATTTTTTAAATTTAATAAAAAGATAAAAAGACAATGAAAAACCTGTTGAAATTTGAATACGGGCTTCAGTTAATAGCATGATACTGATGTTAATTTTCTGGCTTTGATAACTGTATTATGGTTATGTAAAATATTAGCAGTAAGGAAAGCTACATGAAGGGTATAAAGAAAGACTCTGTACTAATTTTATGACTTTCCCATAAATCTAAAGTTATTTCAAAATAAATAATTAAATGTACATATATGTTCTTAAAAATATATCAACAAAATATTTTGTAGCTATATGGACTAAAATAAATGGAAGATCTTTCTTTCGAAAAAAGGTGAAGGCCAAACACTTATAATTCCTTCAGCTGCTACTCATTCCACTTGGCCTACCAAATATTCTGAAGTATTCTCACATAAGTGGCCTATATGGCAGAAATCCATGGAGGCAGAAAAACAGAGAATACAGGTGAGAAGATCTTCATCTTGATTGGCCTCCACATATTTGTAAATCTCTATTTACTCTTTATTTATATCCCATTGCAACTCCAACCAAATTTTACAATCTGCTTCTTGAAATAATCATTGAATTCATACGAACGCCATTAGTAACTTTAACTCTTAATCTTTTCATACTTTATGACATGTTTCATAACTTCTTAAAACGTTTAAACTTCCACAAGGCCTCGACTTCACGGTTGATATCAGAGGTTGGCAAATTTTGGCCTCCACCACTTGCTTTGGTAAATAAAGTTTTAATGAATCACAGCCACATCTATGTACTGTCTATGTACGCCTTTGACTACAATAGCAGAGCTGACTGAATAGTTGCTAGAGACTATAGGGCCCATTATTCTTAAAATATTTGTGATCTAATCTTTTACAGGAATAGTTTTCTGACTCCTGGTTTAAATAATAACTCCAAATTCAGGGCGCTTGGTTGGCTCAGTCAGTTAAGCATCCAATTTCGGCTCAGATCATGACCTCACAGTTCATGGGTTCAAGCTCTGCATCAGGCTCTCTGATGTCAGAATGGAGCCTGCTTCAGATCCTCTGTCTCCCTCTCTCTCTGCCCCTCTCCTGCTGGTTCTCTCTCTCTCTCAAAATAAATAAATAAATTTTAAAAATTAAAAAATAATAATAACTCCAATTCAATCAACAGCTTCACTGAAGGCTCAGTTGAAATCAAAGTCTACAGCTGCACTGATCAATAGGCAATACCCTCTTGAAATGTAGCTAGTCTGATCTGAGACAGAGTATACTGTAAGTCTAAAATACACATCAGAGGCGCGCCTGGGTGGCTCAGTCGGTTGAGCATCCGACTTCGGCTCAGGTCAGGATCTCACGGTCTGTGAGTTCGAGCCCCGTGTCGGGCTCTGTGTTGACAGCTCAGAACCTGGTGCCTACTTCAGATTCTGTGTCTCCCTCTCCCTCTGTCCCTCCCCCACTCTGCTCTGTCTCTCTCTGTCTCAAAAATAAAAAAACATTAAAAAATTTTTAAAAAATGAATAAA
This sequence comes from Paguma larvata, assembly GCA_030068075.1. Lineage (NCBI taxonomy): Eukaryota > Metazoa > Chordata > Mammalia > Carnivora > Viverridae > Paguma > Paguma larvata. Next base: position 52,043,805 of record CM057834.1, on the reverse strand, counting down.
AATAAAATAAAATACACATCAGACTTCAAAACAATGTGAAAAGGAAAATAAAATACTTGTAAATATACCTGTACTAACTGCATTTTGAAATATTTTGGATATATTGAGTATATTAAAATTTATTTCACCTTTTCTTTTTACTTTTTTATGAGTCTGCTACATTTTAAATTACTTATGTGGTTCACACATTTCTACTGGACAGTGCTGGTCTAGAAAATCTTATTTAAGCTATGAGCTTAAACATATTTATCATCTAATCTGGGATACTGCTGAGTGACACAGTTGCTATTAATACAGAGACAACACGCATAAAACATTTGGACACCCTTTAGAAAATATTTGCATAAGCAGAAACACAAATTTACCACAAGTTTTATATGAATATCATCCTTTTACAATGTTTTCTATATAGATAAAAGAAGTCTGGGTTAATCATATTCTTCTACAACTTTTCTTCTCATAGATTTTTTCCCATATTGCAAATTCGCTCCACCCCCATGAAAGAGTTCTAATACTGAAGTTCTCATAGAAAAATGCCATCCCTTTCCCTCCCGTATCACATGTAGTTCACAAAATTAAAAATTAGTAATTGTGTAATTAGAGGGATTCACCTTTTTAAATTCTGGAACACAAGCATTTTGGTACTTTGATTTATATTTAAAACTACGAAACTTATATGGCTTGAAGTATGACTGTAGAAAATTATAAGTGTTCCCCTAGTGTTTCCAACTTTATGATGAAAAAGACATTATATCTCAAATTCAAAGTTAAGCCATTAAAAAAGACATTTATAAAGGGACTATCTTTCAAGAAACTTATAAAAGTCTTATAAAAGACCTCTAGATGGTGCTATAACTTCACAAATACAAGTTTCTTAGTGCATTCAGTAATTTATGCAGCCTAGATTGGTGTTAAATTGAGTGTAATTCTGATATCACAACTATAACCTTGCTGCTTTCTTTCTTCTTTAACTCAGTGCGTTATGAGCATACTACTCATTGTAGCCATTGGGCTTCCAATAATGGCTTGTGTTAAATGTTTAATAATAATTAGGCACTGAGAATGACAAGGATATTTACATACTGGTGTTTTTGTTTTTGTTTTTGTTTGTGCTGGCGAGGACCTGGGTTGGTGAAGAAAAGGAATGGGGAAAGAAATCAACCAGGCTATTTACCTGGGCCCAAAATGTTACTGCATCTTCCACATGACTTCCAACCACATCTTCAACTAAAGCCAAAGCAAAAATGCAAAGAAAATTAGAAATTAATCAAGATCATGTAGCTATTACATCCAAAAATAATTTTTAGTGTCAGTACCTTTATTGTAATGTGTATCTTCATCCATCTGGACAATTCCTGAAAAACTAAAACAATTCAATGTCTCAAATTAAGTTCTAATAATCTGTCCATTCACAGTGAATCAACAAAGACTGAACTATATAATGTTCAAATTCCTACAAGTATGTTTTGTTCCTAAATAAAGTTATCAAAATTCAAACTCTGTATCAAAAATGACCTGAAAGATTTTCTCCAATGATTCTTTTGTTTTGAGTATATTGTATTCCAACATTTCATCATGCATAATCTCTGTCTTTGAAATTATCTCTTTTAGCCAAGATTTTACAAATTTACAGATTGATTTATTTACACTGAAGTGGATATCCACTTACATAAAACAATACTTCACAATAATATGCATATTCTTTCAAAATAATTGATGCCCGCCCAAAAGGAGAGCAGGACTTCTACAATTCAAACAAAAAGAAACACTACAAATATACAGAGAACGAAAGCTTCAGACTGATAATCAATTTTATATAAAAGGTACAGTGGTTTCTACTTTTGAAGCCATCTTTCAATTAATGAATGCAGAATCAATCAAATTTTGCCCATTACTTAAAAACTAATTTTCATTACATAATACTTTCTAACTCCAAAATATTTCAAGATAAGTGTCTAGTCGTGTATAACTAGAATACTGCACTTTACATGAATAAATGTTACTTCTTAGAAGTAAACTGAAAACAAACTTTTTAAGCGCTTTAAAAGTTATCAAGGAACAGGGTTACACCTGAGTTTCAAATGCTCTCTCAACTACTTACAGAAAGAGAAAAACTGTCACAGAAAAAAAGTCAAAAAAATTTTTAATCTTTATACTTCTGATTTTTGTTATACCTTATATAGTTTTTTCACAAAAATTAAGCAGCATGAAAAGGTGTTCAAAATAAGTCTCGTTCCTCCACTACTGGTCAAAAATATTTTTTATTTAATTGAACAAAAAGTTGTAAAACCAAGATGAAATCTGTTTTAGAGAGACTGTATTTCTCTGTAAACCACTGGCTTAGATTTAGTAAAACTGAAAATGCCTAGAAATCCCGAAAAGCTATGGTTCATCTTAAAATCTTTTAAAAGGGGTCAAAAAGACTTCCCCCGCGATGATTAGGAAGAAACTGACACCGCACCCACTTCCTGCAAAACTGGATTACCAGATGGCACTTCCAAATCTCCAATTCGGGGCAAGAATTTGGAATAATAAGAGACACCTATTTTATGAGGGATTTTGAAGTTTAAAAGGCACAGAATTTGCGGGAAGCGAGAATTCCACCCCACAACAGGCCTGCAAGACCCCATCCCCACCGAGAACGAGTTATCCACAAGTCGGTTTCTCCTCCCAGCACAACACTCAAAAGCGGGGTTGCCCGGCACCCTCAGAAATGGACGGGCGGCTCCAAGACGAAAGCAGGCCAGGACACGAACCTTACCCCCATACCTGGGAGACCTAAACAGCAAGCACGGGTGAAAAGACGGTCCTTGAAGCGGCTACAACCACCCTTAACAAAAAGACTACTACTGACCTCACGCTTTGCACCACAGAAGCTCTAGAAAAGTGCCCCCGGCCCCACATGCTGGGCCCTCAGCCCTCCGCCGGCCACCGCCACTTGCCGTCAGCCCGCCGTCGCGCACGTGCAGAGAGACTTACCGCGCGTGCCTAGGCCCCCCAAGCTCGTCACTGCGCTTGCGCCCATGACACTGCGCCATCAGCCTGCTTTGTGGGGAGCCGCTGCTCGGCTCACGTGGCCGCCAAAGCCTGAAGCCTAGGACACGGCGTGCTGGGCGGGGCCACGCACGCGGAGAGCTGCGCACAGAGGCTGCAAGTGCGGGGGGTTTCCGGGCTTCCGGGCTACTGCGCTCCACGCTGGCTGGCGAGTGGGAGGTTCATATTACACGGCTTCAAGTAATGACGGACTAGAGGGGTTTGGATTCCATAGTCTACTAATTTGCTCATATTGATTTTAAAACAACCGAAATAGAAGAATCCCAACATTCGTTTTACAAGTTGGAAAATTAGTAAATGAAATGTGACTTTTAGTAACTTTACAAGCACCTCTCAGCCGAACATTGGCAGCAGATATTTCTCTTGTGGCAACTTAGGACACTCAGGAACAAAAATTAGTAGAGCTTAGATGTTAGTTATATGCACATATTACTTTGTGGCAAACTTTGCACAACAGGTGAAAGTTATCTCTGTTGGGCGCCTGGGTTAGCACTGGACTCGATTTCAGCTCAGGTCGTGTGGATTTAGCATGGAACCTGCTTAAGATTCTCTCTCTCTCCTTCTCTCTCTCTCTCTCCCTCTGTCCCCCTCTTCCACTGTTCCCCTGTCAGGACAGAGCCCGTCTCAGGGCTTGATCTCACAAACTATGAGATCATGACCTAAGCCAAAATCGAAAGTTGGAGGCTTAACCGATTGAGCCACCCAAACATCCCATCTCTGTTCATTTTTAACAGCTTCATTGAGGTATTATTAACATGTAATAAACTGCAGATATTAAAAGTGCACAACTTGATAGGTGAACATATGTATACAGCTGTTGAAATCATTCTCACAATCAAGGTAACAAACATTTCCTTCACTCCCCTCAAAAGTTTCCTCATGCCCCAGAAAAATACTTGCCTCCTCCCACCTACTACAAGTGACAGGTTCTGCTTTCTGTCACCATACATTACTTTGCATTTTCTAGAATCTGAGGTTAATGAAATCATCCACTATGTATATTCTGTCTGGTTTCTTTCACTCAGCATAATTAATTTGAGATTCATCCATTTTGCCATGTGCGTAAACAGTTTATTGTCCATTATTGCTGGGTACTATTCCTATATTACATGAATATAATACAATTTATCTATATTTTAAGAGATATTTAGATTGTTTCCAGTTTAAATAAATAAAATAAATAAAGCTGCTATGAACATTCATGTGCAAGTCTTTGTCTTCTTATGCCTTCATATCTGCTATGAACATTCATGTGCAAGTCTTTGTATGGACATATGCCTTTATTTCTCCTGGGTTAATGCCTAGGAGTGGAATGTTTGGGTCATATTTGTTGTGTGTTTGAATTTTTAAGAAACTGCCAGACTATTTTCACAAAGTAGTTTTACTATTTTATATTCCCACCACCAGTGTTTAAGAGTTCTAATTGCCCCATATAATCACCATCATCTTATATGGTCTGTTGTTGTGTTGCTTTTGTTTTTTTTGTTTGTTTGTTTTTTGTGGGTTTTTTGTTATTTTTAAGAGAGAGAGTGCGTATCAGTGCAGGAGTGGCAGAGAGAGGGGGAGAGCTGTCAACAGAGCCTGACTCAGGGCTCTAGCTCGTGAACCGTGAAGTCATGACCTGAGCAGAAGTTGGATACAACCCACTGAGCCACCCAGGTCCACCGGATGTAGATTTTTCTTTTTCTGTAGTTTTACTTTTATTTATTTTTTTTTTAAGTTTACTTACTTATTTTCAGAGAGGGGAGGAAAGAGCAGGGGAGGGGGAGAGAGAGAGGGAAAGAGAGAATCCCAAGTAGGGTCCACACCAGCAGTGCAGAGCCTCACCCGGGGCTCAAACTCATGAAGGGTGAGATCATGACCTGAGCCAAAATCAAGAGTCAGATGCTTGTTGGGATGAACACTGGGTGTTATATGTAAACCAATTTGAAAATAAAGTATTATAATAATAATAAAAAAAAGAGTCAGATGCTTAACCGACTATATATGGTCCATGTTTTTAAGTGTAGACATTTATGTAGAATAGCATCTCCTTGTAGTTTTAATTTCCATTTCTCTATTGACTAAAAATGTTGAGCATCTTTTCATATTTATTTTCCAAGCATACAGCTTCTTAGGTAAAGTGTCTATTCAAACTTGTTCCCATTTTTAACTGAATTGTTCCCTTGTTGAGTTTTGCAGTTTGTTACATACTGTGGATATAACTCCTTCAAATTTGCAAATATTTTCTCCCAGTTTTTGGCTTATTTTTTCTTTTTTTTTCTTTTTTTTTTAATTTTTTAATGTTTATTTAGTTTTGAGAGACAGAGAGACAGAGCGTGAGCAGGGGAAGGGTAGGCACAGAATCCGAGAAGCAGGCACAGAATCCGAGGCAGGCTCGCACAGAGCCTGAGGTGGGGCTCGAACTCACAGACCGTAAGATCATGACCTGAGCCGAAGTCGGCTGCTTAACCAACTGAGCCACCCAGGCACCCCAATTTTTTCATTCTCTAAAGAAAAAATGAAATCTGGCCATGTGTAGCAACATGGATGGAACTGGAGGGTATTATGTTAAGTGGAATAAGTCAATCAGAAAAAGACAGATACCGTATGTTTCCACGAATAGGTGAACTTTGTGAGACTAAGCAAAAACCAGGGGGAGGGGAAGAGGGGAAAGAAAAAAAAGACACAGAGAGGGAGGGAGATAAAACATAAGAGACTCTCAAAGACTAAGAACTAACTGAGGGTGAGGGGGATGGGGGGGGAGAGGGGGTGATGGGCATTAAAAAAGGACACATGTTGGGATGAACACTGGGTGTTTTATGTAAACCAATTTGAAAATAAACTATTATAAATGAAAAAAAAATTAAAAAATAAAGAGAATATTTCAAAGAGCAGAAGCTCTTCATTTTGATGAAGTCCAATTTATAAGTTTTGTCTTCTGTGGACCATGCTTTTGTGTTGTATCTAAGATATCAGTGGCTAACTCAGTCCCAAAAGCTTTCTATATTTTCTTCTAGAAGTTTTATATTTTTAGGCTTTGTTTAGATCTATAATTTTTTTGAGTTCATTTTTGTATACGATGCAAAGCATAATTCAAAGTTTATATTTTTGCATTTGGATGTCCAGTTTTTCCACCACCATTTGTTGAAAATACTATTATTTTTTCATCGAAGTGCCTTGACATCACTGTCAAAAATCAATTGACCCAGGGCGCCTGGGTGACTCAGTCAGTTGATTGTCTGACTTTTGGTTTTGGCTCAGGTCACGATCTCATGGTTTGTGGGTTTGAGCCCCACTTCGAGCTATATGCTAGTGGCCTGAAGCCTGCTTGGGATTCCCTCCCCCCACCCTCCCCCACTCCCACTCACTCTCTATCTCATAAATAAACAAACAAACGTTTTTTAAAAAATCAATTGACCGTATATGTGTAGGACTATTTCTGGATTCTCTATTGTTACACTAATCTATTTGCTTTCTTTAGTCTAATAACACACCATCTTGATCATTGCAGTTTTATAATAAGTCTTAAAGGCAGGTACTATAAGCCTTCCAATCTTGTTCTTTTTCCAAGTTGTTTTAGCATTGCAGTTCTGTGTGAATTTTAGAATTAACTTGTCAATGTCTACACATATACAACACATACACATACACACACAAAGTCTGCTGAGATTTTTATTGGAATTACATTTAATCTATACACTGAGAATTGACATCTTAACAATATTGAGTCTTCTGATCTATGAACATTGTGTATATATATCCCCATATTTTTAGATATTGCTTTATTTCTCATACATCTTCGTCTAATTTATCCCTAAGAATTCTTTATGCTATTGTAAATGTTATAATTTTGATTTCAATTTCTAGGTATTTTCCTGCTAGTATATAGAAATATAATTTTTGTATATTGATCTTATTTTCTACATCCTTACTAAATTCACTTATTTCCAATGAGTTCTTTTAGTATATTTAATAGAATTATCTGAATATTATAAGTCACATGCAAATGAAGACTTTTACTTTTTCCTTTCCAATCTGGATATCTTTTATTTTTTTTATATCTTTTATTTCTTTTATCTTTCCTTATAGCAATGACTAGAACCTCTGGTATGTTGAATGGAAGTGCCTAGAGCCGTCATCCTTGCCACGTTCCTCATATTAGGAGGAAAGCATTTGCCTTTCAAGCAATAAGTATGATAATAGCTGTGGCTTTTTAGTAAATACTCTTTATCAGATTGAAGACATTGCCTTAATTCTTAGTTTGCTGAGAGTTTTTATCTCGAATGTGTATTGAATTTTGTCAAATACTCCTACATCTATTAAGGGGATCATGTGGTTCTTTTTTAGTTTGTTAATATGATGAATCACACTGATTAATTTTCATGTTTAACCAACCGTCCATTCCTTGGAGAACACCCATTCCATCATGATATATTATCCATTTTACATATTCTTAGATTTGCTAAAATTGTTAAGAATTTTTGCATCTATGTTTGAGAGGAATTAGTCTGAAACTTTCTTTTCTTGTGATGTCTTTTTACGGTTTTCATATCGGAGTAATGCTGGCCACATAGATTAAGTTGTAAAGAATTCCCAACTTTCATTTCCTGGAAAAGGATATATAGAATTAGTAATCTTTGCTTCTTAAATGTTTGGTAAAATTCACAGTGCAGCCATCTGGACCTCAAATTTTCTTTGTGGGAAGGTTTTTAAGTACAAATTAGTTCTTTAATTGATACATGAGCTAATAGCCTACAATAAAGGGCTAATCAGGTTATCTATTCCTGAATGAGCTTCAGTTTTTGTATTTCGAGAAATGTATCTGTTTCAGTCTAAGTTGTCAAATTCATTGGCATAAAGTTGTTTATCACATTCCCTTATTATCCTTCTAATATCTGTAGAATATATAGTGATGTCATCACTCTCATTCCTCATATTGGTGATTTGTGTGTTCTCTCTCTTTCTATCCTTTGCTGATCAGTCTAGCTATAGAAGTTTATCAATTTTATTGGTCTTCTCAAACAAACTGTTTTGTTTTATTCATTTTCTCTGTTGCATTTCTGTTTTATATTTCTGCTTTGGTCTTTATTATTTCCTTTTTCTTATATATTTTAGTTTTCATTTGCTCTTCTTTTTCTAGTTCCGTAAGTTGAACTGAGGTCACTTATTTGAGATCTTTCTTCTTTTCTGATACAGGAATTTGGTGCTATAAATTTTCCTCTAAGTACTGTTTTAGCTAAATACCACAAAAACTGTTATATTTTCATTTTCATTCAGTTAAAAGTACTTTGATTCCTTTTTTTATTTTTTCTTCTATCGTGGACTATTTAGATATTATATAACCTTCAAATTTTTGGAGATTTCCCAGATATCTTTGTTATTGATTTCTAATTTAATTCCATTATGGTCAGAAGACATCATGATCTGAATTATCTTAAAAGTATTGAGACTTGTTTTGTGACCTAGGGTATGGTCAGTCTTAGTAAATGTTTCATGTGCATTAAAAAAAATGTGAGTTGAGTGTTCTGTAAATGTCAATTACATAAAGTTGGTTAATAGTTGTTCAAGTCTTCTATATCCTTACTGACTTTGTGCCTACATAATGCTTTGGTCAAGGGAGGCTCCTGGGTCATTAACTCTGACCCAAGCCTGCAGCATCTGAAAATTACCTGGGGCATGAAGCAAGAGTTATCAGTATAGGCTCAAGGATTCTATTAGCTTCTAAGTAAAGTATATCTATCCCAATCATATATATTTAGGTACTTTAGAAATAAACAAAGCGTGGAGCCAAATGCATTTTACTCACTTGGATAGACTTTGGTTAGGATTCCATTTATCACTGGGTTGCATACAACCAGAGGACCGCATGGTGTTTTGGGTTCTTTGGGATCCATGCAAGCTCAGGCCCTATATCCAAAAGTCCTTGGTTGAAAAAATCTGAGAATTCCTCTTTCTCCACTGCATAGTTACACTGGTAAATGGGTGCTCCCCTGGGGAAGAATCAAGGTGATGTTTATCATATATTCTTAAGGACCCTTCCTCAAGGGGATCTGGGCTCTCCCTTCAATGAGTGGGCTCTAGATCTGACCTACCTACCTAAGATCTGAAAACTGGGTGAGGAATCCAGTAGTTATACAAGTGGGTTTACAAGTCAAATAACATCCTAATCAGCTGTCCTTCTATCTTACCCCTTGGAACATCATGATCTTAAACTCCTTCAAAGATCCATGCCTTGGTATCCATCAATTATATACATTGGGCATCAGACAGTTCAGTTCCACAACCTGGCCTTCATGATCTTAAACTCCTTCACAGATCCACACCTCGGTATCCATTAATTATGTCCACTGGACATCGAACAGTTCAGTTCCACAACCTGGGCTTCAACATTTCTGCATCCCACCATCTATGTTGATATCAAGGAGCCCAGTATCATGGGCAGCATCTGCTACCATCAGTTCTAGCCTGTAGATGTCAGTCACAGCCAAGCTTCTCAAAATTGCCAGTACACTCTTCACCATCACATTTTTATTGCCTTAGTTTTGAGTGTCATCTGAGTCTTCCCATGGAAAACACTCAAGTGGTAGCTTCTGAAGTTTGAAATAACAAATCTATTCTAACACTGCAATTTCCTTAAGCTTTGTGACCCCCTTCTCCTCAATACCGTGCTGAATAAATTCTAGCATTTCTACCATATCTTCCAGATGCCACCCTAGCAGTGTGTAAGGCCCAACTTCAGATATCCGGGGCATTAAAACTCAAGTTAAGAATTTAAGTGCTATCAAGCCATATATTCCATTCCCCACCAACACCTTCGGGACCTACTCCCAGGCATATTTCCCAGGTTCCTGCCATACATTTTAAAAAGAACTTGCAGTTCATTCAGTTGTAACCTATCCTCCTATAAGGACTGTATTTCTCCACTTAAGAGTATGCTGAGACCTGATCCTAGTTATCAATTTGGAGTTAAGGAGAGGTAGCAGGGGTGGGTCCTGAGGAGGACAAGTATCATCTTACAATGCAAGTGCCCCAGATAAATTCTTTGCAGAATCTCCAAGGAAGTGTATGCTGATCTCCATCAGCAAAGTGGAGGAGGGGAGTCTGCTTCTGTGGCTTAGAGAACCAAGGGAACACGAGGGTTCAAGATTCTCAGGCTCACTAACACAAATAACCCCATCATATGATCTGAAGTTCTAATCTTTTCCTGTCAGCACGCTGACTTTGCTGGAGGAGGTCATTGAGACTGTGCATTGTTTCCTTTACGGCCTTGCTACCTTTACTATTTGGGCTGAATCGTCAGCACAGATTGCCAGCATCTGCATATGAGATTTTTCCTTAAAGGGTGCCATAGAAGCACTCTGGCTTTGACAGCATGCCTTGACTTAAATAGCTAACATGAACCTATACCATTGTCTTTCCTCAAGCTTGTTAAAGCAGTTAACAATAGTTAACCAACATCTCCATCTTTATAACTTCCATAAGTCTCATTCCACTGTAATGCCTCAGCTACTATATAACCTTACACCTCACCTTCCACCTACACTCTATCAGCCAAATTCAGTAACCAATTTGGTAACTGTGACTCATCCACAGGAGAGGAGTTATCACTATACCACTTACCACTAGCTATGGGGTCTTTACGGTCATCTGTCCAGTGAACGATCCAGTAACAGAATCTAAACCAGAGGGTTTGCTTTCTAAGGCCATTCCTACCCATCTTGGTGTGAGATTACCAGCCACCCAAAAGCAAAGACTAAGACAAGTACTCACATACGGATATTTATTTGAGAAGTAAACGGAGGGAACCATAGATAAGGATCAGAAAAGGAGAAGTTAGAGAAAGCTAACATAAGAATACATTATGGAGTTGGTCACTGCTATGGGTGACTGGTGCTCAATCCCACAGGATTTTCTGAGAAAGCTTATGAAAGGCATCCCAGAATTCTCTCCCTAGGAGATGGAAGAGAGCATTTACCCATTAGTCAAAGGTGGTCCCAAGGTCATTAATTCCCCCACATCTTTCATACATCTACGATGCATCCCAAGCCACGGTGTGTGAGGATCCCTGGAGAAAAAAACAAAAGTTTCCAGGGACCAAAAGGCCATGGCCCTGGTGGCCATGCCCAGGGTGAAGAAGTAAGGCCTAAGGCCCAGGCGGCCTGGAGCCTGGACCCCCACCGGCGGGCGGAGGTGTCCTAAGGCAAGTATAAGGCCTAAGGCCATAAAACTTATGGCTTTTGATCTCCTCACTTTGTGTGGCCCTAAAAAGATGGCTGGTGAGCCAGTGACAGGTAAGATTCCTCAGAGGAGGAACAACCTAAGACAGGCACAGCCGCAAATGGGCCATCAGGAGGTAAATTCATGCCAGGCCTACGATAAGTACATTGGGTCTGTAAGAATCCCTGCACTCAGGGTGATGATAATATTGAAGAAAAGTCCCTGCTAGCAGGAGCGTCAGGGTGAGGTAAAAGAGGGTCTTATGGCATCCCCTCCACTAGCCAATTAATGCTGGTTTTATTCCTTTTAATAGGTTTAGAATATAGAGAGGTATAATGTTGATCATCATGAAAATAATAAGAAAATCATTTAGGAGGCTTTAGTTTGCCTCAGGTAATATAGAAATAATTCAAGAATAAAATAAATCTCTGATTTTTCTATTAAACCTAAGAGTGCAGCCCGACCCTCAGGAATGTGGTGATTGCTGTAGTTTTCAGGTTAAGACATTATTGATAGTCAGTAGACAAAAATAATCTTAGGGAGTAACTTTAGAGAAAAACATGTTTTTCACATAATCCTTTGACTGTAGCCAGAGCCTTTAATTGATATCTGTATACCTGTTCTTATCCTTTCAACCCATGATATTCACCAGAATGTATCCAATAGTTATGCTTTGACTGCATGAGAGCTGTTTTTTACCCTCATATACTAATTGTTTAAACATTCTATGTAACCTTGAGAAACAAGCGTTCTTTAAAGTTTTATGGAATGTGAACGCTGTTTTAATCAGTTTCTTTTTTTACTAGGAAACTTGAGAAACAAGTATTCTTTATTTTACTAAGAAACTTGAAAAATTAGAATGATTTCATCCTGCCAATTTTTACAAGATGTATACTTGCTGTGTTTAAAAAAATGCATAAAAACCCTGAAGAAAAAATAAACTTTGAGCAGTCCGGATAAGAGGCTGTCTGTCTCCGTGTCGTTTGTCTTGTCTTTGTCTTGTCTTTATGTTTTCTGTCTCAGCCCTTACATAGGGGGCCCTGGACCAGTCCTGATACGAGGCTGATTCCAAGAGACTGACTTCACGTCATCTCTCACACCTAGACCAACCCTCACGCAGGTGAAACCTTGGACCAGCGGAAGCCCTGAAGTAGGAGCTGGCCTCCTCTCAGGACGAACCCCGGCAAAAAGTGTCATGAAATGCTCCTAAGATGAAATGCCATCAAATGAAATTTGTACTTTTGTCCATAAGAAGCTGTCAGAAGTCGGCCTCGAAGTGTTTCGCAGCGGTAATGGGGTAAGAGGTGGGGCCAAGAGGATTTGAAGTGGCACATAAGAAGTGTCAATACAGTTACATACAATCCATAGTTAACAAAACAACTTGAAACTCAGTAGACACCACTAGAAAATGATTATATAATTTTAAAATACAGTTTTTCATTTAAAAACATAAATAAAGATTACGTTTGAAAAATAAAAAAATCAAGATTTTAGCTTACTCACTTTAAACAGTGGCCAAAACCGTCAATAACATATTTAACTTTCTAAATAGCCTTAAAAAGTTAATTTATTACAGACTAAAAACAGTTGCTGTATTTTCAGGTTTTGACTAATATGAAAATAACCTCATTTGTTAGGAGAGATAAAAAGTATATACAAGATATGAAATCATGAACTTTCACAAAAGTAATGTAAAGTATTTTCACTTGTTTAAATAAATTAAGGAAACAACCAAAATGACATTTTTACATAGTAAAAGAAGTAAGTAATTTGGGAGAAAATAAACTATCATTATATTTAAATAAACACAAACAAAACCTATTCGGATGATGGTTTTAATTTGATTGTCTTCATGAAGGTTTTGTACTTGATGGCAATGGTGCTTTTCCTTTCTGCTTAGCAGCCTTTTCCATTTTTATCTGTAAAATTAAAATACCTGTTGATACAATAACTTGTAAAACATCCTCAAGAAAAAAAGGTTGTACACACCTTGTATGGATCCATGTCTCATTTATCACAGCCATTTCACAGTTATTTAGCAATCATTAAGCTGCTAAATTCTAAAGCCAAAATCTAATTGTTCAAGGGACCTAATTGCATTTTTAAACTATGGTTTGATTTCAACTTTACAGAAGCATTTGAATAAAAATAACAAAGTGAATATTGCTTTGGAGAAAATTACTAAGTGTATTTTAACTGCCACTTAAAAACTCTTTTACAGACGCTTAAATACCTAACCTTACATCCAGCCTATGCATATTCCCTACAGAATACACCTAATGCAGCTGAATTATCTCTGGAACATAGACTGCTTTAAGGACAGTTTCCTATAATTCTGGTTTTTACATTTCCACAGTTAACCTTCCTGAAGGCTGTTCTCCACTGTAACTAAAGCAAAGAAGAAGCTTGCATACCCTGATAGTGGCTTCCTGACCTTTTAGAAACATTAAAACCCTTTCCATGGGAAAAAAGGCCCCAGGGGGCAGAAAGCCCACTTGCCTATTACAATTCCCAGAGGCAGCACCACTGCATTATCCCTGCAAGAGAAAGGGGGAGAAAATATGGGGCATGATAGGTAGAGGCAGGGCCTCCTACCTTCTAAGGTGATAGGAATAATATCAAGAAACCAGAAGGGACCTAGTACCCAATCTTACCGAATTGCAAATCACAACTTCCTGATTATAAAATGTATGTATCTCACCTTTGTCTCATCCCCATTTTTTCCCTCCCTCTCCTCTTTGAGTTGGTTAGGAACCTCATTCAGAAATCATACATTCAGGGGTATCTGCGTGGCTCAGTTGGTTAAGCATCTGACTTTGGCTCAGGTCATGATCTCATGGTTTGTGGGTCTGAGCCCCACATCAGGTTCTGTGCTGACAGTATGGAGCCTGCCTGAGATTCTCTCTCTCTCCCTCTCTCTCTGCTCCTCCCCAACTTCCTCTCCCTCTCTCTCTCTCTCTCTCAAAAATAAATAAACTTTAAAGAAAAAAAAGAAATCATACATTCATATCACTCTTATACATTGTATCAGTCAGCAGGTCATCTGAAGGACCTCCAAAGAATATACTAAGGCAAAGATTATAGGCATCGGGGTTGGATAAAAGAGCATTTGAATCTTTACCATTTATTAACTATTTGAGGCAAGCTACATAACCAATACTTTTCTCATTTGTAAAAAGAGGTCATAATAATAGGTGGTTCTCAGGTTGTTCTAAAGGTATAAATAAGACCATATATATAAAGATCTAGGTACTTAATAAGCAGTCAACAAATCCTTTTCCCTCTTTTAGGGTCAACTGTTAGCTTTATGGAATATCAAAAAAGAAAGAAAATGCTAAATAATCGAACAAAGCCAAAGCAGGGTTTCCTCACTTCAGACAGTACTTAGCAAATATATCCACCTAATCTAGGGTCTGAAGAGCAAAGATTATCTCCCCCTTCCTTTTTTCTTTTTCAATTTCCTGGCACTAACAGCAATAGCACTTTGTACCTAGTTGACTTTTGATAATTGTTTCCTTAATAAAATTCTCCTTTCTTGGAGATAAGAGACCAAGGGTCATCCACAATGGAAGAAAATAACTTGACCTAAGATATAAAAGAAGCAGTGAAGCAATTCTTCAATAATATCTAGAAGTAGTTAGTAAACCATGTTACCACAAAGGCTTCATTTATCAAAGCCAACTCACATTTATCATAGATCCTTCCCCACACTAAATGTTACCAACGATTAGCAAAGGGTACAAGCAAAAACCAGATATAGACATCACATTGCTTTCTAAACGGACTTGACCCATCAGACTGAGCTTCCCAATTATCCCTTTTCCCTCAACGGTGCGTATCTTGGTTTTCTGGAGTAAAATGCAAGTACTAATAATGTGTATAGTGCATGACAGCTCAGAGGAAGTTGTTTAGCTTTGAGCTTCTTAGTTTTTATAATCCATTAATCACATAGTCTGGAGAGTTTATAAGCTCTGTCTCATAACTCCATAAATCACACAAGCTGGAGAGCTATAAACTACATCTCATAAATCCATAAATTCTAGGTCTATTTATAATAAGCAGCCTGAATTGGCCAGGTATATCCTCTAAAACGATCACAGATAAGAACTCCCCCCATTATCTTCCCACAAGCAAATACCAGCTGGCATGTTTTCAAGGAGTCAATACGACCCAGGATTCTGGAGGAGGGAAGGAAGGAGTTTTAGAACCCTGTCCCTCATGAGCCTAAGACGAAAAACTAAAATTCAGCTGTGCACCTGTGTATTCCAAGAATGGAGACTGATTTAATTTAAAAAGTCTTTCTTTAATGATACCTTAAAAACAGCCTTTTCTTTCTTCACTCTGGCCATTTAATCTCCCTTCCTGAGATACCACCATCACCTCTTTACTTGAGATGAGAGCTTACTAGTAAGGTAGCCACTAGCCACGTGCGGCCTACTGAGGACTTGAGATGTGGATGGTGTGACTGAGGAAAATAATTTTAAGTTTCAGTTTATTTAAATTTAGACTTCTAGGGGCGCCTGGGTGGTTCAGTCGGTTAAGCCGCCGACTTCGGCTCAAGTCATGATCTCATAGTCTGTGAGTTTGAGCCCCACATCGGGCTCTGTGCTGATGGCTCGGAGCCTGGAGCCTGCTTCGGATTCTGTGTCTCCCTCTCTCTCTGCCCTTCCCCTGCTCACACTCTGTCTCTATGTCTCTCAAAAATAAATAAATGTTAAAAAAAAATTTTTTTTTAAATTTAGACTTCTAGAGCCACATACAATGAATAGCTACAGCACTTGTATAGAACATTTGCATCACTTCAAAAGTTCTAGTTCTTGCTCTGCCTTAAATCATATCCAAGACTCTCCCCCTCTACTTCAAAATTCTTCATTGGAAAAACCAAATCTCTGCCCCCTACACCCTTCCTCTCCTCTTGGAAGGTGAATTTATTTAATGGTCTCCTTTTACCACACCTTCAGTTACTCAATAAGTTACAACAAAAAGTGACAAGAGTGTCTTTACTTTCATGTCACTTATTACCCAATTGAAGAGATAATAGCCACAGAGCAACTATAAAATGATCCTAAGGAAAGCACTTTAGAGAATGTATCATATGGCTGGATACCATCCCCTGTACCTCATCAAACCGACGCACTTTCATCTGGCAATAAGCGAAAACAAAACTCTTAGATATGAACACTGCCAGGAAACACATCAAATGTGTAAGTATATGGCATGTATGAAAGCGTATGATCAATTAATAAGTGTTTCCTTTTTCAATTTTCCATAAAAATTTACTGAAAAGTTATTATGTGCAAGGCACTGTAGTTAATTCTGAGGAAAATATAAAGAGGAATGAAATACTGTTTAACCCCAAGGAGTTTATAGTGTGGTGGAGAATGGAAAATTATCACTAGTGAAAGCTGGGAAAACATCAATACTACAGTTGCTAAGCTCTGAGAATCACTAACATACATTTATGTTTCGTGTTCTGTTTCTTAAAGACTAATGGGTAATTTTAATTTGAGTCTAGATATACCTTGAATGCACTGAGAAGAAGAAATATTACATATTAAGAATTCAAGAGGAGCGCCTGGGTGGCTCAGTCGGTTGAGCGTCCGACTTCAGCTTGGGTCAGGATCTCGTGGTTCACGAGTTCAAGCCCCGATCAGGCTCTGTGCTGACCGCTCGGAGCCTGAAGCCTACTTCGGATTCTGTGTCTCCCTCTCTCTGCCCCTTCCTCACTCACACACTCTATCTCTTTCTCTCTCAAAAATAAACAAACATTTAAAAAAAAAAAAAAGAATTCAGGTACATGTAATTTACAAATCTGCTGATGGTTGATGTTTATTATTGACAATTTCATTTGTATATTTAGTCAATCTTTATGACCCTCATAAATTACCTAGTGTATTAGATATCATATTATTCATTCATCCTGTTTCTCTCTGAATCATTATAAATAAGCCTCAAGGCCTAAAACCAGCAATAAGTAGAGACTTACAATTTTCAATGATGATCCGCAATCAAGATGTAGTTCTCCTGTGTCTTTGTCACAAGTAAATGCTTAACTTAAGCAGATTTCTCCACAGACTTACCCTTTCTTGGTATCGTCTTTCAAAGAAAGCCATATCATCCTCTCCAGGTCTCTTTAAGGAAGAAACCTGACCACTTGTACCTACTAAGAAAAAAATGTCTAAGTATTATATTTATGTAATTGTAAATTCTCCTGAAATTAAAATAAAAAAGAAAAGAAAGCTTTCCTCTTACCAATGATGAATTCTTATTTTTCAAGCCAGAATGGTCTAAAGGGTAGTTAATCCTACCACCTGATTATTTTTTAGAATGCAGAGCATTGCAAGACGAAGTAATTTTTATTGGCAAACATTCTCCTAATGTCCAACTGGTTCATATTAAATACCATATAGCTACCTTGCATAAGAGCACACTAAGCTTCCTTCAACTACGTTTTAAATTTTACAGCAAAACTAGAAATTCATGTAACACCATAACGGATAATGCACAGAAGTAATGACAGGAGGTCTGTGCAGTGTGAATGTTTGTGTTCCCCTCAGATTCATATGCTGAAATCCTAGTGCCTAGTGAGACGGTCTTAGGAGGTGGGGTAATGAGTATGGAATCCTCACGAATGGGACTGCTGTCCTCACAGAGATCCCACAGAGATCCCTCAACTCTTCCACTATATGAGGACACAATGAGAAGGGACCTGCTATGAATTAGGCAGAGGGCCTTCATCAGAACACAACCATCTTGGCACCCTGATCAGGATTTCCCTGCCTCCAGAACCAGAAGAAATAAACTGTCATTGTTTATAAGCTACTCAGTCTACGGTATTTTGTTATAGCCACCTGAATGGACTATGGCAATTTGTATAAGCAACTAAGATACTACCTGCCTTGAAACTTTTCAAAACTAAAATAATTTTAATCATTTTCCATGGTATTCACTTTTTTTTTTTTACAGAGAGGGAGAGAGAGCAGGGGAGAAGGGCAGAGGGAAAGACAGAATCTTAAGCAGGCTCCATGCTCAGCACAGAGCCCAACACAGGGCTAGATTCCACACCCTGGGACCATGACCTGAGTCAAAATCAAGAGTCAAATGCTCAACAGGCTGAGCCACCCAGGTGCCCCTTTGGTATTCACTTTTTTAAACTAAACAAGCACTAGTTTATGTTGTAAAAGGAATTTAAAATTGCTTCAGAAAGGAAAAGCAGGTTTTCATAAAGAAGACACTAAGTGCACTAAAAGCCTGGTTCCACGAAAAGCTCACCTTCATTTCAGGTGAATGTGCTGCTTGGGTCCTTTCATATCCAAAAAAAGAATACAACCCAAACACATGTTCTAGTTTTTAAAGCGTATAAATTCACCCTCAACGAGCAACACAAAAATCACCTAAGTACAGACAATCAGCACAGAGTATAATCACACTCTGTCAACTATCTAACAAAAGCCTTACCAAGACAAATAAGAAAAAGTGCTTAGAATGTGTGCTGCCTATCTATTCATCTCAAAACTCTGGGTCTTTCCCTGGATTCTCTTGGACCATTTGAGCTAAGTTGCTTGTAGAATCACCTTCATTGAGTGCATTTTAATGATATGTTACCATTTATCCAGTAAAACTGTATTTTACCACTTCTGCTATCAGAAATGACCAACCACAAGCTGCATTTGCTGGAAAAAAGTTTTCACGGACCTTGGGACACTGCATCATTGAGGTGCACGCTATAGACACACCTTTAAAATCCAGCACTGGTGTAACTTTCATTAGCACCGCGGAACCCATAATAATATGATGAGTCTTTCTAACAATGAAAAATATTTGGCTGGTCACCCCTTTGGCTGGGCCTTGGATGCAACTACACTCAGTCAAAACTGAAGTTTAATTACATCAGCAGCAATGACATCAACCTGGAAAGTTAATATAATTGTCTCCTTTTTCTTGGTTTACATTTCTTACTTCTATCTATATTTTATCATTACTTTGTTGTGTGTAGTTTCTGTAAGTAGCCCTAAAATCCCTTGTGGAGAAAGTCAGGGTACATGAAAAGGTTGTATGAAATTACAAATAAAAAGAAAAAAATTCTCATTTAAAAATATTTGTAAATATTAAATACCTAATGCACCATAAAAATTCCTTCTTCAGTGGCACCTGGGTGGTTCAGTTGGTTAAGCATCTAACTTCGGCTCAGGTCGCTCAGGCTTCGGCTGATCTCATGATCTTTGAGTGTGAGCCCCGCATTGGGCTCTCTGCTGACAGCTCAGAGTCTAGACCTACTTTGGATTCTGCATCTCCCTCTCACTCGCTGCCCTCCCCTACTTGCGCACTGTCTCTCTCTCTCTCAAAAATAAACGTTAAAAAAAATTCCTTCTTCAACGTTTTTTCTTGTTTTAATAAAGGAAATAGAATACAAGCGCTTAAATGAATAAAACTCATGTATACGTGTAATTTATATGTATATGCATAATTTATGAATGACAAAACCTTGCTAACTTCACAGGATTACATCCTGATTGGGAGAGCCTGAAAGGATCAAGGCAGTCCACTAGAGGGCTCTCTTACTCAGACATCAAAGCAACAACGTGCAAGAATAAGGTTTTAAAACTTCAAATTATTGAATTATTAGAATACTCATAATGCTCAGGTTTAGCAATTTTGCCCCAAAAAAGGAAGTTTCTTGCTTTTTTTCTCAGTGCATGGTGAATATAAAAGTAAAATGAGAACCAAACTCGGAAATACTGAGGAAAAAAAGATCTAGAAAATGAAATCAATCTACATTCTTATATACCACATCTAAAAATATTTGTCAATTTATTTTCATTGCCACCTGTTACTGTTTCTGGAGAGGAACTAGATGATGCTTGAAATGCTTTTATGAATGGGTGGTCCATGGCTGTAACTGGAGAGTCTAAAAATTCCACTGAAGGTGCACCTGGTAACAAAATATATGAAGAATGAAAATTAAATCTCTATTTGTTAGGATGCAAAACAGTTACTTCCATGCAAAATAAATTAGAACCTCAGCAGAATAATTAGAAAAATCCTTTCTATAAAAAATTTTTTATTTAAACTTTGATCTGCCATAAAAAGAGAATTAGGTTAAAGTATTTTTTTAATTTCTCAGAGATATTTTTCACAGAAAAAAATTATGCATGAATAGAACTATATCAAAGAGATATAAAACCTTAATATAGTCACAAAAACACTGTCAAAAGCAAGATATTCATGGGATCTGAGTGGCTCAGTCAGTTAAGCATCTGACTTCAGCTCAGGTCATGATCTTGTGGTTCATGGGTTCAAGCCCCATGTCGAGTTCTGAGCTGACAGCTCAGAGCCTAGAGCCTGCTTCAGATTCTGTCTCCTCCTCTCTGTCCCTCCCCCACTTACACACGAATGCTCTCTCTCTCTCTCAAAAATTAATAAACATTTTTTTTTTTAATTTAAAAAGCAAGACATTCGTGACAAAGAACCTCTAGGTGAAGAGGGCAGAATAAGTTTATTTTTATTCTTTTCCTCTCTGGGAAACCATCTCAAAACGAAGTATGAAAAATAAAGAAAATTTCAGTTAAATAAAGAAACACCCACAAATTATGAATACCAATTGCTAAATACATTGACTTTTGAATCAAAAGTAAGGAAGCTGGGGCACAGTCGGTAAGCGTCCGACTCTTGATTTTGGCTCAGGTCACGATCTCACAGTCCATAAGCTCGAACCCTGCATCGCGCTTTGAACTGACAGCACAGAGACTCCTTGGGATTCACTCTCTCCCTCTCTCTCTGCCACTCCCCCCTCTGTGCTCGCTCACTCTCTCTCTCTCAAAATAAATAAACCTAAAAAAATCTTTAAAAAATAATAAAATGAGTACTTCCTTACAACCTAAACAATTGCTTATTCTTTCAGATCGCTGCCTGCTCCTTCCCCAGCTCCTCTCTCACGTGGCTTGTGGGAATATAAGAGAAGGGGCTCAGGTCCACTCAGGTCCCTGTGCTGTCCTCTGGCTGCTGCATGCACTACTGATCTCAAATGCTCAAGGCTGGTAAGCGGTAATTTAGTCTTCCAGCTTGGTAGATCCTCACACTTGCTCTCACTAGTAGTACAGACCCCTCAGTGCCTGCTATTTCCTCTACTGAATGCCCGCAGAGGTCAGGGGATCCACCTCTAGTTCTGCTCGGGGTTCTTTTGCTATGATAGATGTCAGGGCAGATCCACTGCCTAACAGCTCAACTGCTGGCCAACCACCCACTAGGAGCTGGGAATGATGGACTCCTGCATCATAAAGGAACCAAATTCCAGCTAGATGTCACCTCTGTCCAGGACTCTACATGGCTAATAGAGCAGATGTCCCTCTGCCCCAGGGTCCCCTACATCTGATATCGAGACAAAAACATCTTGTTTCCTCTCCTCATTCTCACCTTTCTTCACCCCACCTTCCCTTGGGGGCCAAAACAGAGAGGTTTGCTTTCTTTACATTATAAAGATGCTTAAATGATAAAATACCAGAAGTCACAAGACGGCAAATATGCCAGTTCTTCCCACTATTCCCTAGCACTGTTCTGCAAGTATCAGCCATTGTAATTGGGCAAGAGTAAGAGCCAGAAATATTGGAAAAGGAAAAATACCATTATTTACAACATCAACCAAACATTGATTTTAAACTCTTAAGATTAAGTAATAATGACTGGCAACAAAAGCAGCCAATTTTTTTTTTAATTTTAGGTAGGCTTCCACAGCCAATATGTGGCTCGAACTCATGACCCCCAAGATCAAGAGTCACATGCCCTACTGACTGAGCCAGCCCACATTTGCTTTTATATTAACAAATAATAACCAGCTAAAAAAATATAAAGAAAAAAAAAACATGTATGATAGCTATAAAGAAAGGAAAGAAATACCTAGAAATAAAATTAAGAAAATTAAGAAACAGGTGGAAGACTTTCATGAAGATAACTTCAGAATTCTACCCTACACAGAAGACAAATGAAGAGACTCAATATTTTAAAATATCAATTCTTCCTGGGGCACCTGGGTGGCTCGGTCATTTGCATGGTGACTCTTGATTTCAGCTCAGGTCATGATCCCAGGGTCATAGGATTGAGCCCCATGTTGAGCTCCATGCTGAGCGTGGTGAGCCTGCTTAAGATATTCTCTCTCTCTCTTCATCTCTTTTAGGATGCCTGGTTGGTTAAGCATGTGACTCTTGGTTTTGCCTCACGTCATGATCTCGTGGTTCGTGGGTTTGAGCCCCACATCGGGCTCTGTGCTGACAGTGCAGAGTCTGCTTGGAATTCTCTCTCTCCTTCTCTCTCTGCCCCTCCCCTGCTCGCTCTTTCTTTCTCAAAATAAATAAGTAATCTTTAAAAATTAAAAAAATATATGTTATCTTTCTAACTCTGCCCTTCTCCCCTGCCTATGCTCTCTCTCTAAAAAACAACAAATATAAAAAAATAAAAAATAAAATATCAATTCTTCCTACATTAATCTATTCATTCAATGTGTTATCAACTAAATAATAGAATATTTTGTAATAATAGAATGTTTTCAAAAAATAATGCCAAAGTTCTGAAAAAATTAGAGTAAGAAGAATAAGTCCGGAAAATTCCTTTTTTATTTTTTTAATTTTTTTTTATGTTTATTTCTGAGAGAGAGAGACAGAGTACAAGCAGAGGAGGGGCAGAGAGAGAGGGAGACACAGAATCTGAGGCAGCCTTCAGGCTCTGAGCTGTCAGCACAGAGCCCGACGCAAGGCTTGAGCCCACAAACTGCGAGATCATGACCTGAGCTGAGGTTGGACACTTAACTGACTGAGCCACCCAGATGCACCTGTTTTTACTTATTTTTGATAGAGAGAGAGACATATAGCACAAGCGGGGGAGGGGCAGGAGAGAGGAGACACAGAATCTGAAGCAGGCGCCAGGTTCTGAGCTGTCAGCACAGAGCCTGATGTGGGGCTCGAACCTGTAAACCACAAGATCATGACATGAACCAAAGTCATGACATGAACCAAAGCTCAACTAACTAAGCCACCTAGGTGCCCCAGGAAATTTTTTAAGTAAAAAAATGAAGTCATAAATATTAGTTTATTATAAAGTTATATTATTGAAAACAGTATGGTTGTTGCACAGAAATAGCCAACAATGAAGTAGACTAATAAGCCCGGAGCACTTTCAGGACTGGACCCAAACCTACCACTTACTAGCTGAATAACAAAGAATGAGATACTGCACTTTTCTGCTGAGTTTCCTTATCTGCAAAATAAAAGTAACAATAGTACCTAACTCAGAATAACGGGAGGCTAAATGAGTTAATAGATGTAAAGAGGCTGGAAAGACTCCTGGCAGTACAAAGCTGCAATCATCATAACATCATTATTCTTAATATTTTTTTTTCACTTGTAACTGGATCTTCTGTAACTATTTCAAGAGCTTAATGCAATCATGCACCTAGGAAAACTAAAAAATGATTTACCTATGGAATTTAACAAGCTAGTTGTAAAATTACCTAGAAGAGAAAATGCATAGATATATCAAGGGAATCTTGAAACACACACACACACACACACACACACACACACACAGGAGGAATTTATCATACCAAATATCAAAACACACTATCAAGAATAATAAACAAAAATATGTAATATTGGCACAAGATAGACAAATAGGGCAATGCCACAAAACAGTGAGTATGACAGAATATGATAATGGTGAAATTTCAAATTACTAAGAAAAGATGATATTAAGATAACTTGCCACCAATCTGTACAAAAACTGAAGTTATATATAACTCACGCTTTCCCAAAAAATACATTCCAAATACATGAAAAAGCTAAACATAAAAACAAAAAATTAAGTATTAATGTAAAATGAAGGTGAACATTAATTATAAAATTGCCTCCAAAATTTAAAAACTGTGTTAAAAGAAAACAAAACAAACAAGGGGCGCCTGGGTGGGTCAGTCAGTTAAGTGTCCAACTTGGGCTCGGGTCATGATCTCACAGTTCATGATTTCAAGCCCTGCGTCAAGTTCTGTGCTGATAGCTCGGAGCCTGAAGCCTGCTTTGGATTCTGTGTCTCCCTCTCTCTCTGCCCCTCCCCTGCTTGTGCTCGCTCTCTCTCAAAAATAAATAAGTAAACATTAAAAAAAAAAAAAAGACAAAAGAACCAATGACAGATTGGAAGAAAATATCTGCAAAATACATGACAAAAGATCAGTACACAGAATATAGAAGACTTCCTATAAATAAATGAGAAAAGATAAAAACATAAAAGTGAGCCAAGTATATGAACAGGTAGGTATAGAATGTAAAACAGCCAATAAATATGAGAAGACTCGTGTCTGACTAATAACCAGGGAAATCAAACTGAAACAATAACATTTCATGCATCAGACTGGCAAAAAATTCAGTTTAATGATATCAATGATCAGCATAAATGTGAGAAAAAGGGAAGCTAAAAACTCAAAAAAATCACTAGAGGAAATCCAAACAAGTGAGGCATTTTTGGAAGGCAATTTGACAGCATGTATTAAATCTCACACACTTCAACCCGACAATTATTTTACTTCTCTGTCTCCACCTTAGGGTCAAATTTATGTAGTATACAAGGAAGCAAGTTCAAGGACGTTTTTGGCAGGACTGTACGTAAAGGCAAAAAACAAAAAGGAAACCATCTGAATTCTATGAACAAGGTTTAGAAAATCTCAAAATCTGCCATGATAGAAGGGGGCCCTGGCCAGCGGGCAGGGCTGAGAAGGCAAGATCAGCCCCATGCACTTGTGTTTTACAAGGAAACACTCCCAAGAACTGTAAATATGTACATCTGTCTGCCTGTGTGCCTTCAATGCAGCACCACTAATTTATTAAAAGCAAAAAATCTAAGGAAAAGAAATCACAGAAATGGTTTAGAAAACCTGATAAAAAATATATATTAAAAAAAGAAAGAAAGAAAACCTGATAAATCTATAGCGTGAAATACTATGCAGCAGTTTAAAAAGAATTAAATAGATTTGTGTGTCCTGATATGACAGGCCTTCAAATTTTTTCCGAGTTAAAGACTATAAAAATGTATGCTAAAAAGAAAAATATCAATTGTTGACAACGAATTACTCTCGGGAGAAGAATCTCGGGTTAAGAGAAGTGTTCAAGGGATCCTTGTGGTATTTTTTTTTAAGTTTATTTATTTATTTGGGGTTGGGGGAGAGGGGCAGAGAGAGAGGGACAAAGAGAATCCCAAGCAGGCTCTGTGTTATTAGCATGGAGCCGTGATGGGGAACTCAAACTCACAAACCATGAAATCATGACCTGAGTTGAAATCAAGAGTCGGGCACTTAACCAACTGAGCCACCCAGGTTCCCCCAGTACTTCTATTGTTTGAATCTTTTATAATAAGAAAATATTTGTTCATATTTATATATGTAATGAAAAAATGAAAAAAAAAAAGAATACAAAAAAATCCCTATACAAAGTATTTAAAGTAGACAGGAACCTAGGCACCTGGGTGGCTCAGTCAGTTAAGCCACCAACTCAGGACTTCAGCTCAGGTCATGATCTCACGGTTGGTAAGTTAAAGCCCCTCATGGGACTCCACACACTGTGAGCATGGAACCTGCTTGGGATTCTCTCTCCCCCCTCCCTCTCTCCACCCTTCCTTTGCATGCATCGCACTCTCACATGCGCACACTCTCTCTCTGTCTCAAAATAAACTTAAAAAAAAAAAAAACAATAGGGGCGCCTGGGTGGCTCAGTTAGGCGACCAACTTCGGCTCAGGTCTTCGGCTCAGGTAATAATCTCACAGTTCATGGGTCTGAGCTGTGTGTCAGGCTCTATGCTGACAGCTCAGAGCTGGACAGCTGGAGCCTGCTTCAGATTCCGTGTCTCCCTCTCTCTCTGCCCCTCTCCCACTCATGCTCCATCTCTCCTTCAAAAATAAACAAGCATTTAAATAAATAAATAAATAAATAAATAAATGAATGAATAAATAAATAAATAAATAAGTACATGGGAACCATATTCTCCCCAATCCTATTCTACTCAGAAGAAATAAAAAAAAAAGAAGATTCCAGCTATCTTCAACACTTCAAGATATAGCCAACTGAACTTTTCCTTATATTACTTAACTTTCGTGTATGCAAGCAGTGTGTGCATACATTATTATAAATGTGATAACATGTACATGTGTGCATAGACATGCACACATAGACATGAGGCTGTTTCCAAAATGAGATGGCTATAATGGCAAAAAAAAAATGCATACAAGAGGGTAGCAGTTAGGTAAACTCTATCATATCAAATTAAAGAAATATTCAGTTATTACAAACAACAGAGTTGTGGGTTGAGATTCGGGTATTGGGGTAGGTGTGATCTTTTTATTCTTATGTTCTCTGAATTTTCTATAATGACCATGTATTGCAATAAAACCTTTATAAAAAAATAAAAATCAAATGAGAGACTATTTTCTGGAAAAAACTAAAGAATATAAAGTATAAATACGGGACTTCACTATTCTCAGCACACTATAAAAACAGTATGACAAACTCACACTCCATAGATGGTCACTCACCAATCCCGCTGTCATCTAATCGCATGTAGCCTTCTGCCAGCGAGCTGAAGCCAGTCAAGCCTCCCATTGCTGCATAAGGGACATCCTGTCCCACTGGTTTCCCCTGAGCCAGTCTTTCTTGCTTGGTTTCCACTACTGTGTCATGAGCATATGCAGGCTGACCACAAGCACAGGTGAAGCAACTATGGAATCCTGAACACTTGGAACCTGAATCAAGATGTAAAGGGAGTTAAACGTCTTTAAATATAGGTACTAAGCTGTCTGCCCTAAAAATGTTAGCTTGGCCACAATCACCTGAATCCAGATCCCTCATATGCTGTCCTCTGGCCTCTGTAACTCTAATCTCCAGCCCTTGAATTCCCTCCCAGCCACTGCTCTCACTTCTGTAAGGTGGTGAAGCGAATAAGGTAAAGTAAGGTAAGGCATGTAGCAGAAAAAAAAAAATTAGAAAAATCAACTAAGACTAAAAGAAATTTGGCTAACACCGGGGAGTTAGGAAATGTAGGCCCTCTCCTCAAATACTCAGTTAAAAGCTGGTGTGGGCAGCCCAGTGGTAGGACCAAGTGAAGAGAGAATGTGGAAACCTACCTATGGATTAATGCCTCATAAAAGCCATATAGGAAAGCCAACCCACAGACATAGAAAGGACACAATGGAATACTGTTGAACAACATAAAGGAAAGAAGTACTGACACAGGCTATAACATGGATGAGTCACACAAACATCATGCTAAGTGAAAGAAGCCAGTTACAAAAGGCTACATATTCTATGATTCCATTTAAATGAAATGTCTACGATATGCAAGTCCATACAGACAGTAGGTGATTATTGGTTGCCTAGGGCTGAGGGAGAAGAAGGAATAAGAAATGACTACTAATGGATATGGAGTTTCTTTTGGGAGTGACAAAAATGTTCTAAAATCAACTGTGCTGATGGTCACACAACTCTATGAGTATATTAAAAACCATTAAACTGTACCCTTGAAATGGATCAGTTATATAGTATTTGAATTATATCTTAATAAAATTGGCATATGTTTAAAAAACCAAGCCATACTGAAATGGAGCCTAAAATACACCATTAACAAAATTTTACACGCTCACACATCCAAAAAATGTGTACACAATAAATAAGTTTCTGGGGCCCCTGGGCAGCTCAGTCGGTTAAGTGTCCAACTTCAGCTCAGGTCATGATACCACGGTTCATGAGTTCAAGCCCCGCGTTAGGTTCTGTGCTAACAACTCTGCCCCGCCCCTTCCCTCTCTCCACCTCTCCCCTGCTCACACTCAGTCCCTCTCTCTCTCTCAAAAATAAACATTAAAAAAATTTTTTTAATAAATAAATGAACAAGTTTTATCCAACTACTTCCATACTTAGCCAATGAAACACATTTATTCCTGCCATTGTCATTAAAAATGTTTTATAACATATTTCAATTCCAACTGCTATGAAAACTGGAATAACTCTCTCCTGAAGAAAACACTTAACTAATGTCCTACCTATTTCAAGGGGTTTTTAAAAGGATGATCAAGTGGAAGGGCATAAAAGATGGGGGCTGGGATTCGGGAATAGGTATTGAGACAAGAGTGCTAACACACATAAAGTGTTAAAATTACTTTGTTACATTTTATTTTTCCCTTCAGCCTATGTTTTAGGCAATAACATAATAATCTACCAGCAAAGCATAACATTTCTTCAACTTATCAAATCCTTTTTGACAGCCTGTAAATACAATTTAGTTGATAAAATTCCCACTCAAAAATTTAAATCACATCACGTCTGGGTATTCTTTAAAATCTATTACTGTCATTTAACTTATTTTAATTACATGTGGTTAAGGCTTAGGATTGCAAAGCATACAAATAACTCAGAGCTTTTCCACAAACATAACGTGTTAGACTAGCTATTCATCAAATTTCTCTGTGTTCTTTAATACTGACTACGTAGCTGAATAAAACTGCCACAAAGACATTAAGAAGCACAAACATTCTGTTGGGTGTGTTTATAATAACGGAACTCACAGGCGTTGCACAGAAAGCCAGGCGCAGCCCTGTGCTGATCGGCAAAGTGCTTGCACCTGCAGCGAATGGGCTGTGTACCATTAAGAGGGACGTAAAGGTAAGCCCTGCACTCGCAGCCAGTCACTTGGCAAGGGAGACCAATGGGGCGCTGCTGTGGAATCGTCTCAAAGTCAGTTTTATGTTGTTTATACCTAAAAAACATCAAAGGGAAGAAATAAAAACAATGCAGGTATTGCTGGAAATTACGAGAGTTCTATTCTGTTAAACGCACAATTATTCTCTTTTGTTTCGCTGCTCTTGCTGGTAAGGTCAAAACCAACTCCCTTACGGTATTTCTGTCAACTACATCAGAAATTGGTGGGGCGCCTGGGTGGCTCAGTCGGTTGGGCGGCCGACTTCAGCTCAGGTCATGATCTCGCGGTCTGTGAGTTCGAGCCCCGCGTCGGGCTCTGTGCTGACGGCTCAGAGGCTGGAGCCTGCTTCCGATTCTGTGTCTCCCTCTCTCTCTGCCCTTCCCCTGTTCACGCTGTGCCTCTATGTCTCTCAAAAATAAATAAACATTAAAAAAAAAAAAAAAAAAAGAAATTGGTGAGAAAAAACTTTCACTCTTTTAGATTTTTGTTTTTAGTTATTTAAGAACAGTTTTCACAGCAATATACCAAGAAATATAATTCCCTTAAAATAAGATTCTTTAATATGGACAACCTGAGAGTGTGGTAAAAGTTCTTTAAAAAAATTCCGTTTATCAAAGTGCATTGCTTAAATTTATTTTCACAGGTTTTCTATTTAAACTGAAATTAGTTCAATAAACATATATTAATGTAATTTATTTTAATATAATTTGTTAACTTTTAACTTCAAAACAAATTGTCAACATTTTTAAAAGTAAAAACTCTCTGTTAATTAAATCACTCTAATTTTCTTAAATAGGCTATTCACTTCCCGCTCTTAAGGTGACACTCAATAAAAAATATTAAATTTATTATTTTCAACATTAATCTAGGTAGTACAAGTTAAAATAGCAATGAGATACCATTTTTCACTTAGCAAAGAGAACCAACATTTTTTTTAAGTATACATAATTCACCATGCTGTCAAGAGTGTTACAAAAGAACCAATCTCATTTTCTGCTTCGAGAAACTTAAAAAGATCTGTCATTTCCATGGTGTATATAATTTCACATATAGCATTTCCTAATATATTTAATTGTTGAATCACTGTTATACACCTGAAACTAACATAATAGTGTATATCAACTATACTTGATCATATGTACATCAAATTTAATAGAAAAAAAACCCTTTAACCTGACAGTTCATTTTTTGAAAATATACCCTAACAAAATAATTCAGGGGATAGAAAGAGTTTTGTGCATAAAGATAATATCAGCAATAGTACTTACAATTTTTTTATTTGAAAAAAATTTTGTTTAATTTTAGAGAGGGAGAGCAACACACACACATTCACACATACACAACACATTAATAACCGAATGATAAGTAAATCACCAGACAACAGTTTTTAAAATTTTTAGCAGTGAAACCCCTTCTTCAAATAAACACTTTTACAGAACCATAATATATAAAATAGATAAAAGCAGAATTGATTAAAGCAAGGGAAAGAGCCAGAACTGGAGTCTGTCCTTCCCCTAACCTCCCCTTCTACCTGGTGCAGGCCTGAGACTCCCTCTGAGGCTCTAGGGAACATACAACGAACATCACTGGACTAGCTAAAATATTGAGCAGGTATTAAAAATCTTGTTTAAGGGGCACCTGGGTGGGTTAGTTGGGTGAGCATCTGACTCTCAATTTCAGCTCAGATCATGATCCCAGGGCTGTGGGAATGAGCTCACTTGGCATTCTCTTTCTCTCTCTGCCCCTCTCCCTGGCTCATGCTCTCCCTCTCTAAAATTAAACAAAATTTTTTTCAAATAAAAAAAATACCTTGTGATTACTACATAACAATGTGGAAACATTTCTCTGAATCTGTTATTAAAAACTTATTCAATATTTATGAGCACACGTAATTAACAACTAAATGAACTATGTGAAGAAAAAATACATGAATATGGTAAAAATGTACTGATAGCAGCTGGCTTTGGGTGGTGCGTCTTCTTTCTATTTTTCTATATATTCTTCATTTACCTTAGGGGCGCCTGGTGGCTCAGTCAGTTAAGGATCTGACTTTTATTTCGGCTCTGGTCACGATGTCATGGTTCTTGAGATCAAGTCTCACATGGGCCTCTGCGTTGACAGTATAGATTCTCACTCTCCCTCTCTCTCTCTGCTCCCCCGACTTATACTCTCTCTAAACTTAAAAATATAAATAAATAAATAGGGGTGCCTGGGTAGCTCAGTCAGTTAAGCATCCAACTCGGTTCAGGTCATGATCTCATGGTTCGTGAGTTTTGAACCCCATGCCTGGCTCTGCGCTGACAGTACGGAGCCTGCCTGGGATTCTCCCTCTCTGCCCCTCCCCCACTCGCTCACACACCCTCTCTCAAAATAAATAAGTAATAAACTTAAACTCTCTCAGAATAAATAAATAAACTTTAAAAAATAAATAAAAATAAAAACTTTTTAAAATAATAATTATCATATTTATAATACGGAAAAATAATAGTTTAGACAGATATCTCACTGAGTGACCAGTACTAAAGGACTTTTTGATGGAAGTTGGGTTGGGTCAATTTTGAAGGTTAATTCTATGCTACATAATTATACATATACGAGACTGGCAGTAAATTTATACAAGAATAAATGATAAAACCAACACAGGGGCGCCTGGGTGGCTCAGTCGGTTGAGCGTGCAACTTCGGCTCAGGTCATGATCTTGCGGTCTGTGAGTTCAAGCCCCGCATCGGGCTCTGTGCTCAGGGCCTGGAGCCTGTTTCGGATTCTGTGTTTCCCTCTCTCTTTGCCCCTTCCCCACTCATGCTCTGTCTCTCTCTGTCTCAAAAATAAATAAACATTGAAAAAAAATTAAAAAAAAAAACCAACACAAATTTACCAAACTCTTTCCACAGTTCTGAAAGATATCAACATAACCCTCATCCTCCATTCCTCTACAGCGTTTTTCTTTGGGGTTGCTAAATAAGTTTCAAGCCAATCTATACACAACATTACTCATCCTAGCAACTGCTTAACAAGGTTTGGCAGACAGAAGTCTGTAAATAGCAACTATACAAAGAGT
This sequence comes from Paguma larvata, assembly GCA_030068075.1. Taxonomy (NCBI): domain Eukaryota; kingdom Metazoa; phylum Chordata; class Mammalia; order Carnivora; family Viverridae; genus Paguma; species Paguma larvata. The sequence continues at coordinate 52,011,779 of CM057834.1, read as the reverse complement.
CTCTCAAGAGAGGGCCCCAGAAACTATCAGAACTGGGCGGTTCTCCTTCCATGGTTTCTTTGTAACAGAAAGTTAAAAGTTGTTACCTGAAAACACATAATAGGTTTAGTGATTTTATTTTGTATGATGCAGCTTTGCAGTTTTGAGTTTTACAACTGTGACCCATGACAGTAGTAGACTTTAACGTAGAACACAACAAACACAGCTAAATGCAAAACTCAGGTATAGGCTATATGCACCAATGACTGGAGACTCCTATATTTTCTTTCCTCCACGTGCTTTACTTGGAAAATGACCATTTGTAATAACCTGTGTGCTTGTATTTTTGTTCATTTAAAGAAAGGTATCAACACAACAGATTTCTTAAAATACAAAGGGAGATGAGTAAATTCGAGGAGAAATGCTTCTCTTTGTAGATTGTAACCTGCTCAGTGTGGGTCAACACAAGCAACCTTAAGGCAGTTTTGCCTTCTGATGACTTGTCCTCCGCTACCTAACCCAGTAGTAGGCAAAGTAGACCCCTAGCCGAGCTGCTGGGGTACCAATCTTGTTTAGCCAACTGTAAGAGAAAAGATGCCTAGGGTGATGGACTCATAATGAGTTCTAATAGAATAGAAATGTTTTAATTATAACAACAACAACAACAACAAAAACACTTTAGACAGTTTCTGGGTTATTATATAAAAGCGTATTTTTTAATGTTTCTCAATTATCACAAGTAATGTTATTTATCAAAGAAATATACGCTCCCCTACAGTTCTATTCTCTAATCTTACCTATGTGTACAAAAACACAGTGTCTCCAGACCCACAAGTTTACAATCCATGCCAGTCGGTGACCGCCAGCTCACAAATAATCTGTTCTTTAAGCGCATCGGTAATACTTTCTTTTTGTATTCTTCGTATTCTTCAGGAGTAAAAAGTTTCCCTCCATCGTCCTCTCCAACAATTCTACAACAACAAAAAATTCTCTTAAGGCTTGAATATTTATTTTCCAGATTATAAATACCAAACTCTAAAATTAAACTGTACTTGTACAGTCAAAGGAAATGCAGCTACAGCTTGATTTTTTATTTTAGGCTTATGTTATAGCAAAATTAGACACAATGGGAATAAAGCAAGAGGACTGCTCTTGTAAAAGAGCATGTAAAAGAGGATTGTAAATAAGTAAGTCAATGAACTCATAACATCTGACTTTACCAATCCAGGTTTATCACTGGAGAATTACCACAAATCCATCTCAATTTCTACTCTGATTCTGAAGCAAACATGCTCATTCTTTTCATTAAAAGCTGGAACCTAAACTCCTAAAAATTCTATTATTTTCCTCCTTTAAAAACAGTACTCCCCTAAAAAAAAAAAAATGGTATAAAAAAACATCAGTGTAGAAGGCCACATGGGTAATGGGAACCCGAACCCTGGCTGGGAGTTTAAACCCACAAATACCCTTGGATCTGCACACACTTAAACCCACATCTGTATTGCGTAATCATTGTTTAATTGTGTAATCATTGCTTAATTCCAAAACTATAACTTCAAAATTTATGGAAAAAATCAAGCCACCACTATTTCAAACAGCAGTTACAGAACAACCAAGGGATCTAGTTCAAGTGCATATTCAGAGTAATAGGTTTGGAGTGGGCCTGACAGTGTCCATTTCTAACAAGCTCCCAGTGATGGCCACACTGCTGGTCCATGATTGCTACACCTTGAGTAGCAAGGTTCTAACTTTTACAGCGAATTGTTACAGGTTATTTATGTTTACAAAAATAATTTTCCACCAGGCCTTAATATCTGAACCAGACAAGAGACCATATCTGGAGGCACACAATCCACAGATCTAAACATGTAAATCTCTAAGTTATCAATCAACAGCAAGGCCCACAACTCCCTGCTGGGAAAAGCCCTAGAGACGTGGAGGCTGAAAGAGCCGGCTCTGCCCTCCGTGACCGATGGATGGAAACTGTTCTGAGCACAGGACTCACGGCCTTACCTGGACCCACCTGAACTGGGGATGAGTCCTGACCCAACAAGCTCCTCACTCTTACTTGTCTGACTTAGAATTACCAAGCATTTCTAGGTGTTATGCGAATCTACACTGAGACAGCCAGAAGGAGTGAAGGTTAGCTAAGGAATCCGTTTCCGCTAATGCCCCTGGGTGACTTGGGGCGACCACCTTTAAGCAGAGCAGCCTCTCCCGCTCAGGTTTTCCAAGCCGCCCAGATTACCCAGACAGAGCAGTGACTGCCTCACTGCCCCTTTATACACACACATTCTCCTTCCCTTAACCCCTCATCCCCAACCCGGGGCTAAACCGCGCCCCGCTTCCACACCTCCACCCCACCCCCTCAACCGCACATCCTCCTGCCTGTCCCTCTCCAGGATTTCCCACTCACCCAGTCTCCTAACTGCCAAAAATGTTTCTTAGGAGACCGGAAAAAATAACTTCTCCGCAGGTGCATCAACCTTCCTCAGGGCCCAGGCCAGGAAGTCGTGTACTCAAGTCAAAGGGATGGCTCTGTTTTTATTTCCGTGAGAGGAGATTCTCCAGAACCACCGAAACTATACCAGTGTTTTTCTTCTAAAGTCAACACCTCGAGGTTGGGAGCACGCTGGAAGTTCAAGACATACCCTATTACTAAACTAACAGACAAACGATGTCTGTTACTCCTCCTAAGGCCCGAGCACTCGATGTGTAACTCTTCAGTGGCCGTTTGGAAAAAACACTTGGACCTGGGCATAAATGGAAGAGTTAATAATCCTTCCTGGAAGGGGTCAAAGCGGAGACCTCTTAAACACCCTCGGAAGAGACTTATTAGAGTAGAACTGCATGTCACTACAATATTTAATTACAAAAAGCCGAAACTTAAATCAATGTAAGTAAGCCTCCCCAACAGTCCGGGAAAAGATTCCAGGAGCCCCAGCGGGCGGCGCCCCGCCCCTGTCCGCGCCACCAAGCGCTCCTCCGGCGACGGGGACGCGGCTCCCCCGGGTTCTCCTCGCCCGGCCGAGCCGCAGCCTCACCTCCGGTACTCCAGGTAGTCGTCCACGGCCGCCGCGCCGTCGGAAGGCAACGTCAGCCGCTCCATGTCTGGGGGAAGCGAGAGGCGCCCAGTCCGCGCGCGCGGAGCCAGAGCTGCAACGGAGCAGACCTTGGAGGAGCCGGGCCGGCCCCGCCCCGCCGGCCGCGCCCCCTCCCGCCCGCGTCCTGATTGGCCGGACCGAAGACCGCAGCGAAGGCCTGCGGGCGCGCGCTTCCACCTGACGGCAGCTCCGGGCGCAGAAAACCTTCCGTCTCCAAGCGCAGCACATGCGGCTTGGCATGCTGTTTACCGGCGGGCACAAACCTGGTGCCTGTTGCCTCTCCCTACCCCTGGTCTTGCAGGCCTCCTTGTAAGATAACAAGTGACAAGGGAGTGCAGTGCCTTGCATATAATGGATGCCCAGAACATAGCTTATTTTTTTGTTCAGAGCTTTTCGCTGATTTTGAAAAGGTTCTGGATCGTTGGAGGCCCTGCTTCCCAGATTCCCCCAGTCGTGTTTTCAAAATTGGCGTTTAAAAAACTGATATAGGGAGGGGCCTGGGTGGCATCAGACTCTTGATTTTGCTCAGGTCATGATCTCACAATTTGGTTTGTGAAATGGGACCGGGGTCAGACTTTAGGCTGAGAGGAGCCTGCTTAGGATTCTCTCTCTCTCTCTCTCTCTCTCTCTCTCCACCCTCTCCGCAGCTTGCATGTGTGCTTGCTCTTTCTCTCTCTCAAAATAAATGTTTTATTTTTTTTAATGTTTATTTCTGAGACAGAGAGAGACAGAGCATGAGTGGGGGAGGGGCAGAGAGAGAGGGAGACATAGAAACCGAAGCAGGTTCCAGGCTCCGAGCTGTCAGCACAGAGCCGACGCGGGGCTCGAACTCACGGACCGCGAGATCATGACCTGAGCGAAGTCAGACGCTCAACCGACTGAGTCACCCAGGCGCCTCTCAAAATAAATGTTTTAAAAATTTTTTAAATAAAAATAAAATTTAAAATTGTGATGTAGGGACACAGGTGGCTCCTTTAAGCATCCGGTTCTTATATATATATATATATATATATATAATTATTTTATATATATAAAATATAATAATATATTTCATATATATTATTTATATATATTATATATATTATTTATATATTATTTTTATATATTATTTTTATTTATTTATTTATGTTTGAGAGAGAGAGAGAGAACGTGAGCATGTGGGGGTTGGGAAGGCAGAGAGAGACCGAAGAAGACATGGAATCGGAAGCAGGCTTCAGGCTCTGAGCTGTCAGCAGAGAGTCTGACTCAGAGCTCCAGCTCCTGAACCGGAAGATCATGACCTGAGCCGAGGTCAGAGGCCTAAGCCACTGAGCCACCCAGGCGCTCTCTAAGCATCTGATTCTTGATCCTAGCTCAGGCCTTGATCTCTGGTTTCTGAGTTTAAACACCACGTTGGGCTTCCTGCTGGGCATGTAGCCTTACTTTAAAAAAACAAACAACAAACAACAACAAAAACAAAACACAAAAACAACAATAAAAAACGCTGTGATGTAAAATCAATAGTCCTGAGTGTCTGTTTCCACTTTGGGTGTCACTAAAGCACCATGTTCTTCCAACGTAGTGAATGATGGGTTTAAGAGAAAACAAGTAGAAACAATATAGTCAAGAGTTTTTTACACCTTTGAAAATATTCTCCACAAAATCTTTCTTTTTTAAGATTCTAGTTTTGAGTAACCTCTACACCCATTATGGGGCTCATACAACCCAGAGATCAAGAGTCATAAGCTCCACCGAGTCAGCCAGGCGTTCCTCCACAAAGTCTTTTTTAAAGCTGAATTACAATACAAATCGTTTAGCAACCCAGAAAAAGAGTAGGAAATCCATCATTACTCAAGGAGTCTTTAAACTCTGACGCTGCCTACAGATCACCTTTAGCGCCCTCTATAAATTATCTGGGAGGAAGAATTGGCCAACAGAAAAATAATTGGCTGAACTGCAATACTTTATTTCAAAGGTACTTTCCTGTCTCTTTCCCATCTTGCAAGAGGAAAAAGCTGAGAAACCGGGTACTAAGGAGAGGAAACCTGAAGCCAAGAAGGCTGATGCTGGTGGCAAGGTTAAGAAGGGTAACCTCAAGGCCAAAACGCCAAAGAAGGGGAAGCCCCGCTGCAGCCGAAACCCTGTCCTAGTCAGAGGAATTGGCAGATATTCCCGATCGCCCATGTATTCATGAAAGGCTGTATACAAGAGGAAGTATTCAGCAGCTAAATCCAGGATTGAAAAGAAAAAGAACGAGGTTCTTGCTACTGTCACAAAACCAGTTGGTGGTGACAAGAAGAGTGGTACCTGAGTGTTAAATTCGCAAAATTCCGAAGTATTATCCTACAGAAGGTGTGCTTAGAAGCTGTTGAGTCATGGCAAAACATCCTTCAGTCAGCATGTGAGGAAACTGTGAGCTATAGTGAGCTAGCATCCCTCCTGGGACCATTCTGATCATCCTCACTGGGTGCCCCAGAGGCAAGAGGGTGGTTTTCCTGAAGCAACTGAGCAGGGATTTGCTACTTATGACCAGACCTCTGTCCCTCACTTGAGTTCCTCTGCATAGAACACACCAGAAATTTGTCATTGCCACCTCCACCAAAATGGATATCAGCGGTCGTGAAAATCCCCAAACGCCTCACTGATGCTTGCTTTAAGAAGAAGCTGCGTAAACCCAGACACCAGGAAGATGAGATCTTCGACAAGGAGAAGTATGAGATCACAGAGCAGCGCAAGGTTGATCAGAAGGGCGTGGATGCGCAAATTCTGCCAAAAATCAAAGCTGTTCCTCAGCTTCAGGGCTGCCTCCACTCTGTGCTTACTCCCATGAATGGAGTTTACCCTCACAAATTGGTGTTCTAAATTTCTTACAAAGAACCTAATTACATAACTGATCCACTAAAAAAAAAAAAAAGTACTTTCCTCAACACTGTATTTCATGTTCCAAAAGCAAGATGTTATGTAGACAAATTGTTTAAATGCCCCCCCCCTTTCCTTTTCAGTGCCCGGTTCTCCTTTCTAAAGGCTGTCTTCCTGCTCACGCAGGTCCCAGTCCCGCTTGGACACCTTCGCCACATTTTGTTACTCTCCACCAGAATCTTATCTCATAATTCAGCTTAGCCAATGAACTTCAGAGCCTCCCAAATACATTAGAATTTTATAGAGACGTTTTAAGGTTAAAAAGCTTTCAATGGCCAGATGGAAGAGTAATCCCCAAACGGGGTTGTTTTAGAGGAAGGAGCACTGCTCTCCAATCACACCTTGTAGGCTGCTGCTGCCAGTTTTATCCCTTTATGAGCACCAACCCCTGCTTTTAGGCAGGAGCTGAACTAACAAATATAAACAGCAGACTGCGCCAGGCTACGTGACCTTATAGAAAAGTGGCAGAGGAGTGTCTATGTAGGCAGGGACACGTTAATGAGTCCAGAGGGAAATCATTAAAATAGACTTCATGCAGTTGTGGACTCATCTAGAAAGATGCCGGAGCAATAAACTGACCAAAAAAGTCAATAAAAATACGAAGCATGACAAATAAGGCTACAGAACAAAATTGAAAATGTTATCGTAACCGTTTATGAAACTGACACCTTTTCTAATTAAAATACGATACGCGGTTTTGACCTCTGCTTTCAAAAAAAAGTGTATCATGGGACTATTGTTTCCTCCCCAAAGTTGTCTTAATTGATCAAAGAAATAGGATGGACAGATAGAAATGAAAAAGGGACACTTGCCTTGGTAAATGTTAGATATTTTACGTATATAGTCCTCATATGTTTTCTTCTGCAAATAACAGAATAAACCAACTAACAGTGGCTTAATTAAACATATGTTTAATTAAGAAAAACTAAATGTTTTTCTCATTTTTGTTGTTACTCTAAAGAAATGCTGGGGGGTGCCTGGGTGGCTCAGTCAGTTAAGCATCTGACATCAGCTCAGGGTGAGATCTCGCAATTCACAATTTGAGCCCCACTCAGGCTCTGTGCTGACAGCTCAGAGCCTAGAACCTGCTTCAGACTCTCAGTCTTCCTCTCCTTCTCCCTCTCCCCTCCTCAACCTCTGTCTGTCTCCTTCTCTCAAAAATAAATAAACATTTAAAAAAATGTTTTAAAGAAATGTCGGGGTAGACATTTGCTGCCATTGGTTCAGGGCATTTTCCCCATGGCTGCAAGATTGCCTGAAATCATATCCAAATTCAAGAAAGAAAGGAGACAACAAACATCAGCTATTCCTCTTTATCAAGTAGGAAAGAACTTTACTAGAAGCCCCTCCAATACCTTTTCATTTATGTGTGATTGACCAGAACTATGTCACATGGCCACCCTGAGTTGTATAAAGGAGACTGGGAAAACAAGTCTAGTACTTAGATTTCCCAGGCTTTACAAGAGGTCAAAGAGAGGGTTAAAGACATGGACTTGCTTAGTCAGACCTTAAAGTCTGCCACAGCTCGCCCCTTGAATTGCAAAATACCCACGCACACCTTTTTTCCACCTTTCATCGCAGGCAGACATTTTACATTGAACGCATTCATCAGACCCCTAAGGAAAGCAATCCCAGAGTTTCTCTTGCATCCACCTGGAAGTCTGGAGTCTCCGCAGTCTGCTCTGCCATCTACTCTTAATGTTTTGGCAGTTGATAGCTGAATGACCAGACAGTTGTTTGCCCCCCTCCCCTTTCTCAAATACCCAATATTACAGTGATGAGAGTAGACTAGGATAATTACAATAAAAATTCTCATTCAGGGGGCACCTGGTTGGCTCAGTGCGTTAAGCATATGACTTTGGCTCAGGTCATGATCTCATGGTTCATCCAGCTCTCCGCTCTCAGCCCAGAGGCTGCTTGAGATCATCTGTCTCCCTCTCTCTCTACCTTTCCCCTGCTCACTCGCTCTCTCTCAAAAATTAAAAAAAAAATTTTAAAAGATTCTCATTCAGAAAAAGGGAGAATAGGAAATACACAGAAAACTCTAGTCCATGGCAAATACCAAATCCTGCCAGGCAGGAATAATAATGACTCCAAGTTCCAACAGTAGAGAAAGTTCCTTGTATGACCCATCAGATCAGGCAGACTCTGATTTTGCTCTCCAGAAGGATCTCCCTTATCCTTCCCCTCCCAACTCCTGGTGTGCCTCTTTGGATGATGTTGTTATTCTAAAGCCAGCTATGGCAGCATCTGAGGTGGGCGTTGGGGAAAGTGACCTTTCTGGGGGAAATGCACAACTTTGACAATCCACGCAAATGCAGGAGCCAGGGGATGGTAAGGGTGGAAGAATCTTGAGTTTTCCAAGCAAGCTTGAGATTTTGAGGGCAGTATAGTTTCCTCAGAAATTTAGCCATCTTCAAGTATTTTTCTTTCTTCTGATCAACTATACTTATGAGTGACCACAGCCAAACATCTGTTTAGACAAAATCAATTTCTCTTATTTTTATTTCAACTCTTTTATACATACAAAAGCACATGTATGCACAGTTTAGTTTTTTAAATAATGATATGAACATCCAAGTAGTAGCTTCAGGTTAAGAAATAACCAATACCAGTAAGTTTTTTGCTAATATTTCCTTTATTTCTTATAGAATATCCATACCTGAATCATGGTTAATTTTGCATGCTTTTGAACTTTATAGGATTTGTTCTTTTGAAAATTGTTGACATTCATTAACTTTGACGTCCGTATTAGATATCCTGTTTGTTTCTGAACAGTAACCAAGCCATTATGTAAAATTTACTTATCCATTCTACTGTAATGGACATTGGGTTGTTTCCAGTTTTTGTTATTATAAGCATTGCTGTTATGAATATCTAATGTATATCTCTTGGTGCAAGTGTTTTTCTAGGGCATACTTGAAACAATTTTATGATATGTAATTATATCCCTATAAAGCTGTAAAAAAATATATATGACTTTAAACGAGTTTCTCCAGAACAATTGTTCTTGAATTTAATGTATGTTAAAGTCACCTAGAGAGCTTGTTAAAACGGATTGTTGGCCACATCCTCAGAGTAAGATGCTTAACTAATCAGATGCTTCTGATTTAGAAGGTCTGGGTGGTACTGAGAATTTTTATTCTTAATGCTTTTTCTGGTAGCTGGAAACTCTTCTAGGGAATGTACAGAGATGTAGAATCGCTCAGCTGTATGATATATGAATGTTCTCCTTTCTATAGAATGTTAACTTGGTTTCCAAAGTATGCTCCTACCAGCAATGTGAAACATATCATCATCAACATTTGAAATCTTCCACTTTTTTCAAAAAGATTTTATTTTTGAGTAATCTCTGCACCCAACATGCAAGCTCAAGAGTCACAAGCTCCACCAACTGAACCAGCCAAGAACCCTCTCAAATTGTCCACTTTCATGCTTGCCAACATTGTTGTTTCAATTTGTAGCTCTCTAACAATTAATGACACTGCACAACTCTTCATTTTTATTAAGCATCCCTATTCTCTCTTCTGTGAAATGCCTGTTCACAAGTTTCTCCCATTTTGAGGGTTTCTTTCATTGATTTATTGGAGTTCTTTACATGTTTTGTATAATATATTTTTTGTTGGTTGTATGTGCTGTAAGTATCCTCTCCAGATGGCAGCATAAATTAACAAAAATTATTTAATGTTGTCAAACGAATCTATCTTTTAGTTTCTGGTTTGTGCTTTCTTTTTTTTTTTAATGTTTATTTATTTTTGAGAGAGAGAGCACAAGTGTGAGAGGGGTAGAGAGGGAGGGAGACACAGAATCTGAAACAGTCTCCAGGCTCCAAGTTGTCAGCACAGAGCTCGACATGGGACTTGAACTTCCAAACTGTGAGATCATGACCTGAGCTGAAGTCGATTGCCCAACCAACTGAGCCATCTGGGCACGCCTGTACTTTCTGTGTCCTCTTTCCGAAATCACTTCCTAACCAAAGTTCATAAATATATATACTATATATTTTGCTTTCTGCCATTTGTTTCTGCAATCTGTATCTATATTGTTTTCGAAAAGGTTTACATTTAGAATGTTAATCTAGCTAGAGTTAACTTTTGTGTATGGTCTAAAGTTAAGAACCTAATTTATGCATTTTCAATTTTAATATTCAACTGCCTGACACCATTCATTAAAAACTCTCCTTTTTCACCTGATATATCAAGTGTCCTATTTATATATGTGTGGATATCATTATAGATGCCTTATTAGGTACCATGATCTATTTGTCTACACTTTACCAAAATCCCTCTGTAATAATAACAACTTCAAAATAAGTACTAATATATGGTAGTCTAAATACCACAATTTTTTGAATTTGATATCCCATAATATTAGGAATTACTGTTAATTGAGTTCTTACAATGGTACTGTGGTTACATAAAACAACTTTCTAAATCTCAGGACATGCATGTTAAAGCATGCTTAGGGTCAGGTGTCATAATGTCAAACAATTTACATTTAAATGGTTCAACTCCCATTGAATCTAACTGGTGTGTATACAGAAACTATTAAAGTTTCTGTGTGTTTGAAATGATATAATCATAATATGATAATATGATTTGGGAAAATAATGTTAGGATGATAATATCCTATAACCTGACAACTGCTTAATGCTTTTAGGATGATGGTTTTTTGTTGTTGTTGTTTTTTAAGATTTTAGGGGTACCTGTGGCTCAATTAGTTAAGCATCTTACTCTTGATTCTGGCTCAGGTCATGATCTCATGGTTTATGAGTTTGAGCCTCACATAGGACTCCATGCTGACAGTGAGGAACCCACCTGGGATCCTCTCTCCTTCTCTCTCTGCCTTCCTCCTCCTCCTCCTCTCTCTCTCTCTCTCTTAAAAATAAACAAGAAAGGAAGAAAGAAAGAAAGAAAGAAAGAAAGAAAGAAAGAAAGAAAGAAAGAAAGAAAGAAAGAAAGAAAGAAAGAAAGAAAGAAAAAAAAAGAAAGAAAGAAAAGAAAAGAAAAGAAAGGGAAGGAGGAAGGAAGGAAGAAAGAGAATACATGTTCTTCAATTGTTTGGGGAAGTGTTTTTATATGTCCATTAAAATAAGCTTATTAATTGCTCAGATCTTCTGTAAGTGTTACTGAGTGTTCGATACAGCAGTTGTTGAAGGAGGGGGTGTTAAAAGTTTTCATTCTGATGCTTTTGGCAATTTCTCCTTTTAGTTACATCATTTTTTCCCATTAATATTTAGTATTCATGTTTTTGATAATATTTCAGTATGTACCTCTAAAATATAAAGGTACCTTTTTAAAATACCACTATACCACAAAAGCATCGTAAAAAAACAATAATGCTTACTGTCCTCAAATACCAGTGTTAAGTTTCCCCATGGTCTCAAATACATCGTTTCATAATTGGTTAGAATCAGAATCCAGACAAGGTCCACACATCACCTTTTCCTACACGTCCCTGTTCTGGATGCCTCCCGTGTGCCATTCCGGATCTTGTCATTTTAGACACTGCTTCACTGGTCAGTTCCGTGGGGCCTCAGCCAGCCTCACGCAGGTACAACCTGACACTGTCAGGCTCTCAGCCCATGCTTCCTGCCTTTCTCTCCCTGTCCCTGGGGTTGTCTGTTCCCAGTGCAGGACACTGCCTGCTCTTCGAACCCAGAGCAGCATGGGAATGCCCCGGGAGCACTCCTTGACCGATGGGGAACATGAGCCAAGAAATATGTCCCTCTCTTCTCCTTATGGATGTTTCTGAGATGCGTCTCATATGGCTGCTCACAGAGTCCCACGGGAGTGAGCAGTTTCCTGATCCAGAGCCCGTCCTTGCACGGACTCTTTCTCCTTCTCTGTTTTACTTCTTGAGTCTCTGGATTCACGCTCTCACAGAAAATATTTCCACTTTCAGGAGAAACCAGGCCAAGACAGTGTCCTCAGTCTATTTTAATCTATAGATTTACCCCCTCCCCACCTCCACTTTTTTTTTAATATTTATTTATTTTGGGGAGAGTGCAAGCGGGGGAGGGGCAGGGAGAGGGGGATATAGTCAATTCCTTGACTATTAGTAAGTCCTTCCAAGTTAGGGCAACCCCAGCCACATTCCACCCAGAGGAGTTAGCAGAATAAAGAGGAATGCCTCAAAGAGGTCATCATGAGTCTCTTACCAAAAACGCCCCGGCTTGGGGCGTCCACCTGGCTCAGTCAGTGGAGCATGCAACTCTTGACCTCAGAGTTGTGAGTCTGAGTCCCACATTGGGCATAGAGATGACTTTTGAAAAAATCAAAAAGATCCCGCTTAACATCTAGCCCTTCTGGGGATTCCTTCCAGAGTTCTCTCTCCATTCCCCTCTACACGCCACTCTGTTTCCAACCCACCAGCTGTATCTGGCTGGGCAGACAGAAACACAGGAGTAAGATAATGATTCTGGGAGACAGAAGAAATCCAATGAATAGAGAATTTTTTTTGTTATGATGTGGGGGCAGCTCACTGGCCTTTACCAGTGCCTCAGATAAATACTCTATGCCGGTTCCCACCAAACAACTTTCTGACTCAAAATTTAGCTTCTCAAGTATCTTAACACTGAAAAAGTAGGAGCTAGGAGACTCTAGCACCGTTAGACAGGAACAAAGTTTATTCTAAAAGAACAAAGTGGCATTTCTGCTTAAATACCTGTCTCAAGTACTACTAGTATAATACTTCTGTAGAGGTTCCTGTGTGCCAGGCACTGTTCCCAGGCCTTTATATATATTAACTCCTTTTATCCTAATAACAATCCTATGATGAAGTAGATTTAATTGTTGTTGTTCTCATTTTCTGAATGAAGATACCAAGGCATAAAGATGTTAGATAACTTATCCGAGGTCATATCTGTTGGTAAGAAGTGGTAGAGCGAAGATTTGAACCCAGGCAGTCTGGCACAGAATGCATTCTCTTAGCCACTCTGCTGTTCAGTGTGGAATCTATCTGCAAAGATAAGGCCCAAGTCTAGGATGTGGAGTTCTAACTCTAACTATGCTGATCCTAACAAACCCCGCCAACACTTCCACACCTTCATAATGACTCAAACGATCCCTCATTGTCCAAGCCAGATCTTTGTTTAGAGAAATACAGAATGTGTGGTACATAATGAATGAATCAAAGGCTTATTAGAAGAGTTTTCACTAATGCTCCAATCATGTCAGATTTCAGTAGCTTTCAATATGCCTGCAATATTTTCCACTCTTCTTCATCACGCATGCTCCTCCCTGCCTTTCAGATTCAGAACAGGCCTCCTGTTCTCTGGAGGGCCTTCCACACTGCACCCCCCAAAGGCCATCCTTCTGCCCTGCCTGCTGCAGCGGCTAGTGCTTCATATTATGTCCACTGTTGTTCTCATCTCTCTAGATGGTGAACTCTTTGAAAGCAGAACTCTTTGGAAAGCCTCTGTTTCCCATTTGTATATGGAGAATAATAAAATTAACCACGCCTGCATGGGAATTAACTAAAATAATGTCTGTATAGCACTTACTTGACATTCAGTTAGTTCTCAGTAAAGGACAGCCACTAGGCAGATAGAGTTTGTAACCTTGGGAAGTTGGTACAGTGTTGACACACAGGATACACTTAATGTTTGTTAAATGAGTATAAAATGATGTTCTAAAAAAGCACTAAGGATATTCTTTTAAAGTCTTAGTTAAAGGTCTTTTTAATATAGTGCTAACTCTGATTTGCCAGTTTTGCCCATTAAAATTTCACAATCCAAATCGTCATTACCTTACTGGTGTCATTTCATTTTTTCAGTTATAGTTGAAGGGATGCTGTGACCAAAACTGCTTGAAAATTAAAATAATGAAGGAAATATATTCAGATAAGGAAAAGATCTCTTTGCTTTTAAATTATTACATTTAGTCATCTTACATTTTAAGATAAAGACAATAGGCTAAAAATAGTCCTTTTGCATTTTTCCTTTTTTAGTTCCTTTCCCCGCTTCATAGTTTTAGCTTTAAATAAAGAACAATGACTGCCTTCAAGTTATTTTATAAACAGATCAGGTTCTGTTCTAATTACTGGCACAACAAAAATTTCAGTGTATCAAAAAAAATTTCTAAGCTCCTTGAGGTGACCTACTTTACTGAATTACCATCAATACAATAAAAATTCCAGACTAGTGAGAGAATTTGGAAAATGTCTTTGAGAAATGGGTTATCTATCGGATACAAAACCTTTCCAACACTTAAGTAAGTTTTTGGTCTGTATTTTATTTACTTAAATGAATTCATCATAAGTATCTCTAAAATGCCTATGTTACTAATTGCTCAAATACATAAAAATTGATTTGTATCAGGTCAGAGAACAAACTGATGATTGACCAAGGGGAGGGGGTTGAGGATGGGTGGATTGGGCAAAGGGGATTACAAAGGCACAAACTTCCAGTTATTAAATAAATAAGTCATAGGGGTGAAAAGTACGGCATAGGGAATGTAGTCAATAATTGTAATAATGTTATATGGTGACAGATGGTAACTATGCTTATGGTGGTGAACACTTGGCAATGTCTATAATTATCCAATCATTGTGCTGTACACCTGAAATTAATATATTATATGTCTACATTTTAAAAAATTAATTGGTATAAGGTTATTTATTGTACCTTAATTCTTTTGAAAGGAATAAAACGGCCATCTTATATCATTTTATAAAACAACTGTTTTCTTATGCAGGGAATTTCTTGTTACAATTAAAGTTTACCTTAATAATTCTTACTCTTCATATACTTATGAAATCTGAGCCATATTTTTGCCAAATCACAGAAGTCAGCATTGAATTTGACATAATTATTTACATAATCCATAGACATTCCTTACACAAATTGTTACCAAACACCTATGCTGTATAAGCATTATGCTGGATGCTCGGGATACAGGAAGACAAATGAACACAACTCCAAAAGTAAGTAATGATAAATAGAATAAAGAAGAAGAAAGCAGATCACGAGGAATAGAATGGAGGGGCAGAGGTGTTATGAGATCAAATAAACATCTCTGAAAACTTAGGTGACTGGAGCAGAATCCTGAAGGAAACAAGAGAGGAGGCCACGTGGGACACTGAGAGAGAGCTTTAGGCAGATTAGCAAGTGCAAAGTTCCCTTGGCAGAAGTGCATTGTGCTTGTTCTTAGCAAAGAGATCAGTGTGGGTGGAGTGGGGTGAGCCAAGGAGAGAAAAGAAAGCAGGAGAGGAGACCAGAGAGAAAAGAGAACCTAGATCATATAGTGCCTTACGGATCTGATGGAAAGGTGATATGAGCCACAAATATAATTCTAAACTTTTTAGTAACTATATTTTAAAAAGTAAAAAGCAACAAGTAAAATTAATTTTAATAATATATTTTATTTTATCCAATATATCCAAAACATTATTATCTAACATGTAATCAACATAACAAAATACTCAAGATTTATTTTACATATTTTTTTTCTTTCTTGCTAAGACTTTAAAATCCAGTGTAGGGGCGCCTGGGGGGCTCAGTCAGTTAAGCGACCAACTCTTGATTTCAGCTGAGGTCATAATCTCATGCTTCATAGGATTGAGCCCCAGGTGGAGCTCCATGCTATCAGCGGAGTCTACCTGGGATTCTCTCTCTCCTCTGTCTCTGCCCCTTCCTCTCTTTCTCTCTCTCTGAATCTCTCTCTCTCTCAAAATAAATAAACTTAAAAAAAATCCAGTGTGTATTTTATACTCTAGTACATCTAAATTCAGACTAGCATATTTCAGGCGCTTGATAGCCAAACATGGCTAGTGGCTACGATATTGGTGCAGTTATACGCAACTATAAAGACTCTCAAGAGTTTTGTTTTTGCTTTATTTATCAAATATATACAGAAACAAAGAGAAGAGTATAATGAATTTAGTATCATTATCACTCACTTTCAATAATTAGCAATAATATATGGCCAGCTTTGTTTCAACTATCTCCATCCACTCTCCCCAAACCCAAATATTTTTGAAGGAATACATTGTGGAGTTTTGAACACAGGAATGACTTTTAACAGCTCGTGCTGTCTGCCAAGTTGAGAATAGTTCATGAAGGAGAAGCATGGGTGGAAACAGGAAGACCCGCTATGAGAGTATTATAAAAATCCTGGTGAATTTATAGCACCTTAGTCGGGGGCGGTGGTGGCAGTGGAGATGGTAAGAAATGGAGGCTTGATTAAATCCTTAATCTATTTCCAAAGGAAAAGCTGACAGGGTATACTGATGGAATCGTTATGGAATACGAGAGAGAAAAGTGAGGATGACTTCTAGATAGTTGGCCTGCGCAACGTGATAGAGTTGCCATTTACTGAAATACGGGAGGCTGCCAGAGGAACATTTGGCTGGAATCACGAGTTCATTTTAGGGGTGGAGAGGTGCCTGGGTGGCTCAGTCAGTTAAGAGTCTGACTCTTAATTTCAGCTCAGGTTGTGATCTCGTGGTTGGTTTTGTGAGTTCCAGCCCCTTCTTGGGATTCTCTCTCCCTCTCTCTGCCCCTCCCCTGCTTGTGTGCCTGCTCGCTCTCTCTCGCTCTCTCTCTCAAAATGAATAAATAAACTTCAAAAAGAGTTCATTTTTGTACATGTTAAGTTTAAACTATTAGACATCCAAGAACAGAGAGTGAATGAAAAGTTGGATACCTAGATCTGCAATTCAGGAAAGAAGTCCAGGCAGGAGATACAAATATGAGAGCAATCAGAAAACAAGTGGTGTATGAGGCGCCTGGGTGGCTCAGTCGGTTAAGCACTGCCTTTGGCTCAGGTCATATTCTCATGGTTCATGAATTCGACCCCCACGTGGTGCAGAGCACTGACAGCCCAAAGCCTGAGATGCTTTGGATTCTGGGTCTCCCTCTCTCTGTCTCTCCCTCACTCACATTTTGTCTCTCTCTCTCTCTCTCTCAAAAATAAATGAACATTAAAAAATTTTTTTAAAGAAAACAAGTGGTATCGAAACCATGGGACAAGATGTGTTCACTAGAAAGTGAATTTAAATAGAGAAGAGGTCCAAAGTTTAAAGGAGGAAGGGAAGGAGGAACCAGGAAAAGAGACTGAATAGAAGCCCAAATGAGCCAGAAAAAAATAAATAAATAAAACCCAAGAAAAGGAATTGTCCTGGAAGACAAGTAAAAGAAGTATTTCAAGAAGGAGATAGCAAGCAAAATATAAAACTAAATTTAAAAAGAAAATAAAAACCAATACTAGGGGCGCCTGGGTGGCTCAGTTGGTTAAGCGGCCGACTTCAGCTCAGGTCATGATCTCACGGTATATAAGTTCGAGCCCCACGTCGGGCTCTGCGCTGACGGCTCAGAGCCTGGAGCCTGCTTCGGATTCTGTGTCTTCCTCTCTCTCTGCCCTTCCCCTGCTCACACTCTGTCTCTATATCTCTCAAAAATAAACAAACATTAAAAAAAATTATTTTTTTAAAACACACAAAAAAGCCCAATACCTAGACTTTGAAAACAGAAACAAATGAGCCTATTGATATATTAGTTTGGTGAAAAAAAACAGAGAAAAGAATTATACTAACTGACCTTTGAACAAAGTATTTGGACTATACAGTTTTTTTCTTGAGAGACATAGAAATAGCACGAGTGGGGAAGGCCAGAGAGAGGGAAAGAGTGAATTCCAACCAGGATCTGTGCCACCAGCACAGAGCCCGATGCATGGCTCAAACCCACGAACCATGAGATCATGACCATAGCCGAAACCAAGAGTCGGTCACTTAACCAACTGAGCCACCCAGGCACCCCTGACTATATAATTCTGACTGGGATATATTCTTAGGACAAAAAAATTGAAAAGGCAAACAATCTTAAATTATCTAGTTTCGTTTAGTACTTTCATTGTTAATAGCAACAATTATTATTTTGAAACCAACATATGTATATTTTAATATAGTACTACTAAGAAACTATATTAAAGCTGTCAGAGACTTAATGCTCAGCATAAAAAGGTCAGTTAAAAAAAAAAACTTTGTGATTTTAATTAGTTATAAATATCACTATAAACTTGTAATTTTAAAGTGTTTTAAAGTTTCTTATTTTCGGGGCAGCTGGGTGGCTCAGTTGGATAAGCGTCTGACTTCAGTTCAGTCATGATCTCACAGTTTGTGGGTTTGAGCCCCACGTCGGGCTCTGTGCTGACAGCTCAGAGCCTGGAGTCTGCTTCAGATTCTGTGTCTCCCTCTCTCTCTGTCCCTCCCCTGCTCACGTTCTGTCTCTCTCTCAAAAAAATAAATAAACATTAAAGTTACTTATTTCCTAGCTCTGTCCACTGAAAAGGCCAAGAAGCAATAATAATTCAGTAGCAACAAGAATCCTGTATTGTCGTCTCAAAACATCATTTCACACTAAAAGGACTCGGTATTTTCTGGACAATCAATCCAAGAAATATACCGATTGAGCTGGGATATCTCATTGTGGCTAGAAGACAGACAGACTATCAAAAGCTAGTATTGTCATGTCAAACAAATAAAGAAGCCTCAAAAGCTTCCCCACTTGTACTCAAAATAGATTAACTTGAGTGTCAAACAACTGCAACTAATAAAAACACATCTAATGTGTAAAGCCATGAGTTCACAGTGCTATTCAAAAAAGGAAAAAGAGAAAGACTCTATGGACATCATGGAGGTTGCTAGGTAACCAACACAGTACTGTAAAATTGGACAGTTGAAAGGAAATAATTAAAGATCTGTCCTGTTTTTCTGGTATGAATTTCAAGATAACCAGATAACCCTTATGGATGTAACGAAGTTCTCTACAGAAGACTTCTAGCTAATAAATGAAGACAGAATGATTGAATCAGAAAATCACCATCTCGCAACCTGCAATTGTTTTTAAACGAATCAGACAGTGGTCATCAACGGATACCAAAATCATTACGTGAAAGATTGTTGGGAAACTTTGCAATCAGGAAGGAATCAGGGTCACCACGTGAATGACTTAAGCATTACTAAAAGTGAAGCCATCTGACACCACGTGGCTCTTGAGGCGATGAAATATGAAGTGTGTGTTAGTATCACTTATCGTATATTCTTGTCAAGAGCCTAAAACTGGGACTCCTGAGTGGCTCAGTCAGTTAAGCGTCCAACTTCGGCTCAGGTCATGATCTCAGTGTTCGTGAGTTCGACTCCTACACGGGGCTCTCTGCTGTCAGCACAGAGCCTGTTTTGGATCCTCTGTTCCCCTCTCTCTCTACCCCTCCCCACTCTTGCTCTATCTATAAATGAACAAACAAACATTAAAAAAAAGAATCTAAAATAGAATTTAATAAAGCCTTTAGAGCTAACTTCTAGACTGCAGGAAATACAGAGGATGGAAAAGCAAATTAAACACAAAAAATGTTGCTACTGCAACATTCTACAGGACCACTGACCCAATTTCTTCAAGAAGTAACTCAAATGAGGGAGGGCTTCTGCAAATGAAAAGAGATCCTAGAGACTATAAGCACCAAGTGTGGACCCTGTGTGGATTCCGGCTTGCGAAAACAGTAATTGTAAAAAGACACTTTTTGAGATGACAGGGAAATTTGAGTAGTTTGTATTACAACTTAAGAAACGTTTATTTCATTTTGTTAGATGTAAAAATGGCCTTGTGGTTACATAAGAAAAAATATTTGTCCCTTAAAGCATGATGAAGTAGTTAGAGTAAAATCTCATGCCTTTTAAGATTTGCCTTTTAAATACTCCAGTCAAAAAAAAAAAACCCCACAAAAACAAAGACAATAGAGATACCTCTGGTTTATGAGGATACCCCCTTACACCAGCAAAGAGCCACTCGTTCTT
Source organism: Paguma larvata (assembly GCA_030068075.1). Taxonomy (NCBI): domain Eukaryota; kingdom Metazoa; phylum Chordata; class Mammalia; order Carnivora; family Viverridae; genus Paguma; species Paguma larvata. Next base: position 51,992,007 of record CM057834.1, on the reverse strand, counting down.
CAGTAGCCACAGGAGCATACTGTCCTTGCTTCAGATACTCAAGATGCACACCACGGCTCAAGAGTCTGTTGAGTGGCAGTGTGGAGGTCAGAACCGAATCAGGCAAAAGCAGCAACCTCATGATTAAGAGCCAATGCCAGCTTCATGGTACCTGCCACCTGCTTCCTGACCTTGATTTGGGCAGCAGATCCAACACAGGATACAGACAAGCCAACAGATGCCTTTGTAAAACACTCCTGTTTCCAAGATCTGTCCATCAGGGATGGAAATGACATTCATTGGAATGTAAGCACACATAACCAGCTGTGTTTCTACAACTGGAAAAGCAGTCAAGGAGCCACTACCAAAAGGATCATTCATTTTGTTCTCTCCAGCCTGACAGGAGTGTAATTAGAACATATCACTAGAATAGGCCTCATGAGCAGAGGCGTGGCAATAAGTCGTTTGGATAATTCATGATAGATGATGGAAGCATGTTTACCATTATCCTTAAAATATTCTCCTATAGAACAGCCAGAATAAAGAGCCAGGCACTGACGTGGGGCAGGATCAGTAGCAGTAGCTGAAACCACAAGAGTGTACTTCACGGCATCTGTATCCATAAGTCTCTTCACCAACTGGGCAACAGTAGATCTCTTTGACCAAAGCAGTGTAGATATGGTACAGCTTCTTCTTTTCATCAGATGCATCATTAAAACATTTCTGGTTAATGATTATGTCAATCATTGATGTTTTGCCAGTCTATTAACCAGCTCGTATTGACCATCTATCCACACCCTCATGCCAGTCTGTGTTGGTTCCTGCACAGAGATTGGAGGAACGATCCCAGGGGCTTTCAGCCAACTTGCCTCCAGTTCTTGCAACCAATTACCAATGGCACCTACTAAATGACCCAACAGCTTCTCGCCACCTAGAATGTCCACAATGTCTCCTGTCCTCTTTAGGATATCTCCGTCCTTAATTAGTTTTCATTTCCAAACACAACACCAACATTGTCAGGTTCCAAGTTCAGAGACATACCCTTTAAGCTTGGAAGAAAACTCTACCATTTCTTCTGCTTGAGCATTCCTTTGTCCATGTCCTTGAGCAATACCATCATCAATACTTAAGACACACCTAGTCTCTTCACTGCCAGCAGAGACTAAAGCTCCATGAACAGGCTCTTCAAAAACAGAGGATACCACAGCAGTGCCAGGCTTCTGAGGACAAGTGTTAGGCATGGAGGTTCCTTGTGGCAATTAAGGATGATCACAAAAAGTTTTTGGAGATCAGCCAAGCCTGCTAAGGGAGGATGAAGGCCAAACGCACAGACAGCATCGTTGTTTTTAAAGTTTATTTATTTATTTTTAGTAATCTCTACACCCAACGTGGGACTCAAACTAGACCTCAAAATCAAGAGGCACATGCTGTTCTACCTGAGCCAGCTAGGCACCACCCAGACAGCATTTTTAGGGCTCTCCTTAGGCGGTTCCTCTCCCACTGCAGCCTCTACATGACACTCGAACAATATTAACCAAAAGAAATTACACTAGTATTCTGAGATAGCACATTAGTATTATGACATAATTACACTAGCATCAGACAAAATATACTTTTAAGAAAAAATTCTTTTTATGGACGGAGTTACAACAAAAGAATAAAAAGAATACTTTACTTGAAAGATAAAACAATTTTATATACGGTTTAAATTTTTAACTTTTTATTATAAAGTTTTCAAACATATACAAAAGTAGAAAAAAATGGTACGGTGAACACCTATAAATCCACTATTTAGATTCAACCATTGTTAACATTTACATTTTGTCATATCAGCTTTACTGTTTTATCAATGTATCTATATTTTTTTATTATTGTGGTTGATCTGTTTTAAAGTGTCACACACTATGACATTTCATGCCAAAATATTTTACGCAAACCAAAATAAAAAAAGACATTCTCTTATCTAGATTCAATGATCTTGTCAGCCCAACATAAAAATACTCCCTAATTTCATCTCATACCCATTCTATATTTAAATTTACCTATGTCCTCAAAATGTTATGTATAGCTCATTTTTTCTCATAGCACAATTCAATCAAGAATCATCTGCTGTATTTGATTGTTATATCTTTTTTTAAATGCTTATTTATTTTTTGAGAGAGAGAGCAAGCCAAACAGGGGCAGACAGAGAGGGAGAGAGAAATACCAAGCAGGCTACGTGTTGTCAGCACAGAGTCTGACATGTGGCTCGAACCCATAAACCATGAGATCAAGACCTGAGCCAAAACCAAGAGTTAGACGCTTTATTGACTAAGCCACCCAGGCATCCCTGATATCTCTTAAATTTCTGTTTAATCTATAGCTATTACCTCTCCCCTATTTTTAGGAAATTCCATTTCTAAGACTCTATTTCAAAAATAACACTAGCAAAAATGTTCAATTTATTTTTTCATTGATATATAATTGACATATATTATACTAGTTTCAAGTATACAACATAAGATTTGTACATGTTGTGAAATAATCACCACAATAAGTCTAGTTAACATCCATCACCATACATAGTTACAGAATTTTTTTGTGTGATGTGAAGTTTTATGATTTACTCTCTTAGCAACTTTCATATCTGCAATATAGTATTATTAACTGTAGTTACCATGCTATAAATTACATTCTCACAACTTATTTATCTTATAGCTGGAAGTTTGGGTTTTTTTAATATTTTTTAAGTTTCTTTATTTATTTTGAGGGGGATTGGAGGGGCAGAGAGAGGGAGAATTTCAAGAAAGCTCCACGCTCAGCAGGGAGCTGGACCTCAGGATGGAGAGATCACAACCTGAACCCATAACAAGAGTCAGATGCTTAACCGACTGAGCCACCCAGGCGCTCCTTGTAACAGGAAGTTTGTACCTTTTGATTCCCTTTATCCATTTTGCCCATCCCCTAAGCCCTGCCTCTGGCAACCACCAGTCTGTTCTCTATTCAGGAGCTTGGTTTTGTTTTATTTTTCCTCTGTTTGTTTTGCTTCTTAGATTATACATGTAAATGAGATCATTACTAGCAAAAAATAAAATTTAAGTACATATGTAGGAAGTTATTCCATTCAGCACTATTTGTTACAGTAAAAAGACTGGAAACAAACCAAACAGAGGGAGCTAGTTGCATGAACAACCATATAATGAAGTCCTATGTAGCAGTAAAAAAAAAATGAGGAAAATCTCTTGAATAATTGTTAAGAAATCATCTCCAGAATATATTATAAAGTGTAAAAATCATGTCACACACAATGTGTATAGAACCCTACCTTTTAACTAAGAAATAACGAAAGAGCAAAACAATAATGAATAAAATATAAAAAGCAACATCATTACAGATCACACTGTAGATAGTAAAAATAGTAAGCTTTTAACAACAACTTTATGTGACTAAACTTGACAATTTAAATGAACAAGAAAAATTTAGGGAAAGACCAACTTACTAAAATTAATACAAAAATAAAATCTAAATAGGGGCGCCTGGCTGGCTCATTTGGAAGAGCCTCTAGTTGGGTGCAGAAATTACTTAAAAATAAAAACTTAAAAAAAATAAAATTTAAAAAAATCTAAATAGCCCTATACCTATCAAAGAAAATGATATTTAAAGACACTCCCCGAAAGAAATGCCAAGGCCACATCCTTCACTACCAACTTGTTCTAAATTAACAAAGAAATAACATCAGTCTTATGCATAGTCTTTTAGAGAATATTTCTCAATTTGTTTTATGACAGCAGAATAAACTCAATACCAAAACTAAAGAAAGATTTATAAGGAAAGAAAATTACAGACCAATTTTCCTCATAAATCTCAAATCTGTTGTTTCAAACATCCCTAATACAAAACAGTAGCAAATTGAATCTAATAACACATAAAAAGACTATGTTACAACCTTAAAAGCAAGATTGCTTTCCTATCTGAAAATCAGCCAATGCAATTCACCACATTAATAGAATAAAGAGGGGCATCTGGATGGCTCAGTCAATTAAACATCCAACTCTTGGTTTCAGTTCAGGTCATAATCTCATGGTTCATGGGTTCAAGCCCCACATCTGGCTCCACACTGACAGTGCAGAGCCTGCTTGGGATTATCTCTCTCTTTCTCTCTCTCTCCCTCTACCCCTCCTCTTCTTGCTCTCTCTTTCTCTCTCTCCTTTTCTCTCAATTTAAATAAATAAACTTCTTTTAGAAAAACTGAATAAAGAAACCCATATAAACTGACAGGAATACGAAATAGAAATTAAAAACCAATTCTAACCAGGTACCCGAGAGTTGTATAATAAACCTACAATACGAGCAAGAAAATACACCACTATTTCCAGGGAACCAGTTAATGACTTGGGTTAGGATATTTTCTTTTTTTTTTTTTTTTTTTTTGTGGGTTAGGATATTTTCAAGGAATGACTCTCTCCTCTGGACGAGGACTTACTTTCTCTATAAGTAGCAATGAAACAAGTTTTGGGACATCAAAAGACAGAGATTGGTCAAGTGTCATCCTATTAGTCCCTTTATTCTCTGTCTGAAAGACAATGGTTTTTTCATCCATCTGCTGGGGGAATAATTTTTTTCCCCAGTAAACGCACACGCAGTTCAGCACTCCCATTCACATGATTTCACGAGTTTGTTCACAATCTACAGTTAAGTTCTGTAAGCACAATGGGGTGAATGCTTCAAAGGAATGAGGTATTATGACCCTTCTATTACCTACTACCTACTCTGAGCAGGAGGGACTGTGGAGACATCCAACCAAAACCTTATCGTCAGTAAGAATGTAAAATGACACAACCACTTTAGGAAAAAAAAGGGAGGGGAGGGGTTATTGCTTAATATACTTAGCATATGACCAGTAATTTCACTCTTATGTATTTACCCAAAAGAAAGAAAAACTTATGTTCACAAAAAGACTTCTATAAGACTGCTCATAGCAGCTTTACATTTTTTAATTTTTTTCAGTTTATTTATTTATTTTGAGAGAGAGAGAGAGATTGAGAGAGACACTCAAGCTGGGTAAGGGCAGAGAGAGGGAGAGAGAATCCCAAGCAGCTTCACACCATCGGTGCTGAGCCCAATGCGGGGCTTGAACTCACAAACCATGAAATTTTGACCTGAGCCAAGATCAAGAGTCTGTGGCTTAACTGAGCCACCCAGGTGCCCCTAAAACAGCTTTATGTTTAAGAGCTAAAACCTAAAAACAGCTCAGGTGTGCATCAACAGGAAAAAGAATATACAAACTGTGTTATATTCACACGATGAACTAGTACTCAACAACAAACAAATTACTGACGCATCCAACAACATAAATGAAAATCAAAAACATTATGATGAGCGAAAGCGGCCGAACACAAGACTACATAGTGTATGATTCCATTTATAAGAAATTCCCAAATTAGATGAAATTAATCTGTGGTGGAAAAAATTGAGCTGGAGGTAGAGGGCTGGGGGAAGTTTGACTAGAGGATGGTACGAGAGACGCTGGGTGTGAGGATAATGCCCCATATAATAGGAGTCTGGGTGGCAGGTTAACCTAGCATTTGTCAAAACTCAGCTAATATCCACTTAAAATTTGTCCATTATATATAAATTTCACATCCAACAAAAAAAAAAACTTTAAATGTTGCATTCTACTTAATGATATGCATGCTAAAAAGTTCTTCAGGTGAAGTGTGCTGATGACTGTAATTTGTTTCAAAAAGCATAAACAAGGGGCGCCTGGGTGGCTCAGTCGGTTGAGTGCTGACTTCGGCTCAGGTCACGATCTCGCGGTTTGTGAGTTCGAGCCCCGTGTCGGGCTCTGATGGCTCAGGGCCTGGAGCCTGCTTTGGATTCTGTGTCTCCCTCTCTCTCTGCCCCTCCCCTGCTCACACTCTGTCTCTCTATCAAAAGTAAATAAAATTAAAAAAAAATTAAAAAAAGCATAAACAAATAAAATAGATTCAGAGATGTGATAAAGCATAATAAAAAATGTTAGAATCTAGGTGCTAGACATATATTATTTCAACCTTGCTGCAGGTTTGAAATGTTCATAACAAGGGGCGCCTGGGTGGCTCAGTTGGTTGTGAAATATTCATAATAAATGTTACAAACAAATTTAAAACTGTTGCCTTGTTTGAAACAGGTTTGGTGAGGAAGCTTTCTCAAGCAGTTATATTAAGTAGTAAGCATAATTTGAAGAAAAGAAAGGGACTTGTCACAGGAAATTGAAAAACATTATAAACTTTCACGCCTTTTAAGCATTGTATATTGTCTTCAGGAGGGGCGACTGGGTGGCTCTGCGGGCTAAGTGTCCGACTTTGGCTCAGGTCATGATCTCACAGTTTGTGGGTTCGAGCCTCACACATTGGGCTCTGTGTTGACAACTCAGAACCTGGAGCCTGCTTTGGATTCTGTGTCTCCCTTTCTTTCTGTCCCTCCCCGCTCACACTCTGTCCCTCTCTCTCTCAAAAATAAAATAAAACATTAAAAAAAAATTAGTCTTCAGATGGGATGCACATAGTTCTTAGTGTAACTTAAAAATATTAGTTAATGATTATAATTTGATAGTGCCATTTGTTTTCTGTAAAAAATGAGAAAATCATTAGTTTCATAGTAACTCTATAAAGAGAAATTTGACCAAGATCTCCTAGGACAGGACTTGAATTTTTAGTAAAGCAGGTATATTTTAGTTTCTTCTAATTATCTCCCTAAACTGGGAAAAAAAAAGTCCTATATGGCTTTTCCAGTATAGAGTTTTGTTTTTCTCCTTGTAGCTAGCAGTAAACAAGAATTCTGTTCCAATTATTTTGCTTCTTAAGCAAGATGAAAACAGCACCATTTAAATTATAATCCGTATAATCGTACTATATTGGAAGCTTTAAAACGTTTTTTAAACCTCAACTTACCTAAGAAACATTTTACATCTTGACTTAGATAACACACACTCACCGAGATCTGAATCAAAAGTTTCAGGGAACACTTACCCTTATTACTGATGATGGAATCTGATATTTCAATTTTATTCCATTACTTCAAAATGCTGGTCTCAAGCCACTAAATTCATTTCATATCTTCCTGATGGATCACAACCTGTTATTGAAACATTGCACTACCTAGTCCTTAAGGTTTTTCAGAAAATAAGTCCTGGATATAGACTGTATTGTGAAAGAGTCTAAGAACTGTAGGAATATCAAATATCTGCTTTGCATGTGCTAATCCAGACTCCTTTTCTCATGTTACATTAAATTACCAAATAATATCGAACACCTACTTTGTACAAGGTCTCCTCCTAGGAACTTGAGATGAACAATCAGATTTTTCTTTTTTATATTTTCTTCTTAAGAACTCACAGGGTTGGGGCGTGTGGGTGGCTCAGTTAGTTAAGCGTCTGACTTCGGCGCAGGTCATGATCTCACAGTTCCTGAGTTCCAGCCCTGCATCAAGCTCTGTGCTGACAGCTCAGAGCCTGGAGCCTGCTTTGGATTCTGTGTCTCCCTCTCTCTCTGCCCCTCCCCCACCTTCCTTTCTCTCTCTCTCTCTCTCTCAAAGATAAATAAACATCAAAAAAATTTTTTAAAAATCATAGGCTCTTAGATACACTCCATTTATTGTACCAAATCCCATAGAGTCACATAGGATAGCATCATCAGTGCTTTGGAGTCAGAAATTACATATTTGCTAAAAGTTATACTGGTAAAGGGTCAATGGAAGGTAAGAGTCAAATTTTCTCAAATTCAATTTAAAAAATCTGAAGTATTTTAAAACAATCAACTTCAAAATAATCTTTATGTTCTATGTTAGAATACATAATGAGGGGCACCTGGGTGGCTTGGTCTATTAAGTATCCAACTCTTGATCTCAGCTCAGTCCTTGATCTCAGGGTTGTGAGTTCAAGCCTTGCATTGGGCTCTGTACTGGGCGTGAAGCCTACTTTAAAAAAACAAAAACGAAAAAAAACAAAAACAAAAATAAACCTCCACATGGCTTTTTTTTTTTTTTTTTTAACATAGAAATAACTAGGGAGGTAACTGAGTGACTCAGTCAGTTGAGTGTCCCACTCACTTTTGGCTCAGGTCATGATCCCAGGGTCATAGGATCGAACCCAGCATCACGCTCCATGTGGAGCCTGCTTGGGATTCTCTCCTTCTCCCTCTCTGCCCCTCTCCCCTGCTTGCATGCACTCTCTCTCTAAAATAAAAAATAAATAAATAAAAATAAAAAGAACTAGGATAAAATGCTTGATAAGAGGCTACTTAAATTATATCCACCTATCACAATATATTCAGTATCTACTATGTGCCAGGTACTGTCCACTCAAGACTTTTGAACTGAATCTCTGAGTTCAGATTTGAAGAAAAGAGTAAAAGCAGATGATTTCCTCCTTTTCGAACTCATGAAGAAGAAAACTTGATCATTCTAGAAAGAGGGCAGAGCAGCCACTTCTGCAGGTGCTGGGGACCTGACCCTCTCTGAACATACAGAAAAGGCTCCCGCTTTGGAACAGGGAGTGAGGGAGCGTTACTGTGGAAGTGGTGCTTCAGTGGAGACTTGAGGAATGAGAAGAAGCCACTCGTGCAAAGAGCTGAGAGAAGAGCATTCCAGGCAGAGGCAAGAGCATAAACGAATGACAGACTGCACGAAATAGAGACCACAGTGATAGGAGATTCCAGAGAAGGGGGATCAGTCCTTTAAGGTGGGGAGTCAGAAACTTGGAGTCCTAACTAGGTAAAACTGGAGAGGAATCAGAGAAAAGAACCAGGCATTCCAGGCAAGGAAATGGAAAAGAGCAAATCTGGACTATATGATGTAGAACGGGGCTGGTAAAACCTGACAAACAGGAAATAGGATTGTTTTCATAGTTGTGACCAGTTCTGGGCTTGGCTTCATCTATTTGGAATTCCAACAGAACATTCTCAGATAGCCAAAGGCCCCAGCTGTGACTAGAGTTGGAACACTGTTTCCATGTGGCCAGTACTCCCACCTTATTTGCAAGCCCCTTATCACAAGCAAGAAATACTAGTTATTTTAGTTTTGCAGGAACAAAGGAGAATATTTCCCATCTGGCCCGAGTTGTGAAGAAACCAATTCTTCCTACTTTGAAGCCAGTATATGTAAAGCATAGACTCCTCGAAAAAGAAAGGTATGGAAGATGTAGCTTAAATATTCCTGAGGGTAAAAGAAGGATCCAAGGTCATCATTTTCCTGGGAGAGCTAACTGAGCCCTAATCAACAATAAGAAAAATTTCCTCTTTTAGAGTTGTGGCCTCGGCTTCCTTTTTAGCCTCAGGAAAACTTCATCATTTGAGAAACACAGGGCAGAGCAGGCACTTATGTGTCCTCCCAGGCCCTTGAGGGGAGGCTCTATGTCAGAAAAGTCATTTGTTTTCATCAGAGAAAGAGCTACCTCTCTTCTGCTGTTGACCATGGCTATTTGGCACTGTATTAAAGCCCAATACTGTTTGTAATAGTTGACAGGGAAGAAGATAAAAGGAAGAACTGAGTCATGCAGAGAGGCAGAAAGTGATTTTAACTTAAAATTCTCGATAGTCATACCACTTTCCCTGGAAGAGTTTAATTCCAAGTGCCACTAAGCTATTTTCCAAGGCAGAAAATGACAGCGGCCTATCTGAAGAGAAAAAGAGAACCAACTACATTAATATAACAAAACCACCCCCCGCCCCAGCTTCTGCCTGCCTTCCTCCTACAAGTGTGTTTTTGCCAGGAAGCTAAAAGGAGAAGAGTATTTGTAGCTAAGAGGCACTTTTAGAGTTTTGCAATAAGCAGTCTTTACATTCTTTACATTTTTAAATATGTCAAGTTCAGGGTGGAAGACCAAAGAGCTGCCCTTTTATTATATGGAGCAAGTAATAATGGACAATGTTAAAAACCAGGATTTCCATGTCACTTTTTACCTCATTTCTCTACAGAGATGTCAATTCCAGTCTGATGACCTGGGTGGGGACCATGTGCAGAGCGTGGAAGCGATCCCAGGGAAAGAAAAAAGGTAGATCCAGAATTTCCATTATTTTAAAATGCTCTCAAATCAACAGGCAAGCTTTGGAGAAATGGCTAGGTTGTGTTTTTTTGTTTTTATGTTTATTTATTTATTTTGAGAGAGAGAGAGAGAATGAGTGCAGGAGAAGGACAGAGAGAGAATCCCAAGCAGGCTCCACGCTGTCAGTGCAGAACTCCACACAGGACTCAGACTCAAACTCAAGAACCATGAGATCATGACTTGAGACAAAATCAAGAGTGGGCTGCTTAACCGACTGAGCCACCCAGGCACCCCACGAGAAATGGCTGGAAGTTTTTAAGGCTCTGTGTGTGTGTGAGTGTGTGTGTGTGTGTATTTTTTTTTTTTTTTTAGAGAGAGAGGGCACAAATGAGTGAAGGGCAGAGAGGGAGCAAAAGAGGAAGAGAGAGAAGCAGTGCTCATCCCAAGCAGGGCTCAAGTTTACCCAATGCAGGGCTCGTGCTCAGGAACCATGAGATCATGACCTAAGCCAAAGTCCAATGTTTAACTGACTGAGCCACCCAGGCACCCCAAGGCTCTGTTAATATTTTTTAAAACTTTAGAGACACTATGTGGAACTCTTGAATCAGATACTATCAAGTCATTATCGAGACAACTTCAGTCTTCTTTAAAAGACATCAAATGGTTCATCCGAAAAACCTATAGAGATTAAAATGAGAAAAATAGACCAAGAGAGCGGTGTTAAATCCCACTCTGTTTAGCCTCTAGGAAGTGGAATATGATAGACATATTTTGGCCCCAGAAAAATCCCTAACCTAAACCCTTGCAAATAAAAATCTTAGTACTAGATTTTACGGTGATAGAGAACTGCTGTAGGTGAGTTGATAGTGCCCTGAATCCCATGGTGGGCACAAAAAATGGCTTTGAGGGTAGACTGAGAAGATATGTTCACTCTGGAAGAATCGGCACAAAGCCAACCCTCCCTTCCCTTCATTCCAAGACCGGATGTAGGAGACAGTACTATAGCAGGCTCGTTTTTAAAGTCCCAAATATAACAGCCTGGTGATCCTAACCAATTTCCCAGGAACGGGTTAACCTCCTATGATCCTCGTACCCTTGCCATCCTGGGCATCAGGATCCTGGGTCGTGGGTTACCATCAATGCCACCACGCCAAACGCATATTGTGATGCGCCAAGTGATGCCCTGCAGACTCCATGCTTGCTGCCGACCTAAGCCTTTAAGAGCAGAGTAAGAAGTGAAGAGAGAAGCAGATCTCTCTCCCGGATCAAAGGAGAGGAATTACTATGTCCTGGGAACAAGATGAAGCATACTTAAGACAAGATTAGCAGAAGAGAGGGTAAGACATGGTGGCCAAGAGCACAAACTCTGGAGATAGATCTTTCTGGGTTTGACTCTCTACTGTATGGTCTGTAAGATCTGCGACCAGAGCTCCCATGTCCAGTTTCTCTGCACTATAGTCCCTTACCTAGAAAATGGGAGTAATACAACCCCACAAAGTTGCTTTGAAGATACTGTACATGAAGGGCACAGCACAGAACAAGCCCTTTGTAGACGCTCAATAACTCTTATTACCACAACGATCCCATTGAAGGAGAAGCATGATTACAAACACATTCTCCAAATCCTTCCTGCTCTAAATCTTTCCTCCTGGAGCACATGCCAGTTTTGAATAGTTTTAATTTTTTTTTTAATGTTTATTTATTTTTGAGACAGAGAGAGACAGAGCACGAGTGCGGCAGGGGCAGAGAGAGAGGGAGACACAGAATCCGAAGCAGGCTTCAGGCTCTGAGGTGTCAGCACAGAGCCCGACGCGGGATTCGAACTCACAGACCGCGAGATCATGACCTGAGCCGAAGTCGGACGCTCAACCGACTGAGCCACCCAGGCGCCCCTGAATAGTTTTAATATAATGTGTAGGGATGCCACCAGGAGGCAGGCCAGTGGCCCTTACCTGACAGAGGTCCTCTTTCTGTGCCTTCCTGCTTCAATCATCCACTCAAGGCCTTTGAAATGAAACTCCTACTTCAGGTTCAAAGAAAAAGAATAAAAGAGAATTTTTTCTCTCCTTTTCAAACTCATAAAGATGAGAGACAAACAAGCAAACAAAAAAAACCATATTTATCTCAAAACTGAATATAACCTAATGTTATGTGGAAATTCCCAAACACCCAGTGGCTCAAAATGTTTTGTTTCCTCGGGCCTTGATACCATATCTACCATGACACCCTCCCACCTAAAAAGACTCCTCCGAACCATAGTTTGTTTCTTTCTGTGAAAAATTGGTAAATATTAAAGAAAGGGTGGATGGGTGGATGAATAAATCACCTGAGAAAGTTAAATGAAAAATGATTTATTCAAATGAATGATGCTGCTAATCAAGAGTAAGAAGCAATGTGAAGTTATCCTTGACCTAAGGACTCAAAGGAGGTCCTAAAGTCATTCTGGAAATATGTTTGAAAGATACTGACATTGGTGAAATCAAAAAAAAAATATTAAGTAACTTCCTTACTTGAATACAGACTAAAATTACTGGTTCATTTTAAGCCAAAACATGCAAAATGACACACTCAATCTGATTACGCACAAGTCAGACCACTAACCAACCAATCCCCTCCCAGCTCTCTAACCCAATTATGGACTAGTCACTCTACATTTTATTCCCAGTCTTTCTCCTACCCTGCAAAATGGTTCTACCCTCCTATTTATGACATAAAACAAAGTCTGAGGATGATCACCCATTTTGGATTTTCTGTCCTTGTAATTCTATGCAAATGAAGATATTTCACCACTTTGTCTCCCCCAAATGGCTATTAATCACACTTTACTGGGTTACCCACTACCACCTAAAATAATGACAGCATGGAGTAATAGAAAGAGGACAAGCTTTAGAGTTGTCCCATACCTAGGTCTAAATCTTTTATCTGCAACCAAAATGTCTAATAATTGACTGAAAGATATATCACTGGTGATATAGCCACGAAGTAGAATAGCCATGAAAGTTATATACTTAATGACTTGGAAAGAAGTTCATACATTATACAAAAAGAATACAATGTATGGTATAATTTTTAAAAATATAAATAAAGGTATAGATACACAAAGCAAAAGGTGTAGAATGGCTTAGTAACTAGTTTTAACAAATACTTTATCAGGCACCTATTATGTGTCAGACACAGTCACATAAGCCCAGATTATATCAGTGAACAGAATGAAGTCCTTGCCCTCACGGAGCCTACATTCTAAGAAGCAACAGAAAAAACACAATACATTAACATACAATTTAATGTTAGGTATATCACAACTATGACGAAAAGTAAAAAGGTAAGAAGAGTGCTAGAGGCATGTAATTTAGGTAGGTGGTCAGAGACAACTTCCCTAAGAAGTCACATTTGAGCCAACACCTGAGAATATTGTTGGGGGGGATGGGGGGGAGCATGAAGATAACTGGAAATGAGTTGCAAATAGAGGAAAATCAAATTTGAAGCTGCTGAGGCAAAAGCATGGAAGAGAAAGTCCTAGGAAGAGAAAGTCATATGGCTGAAGAGGAATTAAGAAGGAAGAGGACAGTAAGAGATGAAGTTAGGAGGCAGACAGGAGCAAATTAGGACTTTGGAGGCCACAGTGAGAACACTGGATTTTATTTTAAGTAGAAACAATAGAGAGAGTGGGCAGGGAAGATCGGATTCACATTTATATGCCAAACTGTCAATAGCAGTTATCTGTAGGTAGAAAAATTTCAGATTTCTTCCCCCCCATTTTGATTTTCTATATTTATTCTTATTTTCATATTCATTTCATTCTCTCCTCTCAAGCTCCTCAGCTCTCTCAAAACATGAACTCTACCATGCCCCCAACTAAAAGTTAAGAATCATTCAGGGCTTTCGATTATTTAAAAATTGGTTTCAATTAACTAATTCACTCATTGTCTCTTTCATTATATCATGTCCTCTTTTCACGTAAACATTTCTCAAAAAAAAAAAAGGATAACAACATAACTACATCGATAGCTATTCAGCAGAAAGTGGTTAAAAACAGAACAGTGTTTGCGATCAAACAAAATGTACGGGTCAGAGGTTCCTACGTACGCTGTTAACACTTTAGCCTTCTGGGACAGAATTAAATAAGATGAGGCAGAGCCTATAAACTTAAAATAAAGAACATGGTGTCACTAAAAAGGCAGACCAGAGCCTCTATTGTCTACCTAACTCCACAGCCAAGGTCCTAAGTATTTCTTGAAGATAAATAAGACCCAAGTTATCATCAACTATGCGAAATGATGTTTAAGTTACTTTTTGGCCAGTATACTGCTTAAGATATTCTGAAACAACCGAAAGGTACTCGGAAATAAATATGAAAGTTTTAATATGTTTAGTGATGCCCTTTGTGTTAATGTCCTGATTAACTAAGATTAACTGAAGATACAAATACTACAGTATGACTTTTAAAAACTCAACAGTAAACTTCAACTTGAGGGTACAAACCTAGGAACTACCTCCGATCATAATCCTTAGACTTACTCCCATCAAATCCTGAACTCAAGTCTCCTACCATGAACAAAGCTATTTTCCATTGTTTTCTTTTGAAAAAGGTATCTGCAGTTGATAAAACAAAATTATCTAAGATTCTTTTCAATCATTTACCACATATTAAATGCACAACCACCATTAAAGACAAAAACTTATAACACTTTGTAAGTACAAATAATATATTTTATTTCATCCCTGAAAACAAAAACAAAAATGTCTACATCTAAGAAGACTGAACAACTATTCCAAACTTCACCTGGCAATGGTATGTAATTAATTTCTTCACATAGAGTATAGGGAAAAGAGTTTATAAAGCTACCTTTCATGAAACAATATTTTCTTATACTTATTTTAATAAAGCATTATAATTATTGCTACTATGTGTGGTAACATATTATAATAATGAATACAGTATCCAAAACTAAATTCAATATAGCCTAAATCTAAAAGCTAGCTGCACTTAAGCAGTTATTATAGAGAATAAATACTATGAAATATAGGGCATCATATGGCAATTAAATTTGCTACAACGGAAATTTAAATAAAGGTGTACTTTGCTCTATACTGGAATTATCCAAGATTAGGATCTTTTGTGCTATATACAATAGCTGTTTTCCTGAAAAGAGAGTCAATCTTCATAACTTAAATTAATGTTCTTGTTTTTAAGTGGCCATTATATAAAATGAATACCTAATATATCTGTTACACAAATCCATAATTTCATGAAACCGGATACTCTTACATAATGTTAACATTTTCCAAGCAGTTTAATGCAGCACGAAATACCTTTATTATATACACATGACTAAAGACCTGCAGCGTCCCTTCCACTGCTAACATAACAAAATCAAAACTTACCCGAACATGGAAATAATGTGCTTTCAATAGCACAGACATTCAAAGGGTTAAACTTTTAAATTAATATTCACGTATGTGAAAAATCAGGAATTAATACTTTACTTAATTTTAATCTCATCATAAAAATATCTTTTATTCTTCAAGGTATATATATGAATATGTTATGTATGAGATTAGAGATTCCTGTTTTTATGTTACTTGTCTCAAAGTTTAGAATAGGTTATGGACAATGGCTACTAACCATTTCAAGATTATAACCTTACAAATGTAATTTTTCAAAATATACAATAATTAACCTCCAGTTATTCTGAAGGATAGTGCAAATGAAGACATTCTTTGGGTCATGATTTCAAAACATTATTTTCAACATTGTACTTCCTTTCTCTGCTCATAATCTGAGTAACAAAATATAGTACTGGAAGTAAGCACATTTTCTAACTATTAGTCTAACAGTTAAACTTACTGAGAACAAATGACAAAACAATTCACTAACAATATCCTCTAAAAAACATGTTACATATTTAAATAAATACTTTATAGAAATGAACCCATATCTTTCAGTGTTTTTGTTTCACCTCCATCTCAAACACAAAAGATTTATACAAAGATCACCTACCTGCTTACTACATCAACCATGTTACCAAATTCCCTTTAAGGATATAGTACAGCATTGAAGAGACTTGCCTGAAAGCAAACTAATAACTTTTAAAATTTATATACAGAATTGGAGTTCTGTGAATCCAGCATATTCCTCAGAAATGTGTAGGGCTTTTATTGTACAGTATTATGCTACCCTAGCCAGCAACTTAAAAGCTTTCTGCCATAGGATATGATCCACGGTGGACGTAGCAGCACAAGGTGATCTTCAACTGCTATCTAATGCTGCCTGATGCATTTATCCTTTTATTTGTGGTTACCGGCACCAGGTTTCCACTAGTGCCATTGGTAGTGTTGGTTGCCGAGCCGTTCACAACAATATAGTCGACTTTGTTCTCCAGCTTCACCAAGCGTTGTAAAATGTCATCTAAAAGGACAGCAATTGTTCTCTTTAGATCCGCTAGGGGGAAAAATCAGAATAAACTGTATTAAACATTGACAGAGCACTTAATATTTGTATTTTCCTAGTTTGAGAGGGGGAATAGTGAACCAGAAAGGAAATACACTAGACAGAAAGCACTCATACCACAAATAGGAAAGGCCGAATTGTTTGAATCAATAGCACCACATAGAGACCTTCCTAAAGGAATCTCCGAGTTATAAATGCGAGGGAAACTCTCACCTTCTAGTACAATGAAACGCATTTAAAGTCTGGTTCAAAACTGTATTTCCTCTGTAAGGAACCCCATTTACCTTGAGTTTTTAAGCAGTCTATAAAGATGACTGTGGACTAGGCAGGTCCGGTAAAAACTAGGTAAGTGTCGGGAGCCATCTTGTGCTCATAGGTTGAGACGTCTCCCTCTGTGGATAAGGCAGATGTTGCAAAGTCTCCTGCTGACTAAGATGGCATCCCAATATTATCTCCTTCTATTAATAACCTTTCAGGCCTGGACTTCTTGAACTGCTCTTGTTGGCCTTAAGGGATAAAATACCCTTTGGTTTTATGGCATTAGAAAAAAGGAACCTGGCGATGCCTTGATGGATAACGTCTGAACGAGAGTAACTTGGCCACAAAGAACCTCAAAGTTGCCTCTTGGAGACAGGTTACACAAAGTGATCATACAGAATAGTTATGAGTTGAAAATTAGGGTGCCTTATATAGACGTCAGGCCCCTATTGTGCAAATTCACTCACTCATAAAGAATAGAAATTCAGGCAAGCATTAGAAAATTATGTCTCTACCAAGTGAGTTACACGTTCCCCCTTATGGTTAAGAATGCTGGACAGAATGACTCCTAATCTACCTATAAATGATTACATAGGTCTTGAGGCAACAATGTATGCGCCACCTGTCCACTCAAGATCACCATGACAACCTTGCTTTTTTCTTACATACCCTGCTTTCTCCACTTGCCAAAAACTTACCTAACCCTACTTCAAAAACAGTTATGTTCATTAACTTAGAAAGAGAATCATAAAAATAGCTAGTCATCAATCTATGCTTACTGATGTAATGTCACAAAAGTACTCCTTGATGTAATGTCATCTACTGCCTTTAAATAAAGACACTGAGACCAGCAGGACAGAGTTGCCTGCCTGTTTCCAGTAACTTCGCAGCTCTCTCAACTCATTCGTCCTGTCGACACCGTTCATCTTCGGGGACACCTGAGTGTGCTGCGGCCGGCCCATGGTAGGTAAGTAAGTAAGAAACTCAATGAAATGCAGGAACAAGACATCTGGGTTCTCCAGAGGCTGAAGTGTGTGTGTTAAGATCAGGGCAGATGCCAGGAAACTGATTAGTGCAGTAGAGACAACAGCAATCATTCTGACTTAAATTTCTTCCAGAATGACAGGTAAGTTTATATCTCTTTAGGAAGTTAAGGGGTTTCAATAGAATTTACCTGGAAAGAATGAAATTATGACTCTTCCTTAGAATTATTTTTTCAAGTTTCCCAAAGGCACCTAGTACATATCAGGTACTCAGTAAGAGGCAACTAATACTGTTATTTTTTGCTGATTCCAAACCAAAAAAGCAACTCAAGCCCTAATATGTGACCAGGGAAACAATTATCTAACAACAATTGATAAATTTGCTGATGGTTCTGTCACTAAGAGATCAGAAAAAGTGCAAGCAAAATAAAAAACAGAAAAACTGGACGTTATCAAAATTTAAAATTTTGGGGTGTCAAAGACTATTATCCAGAAAGTGAAAATAACAGGCAAATGGAAGACAGTATTTGCAAATCATGTATGTGACAAGGGCTTAATCTCAAAAGCATATAAAGAGCCCTTAAACAACAAAAGGATAAACAACCCAATTTTTTAAATGAGCGAGGACTTGAATAGACATTTCCCCAAATAAGCTATGCAAATAGATAATAAGCACAAGAAAAGATATCCAACATCACAGTGAGATATCACTTCAGGATGGCTATAATCAAAGAAAGGGAAAAACAACATGATACTGGCACAGAAATAAACATATGGCTCACTGGAAGAGAATAAACATTCCAGAAATAAACCTGTGCTTATATGGTCAATTAATCCATGACAAAGGAGGCAGGAATACATAACAGGAAAAAAGTTTCTTCAACAAATGGTGCTGGGAAAACCGGACAGCTTCATACAAAAGAATGAAACTGGACCACTTTCTTACATTGGACACAAAAATAAAGTCGACATGGATTAAAGACCTAAATGAGAGACCTAAAACCATGAAATTCCTACAAGAAAACATAAGCAGTAATTTCTTTGACATTGGCCATAGAAAGTTTTCTAGTGGCACCTAGTTGGCTCATTCGGTTGAGCATCCGACTTTGGCTCAAGTTATAATCTCAGGTCTGTGGGTTTGAGCCCCACATCAGGCTCTGTGCTGACAGCTCAGAGCCTGGAGCCTGCTTTGGATTCTGTGACTCCCTCTCTCTCTGCCCCTCCCCTGCTCACACTCTGCCTCTCTCTATCTCTCAAAAACTAAAACATAAAAAAAAATTTTTAAAGAAACAGTTTTCTAGACATGTCTTCTCTGGCTAGGGAAATAAAAGAAAGTATTTTGGGACTACACCAAAATAAAAAGCTTTTGCACAGTGAAGGAATCTACCAACAAAAGAAAAAGGCAACCTACTGGATGGGAGAAGAGATCTGCAAATGATATAACCGATAAGTGGTGAATATCCAAAAAACATAAAGAATTTCTACAACTCAACATCAAAAAAACAAATAATTAGAAATGGGCAGAGGAACTTGAGAGGCATTCTTCCAAAGAAGACCTAACAGATGGCCAACAGATACGTGAAAAGATGCTCACCATCACTCATCATCAGGGAAACGCAAATCAAAACTACAAAGAGATATCACCGTATACCTGTCAGAATAACTAAAATCAAAATAAGAAACGGCAAGTGTTGGCGAGGATGTGGAGAAAAAGGAACCCTCGTACACTGCTGGTGGGAATGCAAATTGCTACAACCACTGTGGAAAACAGTATGGAGGTTCCTCAAAACATTAAAAATAGATTTACCATATAACCCAATAATTCTACTACTGGGTATTTACCCAAAGAAAACAAAAACTGTAATTTGAAAAGATACATGCACACCTATGTTTACTGAACCATTATTTACAAGAGCCAAGACACAGAAGCAACTCAAGTGTCCAGTGACAGATGAATGGATGAAGAAGCGGTATATATAGATATATATACATAATGGAAAATTACTCCTCCATAAAAAGGAATGAAATCTTTTCATCTGCAATGACATGGGTGAGCTAGAGAATATAATGCTAAATGAAATAAGTCAGACAGAAAAAGACAAATATCGTATGATTTCACTCATATGTGTAATTTAAGAAACAAAACAAAAAAGAGACAGACGAAAAACCAGATTCACAAATACAGAGAACTGTTGGTTGCCAGAGGGAGGTGGAGTAGGGGGAGATGGAAAAAATAGATAAAAGGATGAAAAGTACATTTATCTTGATGAGCAACAAGAAACATACAAACCTGTTGAATCATTATATTGTACACCTGAAACTAACATAACACTGTATGTTAATTATAATTCAATAAAAAACAATTTTTTTAGGAAAAAAAATAAGCATGGGTAAGCTTATGGGGAAACTAGAACCCTCATATGCTGCTGGTGGGAATATAAAATTGTCAGCCACTGTAGAAAGCAGTTTGGCAACTACTCAAAAAGCTAAATATAAAATTACCATGTGACCCAGGAATTCCACTCCTAGGTATGTATATACCCACTTCCAAATTGAAAAGAAACTCAGAGATTACTTGTCCACCAATATTCATAATAGCCACAAGGTGGAAACAACCCAAGTGTCCCTCAATAGATGAAGAGATTGACAAAATGTGGTATATACATGCAATGGAATATTATTTAGCCATAAAGGATGATGTTCTGATACATGCTATAACACGGATGAATTTAAAGACATTATGCAAAGTGAAATAAGCCAAAGAAAGGGACCAATATTGTATGGTTCCACTTATGTGAACTATCTAGAATAGACAAAATCATAAAGACAGAAAGTAGATTAGAGGCTACCAAGGGCCAGTGAAATGGGGAAACAGCAAGTTCTTGCTTAATGGTTATGGTTTCTTGTTTAGCATGATGCAAGTTCTGTAAAGTTAATAGTGATGGTTGTATGACACTGTGAATTAATGCCACTGAACGGTACACTTGAAAATGATTAAAATGGCAAATTTTATGCTATATATATTTTACCACAATGTTTAAAAAGTGAAAAAAATGAAAAAAAAACAGAATGGAGTAGGGAGAGTAGTAGTTGTGGGTGGTAATAGAGGGTGATGAGAAAATGCTTATTAAAAAATAAAACAAAAAATCAATGTAATATAAAGTGAGGGGAAAACTTTATTTGGAAGAATGAGACTTTACAAGAAGTGTATCTTCTGGCATCATTTATCATGAGAACTTACATATTCTAGTATGCCAGAAATGTACAAGAAAAAAAAGTGTAAGAAAAATCCTGTGACAAGTAGTATTTAGGGATGAAATGTCATGATACATAAAACTTTCAAATAGTGCCCCAAACAGCAGATATGTGTATACAGACGATAAAAACGAATGCAGAAAAGTTTTTAGCAAATGGTGAGTACAGACAAATGATATAGGATGTTTATTATACAATTTTCCCTAATTTTCTGTAGATTGAAAATTTTCAAAATAAAAGACTAGAGAGTAGAGATCTTTCCTTATTAAGATCTTCCAATCAAGAGTTATAATAGTATTGGACAAATAGGACAGAATTAAATATTTTTTTTAAAAATCCTTCAGCAACAAGACTAAAGAGTTTTTCCCTGGAGGTTATCCCCTGTACAATATTGGAAGAGATACCAACATAGGCCAGAGAAGTCTAGAAAGAATAGAATCGGGTGGGGGTTGGGGGCGGAGGTGTCCACCAGCATGTTAACATAAAATGAAGCTAAAGCCCTAGGATGTTTGACACCAAGTTGAGGTGTGACGTGAATTATAAAGGGAAGCCTAATCATTGATTGGAATTAAGGTTAAATAGCATTTAAAGGAAACAGGGGGACTAATGAGAAACAACTATATGATAATTTTACTTTAACAATGTCCTAAATTGTTAAATGTAATCTTTCAAATATTCTAAAATCAAGTGTTATAATAAAACATTACAAGGGTGCCTAGGTGACTCAGTCGGTAAAGTGTCTGACTCTTGATTTCGGCTCAGGTCATGATCTCACAGTACAAGAGAGGGAGCCCCTCATTGGGCTCTGCGCTGACAGCTCCGGACCTGCTTGGGATGCTCTTTCCCTCTCTCTCTGCCCCTCCCCTGTTCATGCTCACTTGTTTCCCCTCTCTCTCTCTGCCCCCCACCTCAAAATAAATAAACTTTTAAAAAATTACAAAAAAATCAGATTTGGGGGGCACCTGAGTGACTCAGTCAGTTAAGCATCTGACTTTTCATGATCTCACAGTGTGTGGGTTTGAGCCCCACATCAGGCTCTGTGTTGACAGCTCAGAGCCTGGAGCCTGCTTCAGATTCTGTGTCTCCCTCTCTTTGCCCCTCCTCTGCTTGCACTCTGTCTCTGTCTCTCTCTCTCTCTCTCTCTCTCTCAAAAATAAATAACATTAAAAATTGTTTAAAACAACAACAACAACAAAAACTCAGATTTTAACTACTTGGCTCCATGATATAAAATTAGTGTACAAACAAGAATAAAATTAATGTTTCCTGAACTTGGGATTCTTTCGAATATACCAAAATTTCCTTTCTCTAAATTCACAATATTATTCTATGTTTATATCTCATGAGATTCCATGTTTATAGGAATTTATATCATACGGGAGTCCACAGTATTCCATAAAGCCCTATAACTGAAGGTGCTAGTTATCAGAACTCCTTTTGTAACCATGGGCCCCAAAGCAACTTGAAAGCAACCACATCATATCCATCCATTTACTCTCAGCTCACCATTTTAATATTTTATCACATAGTAGACACTGAACAAATGTTTGAAATAAACATTTGCTGAATGTTTGATTCATGTGTTTGGTGGGTGGTATTGTTGAGATTGACATGAAGGATCGATCGGATTTAAGAAATAAAGCCTTTTAATGTTGTTTTATTCCTGCTTTAAGCTTCCCTGTTCTGGAAGAAGAAATCAAATAGCTTATGGGGACGGGGTAGGGGGGAAGGAAAGAAAAAAGAATGAGCTGTAACAAAGGCACATAAAGACATAGATACTATCGAAATAGTACCTAGTCCAATTATTTCACTGTACACAAAACCAAAAGGAGGATATAATGCTACTAAATACACTAAAGATATTGGATATAAACAGACTCTAACTATACTAAACATAATCAGGGACAGTGAGGCACAGCAGACAGCTACTCTCATACCAAGGCCCATGGAACGGAGGTAGAAAGCATTGATGTAACCAGAGTCCAAGTCCAGGGAAAACCACCAGTAGAAAACAAAGCCAAGGCAGGCAGTCTGGGAGAAGCTGGTGCTACAAAGAGATACCACCTGCAGCAGACAGAGAGGGAGAAAAATACCCTAGCCTTTCCCTTCATCCTAACTTTCCAAACTCCAGCCAAATGCGCCCCACTGGCTAAATCAAGGCAGAAGCTAGCTGATTTGGGAACTTGAAAAACAGTATCTACCCCACTCACCCTCCTCTGAGATACAAAACAGAAGAAAGAAAGGCTAAGTAATAAATGCGAAGGCAACCAGGCACAGGACCAACACAAACAGCAAGTATACATGCCTATGTCAACCCCATACTTAGGTCTTTCTGGCTTGATTTATCTCTTATTTACTTCTCAATATGTTCTGCTGTTTTTATTCTTATGAGCTGCCTCAAATCTGATTGTGTGTATACAAAAAAAAGGAATAAAATGTGGTAAAATGCAAAAGAACTAATGAAAATAAGTGTTTAATACAGAAGCCAAAAACTTTTCCTTATTAATATTTTTCAAATTGATATTTTTACCACTACTAACATCAGCTTAATGCTACAAGGAGGAAAACTTAGAGGTCACTTCTTAATTATCAAAGCAAATTACCCACTATAGTTTATTATGAAACTAGCAATAAAAAAAGAATGCTTCCTAAGAAACATGAACTAATTTAAATAGAGCAAAGACAGCACTGTTAGGTAAGAGTGGTTTCAAAAACCTCATAAAGTCTACAATTAAATGTACATTAATTGTTCAATCTTTTACATTTCTAATACGGCCACCTTCTCCCACGGAGTACTGAATAAATTGTGTCACCTAACAAATATTTTATGGCTTCTCCACTTGAGAACACAAGACACAGTGTTTACACCTCATGAGTGGACCCAGGTATGTTCCCATGAAATTTTAAATACAAGTTAAATGCCTAGGGACATAAAATAAGTCTAATATTTTTTAATGAGAAAAAAAGGTAGAAAATGAACTTGACTAAATGATATATACTGTAAACAAGCTATGTATTAAACGGCCACATCAAAATCACCTCAAATAGGAATTCTGAAATTAACTTTTCTTTAACGTATTTAGAATATAAGTATTTTATATTCTATACTCATTTTACAGGTTTGCTTTTTAAGTGTATGTATTTATTTTGAGAGACAGAGAGAGAGAGAGACAGAGAGAGTACTGGAGGGGCAGAGAGAGAGGAAGAGAGAGAATCCCAAGCAAGCTCCACATCATCAGCGCAGAGCCCGATGTGGGGCTCGAACTCACATACCGTGAGATCATGACCTGAGCGGAAGCCAAGAGCCACACACTTAACTGACTGAGCCACCCAGGCGCCCCCAGGTTTGCTTTTTAATTGGTAAATAACTTATTTTGAGACAAGTGTAGATTTACATATAGTTGTAAGAAGTAATATAACACTGGG
This sequence comes from Paguma larvata, assembly GCA_030068075.1. Classification (NCBI taxonomy): domain Eukaryota; kingdom Metazoa; phylum Chordata; class Mammalia; order Carnivora; family Viverridae; genus Paguma; species Paguma larvata. The sequence goes on along the minus strand of CM057834.1, from coordinate 51,967,655 downwards.
TGTTATATGGAAACCAATTTGAAAATAAATTAAAAAAAAAAAGAAGTAATAAATATAGAATTCCCATACCTTTATCAAGTTTCTCTCAATAGTAACATCTTGTTAAACTATATGCATTACAACCAGTATACTGACATCAATACAGTCAAATGCAGAATATTTCCATCACCCCAAAAATCCCTGTTACCCTTTCATAGTAACACCCACTTCCTTCTCAGTAACCTGTTAACATGATGGATTACACTGACTGATTTTAAAAACTGAACCAGCCGTGTATCCCTGGAATAAACACCACTTGGTCTTGGTGTTAAATTCTTACGTGTTGCTGAATTCTGTTTGCTAATATTTTCCTAAGGATTTTCATATCTATATGCATGAGAGATATTGGTTCGTAGTTTTTAGTTCTTATATAAACTTTGTCTGGTTTTGGTATTAAGATGATACTATTTTCATAAAATGAACTGAGAAATGTTCTCTTCTATTTTCTGGAAGACTCTGTGGAATTGATATTCCTATTTACTGATAGAATTCTCCAGTGCAATCATCAGGGCCTGGAGATTTCTCTTGTGGGAGTTCTTAAACTATAAATTAAACTTCCCTAACAGTTATAAGGGTCCCCACGATTTTTATATTGTACTTTCATTTTCACTTAGCTCAAACTATTTTTTAAATTTTTTAAATTCAGACTTCCTCTTTGATCCAGAGATTATTTATAGGTGTGTTGTTTAGTTTCCAATTACTTGGAGATTTTCTGTTACTGATTTCTAGTTTGAGTTCATTGTGGTTAGAAAACACACTCTGTATGGTTTTAATTCTTTTACATGGATTGAGGTTTGTTTTACAGCCTAGGATATGACCTATTTTGGTAACTATTCCATGACTAAAAAAACATTTGTATTATACTGTTGTTGATGGAATTTCTATATGTAAATAAGATCCTATTAGTTAGATTGTGCTCTAATGATCTTCTACGTCTTTGCAGTTTCTCTAAGTGGTTCTATCAGTTCCTGAGAGGGGGGTGTTTCAGGTCTCAATTATAATTGTGGATTTACCTATTTCTCCCATTAATTCTACCACTTTGTAGATACAAATTTAGGATTGTTATTTCTTCTGAGTGGTTTGACCCTTTTATGATTATATAATGTCCTTCTCTGACTTTGCTAGTTTTCTTTGCTCTGAATTCTACTTTCTCTGACATTAATGGAGCCACTCCTGCTTTCTTTGATTAATGTTTGTATGACATATCTTTTTCCATTCTTTTACTTTCAGCAAGGTGATATGATTAAATTTGAAATAAGTTTCTTGCAGGGAGCACATATTTGGGTCATGTTTCCTAATCCAGTCTGCCAATGTCTTTCAGCTGGTATACTTAGAACATTTATATTTAATGGAATTGTTATATATTAGTACTTAAGCCTGTCATTTAATTTTTTGTTTTTGTTTGTTCTGTTTTTCACTTCCCTGTTTAATTTTTCCTGCTAATATTTGGAATATTTTTTAGAATTCTTTTTTTGGTTTATCTGAATGAATCTTTTTGTACAGTTTTAGTGGCTGCTCTAGATTCAACATCATATATATAACTTATCAGTCATTTTACCCATCTGAGTGAAATACATAAACTTTACCTCTCTTTACCATCTATGATGGTTCATTATATGTGTCAACTTGGCTAGGCTATAGTGCCTAGACAAACAAACACACCATTCTGGATGTTGTTGTGAAGGTAGTTTTTATATGTGATTAGCATTTAAACCAGTACCCTTTCGGTAAAGCAGATTACTCAATATAATGTGAGTGGACCTCAATCAGCTGAAGGCCTTAAGAAAAAAGACTGAGGTTCTAGGAATAGGAAGGAACTCTACCTCCAGACTGCCTTTGGACTCAGGATTGTCATGTTAACTCTTGCCAGAATTTCTAGCCTACCCTAAAGATTTTGACTTTCCAGCCCTCACAACTGTATAAACCAATTTCTTAAAGTCCATCAATCTCTCTGCTCTGTTTCTCTAGAAAACTCTAATACACCATCCTTTTATCTTACTTGATTTATATTGCCTTAAATATTTCCTCTACATACATTTAGAATCACCTCACTGCTGTAATTTTTGCTTCAACCATCATAGTTTAGAAAACTCAAGAAAAGGAAACCGACTGAATTACCCTTATTTTTATTTACTGTGTTCTGTCTTCCCACCTTCCTGATAGTAACAAAGGCCCTCCTTTTACCATTTTTTTATTTATAGTACTTCCTTCAGCCATCTCTTAGATTAGGTCTGCTACTCTTTTCCTTCGTCTGAGAAGCTTTGACTTCCCCTTTCATTCCTGAAGGATATTTTCACTAGATATAGAATTCTGTATTGATAGCTCTTTCCTTTTAGCACCTGAAACATATTTTATCACTTCCTTCAGGCCTTAGTGGTTTCTGATGAAAAATGTACTGTTATTTGAATTGTTTTTCCACTACAAGTAAGATGTCATTTTTTTCTCCAGTTGCATTTAAGATTTCTTTTTTAGTTGCCCTTTAGGTTTTCAGAAGTTTAATTATGATTTATCTTGACATGGATTTTAGGGGGCTTGGCCTGCTTGGGGTTAACTCAGCCTTTTTTTTTAGTAACTTTATTTTTTTAATGTTTATTCTTGAGAGAGAAAGCAAGCAAGGGAAAGACAGAGAGAGAGAGACAGAGAGAGAGACAGAGAAAGAGAGGATCCGAAGCAGGTTCTGTGCTGACAGCAGAGTGACCCCAAGCAGGGCCCGAACTCATGAACCATGAGATCACAACCTGAGCCAAAAGTCAGTGGCTTACAGCAGACTGAGCCACAAAGGTGCCCCTAAGCTTCTTGAATATGAAGTCAATGTCTTATCAAATTTTAGGTAGTTTGCACCCATTATTTGTTTTGAATACTTTTCCAGCTCTGTCTTCATTCTCCTCTCCTTCCAAAACTCCAATGACACTAATGTTACAGCTTTTGTTATAGTCTAAATCTCTGGGTTTTTTTCCCCAGTCTATTTTTTCTCTTGTTCAGATTGTGTAATTATATTGTTCTATATTCCAGTTCACTGATTCTTTCATCTCCATTCTGTTAAGTCAATCTGCTGAGCTTTTTATTTCAATTACTGTACTTTTCATTTCAAAAATTTCCATTTGGTTTTTCTTTATATGTTCTATTTATGTGCTGAGACTTTTATTCCTTTGTTGAGGCTATTTTTTCACTTGCTTTGTGTTCATTAATTCCTCACCAAAGCACTTTTAATAATGACCGCTTTAAAATCTTTTTAAGATAATTCTAATTAATCTGTTGTTGGTTGTCTTTTTTCATTCTTTCAGATTTTCCCAATTCTTGGTATGACAGGTGATTTATATTTGAAACCCAGACACTTACTAGTTTATCAGATCTTGGATCTTATTTAAACCTCTTGTTTTAGGGTCACCTAAGTGGCTCACTTGGTTGGGCATCTGACTCTTGGTTTTGGCTCAGGTCATGATCTCATAGTTTGTGAGTTCCAGCTCTGCATCGGGCTCTGCACTGGCAGCGGGGAGCCTGCTTCGGATCCTCTCTCCCCCACTCTCCATGCCCCTTCTCTGCTTGCTCTCTCTCAAAATAAATAAACTTATAAAATATATATATACATATATATGCATATATATGTGTGTGTATATATATATATATATATATATATATATATATATATGTTTTAGATGACTTTCTCTGATGCCACTGTGGCAGGGCAGAGGGGTACCCCCTTACTACTGCCAGGTGGAAGAAGTTTAGGTTCCCCATTTAGCCTCCACTGTCACCTGAGGGTAGTAAGCTCCCCATCACTGCTGAATGGAGGTAGAAGTTCCAGGTCCACATGGACTCTGCATTGATAACATGGTGGGAATGGGCAATAGTGAAAGTCCTGACTCTCTGCTAAGACTCTTCTGACAACACCTCAGAGGGAGGGGGATGGGCGCCTCATTACTGCCATGTGGGTATGGAAGTCCTGGCTCTCCATCTAGTCTCCACAGGCACCATGGGGGAGGGAGGTGTTGGGTGCCTTATTACAGTCTCACGGGTGGAAGTGTAGTCTCCCCATTTGGCCTCTGATCATGTGGGTGGTGGTGCAGCCACAATATTTTTCTGTGATCTTTAACTGGAGGAGAATGGTTATTGTCTAACAGTTTTTTGTCTGGCCAGGCTGCCCCTTTCTTGGTTACAAGAGCAGACTTCTGTTGGGGAGATTACTGGCTTCTTCAGCTCCAAATCTGGAATACATGAGGTTGAACAAAACAAAACAGAACAGAATCATACCAGTGTATCCTGAGGCCCCAAGCCAGTCTTTTACTCTTCCAGATTCTTATGTTTGTTTTATAGAAAATGTCCAGGATTTTTAGTTGTACTTAAATGGGAATAGGGAATGATGGATAGCATAGGAACAAGAAAAAAGGGATCTCTATCTTCCCAAATTCCCCAGTTTAGGGAATTTTTTTAATTGGTTTTCTTCAACTATAAAAGATATTCTCTAGTGGCTTATTACAGCACTGTTCCCACTCATTACTTCCACAATAACTTACATGTTTGAAAAATTAATTAAAGTTAAGAAATTTTAACCTGTGCTTCTAAAGGTTATTTTTTATAGATTTATATGGAAAAACAACTATTTGTTAACTTATTTGCAGAAGAGTATTTATTTATTTATTTATTTTAGAGAGAGAGAGAGCCCACAGGAGGGAGAGAGGAGAGGGGAGAGGGGGAGAGGGGGAGAGGGGGAGGGTGGGAGAGGGGGGGAGAGGGGGAGAGAGGGGGAGAGAGAATCCCAAGGAGTTCCATGCTTAGTGGGGAGCCCAACATAGGACTCAATCCCTTGACCCTGGGACCACTACCCAAGCCAAAATCAAGAGTCAGATGCTCAACCGACTGAGTCACCCAGGCACCCCTGAAGACCATTTAAATATCGACATTAAATTGTTCTCCAGTTCTCCCAAAATGTTTTTGAAGTCCATTTTTTTTTTAAAGTGTTCAACCACACTGGTAGACAGTAAAACCAAAACTCCTAAAAGAAAGCAGGGGCCATCTTTGGAAGGAAAAGTCTGTAGTGATAAAACACTAGTATTGCTATAGATTCAGAAACAGTTCAGGAAACCATGCATCGACTGCAAAGTGTTCTGTTAACAGTCACTGTGAGGCTCAGACCAAGTGCCCCCAATTCACTGTTCTAGGCAAAAACTCAGAATTCAAAACATGTTATGTGGGAAGAAAAAAATTGTATCAGAGAAGACTGAGAATATTGAGGAAAGAATATAAAGCAGGGGAAATGGTTTTATGTTACAGGGAAAGCACAAATAACTGTTCAAAATTTACAGACTGTGACCTATAAAGGTGAACTGATCTGCCTATAACCTTTGCGATAGTAAGAATTCATTGGTGACTAGCATTAAAAAAAAAAAAAAAAACTTATGCTTATCTTTACAACTGGGAAAACCAGGTTAAACAGTCCAAGGGAAGACTATTCACTAAATAAATAAACAGCCTTCTAGCTTTTTTGTATAGCAACGAGAAGCTAAATGGTTTCTACAGATGGTTAAACGTTCAAGTTCTCCAGAAATTGTAAAATTCTGATTTTATTGTAACTTAAATAAATATTTATATGTTACTGCCAAGTCAAATTAATGGCGCAAAAAATGGAATTCAAATAATGAATCTGGAATAACGGGCTTCCTACTGTGGAATAAAGAATCTGCATCTCTTACTGCTTACACCAGAAATCTCAAATATATTACAGATGTAAATGTAAAAACAAAAACAGAAACAAGATCCAGCATAATATATTACAGTGTAAGCTTTGGGGGAAATATTTTAATCATAAATCTAAACCATAAAAAATGACAGACACAAGGCGCTGGACTCCTGATTTCACCTCAGGTCATGATTTCAGGATTATAGCAATGAGCCCAGCATCCTCTGTGCTGAACACGGGGCCTGCTTAAGATTCTCTCTCTCTCCCTCTGCCCCTCCCCCCTGCTCACTGTATCTCTTTAAAAATTTTTTTGTTTAATAAAAAACAATAGACATATTCTACATAAATTGCTTAAACGGTAATACCAAGTTATTAGGCAACTGAAAAACCAGAAGAAAAACATTTGCAACATTAAGGTCTTTACAAAGAATCAGTCAATTAAGAAATTTCCCAGCAGAAAAACTGGTAAAGGATATAAACAATTCACTCACACAAACAAGAAATAAAAATAGCCAACAAACGATCTTTTAACATCTCCTGTAAACAAAGAAATGTAAAAGCAAACAACTAGAGATTATATAAAATTAAACAGAATTGGTGGAGAAACTGGCACTTTCACACTGTTGGTAAGGTCATAGTAGGAATGTATACTGGCAGAGCCATTCTGAAGGACAACCTGACAAATGTCTATTAAATGTAACATGCATACCCTTGACCAAAAAATTCCACATCTAGGAAATCTATTCTTCAGAAACACTCACACAAACATGAAATACACACACACTTACACTCATACATATATTTCATACACATACAAACACACATACATTTTAGCATTATTGAATCAAACACAAAAAAGGTTAGCAAGAAATTATCCATCATGACAGAGTATGTGGGAAAGGGGTGGGGGGGGCGCTAAGGAATGTTTATCAAATGAAACATTATTAAGTAATTGTAAAGGATGAGACAGACCTATATGTAATAATATGGAAATATATTCACAGTAATTAAGTAAAAACAGATAAGCTGCAAACTAGTATCCACAGTACAATCCCATTTTTGTTCAAAATAAAATACTGTGCTAGATCATGTGTAAGCAAACTACAGCTGCTGGCTGCCTGTCTGGTAAATAAAGTTGCACCAGAACATAGTCATGCTCTGAAAATATTTACTACTTAGCCCTTTAAAGAAAAGTACACTACCCCAAACAGGACAAATTAAATGACATTCTTTCTGCCCTTTTAACGTATCTATGTTGTATATTTCTGCAATATTTGAATGTTTATAATAAACATATATTTAGAATCAGAAATAAGTAAAAAAATATATCAGGACATTGGTTAAATATCATGTGGCCATTAATGATGTAGGTATATATTCACTGACATATAAATATTTCCACCATATATTAAATTTTAAAAATTTATCAAATATCATGTGTAGCTAGGTCTGATTGTTGCTTTTAAAACTGAGTCGTGGGGCACCTGAGTGGCTCAGTCAGTTGAGCATCTGACTCTTGATTTCTGCTCAGGACATGATCCCATGGGATTGAGCCCTGTGTTTAGTTACTGTGCTGAGCAAGAACTTATTTAAGATTTTCTCTTTCTCTTCCTCTCTCCCCTTCCCTCCCCCCGCACTTTTCCCAGCTTGTGCTCACTTACTCTCTCTAAAAAAAGAAATAAAATGGAAAAAAAAAATGGAAAAAAAATTTTTTTGAAAACCTGAGTCATTACACACAGCTGGGCAGCATAGCACAGATGGTCGCTACCTTTTAAAATATCAGAGTCAGGGGCACCCGAGTGGCTCAGTTGGTTGGGTATCCAACTTTTTTTTTTAATATTTATTTGTTTTTGAGAGAGAGAGAGCACAAGGGAGGGACAGAGAGAAGTGGTACAGAGGACGTGAGGTACAGAGGGCTCTGAGCTGACAGCAGGGAGGTGGATGTGGGGCACCAACTAACGAACCAAGAGACCATGAACGGAGCCAAAGTCGGATGCTCAACTGAGTGAGCCACCTAGACACCCCAGGCATCCAACTCTTAATTTTGGTTCAGTCATGATCTCATGGTTTATGGGTTTGAGCCCCGCATCGGGCTCTGTGCTGGCAGTGCGAAGCCTGCTTGGGATTCTCTCTCTGTCTCCCCTCCCTCTCTCTTTGCCTCTCCCCAGCTCAGGCTCACATGTGCTCTTGCTTTCTCTCAAAAATAATTTTTTTTTAATTTTAATGTTTATTTTTGAGGCAGAGAGAGACAGAGCATGAGTGGGGCAGGGACAGAGAGAGAAGGAGACACAGAATCGGAAGCAGGCTCCAGGCTCTGAGCTGTCAGCACAGAGCCCGATGCGGGGCTCAAACTCACGGACCGCGAGATCATGACCTGAAACCAAAGTCCAACTGAGCCACCCAGGCGCCCCTCAAAAATAATTTTTAAAAAATATCACAGTTATTTTGCTCAAGTACAAAAACTTTAAGTATTTTTCTTGTTGCTAAAAGATTTGCTTCTTCAATGTTTCTATCAGTGTCCTTGGACTAAGCAGAATGCAAACAATGTAATTTCTGCATCTCTATCTGCCACAAGAACCTCCATCTCAGTGTATACCAGCTACTTCATCTCTAAGGCATCTAAATTTGATCCTCAAGAACAAATGCAGGCTAACCCTCATCAATTCATAAGGACCATCAGAGAGGTATTTCTATAGAAATAAAAAGTGCCTAGCGCATTTCCAGATAAAGAAGGTAAACAGAAAAAAGGCAATTAACCTCTGAGGACTTTGGATGAACGAGGACTTCAACAACCTCCATTTTGACTTGTCTGTACTTTCTAATTGATTATGCTTAAAAAAAGAAAGTTCTTCTTTCCAGCTTATCTTTTTTTTTTTTTAGCGTTTTTATTTTATTTTTTAGAGACATAGAGACAGAGCGTGAGCAAGGGAAGGGCAGAGAGAGAGGGAGACACAGAATCTGAAGCAGGCTCCAGGCAGCTGTCAGCACAGAGCCCGACGCAGGGCTCGAACTCGCAGACCGTGAGATCATGACCTGAGTCAAAGTCAGCCGCTTAACCGACTGAGCCACCCAGGCGCCCCTCCAGCTTACCTCTTAACTCAGGCTAAAGATCTTGTGGGAAAAGCAACCCGTGATGGGAACCAAAGCTACCCTTTCAAGTATAAGGACTGTCCTGAGCCAGCAAGACCCTGTGTGACTGACCTAAGACAGTGATCAATAGACCTTCACTGCCCAACTGTACTACCCACCAACCTTGTCCCACATTTTCCTTATAAAACAGGTGTTTTCAGCACTCTGGAGACATCTGGGATACTAGTCCACGGTCTTCTGCGTGTGGGTTCACTAAAATAAATTCCTTTCTTGTCTCTCCACCACTCTTTTCCTGCCTTTGGCTTCTGTTAGCAGGGAGCCAAACGTGGTCCGTTGGGGATCCCTGGAGCCAAGCGCTCTTGCACCCATGGATCCTGGCTGCATGCACACTCCACCAAAACAGTAAAGGTGCTTTTTGCTCTCTTTTTCTTTCTTTCTTTAAGCATAAATCCACAAGGCCAAAGATAACAGAAGCAACACAACTCCAGAAGCTAGAAAGCAAAGGGATGAGTGTTGACTGACTTAGCAGATCTGAAAAAGTTGAACCGTAAAAGATAAGAAAAACTAAGAAGCAGTTCAATTTTCTCCACAGAACCCTACCCTTAAAATGCTCAGGAACCACTGTTATACTGGGTACCAGTAAAAATAGGGATAAAAAAGGGACTAAAACAGTCAGAGAAAGATAAATACCATTATGTTTCCACACATAGGTGGATTTTGAGAAATCGAGCAGAAAACCATGAGGGAGGGAAAAAGGGGGGAAAAAAAGCCACAGAGAGGGAGGGAGGCAAAACATAAGAGACTCTTAAATACTAAGAACAAACTGAGGGCTGAGGGAGATATGGGAGGGGGGTCGAGAGGGTGACGGGTACTGAGGAGGGCATTTGTTGGGATGAGCACTCGGTGTTGTATGGAAACCAATTTGACAATAAATTGATTTTTTAAAAAAGGGACTAAAAGAGAAGAATTGGATGAAAATTTATCTATGAAGACATCTGATTCCTAAATTATCTAGAACACTCCCAATCTGGACAATGGCCCCTCTCCCCCTGCAGAAAATCTGAGATTCATTTTCTGAAGCTAGTGAAACAGCTGAGGGCCTGGGTACCACACTGAAAACTGGGGGAGTAAATGAAAATTTACACAGGAAGGAGCTGGTATACACTGACAGGTATGCAGTACCTCTCCTCCCACAGCCTCTTCCTCTCATTCAAATCCCAGAATCCCCTATACTCTCCAGCAAGATTCAAAATCTTTCTCTAGGCAATCTGACCAGCTCAAGAGGAAAGATCTAAATACACCGATATTTGGGATATCGCAAAGAAACAGACCCTGATATTGTGTAACAGAGTTTGGCTGGCCTTTGTCCCTAGTTTCTGGGAGGTAGCCTCTAAATGTTTGGAATTTCCTGAGTGATAAGACTGTCTTTTTTATTCATGATGGGCCCCTGCGGCCCCACTGCTAGTTTATATTAACAAGGTGACTCAGGCTGGGCCCCCAGATAGTTTGATGTTAAGGAGATGACTCAGGATGGGGGCTGGTATGCCAGAAAGACCAACTATGTAATTAGAGAGTCGAGGCTTTTCAGTAATATCAGATGAGAGAGAAGGGCTGGAAAGTGAATTCAATCATCTGGCTAATAACCCAATCAATCATGTTTGCACAATAAAAATGCTGGACACAGTTGAGGTGAGCTTCCTTATTTAACAATACTCTTAATATGATCACACATGGAGTGCCAAGAGAGTAATGTGGTCTGACTCCTTAGGGAGAAGACAACAGAACTTCCCCTTTGGAAGCCTCTCCGACTGGCCTATGTGTCTCCCTTTGGCGGGTTCTGATTCTTTTTGCTCTAATAATAATAAGTAATAGTAAGTATAGTCCTTTCAGGGAGTTCTCTGAGCCAATCTAGTGAATTACCAAACCTGAGGGCATAGTAGAACTGGTCAGAAGTGAGAGCGGCCTGGGACACCCAAACTTGTGGCTAATGTCTGAAGTGAGGGTAGTATTTTGGAGGCTATGCCCTTAACCTGTGAAATTTGGCCTAATTCCAGGTAGTTGGTATCAGAAGTCATTACAAATATTAAGGATGCTCCCAAGGAAATGTCCCAGCCAAATTAACCTATAGCGTATACCACCCAACAACTCAATACTTTCTATCAAACTTTTAGTGTCTCCCTCTTTAAAAAGTCTCAGGGGTACCTGGTTGGCTCAGTTGGTAGAGCATGTGATTCTTGATCTCAGAGTTGTGAGTTCTAGACCCATATTAGGTATAGAGATCACTTAAAAAACACAAAATCTTGGGGCGCCTGGGTGGCTCAGTCGGTTAGGCGGCCAACTTCGGCTCAGGTCATGATCTCACGGTCTGTGAGTTCGAGCCCCACATCGGGCTCTGTGCTGACAGCGCAGAGCCTGGAGCCTGCTTCAGATTCTGTGTCTCCGTCTCGCTCTACCCTTCCCTTGCTCACTCTCTGTCTCTATGTCTTTCAAAAATAAAATAAAAACGCTAAAAAAAAAAAAATTAAAAAAAAAACAACAACACAAAATCTTTAAAATGAATGAATGAATGAATGAATAAATAAATAAATAAATATTTAAAAGCCTTAACAGGCTAAGGATCACCAGACATGTTGGATGAAATGTAAAAACATTTCAGAAAATGTATCACTGACAACCTTTGAAAAATAACAACAACAACAACAACAAAAAGAGCTCTTAGAAATTAAAAATATGACAAGGCATCTGGGTGGCTCAGTCAGTTAAGCGTCCCACTCTTGGTTTCAGCTCAGGTCATGATCTCACAGTTCATGAGTTTGAGCCCCACATCAGGATCTTTGATGACAGCATGGAGCCTGCTTGGGATTCTGTCTCTCCCTCTCTCTCTGCCTCTCCCCTGCTCAGACTCTCTCTCTAAATAAATTAACATTAAAAAAATTTTTAAGAAATTAAAAATATGAGAAAATTAAAAATTCCATAAAGACTTGAAAATAAAGATGAGTAAATATCTCAAAAAAATAAAACAAAAAGACAAAGAGAGACCAGTTCATACGACCCAAAGTCTGAACAACAGAATTTCGGAAAGAATGAATGAAACAGTGGGGAGGAAGAAATCAAATAAATAATTTAGGAAAAGTATCCCTAAATGGAAGAACCTAAGTTTCAGGATTTAAAGTGCCCACTGGAGCTCCCTCCTCCCTATCTCCAAAATCATGGCAGGCAGAAATGGCGACGTTCTGAAGATTTTCATCCTCACTACTACCCACAGTTACTTCAGTGTCAGAACCCTGGGACCAGCCACTCATATACAGCTGTCCTAAAATCAACAACTTTTTGCATGACGGGAACCAAACGTGCCTTAGGGTGCCACAATCCAACATCTCATGTCCCTTTCCAACACAATTGATTTTGCTGACACAAAAGATAAAGTGCTGGTGTTTTTCAAGCTGTGACCTGAAATAATTACCCATCAGAATCTACAAAACAACATTCTTGTTTTACCTGTTAGAATTACCTATAAATTCCCTTTACCAAGCAAGCAGCAAGGCAAGTATTTGCACCAATGTTGTTAAAGGATCAGGAATAGAGCAGGAATTTGATCCCAAATTTCAGAATCTCTTGTGTTATCTAGAAGCTAGGCTGGATATAGTTCTATGAAAATCAGACACTAACTTATCAAAATTGAAATTTAAAAAGATGACACATTAAGTGTTCATTCACAAACGATGAGTTCCAGTTTGGGACAGAACAAGCGTGTCATGGAAATAAACAGATTGGTGCAGAAAGAGCCAGTTACTTTAAAGAATTATTTGAAACAACTGCAAGAGTTATGACTCATAAATAGGTACTTATCAAGCTTTTGATAAAAGTACTTTAGAATTTAATTTTCACTAGATTTAGCTCCGTTTTAAAATCATTACTTGATGGCTGTAAACAAAATATATCTTTCATAAGTAGCAGGGTTTACTTAAGGTATGTATTTAATATGGATACATCCTAGAAACCTAAACTTTTAAGGAAGTTAAATTCTGATCTCTAGTACATATTTTTCTCAAAACATAATTACTCTTCTGCAAGTAGAGAGAGAAAAACAGAAGTCTAATACACTAACAGTAGTTTATCCATGCGAAGACATGTTCTTTTGAAAGAACGTTCACTTTAGGGGCACCTGGGTGGCTCAGTGGGTTAAGGGTCCGACTTCGGCTCAGGACATGATCTCACAGCTTGTGGGTTTGAACCCCATGTCAGGCTCTGGGCTGACAGCTCAGAGCCTGGGGCCTGCTTCAGATTCTATGTCTCCCTCTCTCTCTGCCCCTCTCCTGCTCACACACTCTCTCTCTCTCAAAAATGAAAGATAAAAAAAAAAAAAAAAAAAAAAAAAACTTTGGAAGAATGTTCACTTTATTCAAATTAGCATGTTGAAGTTAGTTTTACACTTGATTCATTATTCTTTGCTATATCTACAGAGAAGTTAAAAAAAGTGACCATTTTTAGCAATTACAAAAAAGTCTGTTCTTTTCAAAATAAACACACAGAAATTTTCTATTTGCTCCCAATATTATTTCAGTAATACCATTTTAATGATGTGTTTGAAATGGTTTTAGACTTTTTTAACAATGATGAAACGTAAAATAAACCCTGTACTAGGACGACATCACTGGTAACCTCAATCAGCACAGTAAGTGAATAGATATGTAAACTATAATGGGTGATATCTATGTGGCATTAAGGCAGCTTCTGTTGAGTAAAGAAACGAATCCACATTTAAAGGAAATTAGACCAAGGGTAAAAATAAATGAAAGACTTTCTGTAATTCTTATTTTTTCTTCTGACATTCATGAAATTTATATTTGTGAAGTAACTTGCAGGGTATCTGCATAAAGAAGGAATATATGATTTGGTAGAAAAAAGGAAAAATGGTATGGTTTAGAATTATAGCAGTTGAAAAGTCTACAAACATTTTGATTATATTGCTTAGGTACAATTATGATTATGCTTAAAAACAAATGTTTTTGTTTATGGCTCAGTTGGTAGAGTGTCCAACTTCGGCTCAGGTCATGATCTCACAGTCTGTGAGTTCGAGCCCCATGTAGGGTTCTGTGCTGACAGTTTGGAGTCCAGAGCCTTCTTCAGATTCTGTTTCTCCCTGTCCCTCAGGTCCCCACACCCCGACTCATGCTCTGTCTGTCTCTCTCTCAAAAATTTAAAAAATTTTAAAAAACATTAAAAAAAAATTTTTTTAAACAGATGTATTTTGGTTTCAGGACTTTCATAACTTGGACAGTATATCCTTATCGGAAATGGTTGATTGGACCACTTGAGATGTTATATATGATGGAGTAGAGACAAAAAGAGCATGATCATTGTCCTGAGTCATGAATGTTACATCTCTTAGATATCATAGGTACTAGTAAAAAAATAACCTTACAAAATTTGGAGGAAAATAAATAAAGTGCCCACTGGAGTCCCAGCACATGTATGAAAGAAATCCATACCTATGATAATCATTTTGAAAAATCTCAGAACAGTATTATGGGACTGGGGCAAAGATCTCACACACTTCCAAAAACTAAGTCACATATAAAGGATGAAGAATCAAGGGTACCTGGGTGGCTCAGTCAGTTAAGCATCCAACTCTTGGTTTCGACTCAGGTCATGAGCTCACAGTTCATGAGATCAAGGCCTATGTCAGGCTCCATGCTGGCAATGTGGGGACCGGTTGGTATTCTCTCTCTCCCTGTCTCTGTCCCTCCCCTGCTCATGTGCACTCTTCCTCTCTAAAAATAAATAAACTTTAAAACATAAAAAAATTCAGGGGCACCCAGGTGGTTCATTCAATTAAGCATCCGACTTCAGCTCAGGTCATGATCTCACAGTTCAAGGGTTCAAGCCCCACGTTGGGCTCTGTGCTGACAGCTCAAAGTCTGGAGCCTGCTTCGGATTCTGTGTCTCCTCCTCTCTCTGCCCCTCCCCCTTGTGCACCCTGTCTTCTCTCTCAAAAATAAATAAATATTTAAAAAATTAAATTAAATTAAAAAACAAATAAAAATTGAAACAGTTTTTTACAAGGATGAAGAATCAGAACGGCATTAAAGTCTCAAAAAGAACACAGGAAGCTAAGGAGGTGGGGAAAAAAAGGAAAAGAAAAAAGCCTTTAAAATAGAGAAAACTATTTCCAAACTAGGACTCTATACTCAGTCAATTTTCAATTAAGCAAAAAGACCTTTTCAGATATGCAAGGAATCTAAACTTTGACCTTCCTCGTACCTTTCTGAGGAAACTACAAGGATGGGTTCCCCTAAAATGAGGAAGAAACAATAAAGAGGAAGTCACAGGATTCTAGGCAACAGGAGATCCAACACAAGAGAGAAAGGTTTCGTTATGTAGTAAGATCCTAGAATAATTTACCACCACAAGCCTAGAGAAGAAATGGTCCAAACCAGAGATCAGAAGGCTCTAGCAAAGATTTCTTCTAGATAAATAATGTGATAAAATACCTAATGTGTCTGAATATATGGGGAGGAGACTTAACAACTATGGGAGAGTTAGGGTAGAAAACTAGAAAAAGAAACAAAAATCAGTACTCACTAATAATTCCAGAGGGGGAAAATACAGTTGTACATGAAAGGAAAAGTAATAATGTACTACATGGCTCAGTAATGAATATATTAACACAGTCATAATAATGCAAACATTGATTATTGTTCTAACCAAAATTATGATGGGAAAATGGCAGGATTATAAGGACATGTGCGTGTAAAAACAGCCTGGGGTGGATGGGATGCAATTTGGGTTGAAAAAGAAAGCTGAACCCTCACCCTGCACAGTGGGAAGTTAGCAGATAATTTCTATAATTGAAAACTCAAGCAGCAGCTCATAGAGCATGCTATCTAGAAGTATGGAGATAATCACCAAATAAATCAGAATAAATAATTTAAGATGGCTGGCTCTAAGGAATGGGAAGTTTGAGTACAGCTGGGAGTGGGAAAAACTGCCCTTTTTTATTACCAGACTCATAACACATTTTGATTCTTTAAATAAATATGTGTATAACTAAAAAAAATAAAAAAATAAAAAAGAAACCACCACTGAAATAGAGAAAATGCCCACACATTCATATACAAAGTGTTCTATCTCTTCTCTCTCTCTTAAGCCTTTAAAGGCAAGTGAGATTATGGCAGGTATACAGAACTTAAAACACAGCTGGGGGAAAAAAAAAAGAAAAGAAAAACACAACAAGAAACCGAGATGTGAAAAAGAGAATTAGCAATAAACAATACTGAAGACAGGGGCAAATGCTGCTTCTTAGGAATTAATAGATGTTATACAATTGATGGTCTGTACTGGTACACAGTCAGGAAAATGTAAATATGAACTAGGTGTTATAATAGTATTATAATTATGTACAAAAAGGTTGTTTTCTTAGAGATACATATGGAAATATCTAGCAGTGAAATGTCACAATTTCTATAATTTAACTGGTCTTCAAAAATTAGACAAAACAAACTGGAAAATGTTAATAACTGTTAAATCTAGGTGACAGATATATAGGTATTTATCATAGTTTCTATTTGTCGGTATATTTGAAATTTTTCATAATAAAAAGTGAAGAAAAATTTACTTTGTAAAGACCTATGCATGAAGTAATGAGGTGGATTTACTTTCATAAACTATCTATAAATGGGGAAAAGTTGAAGAGAAGAAAACGAGAAATAGTCCATGGTTATCTTACCATATCCTGCCATAGAAGCGCCATTTTCAACATCCACTGTGTTCTTATTCTCCTCTGCTAGAGCTTTAACATATCTTTTGCTTAAATCTAGTATTTGTTCACGTAACTTGACACTGCTTTGATGTCTTGGTTGTTGAAAAGTATAGTGCAGTAACATCAATCCCCAAATGAGTCCAAATACAAGCAATAGTAAACTCAATTTCTGGGACATAGTTTTTCTTGAAATTGTAAAAATCATTTCTGATGAAGAAAACAGACTCAAATGAAGAGTGGTAACTAAATGTAAGCCACCAAACAATCAAGACTTTTGAAAGAAAAAAGAAAAAAGAGCTCCTTCTCTAATACTGTATATTCTTCATCTTCAGAAAGGTTGCCTCCAATTCTCAATTAACTCTGTAAAATTAAAAAGAGAAAAGTTTATTAGTCTTAACCTATACCAGCAACAGAATAGACAATGATAGATTTAAGAGATGGGTGGCTCAGTCGGTTAAGTGTACCACTTCGGCTCAGATCATGATCTCACAGTTTGGGGGTTCAAGCCCTCCATCAGGCTCTGTGCTGACAGCTCAGACAGCCTGCTTCAGATACTGTGTCTCCTCCCTCTCTCTCTCTGCCCCTTCCCAATCTGTATGCACGCTCTATCACTCCCTCTCTCTCAAAAATAAACAAACATTAAAAAAGGAAAAAGAAAATACTCCCTTAAAAAAAAGAGAGAGATTCTATAAATCATTGTGATTTGAAACTACATCGTTTCTTTGACAACTTTCTCCACCATTACACAAACTTCCAAGGCTTTTATCAAATTTAAATTGCAAATAAATGTCAATTAATTGAAATGTCGCCATGGTCACAAAATTCTCTGAATGACTTCTTGTCATTTTTAACTAAGACTATGGACATGTAATATGATTTATAACTGTCTATTCAATATAGATTACTCAACTGTGTAAAAGCTATTCTTCCTCCTCTTCCTTAAAAGAAAAAAATAAAAAAAGGTGATGACAATGATGGAATCTAGAAAGACCTGGAGAGTAATAATGTATGAATCACCAAAGTGTACAGGAAAGAAAACTCTTCAATTACAGCTAATGGAGTAAAATTCTTTGCATAGAAAGACATCTTGAGTCCCAGCTTAATGAAAAAAATCCTTAAGGACATTTTTAACTTTTAGCAGTATGGGCAAATAAAACATACCAATTTTAATCCACTTAAATAGGGTCTAATCACATAGCTGAATAAAAAATCTAGTTTGAGGGTAAGACTAGAAAAAGAATCCAGTAAAGGTAAACTCTGCAGAGCATTTAATCACTTTTGACAGATGTTGACTGAGCCAACACACATCTTAGGCACTACAGCTCTGCCCTAAAATTTTGCTTTCTAGCACAGGTGCTTTCAAACTTTTTAAATAAAAATAGTATGTTATAATCTTATGTAAAAAATAAAATACAACACTTTGTAAACAAAGCTTCTCTAGATGTGTTCAGAAATGTATAAGCAGGGAATCTTCTACCCTGGCAATCCACCTGTCCAGTTCAGAAAACTCCCACTCTTTCCTCCTCCTACCCTGCTATGAGTCTCTGATACACGTCTAATAAATTCTGGGCATCCAAGGTTTGCAGAACACCCATCTACTCTTGTTGAAGTGTGCCCATCCTGCCGAACCTCACTATGGGCATGACTACACCACTAACTGGGCATATTAATTACTATAAGAAAGTAATAACCACATTAAAAACTAGGAATTGACTTCTTTTCAAATTTTCTTCTACTTCTGTTTATTTCTTTAGTTACCATACAAAGAATAAGTCTTGGGGTGCCTGGGTGGCTCAGTCGGTTAAGCGTCTGACTTCAGCTCAGGTCATGATCTCACAGTTTGTGAGTTCGAGCCCCAGGTTGGGATCTGTGCTAACAGCTTAGAGCCTGAAGCCTCTCTCTCCCTCTCTCTGCCCCTCCCCAACTCATGTTTGCACTCTCTCTATCAAAAATAAATAAACTTAAAAAAATTAAAATAAGAAATAAATAAATCTCTTCAGATCTTACCAAAACATTACCATTAATATCAATACTGGATTACTAAACTTTGCTTAGCAAAGTCAAGTAAATGTAACCTTATGTTTCTTTACAGAAATTTTACATTTGAGATTAGAAAGTGGAAGTTCTGGATTCCCGAGCAGAATTTTAAAAGAATATTCCTCACACGTATATTAAATATATTATTCCTTCAGAGATCTTTCTTCACTGGCTTGGATGTCTTTTTAAGTCTGATCTGTGTGCCACATCAGCTGACCTAGCACCTGTAGAAGGACCAACCAGGTCCTTCTGAAGCAGTCACAACAGAGTTCTAAAGGTAGCATGGTAACAACATCAGAAAAGTGACATCACTGGAGAATTAAGAGCACAGACTCCTAGGTACCTTGGCAAATGAAGGTTAAAATGACAGCCTGGAAAGTTCTAGGCCACTATACATATCCAAGGCCAAAAAGGAAGACACTCAAAACCAGAGGCAAAGAGGGTACTTCAGTTAAATAACAGCCTTATTACAATCACTTACTTTGTACCAGATTCTGCTCTAAGCTCCTATGAATCCACTAAATCTTCAAACTCCTACACCAAGAATGTTCTCACTTAGGTGAAAAAAACTGAGGTAAAGAGAAGTTAAACAATTTGTCTAAGGTCATACAACTGGATAGTGGTAGAAATCAGATTCAAACCTCAGGCTATGAACCTCTGCCCGTCTTTTGCAGTAATGGCAATAAAATAGCATGAACAGCCACTGACTTGCAGCCATGAACAACGTCTGATTTCTTACAAAGTAAATACTTCACAAGGGTTATTTCATTCACTATTTTCAATAACCTCAAAGGAAAGTTGTTATTCTCACATTAAAGGTGGTCACATTAAAGCTGAGATTTTTACACAGGCCACTCACCCTGCCTGAACTTTGGCAGGAGCTCCAAGTTCAGAATCTATACCTCTATTTAGGGTCTGTCCTTTCCTTTAAAAGAGGTCCTTACACTCAGCCCTACTAGAACTCATAAGTTTTACAGAACTCCAGTAAAATGACAAACCCCAAGACTTTAATAGCAGTAGGCAGAAAACGGGAGATTGGCAGAGGAAGGAGGGGCTGACAGTCAAACACAAGGAGTCTAATCTCTAAGAAGTAAAGTCCTTCCAATTAGGTACACATTGATGGTGGACAAGACAGAAAGTTAGCTGAGGAGACTATGCCCCCAAAGTAATAAAACCCAAGGAAAAAGAAAACCTAGTTTAAACCTAGTGTTTCTCAGTGTGAAGGGCCCAAAGATAAAGAGCCCCTTATTGCTCTATATTAACTGTATACTACCTGACTATTAAATTCAGAGAATAAGCCTACTACAAAGGTCTTCATAGCCTTGACTCTCCTTGGAATGGGTCTGGCTCACTACTGCCCTCAACGAAATTAGAGCACACCATATCAGTGGGAAGTCAAGAAGCTTTATAGTGACTACTATACTAAAATCTTCATATGCTTTATAACTTACTTGTGTTTGTTACATGGTTTTTCTTTCTTTTTTTTTTAGGTTTATTTATTTATTTGAGAGAGAGAGTGAGAGTGAAGGAAGGGCAGAGGGAGAGAGAGAGAGACAGAGAGAGAGAGAGACAGAGAGGAGAGAATCCCAAGCAGGCTCTGCACTGTCAGCGCAGAGCCCGATATGGGGCTTAAACCCACAAACCATGAGATCATGACCTGAGCCGAAGTTGGATGCATAACAGACTGAGGCACTGAGGCGCCCCTGTTACACGTTTTTCTATACTGAAAAGAAGTTAAACATTTAACATGAAATGGGTTTCTTTTTGAGAAGAGCGAAGAGGTGAGAAGTTGGGAGCCATTAATCCTACTCTACACTAGGGAACTAAAGAAGGACACCACGGAGTAAAGTGAGTGTGGGAGCTACTAGGGAGAAAAGACACCCTGGAGCCTTCTCTAAGCTAAAAAGATGGCCTGGAGCCAGCTTATCCCTGACAACCTGACAAAGGGCTGAGCAGTTCAAAGGCCCTAGAGGATTCTCTGAAGCAAGCCAAGAAGGCCTGGAAACTATTTTAAGGGTTCACTTCCACAAGTAATTCCAAGCAATCCTAGCAGAGGTGACTAAGATTCCCAAAAGGATACAGTTATGTCTTTGGTCTCTTCTCAGAATGCTGCACATTAAAATCACCTGGTTAGTTTTTAAAATGTCCCCATGCCAGGTCATGCCCCACAACAATTAAATTAGAATGTCTAGGTGTGGGAACCACACATTCATATTTGTTTTTTAACGAGCCCTAAATTATTCCAATGTGCATCAAAGTGTGGGAACCACTCTCCAAAGCTCAAATTTCTTCATCAAGCGGCAATGAGAGCTAGAGGTAGGACCACTAAATTCAACGTTTCAAGACAGTTCATCAGGTGTGACGGAGGCTTCTTACTTGGACCTATGTATAATGACCCTGAAGAGGAAGGGGTAGGAGGAGAAAAAACAGGTATCTTTGCTGTAACCCAAGTCACTCCTGCCAGGGCAAGCTCAGCCCTGTGTTTACTAGGCAGAGGAAGAGGTGGACTGAAGAGAAAATAACTTCTATCAGTACTGCTTTAGTCTCTATGATCAACAGGAATATACTGTTCTGTTTCCTGAAAGATATTTTTTGTGATGCTGTAGAGAAAGAAAAAAACAGACAAAAAGACTTAGTTGTTTAGCAACTAAAGGTAATTTACTTTAGTACTTTTAAAGAGAATTTTTCTTAGACTCAATCTTCAGGCAAGAAAAAAGGGGGGAAAAAAAAGGATGATTTAAGATCTCCTGTCTGGGCAATGTTCAAAGCTACAAGTGACTAAGGAACCTGCATTCTGAAAGTCTCCTATTTTTTTCTAGGTTTCAAGTACTGGTCCAGCTCCTAGAAGGCCATCTAAGTCAGGGTAGAGATAAGAACTAGACCTAAAAGGCCTACATTGTCACTGAGGACTTATGACAACCATTTAGCACAGTATTTATTAGAATCTTTTCTCAACCAAATAGTATACACTCTAAAAATTTTGAATGACAAATTCTAAGCCACCATATTAACTGTCTACTAATGACTAAAAAGTCAAATGTCAAATTTAGCCCAAATATTTTTTAAAAGAAAAAAAAATCACCTTCATCATTATTTTGACCTAAGATAGACTCCTCAATATTTTTAGGGTTCCCAGGGGAAAGTTCTTGCCCCACTGCAAAAATTACAAAAGGCCCAACATCAGAAGAATGAAGGAGAAGAAACAGAGTTAAAATGAAGTATCTGTAGAGCACTGTATATGAAGAGGGAGCAGAGTGTGGTCCAAGCACCACCATCTCCAACTAGATTCCTGCAGCTGTCTCTCAAGTGGGTTCCCAGATTCCTCTCCAACCCCACTTCAAGCTCCCCACTTCAAGCTACTATCCTCAGAGCAGCCAAAATGTTCTTTTAAAAACAAGTCATGATTTGAATAGTCACAATTTGAAGGGTTCTCAAAGGAGATAAGCAAATGAACAATAAGCACATGGAAAGATGCCCAAATCCTTAATCACTAGGGAAATGCAAATAAAAACCACAATGAGATACCACTTCATACCCATTATTAGGATGATATGAAAGGCATCAGAGTATACCACCCCAAAATACGCCACACTGGTGTAAGGATTATTTTTAACTGAAGATGACTAAGAAACAGCAGATGCAGGAAGGGTTCCATGCCCTTCACTCCCCCTTTCTACCTAAAAGCAAGACATGATTTCCCACCAGAAATGTGAGAACATTATTACCAAGGGAGACAGGGAGGTGAGGCTGAGATGAATCTGTACAGACACATCTTAAATAACCTTTACCTTCCATTAGTTTCCCCATATATTTAGCTTCTCACAATTTACTACCACTAGAAGCTAAACCTCCTTTTCCTTTGTCTTGTCAATCTCCACAATTTATGACTCTTTGGCTAAATGGTATATAAGCTCTCTGGGCCTAACTGTTTCTTAGAGTTTTCATTTCTGTGATGCCCTCATTTGCATATGAAATAAACCTTTTCCTCCTGTTAATCTGTCTTTTGTCAGTTTAATTTGCAGAGCCCTGGGTACTGAACCTAAAAAGATAGGTAAAAAAGATTTTTTCCCCTATAACTATTACTAAAACACACACACACACAAACAAGTGTTAGTAGCTGTGGAAAAATTGGAACGCTTGTGCACTGCTGGTGGGAACGAGAAAAGGTGCAGCCACTGCGAAAACCATATTATGGTACGCATACCAGCAATTCCACTTCTGGGAATAGTCACAAAAGATGTGAAAGCAGGGACTCGTAGATACTCGTGCACCTATGTTCACTGCAGCATTATTCAACAATAGCCAAAAGGTGGAAACAACCCAAGTATTTAACAAATGAACAAGTAAAGAAAATGTGGCATATATATACATATATGTGTGTATACATGTGTATATATGTATATATATGTATATACACAATAGAGTATCATTCAGATTTAAATGGGAATAAAATTCTGATATAAGCTACGACATGGATGAACCTTCAAGACATCATACTAAGGGGTGCCTGACTGGCTCAGTGGGTGGAGCATACGATGCTTGGTCATGAGTTCAAGCCCTGTGTTGGGCATGGAGCCTACTTTAAAAAATAAATAAATAAATCAGGAGCGCCTGGGTGGCTCAGTCAGTTAAACGGTTGCCTTCGGCTCAGGTCATGATCTCATTGTTCTTGGGTTCAAGCCCTGCATCGGGCTCTGTGCTGACAGCTCAGAGCCTGGAGCCTGCTTCAGATTCTGTGTCTCACTTTCTCTCTGCCCCTCCCCTGCTCATGCTCTGTCTTTCTCTGTCTCTCAAAAATAAATAAACATTAAAAAAATTTTTTTAAATCATACTAATAAGCCAGACACAAAAGGACAAATATTTCACGATTTCACTTAATATAGGTACTTAGAACAGTTAGATACATAGAGACAGAAAGGAGAATGGTAGTTAGCAGAGGCTGGGGGGTGCGGGGGGTTCAGGGAGGAGGGGGGATAGAAGAATGGAGAGTTATGGTTTAAAGTTTAAGGTAAGAGTATCACTTTGGGATGATGAAAACGCTCTGCAGATGTATAACGGTGATGGTTGCACAACAATGTGAATACACTTGACGCCCCTGAACTGTACACTTAAAAATGGTACATTTTATGTTATATATTTTTTACCACGCACACACACAAAATCATTATCACATCACTCCTGTTTAAAAACCCTCCAACAATTTCCCTCTGCACTTAGAATAAAATTAAAACTCTTTCTTACATCAGGCCACGAGGCCCCGCAAAATCTGACTTTTGCCCTTATCTCTTGTGTCCTAATCGCACACCACTTCCACCTTGCTCGCTGTGCTACAGCCACGCTGGGCAAGACAAACCAAATTCTTTCTGACCTCAGGGTCTATATAAAACTACTATTCACGGCTTGGAATGCTCTCCCCGCCACCTTGTTCTTTTCATCTTTTAGTATTTAGCTCAAATGCCGCCTCTTCAAAAAGTAGCACTCCCACTCCTGCTCCACCTCTAGCCTCGAGGTATTCCATATGAAATTATATATTCTATCTTTAAAAATTTGAGCAAGTTATTTTATCTCCCTAGACCCTGATGTCCTCATTTATATAATGGGGAGAATAGTAACTACCGAATACTGGTAAAGATAAATGACACCTCATAGGTACTCAATATACACTAACACTTATTATAGTCAGGCACTACTGCAGCAAAGCCACTTATTCTTGATAATCTGAGTAATGGGAGTTAACACAGGAGATGTTTTACTAGACCCAGATAAAACTCCTCCGATCAGTTCTCATGGCCCTCCATAATCCAGTCCCCAAAGGCAAATTTATTTCCCATTATTCGAAAAACATATTTCCCCCAATCAAGCCAGTATTCTGTCTCATATAATAATAATAACGCCACCTTACATTTATGTGTACTTTTATTTATATGCTTCCTTATATCCTCTCATTCAGTTAGGTAGCAGTTATCAGAGAGGCTGCAGGCTTGAACAAGTTTCTACTCAGAATTTGTGGACAACATGAAATACTCCATTGATACTAGTCACTGAAGAATTATCCAGGCCTAAAAGATGGCATAATGGCATGCTGTTGCTGACAAGAGTTCATCTTCCAAGTAGCCTACAATGAGACAAGAGTATCTGTTTAAATGCTTAGCCCCAAAGGATTTCAAATTCTCATCACCTTACTCTAGTCCGTGCTGACTTTTTTTTTTTTTTTTTAAAGTAGGCTCCACAGCCAGCGTGGAATCCAACGCAGGGCTTGAACTGAGAACCCTAAGATCAAGACCTGAACTGAGATCAAAGGTTGGACACTAAACTGACTGAGCACCCCAGGTGGCCCTAAGCTGATCTTCTAACTCCCACAGCCATTACCTTATATCAGCTGATTTTACACATCACATCTTCTCATCCAGTCATGAGCCTTGTCCCCTCAATCCCAGGTTCCTAAGGACAAGAGTAACATGCCCTCCCCTGCTGCCACAACTCCCAGAGTCTCCCAGTGAACAATCGGTAGAACTACTCTGTAATTTAAGCCCATCCCTGAGCCTAACTCCACCTTCTCCCAAGCGGTAATGTGATCTCCCTACAGTGTTTTTTGGGGGTAAAGGGGCAGTAAAAATGCAAGTTTTGAGATAAAATTAAAGTATCTACAATTACCCATTTTGGGGTTGAAAGGACTTGAGAAGAAATCTAATCCAATCCCCTGATGTTTCACATGAAATAAAACCCAGGATGTTTAGTATTTTGCCTAAAATGAGACAATCAATGGCAGATACTGTATTAGTCTGTAACACAGGTCCTGACTTACTGTTTAGGTTTTCTCCATAACACACTACTTTTTTTTACCTACGCCAGGAAGGCTAGTTTGTAAATACTGAGTGAATTGTAACATTAAATGAAAGCCTATTCTCTGTTTTCATGGCATTTAGGGCAATGATCCTAAAATTCTGAAATTTTACTTAAATCTGAAGTAACTATTCATTAAATTATCAAGTAGGCACATTCAAGTTTCAAATACACCTCATTCCCATAATTCGAAGTACCTCAAAGTTGCTATAAAGATTTAAGAGGGGTGCCTGACTCTTGATTCTGACTCGGGTCATGAGCTCATGGTTCATGAGATGGAGCCCCACAACAGCTAGTCTCTTTACTCTCTCTGTCCCTCCCCCAACTCATGTGTATTTATTCTCTCTCAAAATAAATAAATAAACATTAAAAAAAAAAAGAGGATTTAAGAAATCTTAAAGCTTAGGTTTTTTTACATAAGCAAACAATGCAAAATATAAGGTCTTCTGGATGCAGACACCATCACAATGACCAGCCAAGCACTGATAAGAAAAAGCATTTTTCCAGAAAAAAGAATTTGGGGGAGAGAAAGACTGCATAAAGGTGTAGGCTCAAACACAACTTTTACTATATGAAGTTTCATTTAAAGCGTGAAAGAACTGGGGCACCTGGGTGGTTCAGTCAGCTGGGCATCTGACTTTGGCTCAGGTCATGATCTGACAGCTAGTGAGTTCAAGCCCCCTGTTGGGCTCTGTGCTGACAGCTAAGAGTCTAGACTGACAGCTCAGAGTCTAGAGCCTGCTTCGGATTCTGTGTCTTCCTCTCTCTCTGCCCTTCCCTCACTCACACTCTGTCTCTCTTTCAAAAATAAATAAACATTAAAAAAATTTTTTAATAAAATAAAATAAAGCATGAAAGAACTTGATTTATTCATTCATTTGCTCCCTTATTTATTCACAATATTTATTGAAGTACCTACTATGTGCCAGAACTGAAGATGTGAAAGTTGAAACAAGACAGAATTCTTTTTCTTCTGGAGATTGTTTTAGTTGGAGTGAGACAATAAACAAACACAGAAACAAGTTAATTTCAGCTTGTCATAAACTGCTATGGAGAAACGGGGTGATGTGAGAATACATGAGGAGTCTATGTGAAGTATCAGGTCAAGGAAGGCCCATTAAGGAGGTCTCATCTGAGAAAGGAGAGGAAGTAGAGTCGGGTTCCAATTTCCTTGCAATGAAAACCTTTAGAATTCTTTTCTGAACAGAATCTTGAGACCAAGGTAGTTTTCCTTATTCCTAGCCTCCTCGGTACAAACAAATGAGAATGGGAAGGATCCCAGTCCCTAGCACGGAATGGCCTGATTTGGAGTAATCATCCAGAGTGAATAGAAGGAAACCCACAAGAAAAGAAATTTCAGTGTTCCCCTTTATTATTAGAATGACAGTTCCACTGTTTGGTAATATACAGTAATACCAATAACCTGATACGATGATCTTTGCACAGAAAAATAGATCCCCGTTGGCATTTTCTAATATGAAGGGGGTGATGCAGTATGATGGGGTATGGAATACAGTCTAGGTAGCAATCTGCCACTGTATCAAGCGACAAGTGTTATGAAGTAGTTTAAATACAAATTTTCAAACTCTAAAACATTCCTTGTTAAAGGACATAAAGGTAGAAAAAGAAAAAACATAGGGAAACTTTTTTCTTAGTTTTCACATTTATTACAGGCTTTAATATCTCTACTCCAATGTACAAGATCTTTGGGGATTTGGAGATATGAAAATCTCCAAAGATCTATTCAAAGTTCTATTATGCCATTTACCAAAAAACAAACAAGCAAACAACTAGATATTTAAGCAATTTTTGTAGTGGTTTCTCCATAGCCAGGGACCTAAAGACAAATATATTAGTCCAAACTATTACTACAGCAAAAACAGAGGATCAATGAATGAGTACTTAAACCATAACACTCTGATTTTAAGGAAAAGGAAACTGAAGCACAAAGAGGACTGATGACTGTCCAATGGCAAACAAATGGGAGGAAATTAGACAAACTCTCTGCCCAGGACCCCTGTGTTTTTCAAAAGCAAGGAACAAAGCTCAACAGTTTGCAATGGCACTTTAAAAAAAAAAAAAAGGATAAAATAGAAGCCGCCAAAGTAGACTGTATACATTGCAGACTTTGTTTTGCAACAGTTTTCTTTCAGTTATATACCTTTTTTTTTTCATGTACAGACACACGCATATACACACACACGCTTGTTTAATCTATGTAATCTTGACATAAAAAGGTCTCTTGCTATGGGTTGCAGTCAAAAGTTTTCAAAACACTTTATTTCACACTGCCTGGCTTTGCGAAATACTTGCTTGTATTTCTTATGTAAACACTGCAATAGCAACATTAAGAAACATTAATGGGTGGTAATTCTACCTAAAAAAAATCTGCCCTTCAAATCCGATTTTTGCATTTATTCAGGGCTCTGCTTGCTTTTCAAACTCTTTATAACTAGAGCTCAAGCAACCATCAACAGCAATAGTAGCAACTGGCAAGCAGAGAAGCTCTCACTCAGCTGAAGGCGCTATGAGAGGAAAAGATAGGATAAAATAGGCAGAGAGGAAAGAACAGGACCTGAGGTCCTTGGGTGGGGAAAAACACACATTCTGGAGCAATGCTGGGAGTGTCTGACCATAGCAAACCACCCCCCCAAACTGCTCCCCCAAGCCACGTAATGCCCCTCTTAAGAATGTAACAGACACCACTTACTCCCCCTCGGGTTTCCTTCAGGAATTTGACAAAAGATCGGACTGAAAATAGGTAGACCATAAAACCTATGACCCCAAGGAATGATCTGGCCATAGGCCACCCCTCATACAATGGAAATGACTCAATCAGGAATGGGCAAGCCAGCACCTAGAGCTGTTCAGCCAATAAGGGTAGAGCTTGAGAAGGATCAAGGGTGAAGGGGAAGGGGGCGGTGACCAGAACCTTATAAAACAAGGATCCTTGCCTATAGTCCTCCGGCATTCACTTTTGAATGTCCCCTCTCTGTAAGAGAGCTTTCCTACTACTCTAATCTTATACTCTAATAAACTTTTGCCAGCTGCTCACTTTGTGTCCACCTCTTCATTTTTCAAAGTGGTGAGACAACGAACCCCGGGTACGGAGGTAAAAAACCCGGCAACGGTGCTACAAGGATCAGTGCCTGTTAGTCTCCCAAGGAATTTACAGTTAGAGAAGCACATGTTCTTTACAAAAAGACACAGTATGTTTATCAGAACTCAGAGGTTCGGACGGTTCTCTCCAAAAAAGATTCAGAAATAAGTCCTCCATAGACTCGACCTCGGAATGTAATTTTAGGGGGGAAGACCCATTCTTAAAATATTTTTTTTACATAATATTGCCCGAGGCTAATATCTAGGGAAAAACATTAACATAGGACACAGCCAACCATACTAATTATAATGGCCTAAAGTTTAAAATATGAACTGTTTTAAGGGACATGGCCGGCTCAGTCAAAGGAGCGTGGAACTCTTGACCTTGGGATTGTGAGTTTGAGCCCCACAATGGGTGCAGAGATTAGTTTTAAAAAATAAAATACTGGGACACCTGGGTGGCTCAGTCGGTTGGGCAGCCGACTTCGGCTCAGGTCATGATCTCACGGTCTGTGAGTTCGAGCCCCGCGTCGGGCTCTGTGCTGACGGCTCAGAGCCTGGAGCCTGCTTCCGATTCTGTGTCTCCCTCTCTCTCTGCACTTCCACTGTTCATGCTGTGCCTCTATGTCTCTCAAAAGTAAATAAACATTAAAAAAAAATTTTTTTAAATAAAATACTTAAAAAAATAATAAAACAAAATATGAACTGCCTTGAGAGAAGCTACACTAAAGTTCCAGCTGAGCTACAGAAACATATCTCAAGATATCGGATCGTTTTTACATGGCATATCTGGGAAAAAAGAGAGAAGACAATAGCTCTGAAGAGTACAAGGATAAAAGAAAATGGGTAAAGTAATTCAGCGTTAAGAATAGAAAATGTTAGGGCAAAAGGGAAACTACTCAATCACTATGCCACAGCAAAAGTTTAAAATACATTAAGCAGTGCTAGATATTTCTATCAGCCAATCATGTTTTGTGCCACATGAGCCCACCTCCCCTTACACAGCTGACTAGATGAGCACTGGGCACCTTTGCCTGATGCCTTGGGAAAAAAAGAACCCTAGGAAAACCAGGATGTTGAGCAAAAAGGGAAAGAATTCACAAAAAGAAACAATGATATTGGATCAGAATTGACAAAACAGAGTTAAAAAGAAACAGGCATAATAAACAGAGGCAATGAGTAAAATAAAAGAGATACACAGTAGAGAGGAAGAGAACAAAGCAGGTCAAAAATGTAGAAGAAACATGTGCAGTTCATGAAAGAAGGAACTCGTCAGTAGAGATTCTTGTTTGTGGCAGCTCTCTAGTTTCTACATATGTATCCCCTTCCTCAAACTTGGGAGGAGGGACTCTAAGACACAAATAAATGATTAAAAGGGCTTATATTAATTTGTTCCATGCTAAAAAGAACATCGAAAAACCTTTCTCATTGAAAGTCTGAACTAGAAGAGTCCTTGGAATCAGACCAATTCACTATGTTAGGCACGAGGAAAATGAGGACCACAAAGGAACATAAGGTTATACAGATTGTGACAGAGCTAGGACAAGAACTAAGGTCTCCTATTTCCTTAGGCCATTACTCTCTGTCCTACGCTGCACTAACACCAACATAGAAACATTTTTTTTCCCAAAATGAGTGTTTTTGCCACTTATTTTTATTTTTTTTTAATTTTTTTAACGTTTATTTATTTTGAGAGACACAGAGACAGAGTATGAGCAGGGGAAGGGCACAGAGAGAGGGAGATACAGAATCTGAAGCAGGCTTCAGGCTCTGAGCCGTCAGCACAGAGCCCGACCCGGGGCTCGAACTCACAGATTGTGAGAACCTGTGCATGACCTGAGCCGAAGTCGGCAGCCCAAACAACTGAGCCACCCAGGCACCCCTGCCACATATTTTTAAATGAATCAGAAATCTTCATATGCGTATGTCATTTCCCGCAGTTTAAAATCTCCTTTATTTACTCTCTGGCTCTTTGTTATCCTTATGAAATACATTCATTAGATTTCTCCTTCTTAAATTTTTTTTGTTTTTATTTACTTTTGAGAGAGAGAGAGACAGCGAGAGACAGAGCACAAGTAGGGGAGGGGCAGAGAGGGAGACAGAATCTGAAGCAGGCTCCAGGCTCTGAGCTGTCAGCACAGAGCCCTCGAACTCAAGAACCATGAGACTGTGACCTGGACCAAAGTCAGACACTTAACCAACTGAGCCACCCAGGCACCCCATTCTTCTTGAATTTTTGCTTTTAAATGCATCCGTCACTAAAGACGTAACACAGAACATTCATCAGGCCCTACTAGCTTTTCTCCCGCTGTGACTGCACATTCAAAAACAGAATTCCTCAGGACATGTTACTTCAAATATTACACAACAGTGTTTGAACCCAAACTAGTACAGAACAGACATTTTCTTCTTTTTTTTTTTTTAATGTTTATTTATTTTTGAGACAGAGTGAGCGAAGAGGGGAGGGTCAGAGAGAGAGAGAGAGAGAGAGAGAGAGGAAAAGACAGAATCCAAGCAGGCTCTGCACTTGAACCCACAAACTGCAGGATCATGACCTGAGCCGAAATCTAGAGTTGGTTTCTTAACCCACTGAGCCACACAGACGCCCCAAAATAGACACTTTCAATGAAAACAAAAATTCAACTAAGGACCATAAGGATTTCCTTAAAGAAAAACTCATCACCAACATTGGTAAGTAGCAGGAGAGAACAGTGCAAGAACCAAATCTATAGAAGGGCTAATGAGAAACGTTTCAAATCACTCCTTATGAATTTTATTGCACTCATTCAATGTGTTCTGGGAAGGAAACTGCCACTTGCAAACGAAAATCCCAAAGGGGGAAAATTACCAACCAGTGGGAAAGTGTAAAGACAGAGGTGGAAAAAAGTTGACACAGGGTAAACGTGGTGAAACCCCACGTCGGGACTGCAGAACACCTAGATGCTTACTCTGCTGAAATAAACACTTAAGCTCCTCTAAAGGGTCTCCCAAAGGACACAGCTGGGGGGAGGGGGTGGTGCATAAGTCCTGTATCTCCAGAGCTGATCCACAGAAAAGCAGAGTCATCAATTTCCTAAGAACATTCTCAGCCATCTTAAAACAGTGGAAATGAAGAAGACGGCGTATTTTAAGGAACACCTTGCTTAGGTTTAAAGTGAACAAAATATAAAGTGGAGAACACGCAACCTAGGGTACTAACGCTTAAAAGAAAAGCACAAAACTCATCAATCCAGGGGCCACTTCAGTATAACTAATTATAGTATCATAGTCAAAGGACTTTTCGTTCAAATGAATTAATACTGTTGAAAGCGTATTATTTTTTATTCCAACAACTTAAAGGTTGTTTTGGTATCTCCATTTGACTGCTCAGAAACCTTTAACTAACCAAGGTCACAAAGCCAGGCAGTGACTCGATCAGGATGGGAATCCGGGTTGTCTGAGCCACTCTTAGTACCGCTTTCTAGAGTACAAGTCACAGTCAACACGGCAGTTTAAGTTCATCCTTACCAGTCACCCAGGTGCTGAGTTTGAAGAGGGGGTAAAAAACGGGCATTTGCCTTTCTCCCTCAAAGTAGAACACAGATGAGCTGTCAAAAGCAGAAACAGAAGTGAGTGCGGCTGCCGCGCGGGCGCTCCATCCCTGCACCAGGTCCGTCGCTCCCCCCGCGCCAGTGGCCACGGGGACCCAGCCCGCCCCGCTCGATCCTGCGCCCGGGGCCGACGGGGCCACGGTTGTCAGACCCGGAGGGACAGGGACAAAGAGCCTCCTCAGCCGCGGGCTACCGGCCGATCCGGAGCCTGGTCTCTGCGGACACCTGGGGCAGCGGCCCGGGTGGGGCGGGAGGGTAAGGGCGGGACAAGGCGGAGGAAGAGCGGCCGCCGGGCCCGAGGGGCATTCCGTAAAGGCGCGCGCTGGGCGGGCAGAGACGTCTCCACCCCCCCCAACCCCCTACTTCCCTCTCGCCCCTTCCCCATTACCTTGCCAGTGGGCTTCTTGTCAGTGTCGCCGGCCGCCAACGGGCTCCCGAGCCGGGGCGGAGCAGCGAAAGTCGATTAGCAGGCGTCAGCTGCGTCCCGCGCTCACGAAGCAGCTTCCAGGTCGGGATGGAGAAAGGCCGAGATTGAGAATCAGGGACAAGGTGGTTCCCAGCTTGTGGAGATTCTACTCTTCTTGTCCCTCGCAGTCCGCTTCCGCTCCGCCTCCCGGCCCGTCCTGGCCCTTCCCCCACTTCGGAGACCAGCCGATTGCGGCGCGCTGTATTATGGGGGATGTAGTCCCGGAACGCGGAAGAGGCGGCACGTGCTTTTAGCCCAGCTGCACTTACTCCCGGGGCAGGACGACGCCGTTGCGTGGCAACCAGAGGAAGCGGCCGTTTCTTCTCCAAGATTGGAAGATGAGCTTACGAGAGGCAGAAGCTCTGCCTTAACTCCCTGCAGGAGCCTGAAACAAGAGTGTGGGCGTCTTAACTCCAGACCCTCCAGCAGGAGACTAAAGATTCCAAGGCTTTGAGCTCGAGGCAAAGGAGCTTACTAGTAATTAAAAGGATGCTGCAGATAAGAATGCCTGTTTTTGCCCCTGAATGTCCTTAGTGGTATAAGGCAAGAAAAACAAAAGGACTAACCATTAAATAAGAAGAAACAAATTATTATTTTTCACAGATGATGTAATTTTATGTATGTGGCAAATCCAAAAGAATTCACAAATTGGTACAATTAATAAAATTGATTAATTTAAAAATGATATTTTTTTAAAAAATCACTTTCTATTTTCCAGGGAAAAAGAGAATTAACTTTTTTTTTTTTAACATACTACTTAAAATAAGACACCTGGGTGCCTCCGTAGTAGATTAAGCATAGGGCTCCTGATTTCGGCTCTGGTCATGATCTCACAGTCGTGAGCTCCAGCCTCACATAGAGTTTTTGTGCTGGGCTTGTTGCCTACTTAAGATTCTCCCTCTGCCTACCCCCACCACCCCCACTTCCCTGCAGCCCCTGCTGCCCACTTTTTCTCTCTTTCTCAATAGAAAAAAAAATATCACTTATAATAGTTTCAAATTAAATATCAAGTACCTAGGAATAAATCAAAGAAGTGCAAGACTTATATGAAAAAAAAATTTTAAAAATTGAAAAATGGGCACCTGGTTGGCTCAATTGGTAGAGCATGCAACTCTTGAGCTCAGGGTTCTGATTTCAAGCCCCATGTTGGGCATGGAGTCTACTCAAAAAAGAAAACAAACAAAAACAAACATTGAAGAACACCTAAACAAGAGATAATATGTTCATAGAAAGATGTCAAGGGATGCAATGCAATTCCCAATAATATCTCAGCAGGTATTTGCCTCTGTGTGAAACTTTAGCCAATTAAAAATTTTATGGAAGAGCAAAGGCAAGCATTCATGAAGAAGAGAAGAAAGGAAAAGGAAAAAGAAGAAGAGGAAGACTTGTGTTACCAGATATCAAGTTTTATTATAAAGCCATAGTAATTAAAGCAGTGTGGTATTGGATCAAGAACAGACAAATATACCAATGAAAGAGAATAAAGAGCCCAGAAAGTCTCACCCATAAATGGGAATTTATATTGTCTTGGTGGTGACACACAGCAATGTCTAAAATACGGTTTTCAATAATTGGTGCTCGGACAAACACATTCCCATTTGGAAGAAAAACAGTGAAATTAGGCCCTTCACATCACACACAAAAATCAATTCCAGGTGGGGCACCTGGGTAGCTCAGTCTATTTAAGGGTCTGACTCTTGGTTTCAGCTCAGATCATGATTTCACAGTTTGTGAGTCTGAACCCCACATTGGGCTCCACACTGACAGTACAGAGCCTGCTTGGGATTCTCTCTCTCCCTCTCTCTCTCTCTCTCTCTGCCCCTCCCCTGCTTGTGTGCTCTGTCTCTCAAAATAAATAAATAAACATAAAAACAAAATCAGGCACCTAGGTGGCTCAGTGGGTTGAATGTCCAACTCTTGATTTCAGCTCAGGTCATGATCCCAGCGTTGTGGGATCAAGCCCCACATCATGTTTCCCACTGAGCATGGAGCCTGCTTAAGATTCTCCCTCTCTCTCTCTCTCTCTCCCCCTCTACTTCTTTCTCCCACTTGTGCTCTCTCTCTCTCTCTCTCTCTCTAAAATTAAAAAAAAAGTATATGTTAAAAAAATCAATTCCAAGTGGATAATAGACATATATTTGAATAGCAAAACAATAGAGCTTTTAGAATTTAAAATAGAAGCATATATCCATGACCTCAAGAGTAGGGGACACACCTGGAGTGCCTGGCTGGCCCAGTCGGTAGAGCATGCAACTCTTGATCTTGGGGTTGTGCAGTTGAGCTCCACATTGGGGCAAGTTTAGTTCAAAAAAAAAAAAAAAAAGAGTAGGAGACAGGCTTTTTAAACTAATCAAAAAATACTAACTATGATAGAAAACCTGATCACTTTGACTACATTAATACTTAAGACTCAGTTTCAGCAAATGACACCATTAAAGAGTTAAAAAGCAATCCTCAGAGTCTAATAATAAATTTACAGCATTATACTATACATCTTAAACTTATACAGAGATGAATATCAATTACATCTCAATAAAACTGAAAAAAAGTTATAATATGTATAACCAAGAAAAAACTACCATCATGAGAAAAAGATTTGAACAGGCACTTCACTAAAAAAGAAATCCAAAAATCAGTAAACTTGTGAAAAAGTATCAACTTCATATGAAACAGGGAAATTGAAACCACAGTAAGAGAATACTATGCCACCCACCAGAATGGCTAAAATTGAAAAAGACAGAAGGGACACATGGGTGGGTGGCTCAGTCAGCTGCATGTCTGACTCGATTTCAGTTCAGGCGTGATCTGAGGGTCATGGGATTAAGCCCCGAGTCAGACTCCACACTGAACATGGAGTTGGTTAGGATTCTCTCTCTCTTTCCCTTTGCCCCTCTCCCCTGCTCGCACTCTCTCTACCTCTCTAAAATTAAAAAATAAAAAATAAAAAAGACTGGAAATGACAACTGCTGACTAGGAGTGGAGCAATGGGAATTTTCACTTCACTCTAGGGAGAGTAAGTTAATAGACCAGTTTGGAAAATGCATTTGGCCTTTTTTTACTAAAGTCGAACCCAGGTCCATACCTGAGCCAGCATGTCACTTCCAGGTATAAACGCTTAGAAAGACACTCTCACGGCTACCAGGATGCATGTCAAAGAATGTTAATAGCACGACTATTGGGATAGCTAAAAATGAGAAACAGTCCAATGTCCTCTATCAATAAAATAATAAATTGTGGTATCGCTGTATAATGGAATATAACACAAAAATGAACAAACTGTATGCAATGATATATGAATCTTAAAACTATAACATTAAAAAGAAGCCACTCACAAAAGAATATATACTGTATCACTCCATTTTATAAAGTTAAAAAATATGAATAAAGAATGCATATTTAGGTGTTAAAACTGTAAATATGAGCAAGAAAATAAGTTAATGGCTATCTCTAAGACAGAAGGAGGGGCACCAGGGTGGCTCAGTTGGTTGGGCGGCCGACTTCGGCTCAGGTCATGATTTCACAGCCTGTGAGTTCGAGCCCTGCGTCCAGCTCTGTGCTGACGGCTCAGAGCCTGGAGCCTGCTTTGGATTCTGTGTCTCCCTCTCTCTCTGCCCTTCCCCTGCTCACGCTCTATCCCTCTGTCTCTCAAAAATAAATAAACGTTAAAAAAATAAAATAAAATAAGACAGAAGGAACTTTATGGAGCAGAGTTGAGACCGGAAAGAAGCAATGGGTTGGAATTCTACAAATCTTCTGTTTGATATGGATAGTGGTTACACTGTTGTAGGCTTTATAACAATTAGTTAGACTATATATTTCTTATAATTATTTATGCATTTTTCCACATACGTATTATATTTCCCAATTTAAAAATAAAAGCGTAAGTCTGGAGTCAGGTTACGTTCTTTCAATTCTACGCCCTACAGTCAAATGACCCTGGGCAAGCTCCATAATTTCTCTAAGTTTCAGTTTTCCCATCTCGAAATGGCAGTAGCAAGGGTACATCATGAGGTCCTTATGAGATTAAAATGAGAAAATTAGTTAATGTGTGTAAAGCAGATTGCATAGTGCTTGGCGCATGGCAAGCCCTCCGGAAATATTGTTT
The DNA here is from genome assembly GCA_030068075.1 of Paguma larvata. Lineage (NCBI taxonomy): Eukaryota > Metazoa > Chordata > Mammalia > Carnivora > Viverridae > Paguma > Paguma larvata. The sequence continues at coordinate 51,930,947 of CM057834.1, read as the reverse complement.
GTTATCGTAATCACGTTAAAGTATTGAAGACACTGAGACAAGTAAAATTATGAGATGGTCCCTTGTGGCAGGGGGTAGGGAGAAGATAAATATACAAGCAGCCACAGTGGAATATATCTGCTATACAGACAATTTTCTCTAGATCACTGCTATCTAATGGGAAAAGTGTACATGGTAGCCTGGCATAAAGGAAAAGAGACAACACAGGTCACATGCACAAAAAATGAGATAATCTAGGTAGAGACTACCTCAGCTGTCCCAGAGAGTAGCCGCTAGACACGTGTGGCTTTTTAGAGCTTGCAATGTGGCTAGTCTGAATTGAGATGAGCTATTAAGTATAATCTATACACCAAATTTGAACGTAAAATATCTCTAAGAGTTTTAAATTACTGATCATATGTTAGCATGATAATATTTTGGATATATTAAGTTAAATAAAATATATTACTGAAACTAATTCACTTGTTAGATTTTCCTTTTCAAATAAGACTACAGGGGCGCCCGGGTGGCTCAGTCGTTAAGCATCTGACTTCAGCTAAGGTCATGATCTCACAGTGAGTTCGAGTCTCACATCGAGTGACCAGGAGCCCCACTTCAGGTGAGCTCGAGCCCCGCTTTGAGTGAGCATGAACCCTGCTTCGGGTAAAAACACGAGCCCCAGGTGAGCCCTGCTTCTCTCTCTCTCTCTTTCTCCTTCCCTCTCTCTCTCTCTCTCTCTCACTCCCCCTCGATCACTTGTGCCCTCTCACTCTCTCTGGAAAAAAAAAAAAGACAACAAGAAAAAATAAAATTACATACATGGCTTACCATATATTTCTACTGGACAATACTGCAAAGGAGATATATGGGGAAAAGGGGGGAAAAAAAGGAGTACAGAGCAAGAATTTAGAGGACCTCAAATGCCAAACTCAGGAACTTGGTTGCAAAGTTTTAAGATGAGCAGATGGTAATGTATTTGTTTATAAGACTCTATCTTATTATGTAGTGTTTATATATATCAATCTCCTATATTAGATTGATAATAATAAATAAGAACAGATTATTATCCACTATTACCAGACACTGGTAGAAGGCACTTGGGGCGCCTGGGTGGCTCAGTTGGTTAAGCGACCAACTTCAGCTCAGGTCATGATCTCGCGGTCTGTGACTTCAAGCCCCGCGTCGGGCTCTGTGCTGATGGCTTGGAGCCTGGAGCCTGCTTGAGATTCTGTGTCTCCCACTCTCTCTGCCATTCCCCTGCTCACGCTCTGTCTCTATGTCTCTCAAAAATAAATAAATGTTTAAAAAAAAAAAAAAAAGAAGGCACTCACTAAATATGTGGTGAATGAATGAATCTTCCCACTGACCTCATATACAAAATCTCTGGACATCATTTATATTTAATAAATGCTGTTTGATAGCGATTTCCTTGGCTAAGATTCATTCAATGCTGTTTTCAAGATTTCTTACCACCTCTGTTCTATCTCACATCTTGGTGGACAAAGAGGAAACTAATTTGGAAGATTTGAGAGATTGTAATAATGATCATTATCATTTCTAGCACCGCACAACTTAGAAATCATTTTCTTAGATAGAGTGAGATGTATTGCCAAATTCCTCACATTCACCTATCAAAGAAAGAACTAGAATCCAAAGAATGTAATCAGCTGTTTGAATAAATTTAATCAGTCTCAGATAGGAAAGTGCCTTGTTAGAACATAAGAGTAAGAAAAGGTAGTCTATTCCTAAAAGACAAGGCTAGTAATATTATGCTAATAAGAAAAATAGCCTTTCCAGAGGTTAATCACGTTGGCTCTCAAGAAAGGAGTTAGAAACTGAACTGGGAGAAAGAATTGGAATTGGAGGACCTTTTTCTACTCTTATTTTTGAGACAGAGCAGGACATACTTCGGGCCCAAAGTATTGCTTCGATTTGCCGAGGCCACACAGAGAACTCTGGGCTAAAGCTGTAGGGAGATGCGGCTCTTTCCTGAGAGTTTGAAATGGGGAGAATAGGAGGAAGGAGAGACAGATGAGAAATGCAGGGAGCCTCCCTGAAAGACATCACCATTGTTGGTAAGGACTAAAACTGTAAGCACTTTTCACTGGGCTCTGAGGGGCAGATTCAAGTTAATGGAATCTTTGTTTTGCCTCCATCATGATGCTTCTGTGATTTGCCTGACCCTTCACGGACAGTTCTATTTTCCCACACAATATATCTAAGTGTTTCATCTGGGAGAGTCTCACATGCCAGGGGAAGGATCACCCCAAAATCCCTTTCCTCTTTGGGGTTTGGGAATGTGAAAAGGAGCGGGCCAACCACAGGAAAAGCTGCTAATCAAAAGCATAAGAAAAAGACGGCCAAGAGACACATGAAAAGATGCTCAACATCACTCATCATCAGGGAAATGCAAATCAAAACCACAATGAGATATCACTTTACACCTGTCAGATGGGCAAAATCAAAAACATAAGAAACAACAAGAGTTGGCAAAGATATGGAGAAAAAGGAACACTCTTGCACTGTTGGTGGGAATGCAAATGGGTGCAGCCACTGTGGAAAGCAGTATGGAGTCTCCTCAAAAACTTAAAAATAAAACTATCCTATGATCTAGTAATCCTACTACTAGGTATTTACCAAAGAATTTTTTTTAATGAAACACTAATTTGAAAGGATATATGCACCCACTATGTTTATTGCAGCATTATTTACAATAGCCAAATTACGGAAGCAGCCCAAACATTCACTGATAGATGAATGAATAAAGAAAGTATGGTACGTACACACACACACACACACACACACACACACACACAAATACACACAGGAATATTATTCAACCATAAAGAATGAAATCTTGCCATTTGCAATAACATGAATGGAGCTAGAGAGCATAATGCTAAGCAAAATAAATCAGTCAGAGAAAGACAAATACCATATGTTTTAACTCATACATGGAATTTAAGAAACAAAACAAATGAACAAAGGAAAAACAGAGAGAGAGACAAACCAAGAAACAGACTCTTAACTATAGAGAACAAACTAATGGTTACTAGAAGGGAGGTGGGGAGGAGGGGAATGGGTGAAATAGGTGATGGGGATTAAAGAGTGCACTTATTTTTTTTAATATTTTTAATGCTTATTTTATTTTTGAGAGAGAGAGAAATAGAGCATGAGTGGGGGAGAGGCAGAGAGAAAGGGAGACACATAATCTGAAGCAGGCTCCAGGCTCTGAGCTGTCAGCACAGAGCCCTACCCGGGGCTTGAACTCAGGAACTGTGATATCATGATGTGAGCCGAAGTCAGATGCCCAACCGACTGGGCCACCCAGTCGCCCCAAGAGTGCACTTGTCATGACGAGAACTGAGTAATGTATAGAATTGTTGAATCACTATATTATACACCTGAAACTAATATAATACTTTATATTAACTATACTGGAGTTAAAACTTAAAACTAGCAAAAAAAAGTGTAAGCAAGAGTTTGGGTCAAGATATGTATGCCCCTTATGCTAGGAACTCATCATATCTCACCCAAATGAAATGTAGCCTATTTTACATTATAGAAAACAGATCTTATTCATTTAAACTCCCAGATAGAAATTGCAAAAAAAGGTAGAGATGAACATCCAAATTTTCAAGGTCATAATGACCACTGTATTTCCCGGTCATGCTCGCACACACTCAATAGGTTAGATTTTTAACCAAAGAGAAGGTGCAAATATTTATCTTTTTTTGCTAACTGCCTAAACACAAAATTACGTACATTTTGCTCATTATTTTAAAATTCAGAATGAGTACCCACTGTAAAGTAAATGAAATGATGAATGCTATTGCATTCAAAACTCATTACTATAAATTTTTTTTCCACATGAGGAACTAGATTTAGAAATTAAATCCTCCGGGGACTCCTGGGTGGTTCATTCAGTTAAGTATATGACTCCTGTTTTCGGCTCAAGTCATTTGGGATTCTCCCTCTCAAAAATAAATAAATAAATTTTCAAAAAAGAAATTACATCCTCCAAATATTCTAGTTTAGATAAAAAGAATTCAATTTTTAATAACCATGTCTGATAAATCCCAAGGATTAAGCTACTTTCTTTGGCTATGTCTTAGTTTATCCATTCATTAAAAAATGTATAGGTATGGGAGGGATGTGTGAAATAGGTGGTGGGGATTAAGGAGTTTATTTGTCATGATGAGCACAGGCTGTTGTATGGAAGTGTTGAATCACTATATTGTATACCTAAACTAAATGTTATATGTTAACTAACTGGAATTAAAATAAAAACTTAAGGGGCGCCTGGGTGGCTCAGTTGGTTGAGCAGCCAACTGCAGCTCAGGTCACGATCTCACGGTCTGTGAGTTCGAGCCCCATGTCGGGCTCTGTGCTGACGGCTCATCAAAGCCTGGAGCCTGCTTCGGTTTCTGCGTCTCCCTCTCTCTCTGCCCTTTCCCTGCCCATTCTCTGTCTCTGTGTCTCTCAAAAATAAATAAACATTAAAAAAAATTTTTTAAGAAAAAATAAAAAAATAAAAACTTAAAAAAATTATAATAAAAATGTTTACTATATAGAGATCTCTACTTTTTCTCAAGTCGATTTATAAGATCTAGTCAATCAAGATGTATGACACTGTGAATTTCAAAAAAGATGTTACATAGTGCAGAGTTTTATTAATATTTTGGTCTAAGCATTACCTAATCTCATTGTATTTAATTTGTATAATCCCAAGAGCTTTGACTGTCATACATTCCACTTTAACATGTTCTATAAAATTCACACATTCCGATACATTCCCCATTGCACACTACTCAGATCAATCCTTAGCGAAACAGATAGATGCAGCCTTGAAACTCCGTCGCTGACAGATCCGTCTATTCCCACCCACATCCTGTCAGCCATCTCTCTCAGATTCCACCAAAAATGAGAGGGAGGGAATGAAGAGAAAAACTGGCAGGCATTAACCACACTCTCTCCTCACTTCCTGCCGCCCTGCTTTTAAGGCTGATAATCACAAGCAGGGCACAGACTCTCAGTTATCACACAAATAACTACCAATTCAGTCACTCCACCCGCAATTATTTATGGAGCACCAACTACCCAGCTTTATGGCTAGTGCCTTGGAGAACAGGCAGCAAACACAAAATAGGCCCATGCTTAATGATTTTACAAGGAGTCTGGGAAAACAAGCCCAACGAGGAGAGTAATTAAAGAGCAATATTTATATTACTAAATTATATGATACCAGTCATAAGTATTATAGAAACACAAGAATAATACAATGTTTATAACATGCTTAACTCAGACCAACTGGTGGGTAAGTAAAGTTCAATCATGAAAGGACATTGTTAACTTTGGATCCTTATTCTTCTGTTACCATGACTGTTGGGAACTCATAACCAAATTGTTCTATACAAGTATAGAGACAGTAATGTCTGTGGGTAAAACATAGCAGCTAACATTTGTAGACTTTTCTAAGCATTTTCGCATTATCTCATCTAACTTTTATTACACTCTGAGAGGTACACAAAGAAGATATTGTCTAAGTTTCTTGTTGAGGAAACAAAGGCTCAGAGTAGGGACATGACTTGCCCAAGGAGACACAGACTGTTAGCGGCAGAGGCAAGATTAGAAATTATATCTTTTGAGGGACACCTGGGTGGCTCAGCAGTTAAACATCAGACTTGATTTCAACTCAGGTCATTATCTCACAGTTCATGATATCCAGCTCCATGTGGGGCTCTGTGCTGAAAGCATGGAGCCTGCTTGGGATTCTCTCTCTCCTTTTCTCTCTGCTCCTCTCCTGCTCACGCATGCACCGTGTGCATGCACACACACGCATTCTGACACCTTATCGAGGACTGCACTCTTTCAATAATATTAGTCTGTTTTCTGAATAGTTGTGTAATGGGATAAAAAATAATAAAAAGTATTTCCCTCCCTTTTCCTGTGTATGGAAGCAACCATAAGAATGTTGAGGACTTTAGTTTTCTTTCCTACCAGTTTCCTAGTATCTACACCAATGCCTAGCTCATATTAGGTGTTCCAAATAAACATTTGTTAAAGAAGTCAATCCTAGGGGCATCTAGGTGGCTCAGTCAGTTAAGGGTCAGCTCTTGATTTTGGCTCAGGTCATGATCTCATGGTTCCTGATATCAAGCCCTCCATCAGGCTCCATGCTGACAGTGCAGAGCCTGCTTAGGATTCTCTCTCTCCTCCCTCTCTGCTCCTCCCTGGCCCTCTCTCTCACTCTTTCTCTCTCAAAATAAATAAATATTCATTAAAAAAAATAAGTCAATCCTATACAATATTTTGGGGAAAGATTGATTTGCTTAGGGCAGAGTTTCTCAGACACCAAATTATAATTTACTACCTGGTTCACTAAACATGGATTTTAAAATTTTTCCAGATTCCACAGCCCCATTCATGGAAATTTTTATTCAGAGGGTCTTGAATGAGGCCCAGGAATCAATGTTTTTAAAACGATCCTGCAATAATTCTCATGAGCCACCAGATTTAGAAACCTCTGGTTTAAAGCATCTTATTTCTCTTTATTCCTCCCTTCCCTCAGAATAGTCTGTAGAGAGAAGCAAAAAAGTAGATGGAAAGAAGGAAACCTGACTGGCTCAGTCGATAGAGCATGCCTCATGTAACTCTTGATTTGGGGGTCTTGAGTTCAAGCCCCACATTGGGCATAGAGTTTAATTGGGAAGAGAAAGAGATAAACACATGGGCCTAAAGATTAACCCTTGGGAGAGACCTGCCCCAGTCCTGATGGTTTTCCTGTTTTCAGTTCCAGTCCCTTATGAACCTCAATTCTGTTTCAGTCTCTGGATTCATTTATTTAAGTATTCATTCAGCAATGAGCTAGATGCTGGGAAAATAGCAGTCCCTGCTCTCCTGGAGTGACAGTCCAGTGACGGCAATAAACAAATGGATGCTGTATCAGAAGGTGATAAATACTATGAGGAACAATAAATCAAGGTAAGATGGAGAGCGGCAAGGTGCACGGGAACTATTTTATGCAGGGAAGCCTATATGAAATGAGTTCCATTAGACACCTCTGTATCCCTGTAATAAATGTGCCTTGCCTGAAGCCATCTTGATTGAAGATATCAGTAGGATTTCCTGATTGCCAGCAATAGAAACTGATTCTAACGATCTTAATAAAAATAAATAAATAAATCGGGGATTCAGCAAATTGATATATAGAACCAAAGTGAGAAGATGGATGGGAATCGAGGCTTCACCGGAGTGTCCAGTGGTCCAACGACTGTCTTTTAACAAGGATGATATGGTTAGAACATTTCCACCACTGCTATGCAACATTGCTAGCTTCACGGGTACATTTAGAGAATCGTAACAGTCTCTTCACTTAGGCATTGTTTGCTCCAGACCTAAAGCTCCAGGTGAGAGAAGCCAAAAGGTCAGTCCTGAGGTGGTCAGCTGTCAGTGTTCCAGCTACAAAGAGTAGAAGAGAAAGGAACTCCCTTCTGGGGCAATCAAGGAAGGGAGCACAGTACAGTATCCCCAAAAGCTGCCATCTAATAAGAGATTCACTGTGCAGGTAAGGCTTTGGATACTGGACTACCAAAAAAGGCAAAAATTATACTGTACATTTCTGTTTCTTGCAATGAAATTAGCTGTGACCTAGTCCCTGGAGGAAGGCTGTAACCTATGACCAAGTCTGAACATAGAATGTAAAATGCTGTTCTGTCCCGGGACATTTAAAAAGCATTAACTGGGCACAATGCCAGAGTGTTGAAGACCCAAAAGAGAGGCCAAAAAAATATTTTTCTTGGCTTAATGATCCAGATGGTCCAGGTGGGGAAACAAAACACATAAAAAAGAAATTTCAAAATAAGTGAAGTGTGTAAAACCCTTGCTTTAGAACTACACTGCTCAAATCTTGCCTCCATTCCTCACAAGAGACAAAACTCTAGGAATGTTAGTTTCTCTGGGCCTCAACTTCCTCATTTGTAAGAATGTGGATAATATATGTACCTACCTTGTAGAGTTCTGATGAGGATTAAACTAAGATAATCCACATAAAACCCTTTCAACTATGCCTGGCCAACACATAATAAGCACTGGGTAGCTAAGTTAGTAGCTACTGTATTTCAGGGGTGCCTGGGTGGCTCAGCTGGTTGGGCGGCCGACTTCGGCTCAGGTCATGATCTCGCAGTCTGAGTTCGAGCCCCGCATTGGGCTCTGTGCTGATGGCTCAGAGCCTGGAGCCTGCTTCGGATTCTGTGTCTCCTTCTCTCTCTGCCCTTCCCTTGTTCATGCTCTGTCTCTATGTCTCTCAAAAATAAAATAAAAACGTTAAAAAAATTTTTTTTAAAAATAGCTACTGTATTTCATCAGTATCAATTAATACCACCGGTTATAAAAATACATCACTATTTTATGAATTATAATGAAAGAAAATCACGTCTGATCAAACTCTGATATAATACTTTTCTATAACTTAGCCTTTTACTACACAATCTCATCCTCCATGCCGTCAGGAAAGTTGGTGATGCAGCATTGCTTAAAAGAGTGCTCCCTGGGGCACCTGTCCAGCTCAGTCAGTAGAACATGTGACTCTTGATCTTGGGGTCATGAATTTGAGCCCCATGTCAGATATGGGGATTACTTAAGAAATAAAATCCCTCCCCAAAAAAAAGAGTATTCTCAATGATCTCTGGGATTATCTAGCAAACTATCGGCGTCCATTCTGCAGGTCTTTCTGATTATCGATTCCATTCAACATATGTGGTACCAATGATGCATTTAACTCAGTTGAAGTGATGACAATTTGATCAGATAATTACATCTATGTCGTAACTGCCACCTGGCCGATAGTGATTGCAGACACATCCTGATTTCACAGATGTAACGTGTGAACTTATAAAATTATTAAAATGTACGGAATTTCAAGGGACTCAGAAGACGACAAGAGTTTGTTCAGGAGTTCAAACTCTAGTTTTCTAAAGCGAAAGGACAAAAAGGAATAGCTTTGACAGATGTTTGCAATGACTCATTTTTGTTGCTGTAAACTTGTAGAAAACTGTTAAAATTGTTACTATAGTGAATGCTAAAAGGAAAGTATTTTCAGAACTGCCAGGCCAAACTGATGTGCAGAGTTTTCTCGGAATCCAAGAACTGTAAGGGCAGAAGGGAATCACACAAGACTTAAATCCATCCACTCGACATCATCCCTGACATCTAAAAGTCACGCAGTCCTTTAAATTCTTGCAGTGAGAGTAAACTCACAATTTTCAAAGGAAGTTTATCTCAGGGAAATATGCTTAAAGTTCTCCCATATGTTTAAAAATAACAACAACGCGGAGCCTAGGTGGCTCAGTCAGTTAAGTCTCCAACTCGATTTCAGCTCAGGTCGTGAGCTCACAGTTCATGGGATCGAGCCCCATGTCAGGCTCTATGCTGATAGCATGCAGAGCCTGCTTGGGATTCTCTCTCCCTCTCTGTTTGCCTTTCCTTTCTCTCTCTCTCTCTCTCTCTCTGTCAAAATAAATAAATATTTAAAAAATACTCTAAAAATAACAACATAAAACATACTTCCTGTGCCATCCACCTCTCTGCCTGAGTCCTATCCTTCGGGACTATACTCTCAAACATAATCACTCTTCTTTCTACCTGTGGCCCACCCCAACCCGCACCCCCCACACTATGTCTTCTCTTTTCCAAGGTCCATCAGTTCTGAGGGTCAACAATTTGATCTGAGCTCCGTTGTATGGCTCTTACTTGGAATCACCAGGCATCACCCAGCAGCTTGCCTGTTGCTGGGTTATCTAAGATGGACTCACTCCCATGTCTAGTGGTTGTCCTGACTATCAGCTTCATGTCTCTCCACATGGTCTTCTGTCCCCAACAGGTCTAGACTACTTTAACACTAGTGTCAGGACAACAATAAAGTGATAGCAGGGGTTGCAAGGCCTATTAAGACCCAGCCTAAGTACTCCCACAACGATAGTTCTGCCACATTCTATTGGCCAAAACAAAAGTTCAGAGTAAAGGAGGTAGAGACATAGACTCTACTTCTTTTTGAGAGGGGCCGCAAAGTCACAATACAAAGGGGTGTGCATACCAGGAGGCATTTAACCTTTGGTTTACATCATCTCATTTACTTTCCTCAACAACTTGTTTAGTAGTCACTATTGTTATTATGTCATATTACATATGAGTAAGGCTGATACATTAACAGGTGGGACTCATTAGTTATAATTGGAAAAACAACCAGGTCACTCAGGTAATAAAGTCTGTTTTCAGGTTTCTAAAACAGTCTTAGTTCAGCAATTAAAATGTTCAGTCCCATGTAATAGGATGACTTCCAACTTCTCATTCTACAATTATCATAGCACTAATTGATTCAAGCAAGAATCATCAATGGATGCTAAACATAGTTGGTGGAAATTTGATTGGGAAAAGGAAATTTACATTGTCTCATATCTTCCTTCAAAATAATTATTCATTACAAATGGGAAAATTATAACTTTATGGTAGAGAACTCTCGCAGACGCCATATGATCCAAACAATCAAAGTCAACATGAGGGGTGCCTGGCTGGCTCAGTTGGCGGAACATTAGGCTCTTGATCTCAGGGTCATGAGTTCAGACAAACCCCATATTGGGCATGGAGTCTATTTAAAAAGAAGAAAGGGGTGCCTGGGTGGCTTAGTCTGTTGAGCGTCCAACTTCAGCTCAGGTCATGATCTCACGGTTTGTGGGTTCCAGCCCCACTTCGGGCTCTGTGCTGACAGCTCAGAGCCTGGAGCCTGCTTCTGATTCTGTGTCTCCCTCTCTCTCTGCCCCTCCCTCAATCACACTCTGTCTTTCTCAAGAATAAATAAATATTAAAAAAAAATAAATTAAAAAGAAGAAAAAAGTTAACATGAATAATGGAACAAACTGACGCCATATGCCTCTTCGTATAAATTGTTAAGAGAACACAGAGTTAATTATGAAATTCCTGTTACAACTGCAAAATTTCAATCTAGCCATCCGGAACATCGAATAAAGTCAACCTGAGAGATGTTCTACAAAATAAATGGCCTATAATCTTAAAAATGTCAAGGTCTTAAAAGACAAAAATGGCTAAAGAACTGTCCAGATTAAAGGAGATTGAAGACACATGACACTAAATGCAATGCATGAGAGGGATCCCACTTCAGGGTCAAGGTTTCACAGGATACCTAGAGCAATTGTTCTCTCCAAATATCCTATTCTAATTTCCAGCCTTCCACTCAGGATAGGAATGTGGTCGGCTAGGTATTGGGAAACAAATGTTCAACTACCTCTTCCTCAAGTTCTGATTTGGTGATCTCACCCGTCACTTTAGAACTTGGGATAGTTTAGGGGCGCCTGGGTAGCTCAGTCGGTTGAGCGTCCGACTTCAACTCAGGTCACAATCTTGTGGTCCGTGAGTTCAAGCCCCCGCGTCGGGCTCTGTGCTGACAGCTCAGAGCCTGGAGCCTGCTTCACAGTCTCTGTCTCCCTCTCTCTCTGCCCCTCCCCCACTCATGCTCTGTCTCTCTCTGTCTCAAAAATAAATAAAAATAAACATTAAAAAAATTTAGAATTTGGGATAGTTTATAATCATCCCATCAATCTGGGGGACTCATTCAAAATGGTGACAAGAAGAGTCCGATTTTAACATTCCATTACATGAGGAAACTAAGCCTTTAAAAGTTTAAATAACTTGTCCTAGGTCATAGATAATAAAAAGGAGAGTTGGGATTCCAAAATTAGTGTCTTAAATTTATGCTCACAAATTTCACATTAGTAGTTTGAGCCTATTGTTCTAAGCAATGTATCTTTTTAAATCCTAATTAGGTTACTTAAGGAATTTGCTTGTTTATCAAGCACTTACTGTGATGTGCCTTACATACATTGTCTCAGTTTACTTTTTATAACTGTATCATTTTATTATTCCCATTTAACTGACAAGAAAATCGAGGTTCAGAGAAGTTAACTGGCATCCCCAAGATCTCACAGCTAGTAAGATATAAAGCCCAGATTCAAAGCCACCTGTATCTTAACTCCAAACTCATGCTCAAAGCTACAATGCTATTCACCTCCCCATACGCACTGCATAAATTTATCTCCAACTTTTACCTCACCTCTTTGATAAAGGATTTGAAACAATTTTTATTTAAATGCAAGGATGCATATCAGTCACAAAGTGCAAAGGAGAGAAACACTCAACCCAAAAGTGGGAGGTTAGAGGCCAACTGATGTGATGGAGGTGGAGAGGATGATCTCACCAAAACAAACGAAAAACCAAAACTTAACAAAGGAATGAAACTCAAAATGAGTACAAAAGGGTTCTAAGTTTTCTGTAAGCAAAGGCAGACAGAAAAATAACTATAAATCACACAGTTCTCAAGGTAAGGATAAGAAGAAATGTCAACATTTTTACCAGATCATTAGGAGGTGTGTCTATTACTGCATAACAAACCACCCTAAAACGTAGTGGTTTTAAACTACAGCCAGTTAATTATGGCCCACTTATGATCCCACGGGTCAACCGGGCTCAATAGTTGGGTGCTTTCGGTGTTCCACATCTGGGGGCTCAAATGGCCTGGAGAGATTCTAGATGACTCACAATTCTGCCACCCCGTGGACACCTGAGCGAACTGCTCAGCTGGAATGGTAGGAAGGTTGGGCCTCTCTATCCATGTGTCTCTGGGCCTCTGTCTCTGCCTCTTCCTCTCCATGTAGCTTTCTCCACATGGGCTCTTCATGTTGCCTCTTCGGTGTGGTAACTGGACTTCTGTCATGAGCTTAGAGCTACCCAAAGTAAGCATTCCAAGAAAGTAGAAATGGAAGCTACCAATCTTTTTAAAGAGTAGGCCTAGAACTGAAATACCGTCCCTTTTGCCACATTTTATTTGTTAACACAAGTCACAGGCCACCCAGATTCCTTGTAGGAGAGACTACTACCCAAGGGTGTGAATATCAGGAAACATGATTCATTGGAGCCTGTTTTGGAGAATAGCTACCACAGAGAGAGATCAACTTTTTCCTCTAGAACTTTACTATGAAATTATTACATACATTATTTTTTCTTAAAATTTTTTTAACGTTTATTCATTTTTGAGACAGAGAGAGACAGAGCATGAGTCGGGGAGGGGCAGAGAGAGAGGGAGACACAGAATCCGAAGCAGGCTCCAGGCTCTGAGCTATCAGCACAGAGCCCAACGTGGGGCTCGAACTTGCCGACCGCGAGATCGTGACCTGAGCCGAAGTCAGAAGCTCAACCGACTGAGCCACCCAGGCGCCCCATTTTTATTAAAATCTTATAGAACATACAAAGGTGGGGCACCTGCATGGCTCGGTCGGTTAAGAGTCCAATTCTTGGTTTCGGCTCAGGTCATGATCTCACGGTTCGTGGGTTCAAGCCCTGCATTGGGCTCACTGCTGTGCTCACGGAGCCCGCTTCAGTCTGTTCCCCTCTCTCAGTGCCGTTCCCCTGCTTGCGCTCTCTCTCTCTCTCTCAAAAAAAAAAAAAAAACACATTTTTTAAAAATAGCTTTGGATTAGCTCAAAAGGATTAGCTCAAAACAATTTAATCGACCGATCTTCACAATAACCCTGAAACATAAATACTATTATGATTCCCATTATACAGATGAGAAAACTCAAAGTGATTAGTCAAGTAATTTTCCCAAAGCACTATAGCTACCAAGTGGTAGAGAGGAATTTGAATCCAGACCTTCTGTTTCTAGTCTGTGCTCTTAACTTTTGCTTGAAAAATGAAGATATACTTTAAACATACTTGTCATAAAATCACATAAATATTCCTGTATTCTCCTTAGACTTTTAAAAATCTGTACGTCATCTCAATGGAGGCCAGCCCTAAATTTCTTAAGCCAAGTAACTGAACAAAATGTTAGACACCCTCAAGGAGTAAGCCTGATGGATTTAGAGTTGGAAACCTCTCTTCAAGGGTGCCCGGGGTGGGGGTGGGGGGCTCGGTTAAGCATCCAGCTTCAGCTCAGGTCATGATCTTGGGGTTCCTAAGTTGGAGCACCGCATTGGGCTCACTGCTGTTACCACGGAGCCTGCTTCGGATCCTTTGTCCCCCCCTCTCTCTCTGCTCCTCCCCTGCTCATGCTCTCTCTCTCAAAAATAAATAAACATTAAAAACAAAAATAAATTAAAAGAAATCTCCCTTCAGTAATTTCCAAAATACTATACTGTCATATATGTGTAAGTAAGCATATGTATGCAGGTTTTTTTAATTAAAAACGTAATACCCATTGATCGCAAAAAAAAATCAAATGGAAATACAGAATATGGAAACTGAAAATCAATACCATAGATTTGAATGTTTGTGTGTCCTTCCTCACCCGCCATCTCAAAATTCATGTTGTAACCTGTGATGGAATTTAGAAGTGAGGCCTTTGGGAGGGGATTAGGTCATGAATGGTATTCAGAGCCTTATCCCAGAGAACTCCTTTGCCCCTTCTGCCATATGAGAACACAGGGAGAAAATGAACCAGGAAGCAGGCCTCTCACCTGCTGCTACCTTGCTCTCAGACTTCCCTACTTCCAGAACTGTGAGAAATGAATTTCTGTTGTTTGTAAGCCACCCAGTCTGTAGTATTTTGTTACAGCAACCTTAACATCCCATAATTACATTGGTCAGTGCAAGGCTTCTCTTTTGGTGTTATGTTTTATTTATTCCTTCACTTCCAGTCCTACTTCCTTCTCCCAACAGGGACACACCCCAATGTAATTAACTGGAGGTTCTTCCCACAGACTTCCCTACATTACTTAAGTAAATAGTATAGAGTACTGGTTAAGACTCTGGAGCAAAGGGGCGCCTGGGTGGCTCAGTCGGTTGAGCGTCCGACTTCGGCTCAGGTCATGACCTCGCAGTTTGTGAGTTTGAGCCCTACATCGGGCTCTGTGCTGACAGCTCAGAGCCTGGAGCCTGCTTCAGATTCTGTGTCTCCCTCTCTCTCTGCCCCTCCTCTGCTCACACTCTGTCTCTATGTCTCTCAAAAATGAATAAACATTAAAAAAGTTTTTTTAAATAATAATGAAGTATTAAAATATCCCACTACTTTGTTTTCTACTGGCAGTAATGTCAACTTAAACTTTCTTGAGAGGTTATAGTTATTTTATAGATTTTTACTAACTTGGAGAAATCTCACTCAGCTGAAGCCATACTTAGATTTTTAAAAAAATGAACCATGAGGGGCACCTGGGTGGCTCAGTAGGTTAAGCGTCCGACTCTTGATTTCAGCTCAGGTCATGATTTCACGGTTCGTGAGTTTGACTCCTGCATTGGGCTCTGAGCTGACAGTGCAGAGCCTGCTTGAGATTCTCTCTCTGCCCTTCCTCTACACTCTCTCTCTCTTTCTCTGTCTCTCAAAAAAAAAAAAAAAGAACCATGAATTTTTAAACTTTTATGTTGAGATATAACTTGCATGCAATGAAGTGCACAAATCTTAAGTGTATAATTCAATACCTTTTTACATGCTTATAACCATGTAACCACCACCCAGATCAAGAAATAGATCAGCTCCTCAGAAGGCTCCCTGATGGCCCCTCCATTCTGTACCCCCACAAAGTGACCATTATTCTTACCTCCATCCTTATATAACATGATAATGAAATGGTATCATCACATTGCAATATTATAATGCACATGATAAATTATTGTTATAACAGAAAACATCACAAATACTTTCATTTTACCATACAAATAGTTTCCAGTTATATTGCTACTTTATCATCTCTTAAAACCATGCAGACCCTTTGAATATTTAAGTTCTTCTTTTAAAAATTTCAGCATCATGGGGCACCTGGCTTGCTCAGTCAGTAGAGCACATGACTCTCAATCTCAGGATCATAAGTTCAAGCTCCACATCAGGCATGAAGCCTATTTTTAAAAAATAATGATAAAAAATTAAATTTTCAATGTTTTGATATTATAAAGTAAACCCGAACAAGTATACTAATCAATTTGTTCAACATCTCCTCATTTGAGACTATATCTTAATCTACCAAGGCCAAAAACATGCTCTATGGTTATTTATACATGAATCTTCTTATTTGTGAAATTTATATAAAATCTTTTTGTTTCTTTCATTTATGTATTTTATTTGAATGGCATTATTGTTGAATACCTTTTGATTTAGAAAAAAATTTCTCTAAAATTAATGAAATATTATTTTCAAAAGTGAAACTTAGCTATGTAAGATTTTTTTTAGTAAACGTTTGCTAAAATTAGTAATAACAATGAATAGTTTATACCAAATAATTGTGACCAGTGCAACTTCAAAATAAATTTCATTTTCCTGCAAAGGCCACAAATTGCTCTACTTTTCAACTTTTCTAATGTATCGTGTATCTTGTCTAAATTAAATCCAATTATTTTGACAAAATTTAGAAACATTTTCCTCACATGTTCAAGACTCAAGACTAATTTTAGTGGGGCACCTGGGTGGCTCCTTAGGTTAAGCAACTGCCTTTTGCGCAGGCCATGATCTCACGGTTTGTGAGTTCAAGCCCTGCATCAGGCTCTGCGCTGATGGTGGCAGAGCCTGCCTGGGATTCTTGCTCTCTCCCTCGCTCTCTCCTCACTCTCCGCTCCTCCCCAACTTGTTCTTTCTCTTTCAAAATAAACAAATAAACTAAAAAAAAAAAAAAAAAAGACCCTGAATAAGAATTCATTTTTAAAAAAAGAGTGATTTTTGTGTGTATTTCTTCAAGATGTTCAATATTTAGGCAGATGCAGAGCGTTGTATGTCATCTTTGAGTTGTTCCAAAGAATATCATTACTATTCACATGATTAAGACCAACAGATTCAAACAAAGCTCATGAATGGTTTCAGGAATATCTCTAGATTTGGAGCTAAATTATGTATGTGCATTTTTAGCAAAGCCTTTATGGTAGGCTTCATCATGCATGGACCAGATCACCATCACAGACATATATCAATAGCGGTACATATACCACTAATACAACTATTACATAGGATTTACTGGAAAAGCAAACACAGTGTCCTGAATTCTCAGCACTCTATGACATAGGCCTGATGTAGATGTCCTCAATGCATCTTGATCAAAGTCCCAGGGTTTTCCTAAGGCAATAGACTAAATCTTCCACAAACACTCAATGAGAAAGTAGTCTGTCTATTTCTATGTTACATATTGATTTATTTTTTTTAAACATTTATTTATTTTTGAGAGACACAGAGACAGAGCATGAGCAGGGGAGGGGCAGAGAGAGAGGGAGACACAGAATCGGAAGCAGGCTCCAGGCTCTGAGCCGTCAGCAAAGAGCCCGATGCGGGGCTCGAACTCACAAACCGTGAGATCATGACCTGAGCCGAAGTCGGACGCTTAACCGACTAAGCCACCCAGGCGCCCCTTACATATTTATTAACTGGACTAAGAGAGTGTACAGAAGATCTAGTTTCTCCAAGAAACAAGAGTATATCGAGACATCTCAGGCCCAAGAAGAACACTAGAAGTATGTAAACCCAACACTGAGTTCTTATACCCAGAGCCTTGGAAACAGTTTTGAAGAGTCTCTACCTGCTAGGAACTCTGGCATTAGCCAACGGCTTAGCTATTCTGCTGCAGACAGGTTCAGTTCCACTGAGCCAGCTCTCTGGTAAGCTACCAAATGATAAAATGTGCTTCCAGGGCCGTCCAGATTTGTTTCTGAGCAGACTTAACCTTCAGCAATCTTTTGAGTCAATGCTTGAAATTGACAAATGTTTTGGGGTGCCTGGGTGGCTCAGTCAGTTGAGCATCTGACTTCGGCTAAGGTCATGATATCACCATTCGTGGCTTCAAGTCCCACATAGGGCTCTGTGCTGACAGCTCAGAGCCTGGAGCCTGCTTTGGATTCCGTGTCTCCCTCTCTGTCTGTCCCTCCCCCACTTATACTCTGTCTCTCAAAAATAAATAAAATTGAATTATTATTAAAAAAAAGAAAAAAAGAAAATTGACAAATGTTTTCTCAGTCCTTCTTGTAAGCCAAAAGCCTATACTTTTTCCCCCCCACAACAGGGGTAATATCAATCAAATATTCCTTAATTTTTCACTTTGTTTTCTTATGTAGTTCAAAAGCGTGTGTGTGTGTATAACTATTCAACATGACTTTATACTATCTAGTTGAAGTCGATAATGTACATACTTAAGTTTTTATTTTATATGATTCCTTCTCTCTCTTTACTAGCCATTATCTTGATAATCTTACACCAAATCTTCCATCCTAGATAGTGATAATTATTTATCTGTCTTCAATGTTTAGCCATTCTGGCTTCAACTTTCAAAATCATTTATTCTAAACCTAGAAATGTTTCACTGCTTTCTGTTAATGTTGTGCTGTTAAAATAGTATTACTCTAGGAGTATTACAATAATGTCCTATGTCAGTGTTTACTTGTGTTGATAAATGCTATCATTGTTGGCCGATTACTCAGCCTTTTCTTTTCCCAGCTCCAGAATAGCATGTGTTTTTGTGTGTGCCAGTAACATTTTTGTTTTTTTAACCAGAAACCTAAATATTTCCAGTCACAAAACTTTTGCTGGCCAAAGCTGATCTTGAAAACTGGTTGTGAGGTGTGGAACAGTATAACAAAATATATATCCTTTAAACTTTAAGTATAAAATATAAATTTTATAGTTCTATATTCCATTTGAAAGTATTTTGGTATGAAGGAAATTACTAAATTTTTCACTGAGTAAGAATAAAAATTCAAAGCTATAATCATTCGGTTGGAACAGAAGAATGTGATAGTCATTGTCCAGGATCATTGTTCAACAAACATTGAAAATCTCAGGGTTTCTCTTGTTCATTCAACCTGCTGATTTCATATATAATTCTCTATTAATTCTATTTACTTCAGTCAGTTGCTAAACCTTAATTAGTAAAGAATGTGAAATTACAGAGATTTCATTTGACCTGTTCAAGTGGTGGATTTGAAGAGAATAATTTTCTTCCTGCTTTCACTGTGTTGGTCAGTTATTAAATCTCCATTAAAGAAACAATCTGTAATCTCCTCTTCAGGAATCTTAAGTGAATTATTATCAACACAAGTCTGTTTGCTTTCATTGTTTCCAATTTTTAAAAATTTCAGCAGACTGCTTCTTTTAAAGACTTTGTATTTTTGGGGCGCCTGGGTGGCTTAGTCGGTTGGGCGGCCGACTTCGGCTCAGGTCATGATCTCGCGGTCTGTGAGTTCAAGCCCCGCATCGGGCTCTGTGCTGATGGCTCAGAGCCTGGGGCCTGCTTCCGATTCTGTGTCTGCCTCTCTCTCTGCCCTTCCCCTGTTCACGCTGTGCCTCCATGTCTCTCAAAAATAAATAAACATCAAAAAAAAAAAAAAAAAAATTTAAAGACTTTGTATTTTTGAGGCTCCTGGCTGGTTCAGTCAGCAGAAAATGCTACTCTTGATCTTAGGGGGTCATGAGTTCAAGTCTTGCATTGAGTGTAGAGCTTACTTTAAAAAGGTGGGGGGAGGGAGGGAGGTGCCTCGGTGGTTCAGTTGGTTAAGCATCCAGGTCTTGATTTGGGCTCATGTCATGATCCCAGGGTCATGGGTCAGGCTGGGCATGGAGCTTGCTTGCAATTCTCTCTCTCTCTCTCTCTCTGCCCTTCTGCCCCTCTCCCCTCCTCACTCTCTCTCTCTCTAAAATAAAGTTTAAAAAAAAAGGAAAGATTATTAAATAAAGTTAAAATACATACAAAAGTAAAAATTTAACTGAAATTTCATATACTATTTTCAAAAAAAGTCTTTTTTCTTATAAAGTAGCCAAAATTCTTTCTTACATTAAAATGCAATTATATAAATTATAATATTATTCAGCCAAAATAGTTTAAATAAAGCTGAATTTTAAATTTAGTTTACTGAAAATTTAACTAAACCTTTTAGTTTAGTTAAATAACATATTAACATATTTTTATGAAAGTAAAAGTAATCATATTCTATCACTCAGTGTCCATTTAGTTGTCAATTTAAAGCCTCAGCTTTCCATTTCAAGAATGTTATGTCTAAACCACACATACACATTTAGTAATATGAGTTGTTCGTTATTGCAAAAGTTCCTCAGCTGCTACATATGTCTGCCGCAAATAGAGTGCTAATATATCCGTACCACAAGTTGGAATACCAAGAGAGAAGCAAAGGGATGAATGCTTGAGTCAGTTGGGAAATGACACTTCATTAGGCAAGAATCTATTGCATTCGTAGCATCTGAGAGGAAGGAGTTGTCAAGCAAGTAATTCATTTTACCTCTTACATAAGCATTTTTGCCACCCCGGTGCTCCTTGTCCTCCAAAGCCATGTCCATCTCCAAGGCTGGCAGCAGTGCAACCTACAGACCTACACAACCATGAAAGTGTTCATACCCATTTTTAAGGACATAGGACAAAATATGTGAATGCATTTCCCTAAAGCCTAAATAGAATGAGTTACCACAGAGGATACGTACGGTTACAGGTCAGCCCATGCTGGCCCGAAGTACCAAGTCAGTGACCAAGCTGCCCATATGTACTTTAAGAAATGTACTTTTTGGGGGCTCCTGTGCGGCTCAGTCGGTTAAGGATCCAACTTCGGCTCAGGTCATGATCTCACGGTTCATGTGTTTAAGCCATTCCATCAGTGCAGGGCCCGCTGACAATTCTCTCTCTCCCTCTTGCTCTCTGTCCCTTCCTACCTTGCTCACATGCATGCACACATGCCCTCTCTCTCTCTCTCTCTCTCTCTCTCTCTCTCTCTCAAATAAACTTAAAAAAAAAAAAAAGAAATATACTTTTTGTCTCTTTGTGATATGTGAAGTCTTCAAATGCACAGGGTCTGGAACAGAGGCCCCTCTTGCCCAGGTCTAAGGTACAGCCCCTATGTTGCTGCCTGTCCTTTGCTACAAATAAAATTATGATACATATTCTCATTTCTGTCTCCTTAAGGATCTGTGAAGAGTACCTCTGAGATAAATACTCAGGAGTCAAATTGTTGGGACATAAAATAGAGCACATTTGGGGGAGTCTGGGTGGCTCAGTCGGTTAAGCATCCAACTTCAGCTAGGTCATGATCTCACAGTTCGTGGGTTCAAGCCCCACATCAGGCTCTGTGCTGACAGTTCAGAGCCCGAAGCCTGTTTTGGATTCTGTTTCTCCCTCTCTCTCTGCCCCTTCCCCACTCATGCTCTGGCTCTCTCTGTCTCAAAAATAAATAAAATATTTAAAAAAAGAACACATTTTAATTTCGCTGAATATTGATTGCCCTCTAGAACAGCTATACTAGTTTACACTCCCTTCTGAAATACATATTTTCCCTGTTACTCCATGCATATATATCATTTTCAGAACCAAACAGTATTGCCCTTTACCTATTGTTTCACAATTTGAACTTCTCATGTATCTACTTTGATATTGATCCATTGGCTGGATCTTTTAGGCAAAATTGTATAACCAGTAACCAAACACTCAATTGTACCAGCATCTGAGCCATATTTCTGCATCCTTCATTCAATTAATATATTTGTTTATCTGGAGCACAGACTTTAGCAAACTATTAAGAATTGTTCCAGGCATTGGGGGACCCAAAGACAAATGAGGCATAATCCTTTACACTCAAAGACATTGGAGTCTAGAAGATGTAATAAGAAAACTATTCTAAAACCTTGTAGAGGTCAAGATTTACTGTGATTTTCAGGGAGTCTGGGTGCCTCGGTCGGTTAAGCATCTGACTCTTGGTTTCAGCTCAGGTCATAATCTCATGGTTTGTGAGTTCAAGTCCTCATTGGGCTCCATACTGACAGTGTGAGGCCTGCTTGGGATTCTCTCCTTTTCCCTCTCTCTCTGTTCCTTCTCAGTTCCCTCACATGTGGTCTCTCTCTCTCTCTCTCTCAAAATAAATAAACTTAAAAAGATTTACTATCATTTTCACTTCTTCTTTTACAAATTCATTAATCCTATCAAAAGAAAGAAAGTTAGATTAACCTGAAAATACATGTCCCTAGCAAATTCTCACTTTTACCAATGTATTTACTTGGTAAGAGCACTTACATGATACTTTGAATAATCCTTTTCTGAATCTTTCTCAGGAGCAAAATCAGATTTGAGTACTCTACCTTCTTCTTTTGTATTTGCTCATATCTGATTTTGATTTCATTCGCCCTTGATTTTCAAAATAACAACTCTTCAACTATTCATTCCAGACTGAGTATGCTGGACACAAGTCATGCAGTCTAGTTGATTGAAATTATTTAGATCTCTATACAACTTAGAGACTTAATTTCTCATCCACCTTAGGCTCCAGTTTCTTCCAGCCCACTTTTGTTTTGCCTTTTCAAGTATGAAGACCATTCTCCTTGACATAGAAACAGACTCGAAGAATTCTGCTTACTCTGCTGCTTGCTCACATTACACAGTCAGTGCCTAGCATCAGACCTAATCTTCCTTCATCGTTTTGTTCTAAATACGATTTATTTTTTTAATATTTATTTTAGAGAAAGAGAGAGAGAGAATGAGAGGGGGATGGGCAGAGAGAGGGAGACAGAGGATCTGAAGCAGGCTCCGCGCTGACAGCAGAGAGCCTGATGTGGGCCTCGACCTCACAAACTATGAGATATGACCTGAGCTGAAGTCAGACGCTCAACCGACTGAGCCACCCAGGCGCCCCTCTAAATAGGATTTATAAAGCTTTTGTATCTGTCCTCAGCAGATTTTCAATTCTCAACTCATTTGGGGCTTTAGTGTTTTAACGGATCTATGACATTCTCTCTATTCATCCTTGGTCATATTTCCTTATTTCCATCATTTGTAAATTTTCTATTAAAATCTGAACTAATCAGAAAATATCTCAGGGGTGCCTGGGTGGCTCAGTCGAGTGAGTGTCCAACTTTTTATTTCAGCTCAGGTCATGATCCCAGGGTTGTGGGATTGAGCCCCACATCGAGCTCCATGCTGAGCATGAGGCCTGTTTGGGATTCTCTCTCTCACTCTGCCCTTCCTTGCTCAGGCTCTCTCAGTCTCTAAAATAGAAATAAAATACAATAAAAATAAATTTAAAAAATAAAGACAATATCTCATGCTATCACACTAACTTCTCCAAACACACCCCCTCTCTTCTTCTTCATCAAGGCCATTTAAAATTATGTAATCAGAATTGAGAATTTAAGGGTGACCCAATCCTCTTGATCATGGTACATCTAGGCAAATACATATTTAATGAATGATAATAAATGAACAAAAATCTCTTGCATGGATTTATGCTTGTCTTTTCTTTTTTTTTTTAATTTTTTTTAATGTTTATTTATTTTTGAGAGACATAGAGGCACAGCGTGAACAGGGGAAGGGCAGAGAGAGAAGGAGACACAGAATCGGAAGCAGGCTCCAGGCTCCGAGCCATCAGCACAGAGCCCGACGCGGGACTCGAACTCACAGACCGCAAGATCATGACCTGAGCTAAAGTCGGATGCTCAACCGACTGAGCCACCCAGGCGCCCCTATGCTTGTCTTTTCTTTGAACCTGATATAACCTGAAGTTTTTTGTAATTTTAAAAATATTGTTGGATATTCCTATTGTTATAAAAATTTATGACTTAGGTAGAGTCACTTTCTCCCTACATTACTGTCATGTTTACTTCCAATTAAAAAAAATAGTTTTTAAACGTTAGTTCCAATTAAAAAAATTGTTTTTTAACGTTTTTATTTATTTTTGAGAGACATAGAGACAGAGTGTGAGCAGGGGAAGGGCAGAGAGAGAGGGAGACACAGGCTCCAGGCTCTCAGCCATCAGCACAGAGCCCGATGTGGGGCTCAAACTCACAGACTGTGAGATCATGACCTGAGCTGAAGTCGGCCGCTTAACCAACTGAGCCACCCAGGTGCCCCTAAAAAATTTTTTTTAATGTTTATATATTTTTGAGACAGAGAGCGCAAACGGGAAGGACAGAGAGAGAGAGAGACAAAGAATACAAAGCAGGCTCGAGGCTCCGAGCTCCAGGCTCCAAGCTCCCAGCATAGAGCCTGAGGCAGAGCTCAAACTCACTAACATGAGATGGTGACCTGAGCTGAAACTGGATGCTTAACCAACTGAGCCCCACAGGTGCCCCAGTTAATTCCAATTTTTAAAACATACACATCTTTCTGTGTTTGTAATTAGTAAAGATGTTAACTCAGGGCTATGGAAGCTGCTTAGAAAAAGCCTTCTTGGGCCAGACACTCCTCACACCTACATAAAATGATTTTCTTTTTCATGGTCAGCAGAAGGACTAACAGCCAGTGACAACTGCTTTGAGGAAAGATTTGTGCCCTCTGCAAACTGAGAAGGTGATATTCCGTATTAGGATGGAATTTGAAGCATCTTTAAAACCCCTGCTATGTCCACTGGGAATAAATATTCTATATGCTTTTGTTTCTGTTATAGTTGCCTATAGAAACATTTTGACAGAAACTATTTTCTGCGTATCCCAAATAAAATGAAGAAAGTTGTAATTAAACGTTGCCATGAGCTCGGTTTCTACCCTTGGGAAAGTTACAAAAAGGAGGACAAACCCCTCTTCCTGCTTCCTGCAATTGTTGCTGGTAATAGCTCAGTTGTCCCCATAGGTGTCTCCATAGGTGCAGTGTGCTGTGAGCAAAACCCATCAAGGACCAGTTGTACCCAGTTCGGGCCTAAAGCCATGAAAACTACTGAAAGAATCCTGCCTTCAGTAGGAGGCTGAATACATGAAGCTAATGTCTGGATGTTACTTTGCTTTATATTTGCCAAGGAATTAAGGGGACGTAATCTCTGCATTAATCAGTCTTCCTTGCTTCTATCCTTTAGTCTCTATCTCATTGTAATGAAAAGAATTAAGGTGTATTCCTGCCCAAGAAGACCGGCAAATCCAATTTGGGGAGTCCCTAAAACTCTGTTAACTGTAACAGAGTAACTTAACTCTTGTTAAGGAAAGTTACGGTTACTAATTGTTCCGAAACTGAATGTTTTTCCCATCTTGTATAAACTCTGATATTTTAGATGGAACATAGCCTTGGGGCACCTGGGCGGCTCCTTTGATTAAGCATCTGACTGCAGGTCAGGTCATGAACTCACCATTTGTGAGTTCAAGCCCCACATGGGGCTCCACGTAGGATCCTCTGTCTCCATCTCTCTCTGCCCTTTCCATGATTGTGCACACGTGTGCACCTGTATTTGCTCTCTCTCTCAAAAATAAACATTAAAAAAATTAGATGGAATATAGCCTTATTTTGACACCATAGATGAATCTTGCCATTAAAATTATGTGCTGTGTGGGGCATCTGGGTGGCTCAGTCAGCTAAGCATCTGACTTCAGCTCAGGTCTTGATCTCATTGCTCATGAGTTCAAGCCCTGCGTCGGGCTCTCTGTTGTCAGCATGGAGTCGGCTTCGGTTCCTGTTTCCCTCTCTCTCTGCCCCTCCCCAGCTCATGCTTTCTCTCTGTCTCAAAAATAAATAAAAACATCAAAAAAACACTTCTTTTAAGTGTTGCATATTGTATAATTTCATTTATATGAAATGCACAAGTCCAGAGAGGCAGAAAGTAAATTGATGGCTGGTAGAGGATGGAGAGAAGGGAGAATAGGGAGTGACTCTGCAATTGGTATAGAGTTTCTTTTTGGGGTGATACGAACATTCTGGAATTAATAGCAATGATGGTTGTAACACAACATTATAAATATACTAAAACTCATTCAATTATGCAGTTTAAAATAGTTTAAATGATGATATTTATGTTATGTGAATTTTACCTCAATAAAAAAATTGGAGGGAGGCACCTGACTGGCTTAGTCGGGAGAGCATGCAACTCTTGATCATGAGGTCCTGAGTTTGAGCCCCATGTTGGATGTAGAGATTACTTTAAAAATGAATAAATTGGGGCACCTGGGTGGCTCAATCAGTTAAGCGTCTGACTCTTGGTTTCCGCTCAGATCATGGTCTCACAGTTTTGTGGGTTCAAGCTCTGCATGGGCCTCTGTGCTGACAGTGCAGAGCCTGCTTGGGAATCTCCCTCTCTCTGCCCCTCTCCCACTCACACTGCTTCTGTCTCTCTCAAAATAAATAAACTTTAAAGAAAAATTATTTAAAAATGAATTTTAAAAATGAAAACTTAAAAAAAAATTATTTTTTAATCTGGTTTGTTCTGCTCCAATATCTTTACATTTAGTATTGTCAAATGCAAGGAGAAATATAAAGCAACGACTGACATAAAGCTGCAAATGACTATTGTTAATAAAAGATGCATTAGCCAAAGAGAAAAAAAAAAAAAGGAAATGTGTATCTTTGAGGCACCAACTTGCATTCAGGGACCCATGTGGCCTGGATCCCTGACCTTTGCTTTCTAGCATGCTTATACTGCCACCTGGTGGCTTTGGGTCACCAAATCTGTCTCCCGCCTTACCACCCCAAATGTGCCTAATCTCTGAATCCCCAAACCAAGAAAGGTCCCACATTTATGACTGGCCATCTCTTACCAATTCTTCCCTCCAAGCTGGCCCTCTTCTGGTTGTAAAGGACATGCAAAATGAATTCCTTGGTAAGGTTTGAAAATCCTGGGCACCTGGGTGGCTCAGTCGGCTGAGCATCCAACTTCGGCTCAGGTCATGATCTCAAGGTTTGTGGGTTGGAGCCCTGCCTAGGGCTATGTGCTGACACCTCAGAGCCTGGAGCCTGCTTTAGATTCTGTGTTTTCTTTGTCCTCCCCATTCATGCTGTCTCTCTCTCTCTCTCAAAAATAAATAAATATTAAAATAATAATTTAAAAAAAAAGGTTTGAAAACACAAGTGGGTCAGTGTATTAAGATCTACTAAACTATGGGGCACCTGGCTGGCTCAGTCATTATAGCATGCAACTCTTGATCTCAGGGTCATGAGTTCAAGCCCCATGCTGGGCATAGAGTTTACTTTAAAAAATAATAAAAAGATCTACTAAACTCCTAAATAACTGATCAACACATTAACTCAGAAAGGTAACAGAGGTAGAATTTCAGGCACACCCTATTTGTTCCATCAAATAAAGATGTACTGAGCCTGCTTTGTGCCAGGCACTGTTCGAAGCCCTAGAAATATAACAGAGAATGTAACCGATGAAAATGGAACTCATATTCTTGTGAAGTGAGGCAGGACTGTAAAAATGAATGAACTAGAGTTACATATATCAACATGAATGCATCTCATAAACACATAAATGTGCATGTGTGGATATGTGTACACAACTTAAGGTACATTGCATGAATAGGCAAGGAGTACATGTTAACCACCTCTGGGAAGAAGAAGAGGAAAACACCAATTTGTAGCATTTGCTGATTTCTGTAATATAAATACTACTGTTATGGCTAATTCTGAGTTATCTGATGGTTTAATAACCAGCTCGCAACACTCCTACAATGGTAACAATCAGCCCTCGTGAGCCTGTATGAGCAGGTTCCAGTGCCCACTGTTGGATTTGTTGACCCCGTGTAAGAGACAGATGATTCATGCCTAGTAATAGGAGGGAAGAAACAGTAGTTGGTAGAACTATTGTTGGGTGACTAGATAGGGTAGTGGGAGCTTATGAAAATTCTTATTTTCCTAATGATATAGGAAGCAAGTGAGTTGAAGAGGGCAAAGATTTGAAATTAAAGAAAGAGTAAAGAGGAGAGAGGGACCAAGATGGTGACATAAGAGGCTCCTGAACTTCTCTTCTCCCATGGAGGCATCAGATATACAGCTACACAGAGCAATTCCCTCTGAAAGAAATCCAGAAATTGGGTGAGTGCATTAGCTGATTGCACATCAGGCAAATGAGAAAATACCCATATCAAAATGGGTAGGAAAGGCTTAGATACACTCTCACCATAAACTCCAGCCCTGGCACACTGCCACACAATCAGGAGAAGATCCCCAATTCCATTTTATTCAGATCAGTCCTCACTGAGGAGAACCAGTATATCCTTGAGGACCCAACTTAAAAGTTGGATCACATGTCTAGTGTCACAACTTTTAAGGCTTCCGCCTAAGGAATGGGCCCCCAAGTCACATAGCTCTGAGAGTCAATGGGGCTTGTATTCACAGCAAACCGAGAAGTAGTTTTCAAATATGCAATGGTGAACTTCTCCTGCCCCCAATCCTTGAGCTGCACATCTGGGTTCAGCATAGAGGGAACAGATAAAAATGCCCATCTCTCAGTTTCTTCCTGATAGTGGTTTAATTCCAAACTTTCACAGTTACTGCCTAAGAGTCTAGCTTCTAATAAGCCTGCATCTAGGTGTTAACTGTGATCCTTCCTTTTGAGACAGTCAGGTCTTGGCACGTCTTCAATTACTGGGGGCCACTAAGAACAAAAATGGTAGTTTGGACAATCACACGTTTTGAAAGGCAACCAGGAGCTCAAGCCAAGCTGATTGGAAAAGTTCAACTCTGCGCAAGGCCAGTCTGTCAGATGGGACAGGTGGCTGTCTTATGTACTGCACAGAAACCTTGATTGAGAGTCAAGGAAAATGAAGAAACAGGGGAATGTATTCCAAACAAAAGAACAAAATAAATCTTTAGAAATAAATTGTAATGAGATGCAGATAAGTGTTTTACACAATAGAATTCAAAATAACAGTCACAGAAAAGTCAGAAAAATTCATAAAGAGAATTTCAACAGAGATAGAAAACATAAAAAAGTACCAAATAGAAATTACAGAGCTGAAGAATACAACTGAGCTAAAAAATTTAATAGGAAATCATCAAATCACAAAGGAAGAGGAGAGAGGAAGAAAGGAACAAAGTAACTACAAAGCAGCTGGAAAACAATTAACAAAAAGCAATAGCACATTTTGCGAGTTTATACTAATAATAATTACTTTAAATGTAAATGGAATAAATTCTCCAATCAAAAGACATAGGCAGGCTGAATGGATTAAAAAAAAGCAAAACTCAACTATACGCTACCTACAAGAGACTCACTCCAGATTTAAGGACACACGTAGACTGAAAGTGAAGCAATGGAAAAAATGTATGCCATGTAGATTGAAACTAAAAGAAAGTAGTGGTAGTTATACTTATATTAGACAAAATAGACTTTAAACCAAAATCTGTAACAAGAGACAAAGAAGGTCATTCTATAATATAGAGGTCAATCCTCCCCAAAGGTTATAACAATTGAAATATTTATGCATCTAACATCAGAACACCTAAATATATAAAGCAAACATAAATAGACCTGAAGAGAGAAAAAGAAATACAATACAATAATAGCAGGGAACTTCAGTATTGTACTTTCAACAAAAGGTAGATCATTCAAACAAACAAAAACAGTAAGAAAACATTTGACTTAAACTGCATGGCTGTTTCCACAAAGTAGCAGAAAGGACTACCAGCAAAGAGTGGATATTTCCCAGATAGAATTATCCACCTGGGAGAGCCAGTCAACCATTGCAGCTAAAAGACATTCCCTGTGGTCAATAACAACCATAGCTCTACCATTTTGCTTGTGATATCAATTGTTATGATTTTGTTAAATCAACATTTGCTAAGCAAAAACCCTGGTGAGCCATGGTTCAACAAAGGACCATAAGAAAAATTGAGATAGGGGCACCTGGGTGGCTCAGTCGGTTAAACATCCAGCTTCGGCTCAGGTCATGATCTCTCAGTTTGTGAGTTTGAGCCCCACATCAGGTTCTGTGCTGACAACTCAGAGCCTGGAGGCTGCTTTGGACTCTGTGTCTCCCTCTCTCTCTGCCTCTCCCCTGCTCACGCTCTCTCTCTCTCTCTCTCTCTCTCCCAAAAATAAACACTGAAAAAAAGTTTTAATAAAAAATTTAAAAATTAAAAAAAATCGAGATAAAGAAGTTTATACTCACAGGTCCCAGAAAATGTACACAGCACACCTTGGACCACGTGGTTTCTGCTACTTTCCACTGCACTGCAGCATACTGCCGATGCAGAATGCTACTGCGGCTTCCCATCCCAAACTGCAAGCTCCAAACAAGCTCCAAAAGAAACAACCAGATTCTTCCCAAATCTCAGAGCATTGCTTATTAAAACTACTTTAAGGTGCCTCAAATGTGTTTTCAGTCTATTAATTACCCCACAGAGGGTAAAATCCCCCAGTGGATATTAAACCAGCTTGTTTTCTGATCCCAAGCACGGACTCAGCTACCAACTATTAGGACAATTGGCTACAATTTTCATAAACCCTTTGCATTAATGACAACTCCCATCTAGTGTCGTTTTCCAAGGTACCAGGCACTGCCTTTAGAAAAAGGAGACTCTGCTTCTCTGACCACCAAGTTTGTGGATGGCACCAGGACTCAGAGTCCTAACCAGTATGACAGGGGCATCTTTGCTCAGGAAGTCATAGCTTCTTGCAAAGGTTAAGTATGGCTGGGGCAAGGTCCTTCTGTCACTGCATATCTTGCCGCTGGCACACATCATTCCCTGACCTTATGGGATATCATGAATCTCATCACTGGCACATAGTAGCACAAGATCTAATGGCCTGATATAAATATTCCTGACTTGGGGCTCTTGGGTGGCTCAGTCAGTTAAGTGTCCAACTCTTGATTTCAGCTCAGATCATGATCTTGTGATTCATGAGTTCGATCCCCACATCGGGCTCTGTGGTACCTGCTTGGATATTCTCTCTCTCTCTCTCTCTCTCTCTCTCTTCCCCTGCCCTACTCATGCGTTCTCTCTTCCAAAATAAATAAATAAAGTTGAAAAAAAAGATTTTAAAAAATATTCCTGGCTCTATTAGACACAGGAATCCAAGTTACAGTAATTCTGGGTAACTTCTAAATTCCCCAGGGAACCTTATAGAACCTATAAGGCACAGCAGATAAAACTGTACAGAGAGTACAAAGTGAGATGTATCTATTTCTAAAACAGTTTCCAATGATGATGGCCCCCTAGCTCTCTCTTCCTGTTGTAGAAATGGATGCCCTCACCCAGCTAAACACCTGGAGGAATAAACCTAAATTTCTGCCCTTTCTTATGGGGACTGCCAAGTAGAAACCTATCCAAATGCAGATAGATACAGTGAAAATAATAAATACACTACAATTTTGGTCAAAGCGGAGGGCTTTGGGCTCATTGTTAGAGATACGCTTGATATCAGGGCCATTAGGCCCACCATGTCCTGCATTTTATAGCTCTATCTGGTCAGTTATTTTATTTCATTTCATTTCATTGTAGAGAGAAAACGTGAGCAGGGGAGAGGAACAGGCAGAGAGAAGGAGAGAGAATCTTAAGCAGGCTCCATGCTCAGTGTGGAGCCCAAGGTAGGGCTCAATCCCACCACCCTGGGATCATGACCTGAGCTGAAATCAAGAGTTAGACGCTCAACTAATTGAGCCACCCAGGGCTCATTGATTCATTGATTCATTCATTTATTCTATCCAGCCAGTTTTAAAGCCATCCACCAATGAATGAAGATTAACAGTTGACTATTAAAAATTGACTATTGGCAAATGACCTCTCCTTTACTGTCCTGCCCACCACTCCCTTGCAGTGTATTCGACAAACTTCTCTCTCCTTAAAAAAGTTGCCTATTAACAATTGACTATTAAAAGCATATGCTCCCACCACTAGAGCTCCCATTCCAATATTATAAAGATGATAAATGACATCCAAAGAGCTCAGGGACCCTACTATGCTGTCCAAGATTTAGACAACATGTTTTATCTGGTCCCCAACACTGAAGACCCACATCTCAATTTGCTTTCAGTTTTGAGGGCACCTGGGACACCTTTATTCGGTTGCCCAGGGATTATCTAAATAGTCCTGCCATTGTACATACCCTATGCAGACAAGATCTAAAGCCACTTAAACTGGGGCACCTAGCTGGTTCAGTCAGTTGAGCATCCGACTCTTGATTTCAGCTCAGGTCATGATCCCAGGGTCGCGGGATTGAGCCCTATGTTGGACTCCACAGTAAGCATGGAGCCTGCTTAAGATTCTCTCTCTCTCTCTCTCTCTCTCTCTCTCTCTCAGCTCCTGTCCCCTACTCTCTCTCTCTCTAATAAAATATAAATAAATAAATAAATAAATAAATAAATAAATAAATAAATAAAGTTTCACTCAAACTAACCCACTGCTGCCTTTAACCCCATATAGATGATATTCTACTGCAGAGGTCCTCTGAGGATGCCATCTGGGAATACTTACACCTAGTAACACAACATTTACAGCAGAGAGAATGGACCACTGCCTCTCATTAAGATCCAAGAACTGACCACTTCTTATTAGTTTCTTGACATGGTTGGTCAGCAGAGGCCTGCAAAATTCCTCTTGCATCCACTCTTCACAATTAAGCCTCCCACTACACTATAGCAGGCACAGCACATATAAGGTCTCTTCATCTTTGGACAACATATTTCACACTTATCCAAACTACATAGGCCTATTTATGCTGTTACGTGCAA
The DNA here is from genome assembly GCA_030068075.1 of Paguma larvata. Lineage (NCBI taxonomy): Eukaryota > Metazoa > Chordata > Mammalia > Carnivora > Viverridae > Paguma > Paguma larvata. The sequence continues at coordinate 51,898,579 of CM057834.1, read as the reverse complement.
ATCCGTTTGTTTCTACTGGGGAAAAACTCAACAATCTGCATCATGGCTGGCACAACAAGACATGCAGAAGGCCCTGCCCTTAGTCCTTCAAGGCTTAGACTTCTGAATTGAGTCACTGATGATGCTTCATGACACCTCATGTAGTCTTTGGAGTTAGCATGGGTTCTGCCCATGGGGTTCTGGACCAAATATCTGCCCTAAATAGCAGCCAGGTACATGACAATTAAGCACCAAATTTTGGCAGTCTACCAGGACCTTTTGAAAACAAAAATATCGGGGCGCCTGGGTGGCTCAGTTGGTTAAGCGGCCGACTTCGGCTCAGGTCATGATCTTGCAGTCTGTGAGTTCGAGCCCCATGTTGGGCTCTGTGCTGACGGCTCAGAGCCTAGAGCCTGCTTCCTATTCTGTATCTCTCTCTCTGCCCTTCCCCTGCTCATACTCTGTCTCTATGTCTCTCAAAAATAAATAAACGTTGAAAACATTTAAAAACAATAATATTAACAGGCTCCCAGTTTCACACACCAAGTCCCCATCTTGTCTTGGGTCAGGGTTTCAATGCAAAAGAGACTCAGTATAGCCACTGGAAATCATACCTTTAGAAAAGGGCTAGACACGGTATCAGGGGCATTTCCAAGGCTTCTCCTGTGCTTAGTCCCTTGTCCACTGACATTTAGGTGCAGCTAGAGGCACCTTCACTCCTGGCCACTCTAATAGTCTGAGGAGCCCTTTGGGAGCAACGGTGGAACATGAAAAGGGAGTGGGTAGCAGCACCGTGGTACACCACGCAGCCTGCTGAAATGCTGCAGCATACCATCCTGCTGGCTGCATATCCCTAGTCCAGAAGAGTTCTCCTGGCCCAGCCCAACCAGCAGAGTTGGTGACAAGTGTGCCTGACTCGACAATAGGCCATAAAAAATGAGACTTTCAAGGACTCACATTTTTACTGTCTACTGGATGGTAGCCAATAGGCTCACAGTCTGGTCTGGACAATAACAAAGGGATAATTTCATGATTCAGGAAAAGCCTATCCACTTGGAGAGAGATAGCCAACTCACATATGCCAATTATGGTCAGTCATGTCTCTACACACATGCGCCAGAAAACACCAGGAGCACATTGTAATAATATTGCAGACTCTTTATCCAAATTACATGCTTGTTCCAAGGCCCTGCATGAGCGACCTCCCAAAATATCAGACACAGCTCTGGACACAACTATCCCTCCAGAGATGTCATACCCACTAGCAGAGTGGGCTCATATTATGTCAGACAATAGGGGAGTGACAGCACTTAATGATTGGGCATATTGATGTTACATCTCTCTCATCCTGGCTCTAGCCAAAGTGGTAGTAAACAACTATCTCCCTTTGCTCCCAAAGAAAACTCTGGAAGGCTCTGGAAGACTTGTATCTCCTGGAGTAACAGGAGATTTACTCACGATGGTAAATTGATTTGGGGGGAGGGGTGCTGCCAGCCTCTGCTGAAGCTACTAAGTACATAACCACGGTCATTGATACCTTCACTAGGCTGCTGCTGATCACTTCCCAGCATGTCATCTCCTTCTTAACCAGGGATATGTTCATCCCCTTTGGCTCATCATATATCATAGACTGAGATCAAGGTACCCATTTCACCACCCAGGTTGTTTGGTCACAGGTTCTAGAATATGGAATCTTGTGGAATTTCAACCTAGTTTACTGGCTCCAAGTGGCTAGACTAATAGAGACAGACGAAATGACCTCTCAAAGACTTGCTTCTTAAGCTTTTAAAATTTATCTTTGTGTAAAAAAAAAAAATCTTTGTAGCCATTTTTTAATGTTTATTTATTTTTGAGAGAGTGAGAGAAAGAGCACAAGAGGGAGAGGGGCAAAGAGAGAGGGAGACACAGAATTCAAAGCAGGCTCCAGGCTCTGAACCATCAGCACAGAGTCCGATACAGAGCTCGAACTCACGGACTGCAAGATCATGACCTGAGCTGAAGTCAGACACTTAACTGACTGAGTCACCCAGGCACCCTGCTTTTTCAGCTTTTAAACAATAAGTGGTCCCCAATTTTGCCCCAGGATTTATTACTAATTCCCAGACCTCAGGTCTCTAGATATCCCACATCAACTATCAGTCTCCTCCAAAGACTCCCTGCTAGTATTTCCAGAGAACATCCACTCCTTTTATATCAGAGAGGATATCACTCATCTGCTCACCAGATAAATATTCCCTTTACCATGTTGATTTTCTGCCATCTTGCCATCTTACATATGCTGGCAACCTGACCAAAGGCAGATTGTGCAATACAACCCTATGATAAGATAGAGTCCAAGGAGACAAACCTCTACCAAATTGCTTAGCAATCACAATTATACAAAATATCATTGGCCCGGGCAATGGTTTATTGGGACTCTCCTCTCCCAGATTGCCTTCACACCAGGAGAGAAGTGACTGTGAATACTGCTAACCTCAAAACCAACTTGCAAAAATACCTCCAGTTGATCAACCCTGAGAATCCCTGAGAACAGTGTACTATTTTTCTGAAATAGCTAATTGCTTGCCACGTGAATTTTGCATCTATCGAAATGTTTGCGAAACTGTAAATGGCCCTGGCAGCAGTAGCCCTCACTTCATCCTTATGGCAGTCCAAACATTCTAAACAACACCCGAGCCACAATAAAACACTTGGTTGCAACATCTCTAACTTGACTTGCTCAGATCCCATGGTTAGGGACTTCTTGCTGCTGTGTTCACTGCTCAGTGTACTAGATTACAGCTTTTGCTTTCAACCCTAGCCGTCCGTGACAGACCCTACGCCTCCCATTATTCCCACCACAACCACCTGGCACCTTCTTGACTCCTGAAAATGCTACCTACAATGCTCTTCACATCTTATCCATAAGCCCTTCCCTATTATATGCCACGACCCTGCCCCGTACCACAACCTAGTGAGCCAGACCTGACGTGGCTACTCATACAAACCTCCAATATAGCAACCCAGGTCTTGCAAAGAAAATGATACTGGATTTGTTACCATTCAGGGTCAGACTTACAGCCCCACGTCACTATCTATCCCACTGTTCTTCCTCATGATCAGCCCCTCATCCTAATTCTCACACCCCAAACATCACGAACCTCATTTAGGTTAAACCAAACCCTAATCTAGATCCCAAACAGAGCACCCTGTGGGTAAGCATCAAAATAATGAACTCCCCACAGCAGTACTTTCTTAAAGCTACCAACTATACTGAAACACAAAAAGCTGGACTTTACCCTTGTATACTCACAACCCCTTAATAATAAGTAATGTCCCAGGGCACCTGGCTGACTCAGTTAGAGGAGCATGCAACTCTTGATCTTGGGGGTTGTGAGTTCGAGCCCCACATGGGGTGTAGAGATTACTTAAATAAATTTAAAAACTTAAAAATAAGAAAATAATAATAATAAGCAACATCCCATTCAAATTCTACTGTGTACCTAATTCAAAAACAAGTTCACTTGACCCTATCCAGTCTGGAAGCGATCCAGAGATAACCCTTATTACTGCAACATTGTTACCTCTAATATTCTAGCCACACTTTATGCTACTGGCACTGCTCCACTAGAAACGTCCTGCTGTTGTACCAAGGAAGCCATTCTTATCCCTATCCCTATTTCCATTGGATGACAGGCATAGCAACAGTGTTTCCATCCTAGCCAACAAGATCAAATACTAAAAAACACTCAGCAATTATCAACTACTCTAACCAACCACATGCAGACACTACATCACATTTGGAATCTGATGCAGCAGCAGTAATGCTCACTAGTACAAAGTAGTGATGGATAACAGACTGGCATCAGATTTCCTATTGGCTGAAGAAGATGGAATCTGTTCTTTACAGGGCACTTCTTGCTGCATGTGCATTAACAACTCAGGACAGGTACAGGGCAACCTCCAGAAGATGTGTCAAGATTTACGTATCACTCATCATGTAACCAAAATATTTCAACAAATTTTGTGACTCTTCCAATAGCCTTTGTGATTAATAGTTTCCCCTGCCTCCCAGGGCCTCCCCCTGTGCACACCTTAGATGAAACACCCACACGCACACATAGAGTATACCAAAACCTCACCCTTTTTTGTTTGAATTGACCAAACCAGCCTCAGCCCAGAACCCCAAAGCTCTCCACCTTCAGACCCTAATAAAGACATGTGCCCCAGGTCCTATTACTCTCTCTGTTTGTATCTGCCTTGACCTCCCCATGTGGCCCTGTGAGGCATCATACTATGTATGCTGTCTAGGGTTGTGAGTAATAAACTTCTCAATCTCAGTTTCTCTTGCGGTCTTTTATTGAACCGTATGCACACCAGGGCTCTCCTTAACAAATGTTGATTTAACAAATTCATAACAAAGCTTTTGCACAGCAAAGGAAACCAGTAACCAGAGGAAAAAGCACCCTATGGAGTGGGAGAAAAATTGCAAACCATGCTGCATCTGACAAGAGGTTAATACCTAAAGTACACAAGGAACTCATGCAAAAAAACAAATAATCCAATTTAAAAATGGGCAAAGGACCTGAATAGACATTTTTCCAAAGAAGAAATACAAACGGCTAAGAGGTACATGGAAAGATGCTCTAGGTTGCCTGGGTGACTCAGTTGGTTAAGCCTCTGACTCTTGATCTCAGCTCAGGTCATGAGCTGACCCTATGGATTGTGAGATCAAGCCCCACATCGGGCTCTATGCTGACAGCATGGAGCCTGCTTGGGATTCTCTCGCTTTCTTTCTGCCCCTTCTCCACTTAGGTGCTCTTGCTCTCTCTCAAAATAAACTTAAAAAAAAAAAAAGATGCACTGTTGGGAGCCGTTTTGGGCTCACAGGTTGAGACCCTTCCCTGTGTAGAAAAGTGTTTAAAGCAAAGCTCCAGCTAGCCAAAATGGCAGGCTTGGATTTCTTGAGCTACTCTCCTTGGCCCCAAGGAATGTAAAGGGGAAGGACCTGGAGCACAATGCCTTGATGGATTTATAAGACCTTAGGGAACACCCTGCTCTCTCCCCCCACCCTAAATTTATCCTAAAACCAACATACAGGATTAAGGAGGTTTGCCACCCTGCTGGTAAAAATGGATTATTGTTAAAGAGATCAAACTACCTTTTAAATAAAGACACAGACCAGCAGGGAGAGAATCACCAGAATTGAGAATCACCAAAAGAGAATCGCCAGAATTGAGAAGACGCCAGATTGCTTGGTCATTAGACCACACTTTTCTCGTGACTCTCTCACTTCCTTTCACCTGACCGTCCGTCCTTCGTGGAGTGGACCCCTAGATTTGCCAGAACAAGGACCCCGGCAATGCACAATATCACTAATCATCAAGGATGCATAATTTATGCAAATCAAAACCACAATGAGATATTATCTCATACTATAAGAAGGTCTATTATTAAAAAGATAAGAAATAACAAATGCTGGCAAGGATGTGGAGAAAAGGGAATACTGTACACTGTTGGTGGAAATACAATCTGGTACAGCCACTATGGAAAACACTAAGGAGGTTCCTCAAAAAGTTAAAATTAGAAGTACTATAGGATCTAGCAATCCCACTTCTGGGTATTATCCCATGTCCACTGCAGCACTATTCACAAGAGTCAAGGTATGGAAACAACCTAAGTCTCCACAGACACATGAAAGAAAATGTAATAGAATATAATAGAATATGTGATATATATGTATAGAGAGAGAATAGAATATTATTCAGCCTTGAAAAAGAAAGAAATCTTGCCGTTTGTGACAACATAGATGAAATTTGAGGGTATTACGCTAAGTGAAATAAGCCAAACAAAGACAAATACTGCACGATATCACATATAGAAAATTAAAAAACAAAACAAAAAAGTCAAACTCAGAGAAAGAGTAGAATGCTGATTACAAGGGCTAAGGGAAAATAGGGAAAGGCTGGTAAATGGGTACAAACTTGCAGTTATGAATAAGTTCTGAAGATCTAACATGGTAGCTACCTTGATAATACTGTATTATATAAATGAAATTTGCTAAGAGAAAACTTAAGCCTTCTCACCAAAAATAAATAAATAAATCAAATGGACTGCTTGAATTGAGATGATGGTGGGGTTTGCAGTTAAAGTCAATGACAAACTTCATAATAAGTAAGTGCATAACTGAAGCAGAGTGGCGAGCAAGAGTCTTGCAGCAAAGGAACTGAGAGTCCAGGATGTTGGAGCATGCATCTACATGGATAGTGAAAGCACCAAGATTTAAGACTATTGCAGTGTTGAAGAGGACAGAAAAAGGGGAGCTAAGGAAATGACCGCAGTAAGGCGAGGCAATGAGAGATAAAGTCTGATACAGAATTCAAAACTGAACTTAAAAAAAAGAATTTGGGGGGAGGGCGTCTGACTCTTGATTTCAGTTCAGGTCATGGTCTCATGGTTGTTGGGATTGACACCCCCCTCCACCCCCACACTGCGCTGACAGCACAGAGCCCGCTTGGGAGTCTCTCCTTCCTTAGCCCTCTGCCCCTCCCCCATTCGTACAGGAGTGCTCTCTCTCTCTCTCTCTCTCAAAATAAATAAACAATAAATAAAAAGAAATTGACACAGTGGTCTCTGCATGGAGGGACTGGAGACAGCCAGGAGTGAGGCAAGGAACTGTGGCTTTTCATTATAAACCTACCTGAGCATGTATTATGTCAATAACATTACAAAGGGCAAAGGTTGAAGAAAAGTAATAGAAGTGCTGAAAATACCTCAAAATAAAACCCTATTAAAGACTGTATACGCTCTCAGTGTTTTCTGTTCCATCAGAATCCATTTTGAAAATATTTAAAGGGACCAAGATCAATAAAAGCTCATCTGGAGACTGAAAATCCTCAAAACTGACATTAGAGAGGAGCCCTAAGTTTTTAGATCACTCAGCGGAGGATTCGTTCCAACGCGCCCAGGCTCGGAATACAGGACATTCCCTACTCGGTAGGCCGGGACAGCCACAAAGCCTCGCAGGAGGCGGGGCCATGACGTCACAGAGACGTCCCGCCCCCTTACGTCGCGCACTAGGAGGCCAGAAGGTTTCTGGCGGGGCCGGCGCCATTTTGCCGGAGCCTGAGACCAAGTGGGAGTGGAGTGGAGCGGCCGTTGTTGCCGACTCTTTTCTCCTCCCCACGGTCCAGTCAGCGGTTGATTAGGCCATCGGCCCTCAAGCCGAGACTTGTCTCTTATTTAGTTCTGTGGAGCGCCTGGCCGACATGAGTGATGTAGAGGAGAACAACTTCGAGGGCAGAGTGAGTACAAAGCCGCGGGAGCCGTCTTCGGCGGCGGCCCGATGCTCGGGGTTTCACGGGGACGAGCGCGGTCGGGCGGGGTTGCGGGGAGTCCTGCCGGGGCCCGCGGGGAGCAGCCTCTGGAGCCATCGCGGTTGTTTCCTCACAGACCAAGATGGCTTCTGGGTTCCACTCTTTCCCCAAACACCACGGATAATCCCTCTCCCCCTTTTTTGGAGACTGACTGATACCTGGACTCCTGGGTCCGATTCCCCCCCGCAGTGGCGCGCTCCCTTCTCCCCACCCCTGAGGCTTCCTTATCTCTGTTCCGAGGAGTGGGTCCCCGTCGCGGTGGGAGGGGAGGAGACGGCAGGGAGTTCCCCTCCGGCCGGATAGTGGTAGGTGTTTCCTGCGGTGGCATTTCTGGCGACCCCGAGCATCGTAGAGGGTCTCGGGGTCGAAACTGCGCGGGGCTGTTGTCCGGGCGGGGAGAAGCTGGCGTGGGACTAGCTGGGGCCTGTGTCTCCTTGGCTCTCTATTGCAGTGAGCGGCCGCGTCTCTGTTGGAACCGGCGGCGTTGCGTCTATAAAGGCGAAAGCCTTGAGGTTGAAGGTGGGACGAGCCTAATGAAGTGGTTAGTCAACGACCGCACCGACCCTTAAGCGTTCTTAAGACGAGAGCTGTGAGGGGAAAACTACGCAAGGAGCCCTTTTCCCTTAATGTCCCTTCTACTTTCTTTTCACTTCAAAATGAATGTGGAAATGCTATAACGCCTGATTTTTTAATTCCTTGATGTTGGGTTTTTTTTCTCTCTCCTTTATATCTCAACTTCTAATGCTTTCCTTCCTATGATCGTTCATCTCAAAACCGCTTCTTTACAGGTCTTTACGGTAAAAAAAAAAATCTTACATAACTGAACAAATTTTGTGGCTCAGTATTTTGAAAATAGCTAGTCAGTTTATGCTGTACTCAAAACGTTACCTGAAAACTACAGGCCCTCTCGCCTTTCTCTCCTCACCCCATCTCCCAGCAAAGAGGGCTCAGGGATTTTCATTATTTGGGGTTGATGAGTATAAACATCACAAAGATACGTTATCCTCAGCCTAGATATACTAGAACGTTAATCAGTGTTTGAGTTCTACTTCCGAAGTTACCCTGGTAATTGATGGAAGTGGGTTAGTGTTAAACCCTGAAAAGAAAATCCCCCAGCAGCAGGTTCTTGCTATTGTGCTAGTGTTCTAGTTACTCAGGGAAACGCATAAAAGCACTTAAGGTGTGTGCTGGTTGGAATGATTTTGTCTTTCGTAGAAGCTCATAATAAAAGTTCTTAGAACCAGACAGTTAAATCAGAAGGTTGATTTAGGCTTTTGTTCTTTGTGAGGAAAGAGATTTAAATAGGTTAAAAACAAAACTACTTTTTAATGCCTGTAAGATTGGATTTTTAAAATGAAATAAGGATCACAGATATAAATGAGTAGTTGAACCCGCTTATTTTTTACTATAGGGTATTGATTGTCCCAACAAAACTTTTTAAAACTATGTGGTGAAAATTGTAAGCTGCTTTTTTTGAAAACGTTAGGTAGTTATGGGAAGAAATGTGGCTGTCCATTAATCTTTCCTTCCGTTGACTTTAGTACAGAAATTTATTCTTTGTTTTGATTTGGTTTGTGGGGAAGCGAAGAGGACTACTGTTTGGGACCCTGTTTTCCTTTAAGTTCTTACTTTTTAATTAGTCATCAAATCAAGGAATGGAACAAGCTCTAAGTAATTGTCACTTTATCCACCTAAGAAAGCAGTGTATATGTAAGATCCCCATCCAGTTATAAGCTAAAACATAGGTAGGCTTTAACATTTTAGGTTAATAGAAAACGGGTTCTTCCTCCTCCCCTCCCCTTAGAGTGTTTACTGTCACAGAAAGTATTTTTTGACATGTGAGACCCAAGTGTATTTTAGTGTAAATCAACTCAGTAGATTGTAATGCTTTCGCCCACCCTTACCTGTTACATCTTTTTTTTTTCTTTTGTAGGTTGGGGTAATTGTCTTTATTTGTTATTGGTTAAAGAATTAGAAGAATGCCAGAAGCCTTTCAGAGAGTGTACTTTTTCTTTTTAAAAATTGTTTCTTACGACAGTTTAACATTCACTAGTGCTTTTGGTTTTTAAACTATTGTGATCTCTTAACTGCTAGCCACAAACCAGCAGATTAAAAAAGTTTTTAAAGAATACAATTGTCATGTTATCATTGTATCTAAATGTAATGACCATTTAGAAAGGCTCAAAAAAGGATTTTCAAATGATGTTTTTGAGGTTAAGTAGTTACACTTCAAATTTTGTAACTAAAATGAAGTAGGGAAAACATTGACAGGTCAGTATTGGATTTCATTTGCTTTTCCTATAGAATAAATAGCACATATTAACCCCATGTTACTGAAAAGATATTTAGAATTAGAGGGCAACTTTTTTAGAGCATTTCAGAATCTTAACTACAACACACCCCCTCCCCCGATTTTTGATGCATTTTCTAATTTATTGTGCGTGATACTTTTCTGCAAGGGCTAGAGTACTCTTAACCATTTTAAAAAGTAAAGCAGGCCTAGAAGACCATGCAGCCAGGAATCTGAGACTTGGTCCCAGTCCATTGCTCAATGCATACATTATGCCGTATATATATTTTTTTACTTTTTAAAAAGGAACACGTGCTTCCGCATCTCAGGGACATTAGTAGAGTTTGTGAGAAACGGTTTACAGGAGCTTAATTTTACACCATAGATTAATGTTTCTTCCATTGTAGAGGACTGGAGTAAAAGAACTTGAGGAAAGAAAATATAATTGGCTGAATTTTGTTATAAGTAACCCTGATAGTTAACCCAATCAAAATTCCCTTCTGCCTAAGGTAAAACTGTTGAGTATCTGCTGACTTTTAAGTAAAGGTCAGGTGTTCTTGAGAGAAAAAGAACTTGGATTCTAATTTGAGGTGATTGACAGCTCAAATCTAGGTGAAAGTAAGTATATAATCAAGTTCCCTGTGATAAAATTAATAAGAATTCAGAAAATGAAGCTGGGTGGTTTTGTGAGCTAGGGGAAAGGAAAAGCTTTACCTAATACATAAAACACTGGATCTTACAGTTAAGGAATAGATTGATTGTGTAGGAATGACAATGAGGTTGCTGGCATAGTGGGAGATGATAGATTTGACTAGATAACGCAGTCAGATAATGGAGGGTTTTGTATTCTAGATTTAGAGATTTGGACTTAATCCAATATGCAGTAAGGCGTGTATGGATTCTTCGTTCTGGGAGTGGCATAATGAAAGGAATTTTAGCAAAGTACAGAGGGACTGGTACAAGAAGAGCAGCAAGGCACACTTGAGGTATTTAAGGAAGGAAATTGTGAAAACCTTGTTCTAAACAGGGCAGTGGGATGTAAAGAATGAATTAGACATTTTCAAGGAATCCAGGAGAAGAGTGGTGCTTTTAAAATAAGTAGTAGGTTCCTTAAAACAGTTTGCTTCGGACATGTATATTAAGCTTACAGAAATACTTTAAATGGAAATGTCTTTCTGAGCTGAGAGTGAAGCTGGCACTGGAGCTATGACTTTGCATGTCATCTTCATAAAAAAAAAGTTGTTTGCTTCAGGCAGCTTCAAGTAAAGTTAGGATTTAGGTCTCAAAAAATGTTTAGTCTCCTTCATAGAAATTATGGGGAGTGAAAATTAAGTTTCATTTTACTTATTCACTCTCTACCCCTATTTTTTTAACGAAACTTAGAACAGAAAAACGTTAAGTCCATTTTTTTTTTCTCATTCAGTGGCCATTGTTTTTAATAGAGGTTAAAGATTTTCATGTAGGGGTCCATCTTTTAATTCCACAGTTGTCTATGCTTTGTAGTACAGTGGAAGAGGAAAGATGCTACTTAGTCTTGTCTCCTTTTCAGAGTTTGTTAAAGCTTCTTGAGTAGCCACAATATTTTTAAGTGACTCCTAGTGTTCGCCTTAATATATAAGATGGTTTGACTGGATGACAGAAGCAAAGAGCAAAATAAAAATTCGTCTCTTACTAGTTTAGAATTAAAATGTGTGTGCTTTAAGATATTTTGTTAATAGCAGAAATAGGGGAAGCTTTTTTCTTCTCTGAATCCTGATTTGTAATAATTTATAGAAATTGGGTGATGATTGAGCTATTCAAAACTCATCTTAGTGACTGGCTTCTTTAAAAAAAAACTTAAACTAGGCTTAAAGTTTTTCTGTTGACGAAAGTTTAATACATGAAAGTACAAGGGAAGTTTGCTCTCTCCCTTCCTTTTAAAAAAATGTTAATAAAAAAGAATCTCTATTTTATATATAAGAATGTCAGCCTTTAGCTTTAAGGAATATTTATTTCAGTTTCTTAAGCAGTTTAATTTCATATATATCATCACATCAGCTTGTTACAAAAGGGGTAAGACTTTCTTTCCCATAGTAGTGACAGTATTAAACTTGACAGTCTTGTTTTAGGTTTATTAAAGTTAAGTGCTTTCATCTAATTTTAATGCTTTTTTATTCCCTCTGTCGATTTTTAGGCCAAAAAATTGTTAAACTTAAGGAAACATTTTAATGCTCAAATTTTAAAATTTGAGATTCTTTCCTTGAAGAGCTTGAAGAGTACTGATTTGCTCAATATAGGTAGAAGGTGGGATTTCTAAAGGGAGTAATGGAACTAATTGTACCCACAATACACAGATTTGTCATAGGTACTTAATGATTTGTGCCATTCCTAAGTCTTGAGATCTGAAAGAATGTGAAGGGATTTAAATATTTAGGAATGAGAGTCATAAAAAAAATACAAATGAACTTTGTTTATGGATTTAATTTTGTAAGTGAAGTGAAGTTATTTACCTATGTAGTGTAACAAGTGCGAAGTGGCTAAGGATAATCATTTCTTAGAACCTTCCTGACAGTGTGAAAACCTCCTCTTTGATACTATCACTGGGTGCTCAGGCATCAAATAACTAACCCGGGGACCTTTGTAAAAGGTATATATTCACATGCTAAATGAGTTAATACTGATTATTTGTTCACCTGTAGTACCAGATTAGCAGGACAGAAGTGCAGGTGAGGCCGTGGTAATAATCAGATGGGGAAAAGAATCTGAAACACTGTTTAAAAAAAAATTGAGAGGGGAATAATGAAAGGAAATGTGGTTTCCCCTCCCTCGTTTAGGTTATTGCCAATCTGTAGTTGTATATAATCCTTATTGTCTCATGATTTTCACCAAAATGGAATTTTGAATTATGAGTGACTAGGCCTGACCAATCTGAGGTAGAATTTTTTTTGTAACTAAGGCCCTGTAGTTAACTCAAGATTCATAATTCATAAATATTCCCATGATATTAGAAGATGAGAACTTAAGTAGAAAATCCTACAGTAGGTTCTTAGTAAACAATTTGTTTTTGGCTGTTATTTATTGGCTTTTTTTTAATATAACTAAAGGTTTTTTTTCATGTTAAAATTGGTTATGACCTATAAGCTGGCCAGTTTATTGACCACATTTAAATTTTGTAGAAAAGATTATAAATATATCAGGTAATTCATGATTGTGACTAGTTTAAATTTCATTATTTATGCATAAGTGACAATTCCTAAATAATTTTAAACATCTCCAAAATTATTCCAAACTTTAGAGAATGTAAAGACGAAGTGTTAGAATATCTTTACAGATGGAAAGGCTTGCTTGCTTTATCCTCACTTAGAATGCAGCATACAAGTGTTTTCTTTTTAAGGAATTATTCTGATAGCAGCTATGGGTTAAGAGAGTGAAAATATTTCTTTTATAAGTTTAAGAGTCTAAGAGAAGTAAACTATCATAATCAAAGGAAAGGAGGCAGAGCAACTATTGAAGTAGACCGAAATTGAAGAATTGGATAAACACAGGTTTCCGATAAGCCCTAAAGAATGAAGTTCTTAGTACAATAAATATTATAAGCTATTTGAGTATTTTAAGGACACCACTCCCCTTGCTTTGAGATGTAAAATTTACCTAAATGCACTAGTGTATTTTTATGGACATAGATTTCCAATTTCATATTTTGAGGGACCTTGTTTTTAAACTTTATACTATTATCATATAAACTTAAATTTGTATAAACTTGGCAATATTGGCATGGAATTTGCATTGCCATAATATCAGAATGGGTTACAGCTTAGCATTTATATTGTGATGTGTTCATTTAATGGGCCTTCAAGTACTAAACATACATGTTGTTGGAACTTTTTTCTTCCATCTATTATTAAAAGACTGCAATTATTGCTTACCTTAGGAGTTATTCGTGTTTGCAACAATGTGTGCATATGTTTAATCTTTTTTCTTGATTAAAAGAATAGTATATGGTTATAGTTATTTACAGTGTGTAAAATGCAGCTGTTTTGAATTGCTTGAATTGGATATACTGTGGTACATTCCTGGTATTTGTGGTTAGCTCTCTTGTTTTTATTTTTGGCTGTGTCCTTCAGCTGCCACCAGAGATACCTTGATAATAAAGAATAGTTGAAAGAACAAACACCGTTTAAGCAGGTTGTACTATGAGAATTTTCTACCTGGCTTCTGGTTTATAGTAGGTAAGGTAGACTGGAAGCCTGTTTAAGATTGCTGTTAAAAATTTGAATATGACTTAGTTGAGTCATTCTGTCCTTTTTTTTTTTTTTTAATCTTAAATGATTGTTGGATCCAGATACAGATTACTGAGGAATTTGCAGAATTTCCTGACTGAAAAGTTTTAAGAGTAGATTAAGTGTAATCAAGTGAAACAGAACAGATAACAGCCCTTGTCAGTATTTTATTTTTGTTTGCAATTCAATTCAATTCAATTTCCAAACTCTGAAGTTTTATGTATTTCTCTGGGGAAAAAGTTGAAGTTATAATTTTGTAATAAAGATAAGTCTCACAGGTAGAAAAGGATAATCTAGTGTTTGTCCACAAAGGTTGTAGCTTGGTTTCTATAATGCACAATTTAGTGAAAATAGTACTTCGTACCAGCTTTTGAGAAATAAGTTACTTAAAAATGGCAGATATTAATTAATATGACCATTTTTCTTTGTGAAGACTATTAACTATATCAATTCTTAGAATGAGGGGCCATTTTTTTGTATTACAGTGAAAATTCTGAAGAACTAGTTTATTCTTCAGATTAAGGTTACTGACAGTTTTTGATATTCCTTTTTAGATTGTATCTAAATTGTTTCTGGAGGTTAAATTGATAGTGACAACTTTGTAACTAGGTGTTACAAGGGAGGTAAGAGGACTGTTTCTTAACTTTGAATGATTCTTTGAAGAAATTTATGCAGATTTAAGTTTTCCTGATACAAAAACTGAAGGATAGGCAACAAGAGGTATTAGGTATTTGTGAAACCTTAGATAATTAAAAAGCAAGACTTTTTTTTTTTAATGTTTATTTTTGAGAGATAGAGACAGAATGCGAGTGGGAAAGGGGCAGAGAGAGAGGGAGACACAGAATCCGAAGCACGTTTCAGGCTCTGAGCTGTCAGCACAGAGCCCCAGGTGTAGCTCAAACCCACCAGCTGTGAGATCATGACCCAATCCAAAGTCGGCCACCCCGCCACCCAACCGACTGAGCCACCCATGCGCCCCAGAAAGGCTTCTTTTAAAATATCCTCATGTCTTTTGAAAAAATAGTCTATTTTAATGTTTTAACAAACCAAAAGGAAAGTTTCGTTTTTTCCAAGGAGTTCTGTGCCAGAACTGAGATTGAAACTTTAAAATTTAAGATGTTACTAAGTTGGCTTGTTTACATTAGTTTCTAAGAAATGGCAATTTTCAGCACTATTGAATAATTTTCAACTGTTCTATTTATTTGTGAGGGAAGACTTAAAAATCAAACGTACACATATTTGGACCGTAATAGTTTTACCATGTACTAGAAAACTTCACAGAAGCATTTAAGAATGAACTTAGATTTTAATAGAAGACTGATTTCTACAGTTATAAAATTTAACATTTTACAGTGTTGCAGAGCATGGAGCATTCTGATATGTACGTAAACATGAACTGTGGTCATATTCATAGATACTGTTCTATCTACCGCTGTTCAATAGCATAAATGAGTGTTAAACCATAGGATCTGTGTTACAGAAGGGAAAGCGAGGGGGGGGGAGATACTCTTCTGAGCTTAATGATCCAGTCTGTGTAATACTTCAATTAAAGGCAAATTAGCCATGCTTTTTTTTTAAGTACAGAATATTCTGCTTTTATAGTTTCAGTGAATGAAAAAGCCTAAATTGCTGTGCCTGTTCTAGGCATCTGTCCAGGAATTTAGAGAGTATAGAGATGTGGTGAAAGACTTATAGATAGCTAAATAGAAGAAAAAGGTAGCTTGTATGTTTCAGTTTTGTTTGCATCTGAAAAAATAAATAGGCCTAGCAGCATTTGTACAGTTGATAAATAAATCTTTTGACATTAAACTCAGAGAAAGCTTTAAAGAAATTGCATGGTAGTCTAATGACATAAATGAAAATTGGTGTGAGTTGGGGTAATTATTTACACTGATAATCAAGGCTTAATGTACAGAGAAACCAGACTGCCCGTCCTACTTTGGTCATAAGTGCTCATATATCTGTCAGATTAAGAAACAGTCGCTTAATCAATTTTAAATCATTTGATTTGGAAAGTTTTGATTTATATCCAAATTTTAGAACCCAATCAGTTTTCTGATAATACGATATAGATATAGTTACTGAAGGGAGTATATGTATGCATAACTGCATAAAATATGCAAAATTATTAATAAAATTGGAATCAGAAAATAAAGACCATGATACTAATTTTATAACTTTTTGTACATTATGGTACTTCATGATAATACAGAATATTAAAATGGCCCAGTTGCAAAATTACATATATTAGTAATTTATAAGCCAAAGGGGACATTTTAAGAATTTCATATCCTCTTTTCCCCCTTAAGTTTTTCTTTGTGCTTTATTTCAGAACATATGTGTCTGATTAAGTTGGAGTGTGCAAAGATAGTGGTCAAACATAATTGGGAAAAGATGTTAGTAATTTCACTAGTTTTTTTTTTTTTTTACTTTGAACATCAGCATGTGTTCTTTGATGTGAGTTTAGGTAGTTGTGTGCAAATATCAGCCCATAATGCTTTGCTTTAACTGTATCTTGGTATCTTAGTATGGCTTAGTGAAAGCTTATTTTAAGATCACTAAGGCTTCTCAAGTTATAAATTAGTAAAAACTTAAGACATAGGTGGGGGGATTACAGTTAATGTTAGATTTATGCTTGGATTAAGTATTTATATTAAAATTGTTCACATTTTAGAACTAGGATGAAACATGAAAGGGGAGGAGGGTGAAGAATATGGTAAAAAACATTTAGAAAATTCAGTAAATTTTCTTTAATTGTTAGAAACTAGACTTTTGAACAATTTTAAAGATTATAAAATTGTTTTTTTAATAAACTAGTTATTTGCACTTTACCTGCTGGCTTTTCCATTTGGTAGATAACATTCTGAACTCCAGCAGAGTTTTATAATCCCCACGTGCTTAAATATACTAAATGTTCTTTTTCCATTAAGGTTAATGTTCGTGAAGAAATTGAAGAGTTTTTTCCAAGAATGTGGAAGATAAATCAAGATAAAAGAAGGCTAATGAAAAGTATTAAAGATCAGAAAATTAAAATTGAATGGGGGAAAAAATTGAACAGAAGATTGGTCAGATAGAAGCACTTGAATATTTTTTTAAGGCTATTTTGAATTGTTTGAATTGGGGAAGAATACACGAAGTATGAAAAATGAAAAACTCAATGAAGAATGAAGAGAAGTAGAAAGCAAGAGTGAAGTAGAATTAAAAGAATCTGGAAGAATGAATGGGTCCTAGGTTAAGTAAATGTATGGTTTATGTTCCAGTGTCTGTATGATCAAGTTGTAGATGAATTTGCATGATTACTTAGTTAATAGAGAATTGGTGATCTGGTTCAAGTAGGGAATTATTGAGGACAGTTAGCAGTATTAACAATGGGTTATTAATGAGCTGAAATTTTTTCTGGAGGGCGTTGCCTAACCATTTGTTTTTCAGGAGCAATCAATATAAATAATTACGGTACTTTAAATGTTAGGTGTTAGGCATCTACGTGACCAGTGCCATTTGTAATACTGTCTTCTTTGTTAGGAGTCTCGCTCTCAGTCAAAATCTCCAACGGGAACTCCTGCTCGTGTAAAATCGGAGAGCAGGTCAGGATCTCGTAGTCCATCAAGGGTTTCCAAACACTCTGAATCCCATTCTCGATCAAGATCAAAATCCAGGTAAGTGCCCTTAAAATAGTACTTTTATGCTTTCTTTGGATTTTTCAGAGCAAAGTGGCTTTTACCAAATCCCTCATTTTTGCTGCATTTTGTATAGAAATTAGACCAAAGACCAAAGAAATTTCACCAAAAACATGAAGTAGTTTTTCTCAAACTGTGGAGTTTAGAAATGACTGTTCTAGGGGTGCCCGCGTGGCTCAGTTAAGTGTCAGTCTCTTGATCTCACATCGGCTCCTGATCTTACGGTCGTGGAATCTAGCTCCTGTTGGGGTCTGCACTGAGTATGGAGCCTACTTGGGATTCTCTCTCTTTCTCTCTTCCCTTCCTTCCCCACTCTCATGCGTGTGCACTCTCCCAAAATAAATAAACAGGGGTGCCTGGGTGGCTCAGTCGGTTAAGTGGCCGACTTCGGCTCAGGTCATGATATCGCGGTCTGTGAGTTCGAACCCCATGTCGGGCTCTGTGCTGACAGCTCGGAGCCTGGAGCCTGCTTCGGATTCTGTGTCTCCCTCTCTCTCTCTGCACTCCTTCTGCTCACACTCTGTCTCTATGTCTCAAAAATAAATAAACGTCAAAAAAAATTTTTTTTAAAAATAAATACATTTTTTAAAAATGAGTGTTCTAGATAAAGATTTAGATAAGACAGAGTCACCTCTTAGACCAATTAACCTATCAGATGCTGGCTGTTAATATAGATTAAATATTTGTTGAATGATTTGAATATATTTGGCATCTGAGGATTGGTTTTTTGATTGTATTTTAGTATTTGTACCACCAGAAGGTAATTTTCTCCATTGGAGACTTGGCATGTAATTTAGAGCAGAGAAAGTTGATGTGTCTATGTTGTACTGGTTATCAGAATGATTTGAGAAGCTGTTTCAAGATGCACATTCCAGCCACATCCTTTACCTGAAGATTGTGACTCAGTAGGTCCAGGTTGAAACTCTGGTCAGATATAATTGAGGCAAGGAGTGGGTGATTCAGAGCCCCTATCACCATTGTCTCCGCTAACAATGAAAACTCTAGTGAACCATTGCAAAAGCTCGTTGTATCAGATGTCCCAGGTGTATGGGGGTGGGCCAAAGAAAGTTTAAGAACAATCTGGAAGGTTAATTCGGTACGTTGTTGTAACTTCTTTTATCTTTTTTTTTTTTTTTAATTTACTTATTTTGATAGAGATGGAGACAACGGAAGTGGTGAATGGCAGAGAGAGAGCATACCAAGCAGGCTCCACACTGTCAGTGCCAGTGCAGAGCCCCATGTAGGCGCCCCTATAATTTCTTGATCGGAGGCATAATTTCTTTGTATAGAGTTGTTTGCAAGGGAGCGTGAGACAAAAGAATTGATTAAAAGGCTGTACTTTTCTTGAGTCCACAGCTATGTCTTTTCTGTCATAGCCACAATCCAACTTGATTTACTAATCACTTAATTAAATCATGTGCAGAATAGCACCGTGTAGAATTTGGGTGTGCAAGCAGAAATGATCATATTTTCATCTTAGGACCTTCGTACTTGCTGTTCCTAGCCTAGAATTCTCTTCCCTCGGATACTCGATCACTTAATTCATTCTCTGCCTGTGTGCTACCTGAGAACGTTAAAGAGCATGCACACCTTATTGCCTACTTTTAATTTTTTTTCATAATACTTAATCACTATCTGATTCAGAGAAAAGTTAGGCACTCCTGAAGGGTTTTTAATACCCAGTTGAGGGGCGCCTGGGTAGTTCAGTTGTTTGATCGTCTGACTTAGGCTCAGGTCATATCTCAAGGTTCATTGGTTCTACCCCTGCATCGGGCTCTCTGCTGTCAGCACAGTCTGCTTTGGATCCTGTCACCCTCGCTCTTTCCGCCCCTTTCCTCCCTCCCCCCCCAAAATATATTTTAATTTTTGTGTTTATTTTTAAGAGACAGAGCATGAATGGGGGAGGAGCAAAGAGAGAGGGAGACACAGAATCTGACCAGGCTTTGGGCTTTGAGCTGCCAGCAGAGCCTGATGCAGGACTCAAAACCACAAACCAGGCTCCAGGCTGTCAGTACAGAGCTCGATGAGGGGCTCAAACTCACGAACTGTGAGATCATGACCTGAGCCGAAGTCGGACACTCAACCAACTAAGCCACCCCGCTGCCCCAACGATTGATATTTTAAATGACAGATTTGTTATTAATATTTATTTATCTTTTACATTGAGGCTATAAATTAGTGCTAAGGAAAATAGGAAATCCCTGTATCTTAAATGTGCTAGGAACCACATCTCCAGGTCTTGCCTAGGAACTTTTGCTCTTGCTGTTCCTACGACACTTTCCCCGTCTGCCTAGTAAATTCGTCTCCCAGCTTCATCGTTAGTCGTCTTCGTTTTGAATAATCTTCCCCTCGTTAGTTTTATTCTCTTTACCCATGTGCTCTCTTTTTAGACTTTGTAGCCCTTAGCATGTATAACATTTATTGAGTGCCTTAAACAAGTTATTTTGTAAGACTGATCGCTCCTGGTCTCGGTATTTATTAAAGATGGGTCATATGAATAGTAAATAAGAAATTGTTGACATTAACAGGCAAAGAAAGAATCAGAGTGACTGGAAATGGAGATAGGAGATGAACTAGGGAATCAGCAGGGGAAAGATGAGTGAGATGCTGTAGAAAGATTAAAGAAATGAAGATTGTTAGACATGAAGACTTAACATGAAGACATTTAGGTTGTTGAATTAATTTAGGAGGTGCTGAATTGCAGTAGGCTAAAGAAAGATTGGAAAGGAAATGATACTTGACAGTGAAGGGAATGTAGAACTATATTGAGAAGATGGTAAGAATCAAAGGATTTTACTGTGGTGGTAATGGCAGTTGGTGATTTGTCTTTATTATGGTAAGATACACGTAACAAAATTTACAGTCTTGAGGTGCCTGGGTAGCTCAGTTGGTTGAGTGTCTGACTTTGGATCAGGTCATGATATCAGGGTTCGTGAGTTAGAGCCCCTCATCGGGCTCTGTGCTGACAGCGTGGAGCCCGGAGCATGCTTCAGAGTCTGTTTCCCTTTCTGCCCCTTCCTCGCTCACGCACGCTCGCTCTCTTTCTCTCTCAAAAACAAATATTAAAAAAAATTTTTTTTAACCATGTTTAAGTGTGCCATAGAGTGGTATTAAATAAACTCACATTGTGCGACCATCACTACCATCTGTCCCAGAACTCTTCATCTTCTAAAACTGAAACTCTATACCCAATAAATAGTGGCCCCTTGCTTTCTCCTCCTCCCAGCCCCTGTCAGCCACCATTTTACTTTCTGGCTATATAGTTTTGACTACTCTAAGAACCTTAAGTGGAATCACAGTATTTGTCTTTTTTGGTGGCTAGCTTCTTTAACTTAGCATAATGTCCTCAAGGTTCATCCATGTCTCAGAATATTGCAGGATTTCCTTAGTGTTTGTGTTTTTCTTTTTAAAGAAGGTAGAGCTGTAACTTGCTTGTAAGGCAAGAGTGAAAAGAGTGAGCATAGAAGGGATAGACTGAGATGATTGTATGATTAAGAGAATAAGAAGAATATTCTTGCCTCAGAAAGGAAAAAGGAGCAGGGGTATATGTATAAATCCTTGGCATTACCCATCTTGCTTCAGTATTTTCACTTAAATTTATTTCTCTCAAAGGTCGAGGTCAAGGAGGCATTCTCATAGACGTTACACTCGATCCAGATCCCATTCTCACTCTCACAGGAGACGATCTCGAAGTAGGTCATATACACCTGAATACCGGCGTCGAAGAAGCCGAAGTCACTCTCCAATGTCTAACCGGAGAAGACATACAGGCAGCAGGGTATGTAGTTTTTAAAAGTTAATGAAAACTTACTGTGTTAGTTGTCTTAGTATTTAGCTGTAGCATAATATCTTGCTTTCATTAGACTAGACCATTATTTTAAAGTGGTACTCCAGGGGCACCTGGCTGTCTCAGTCGGTGGAGCATGCGACTCTTAATCTTTGGGTTATGAGTTGGAACTTCTTATGTGCAGAGATTACTTAAGGAAATAAAAGATAAGTGATACTCCAGAAACCTCCTTAAGTGTATGAATATTACTTATATTCATTTAAATATATTTTCTTGAGGAACCCGGGTGGCTCATTCAGTTAAATATCCAACGCTTCGTTTGGCTTGGATTGTGATCTTATATGGTTCATGGATTTGAGCCCCAAGTCGGGCTCTGCACTGACAGTGTGGGATGTGCTTGGAATTCTCTCTCTCTCTCCTTCCCTCCATTTCTCTCTGTTTCTCTCTCTCTCTCTCAAAATAAATAATAAAATATTTATAGAAAATTTTTTCTGTCTTTTCTTGACTTTTGAATGAAAAGTTGAAATTTGGGAAGAAAATAATATGTTCTAAGACTTAAATGAAAAACATAAACTGAGCTGAGAATATTGAGTTTAAAAAGTTTTGGTGGGGGCGCCTGGGTGGCTCAGTCAGGTAGGCAGCCGACTTCAGCTCAGGTCATGATCTCATGGTTCATGAGTTCGAGCCCCACGTCAGGCTCCGTGCTGACAGCTCGGAGCCTGGAGCCTGCTTCAGATTCTGTGTCTCCCTCTCTCTGTCCTTCCCCTGTTCACACTCTGTCTATGTCTCTCAAAAATAAATAAATGTTAAAAAAATAATAATAATAATAAAAAGTTTTGGTAGGGGCATGGAAATACATGTAGTAATAATAATAGTTAACAATTACATATTGAGCACGTGCAGAGGTTTTCAGTACATGTAATAAATAAGCAAGTTGAGTCTTGAATATGTGACATTGATGTTTGGATTTTCGCTGACTGGCAGAGCCCAAGTTTCAACCAGATTGTTTGCCTCTTAAACTTCCTGTACTTAACATCGATGCTGTGTTTTTCCCCATGTGATACTGAATCATTTAACTATAATGGAGTCTGCTATTACTTAATAATGCTTTGAAATTTATACATATTCAAATTCAAATCAATTGAATTAAATCAAGATTGATTCAAATCAAGATTGTGAAAAAATTGAAAGAATGTCCTTATGAGAAAGAATGAAAATGGAGGAAAGTCTGATTACCACTTACAGATGAAGTCATATTAAGTACAAATCCTTAAGATGTAAAACGTTTGAATAAGCCACAAAGAAGGCTTTAAACTAGGGTGGATTCTTTGGTTATGTTCTGAAAATTGTGGGACTAGAAAGTAGGGATGTTTTTATTCGGGATACAACTGAATGTATACTCTAAAGAAGGCCTGAGTGTACTATAAACCATAAAATATGACTCGGGGTTTTTTTCCTCTTAAATTGTTCTTTCCAAGTAACTCAGAATAGTATAGTCTTTGTGTATTAGGTGAGGTGTTCTAAGGCAAAGTATTTTTGTGTGTTTTAATTTTTACTTCAGTTTGGAGCTTTAAATTAAATCACATCTTAAATATTCAATAGGCAAATCCAGATCCCAACACTTGCCTTGGAGTGTTTGGCCTCAGTTTGTACACAACAGAGAGAGATCTTCGTGAAGTATTTTCTCGATACGGACCATTGAGTGGTGTCAATGTGGTTTATGATCAGCGAACTGGACGATCACGAGGATTTGCTTTTGTTTATTTTGAAAGAATAGATGACTCAAAGGAGGTAATTTTATAATTATCCGTCAATTTGAAATTATTCTGAGTTACATGATTATAACGTCAAGTTATTGTTAAAAGTTGACTGATAGTCTCACAGTTCCATAACATGTTCTCTTTCATTCTCTGACCTGAGTCTATGCAAACTTCCTCTCAGGGTTACAGTTTGCAAATTACCAGTTTTGCTTTCCAGCTAGTATTTTTTGGGATATGCATATCCTGATTGAAACATGGCCTTGGAAAGTGAGATGTATGTGTTTGAGTTAATGAAAAAAGTAAAGCATATAAATGTTCTTCCTTGACTAAATCTTACTCATACTCCCAAGAAGGTGATTAAACTGACTTTCCAGAAATTATATGGTATTTTGGGGTGCCTGGCAAGCTCAGTTGGTGGAACGTGCAACTCTTGATCTTGGAGTTATGACTTCATTCCTCATGCTGTGTGTAAAGATTACTTAAAAATAAAATCTTTTTTAAAAAGTTAAGAAACTATATAATATTTAGATTTAATCTGTTTAATTTTGTGTCAAATGAGCTCCCCGTGTATAGAGTGTGTTTCTATTCATATTCATCTATTTTTGTGTTCTATAATTAGAATATAATAATACGTAGAAAGAATTAGTCGTTTTTCATTTCTTGTTTTTATTACCATTCGTCATTTTGTTAAATGATCATAATCAACATCAACGATTTGAAATTGCGCTTTTTTTTTTAAGAAATTACTTTATTATTATTTATTATTTTTTTTTTTTTTGAGAGGCAAACACAGGCAGAGAGAGTGGGAGAGAGAGAGAACTTCAAACAGGCTTTGCACTGCCAGCACAGAGCTTGATGTTGGGCTCGAATTCACAAAACCATGAGTTCATGACCTGAGCCAAACCTGAGTTGAACGCTTAACCAATTGAGCCACCCAGGCACCCCTGAAATTGTGCCATTCTAATGTATTTGATAGTGGAATATAAAGGGAGCAGTAGGCTTGCTTTCTCTATGCTAGAGTTCATAGTGATTGGGTTAGAAAATTCCATTTTAAGGAGTTTGAAGCCCATTGTTGAGTTTTTATCAAACCATTTTTTGTTTATTATCGAACCTTATAAATGTTAGGTACCTAGCTGGTTCACTTGGTAGAGCATGTGACTCTTGATCTCACGCTTGTGATTTTGAACCCCACATTGGTACTATTTTACCAATAGTAGTTACCCAATTACTGTTTTACACGTAATAGTAGTTGGATATGGGTTGTTGCTCTGTGTACCAACAGTGTTTGTGACATAAACAGTCATAATAAAAGTTAGCTTATCTTTCAATAATCATAGATTCTAGTGGCATCTAGTGGATAGAGGCCAAAAGTACTTAGAATTACAGTGCACAGAACAGCTACCCACAGCATAGAATTAGCAGTCCCAAAATGTCAATAGTGCAAAGGTTGAAAAACCCCAGATAATTCTAACAAAATAATATTCCAGGTTGTAAGTCATTTATGTAATTAATAGACATTCTAATTAGCATTCTCTAATGTTTTAATCTGTCAAATATTACTTGTTTTGGTTATACATTTGTGATTTGTTTCTGGTCTCAAAGGATAAAGTATAAACTTAAAAAATAGGAGGGGGTGCATGGGTGGCTCACTGGGTTAAGCTCTTTGATACCTGCTCAGGTCATGAGCTCCTGGTTCACCTCAGCGTTGGACTCCTCACTGAGCATGGAACTTGCTTGGGATTATCTCTCTCCTCTCTGCCTCTTGCGTACGCTCTGTCTCTCTCCAAAAAAATTAGTAAACCTTTTTTTTTTTTTATACCAGGATACCTGACTTGAAGTGAAGGTTGTGAAGTGTAAAACAATACCACAATTAAGATTTTTTTAAATACGAAACTTATTTGTCCTAGCTCTTGATCCCTCCCACAACCACCCTGCCAGGTTTATTTCCTTTATAAGATAAAATGAAATTGGCAACTTTACTGTAGTTCCAGAGAACTTCCAAATTTGGTAACATACTTGAATTATTGTCTCATTTATTTGTATTCATTCCAAAGGGCAGAGTGTTAGGGAATGTGAGCAAAGGTATAAAGACAGGAGCATTTATTTGTTGGCTGGTTTAAAAGTTCAAAGAGTTCACTAGGTGGCGGTGTGTTACCTAAGAAATAGTTTTTGGTCCGCTGAATGGCAGTTTCTGCCAATACTAGTATCAGTCTAGGCAGTCTCAGACTTCGCAGGCTTCCCAAGTTGTGTGGTTCTTTCTCTATAGCTGCCCCCAGCCTTTCAGCAGAGGCATGTTTAAGTGTCTCTGTGTGCATTAGAAAACTCAATACTATTGACATGCGTAGAGCAAGGATTAGTAATATAAAATCCTGGCCCCTATTGTTTAGGAAAGAAGTGTTGAGAGAATTTAATTTTTTTTTTATTTCAAATGGAAAATGTGTTAAATTCATTGTAGTTTTAGTAGTTTTTTCTTAGTGAATTGTGCATGACTTTCTCTGCCTCTTCTCTGTTAAAGGCCATGGAAAGGGCAAATGGAATGG
The DNA here is from genome assembly GCA_030068075.1 of Paguma larvata. NCBI lineage: Eukaryota > Metazoa > Chordata > Mammalia > Carnivora > Viverridae > Paguma > Paguma larvata. The sequence continues at coordinate 51,872,932 of CM057834.1, read as the reverse complement.
AGCTGGACGGTCGAAGAATTCGTGTGGATTATTCTATTACCAAGAGAGCGCACACACCTACACCTGGCATCTACATGGGCAGACCGACTCAGTAAGATTTCAGGTTTTCTAGCTTAACTGTAAGAGCCAGAAATCCACTAGAAATGCATGCAAATTTTTTATTAATCAGAAGACAAAAATGATTTTTTCCTATAATTAGAATGGAAAGTTTAATTTGTGTACATTCTGATATCTATTTGAGGAAAGGGGCAAATTAAAGCCATCAGAGTGGTTCCTGACTCTTTGCTTGGTGCTATACAAATAGAAAAATTATTAAAGATAAGAAAAATAGTGTAGCTTTTAAGATTTAGTCTCTTTCTATTCTTATGTGACTTTGGAAACCGTGTTGATAGGGAAAGGTTTTATTGATAATGATGCATATTTTAGTTTAAGCCAGTTTTCGTATTGTGCAGAAAATAAAGAGGCTTTTATAAATGTTTTTATAATATAATACAACCAAAGACAGTTTTTTTTTTTTTTAATTTTTTTTCTTTAATGTTTATTCATCTTTGAAAGAGAGAGAGCATAGGTGGGGAAGGAGCAGAGAGAGAGGGAGACCCAGAATCCGAAGCAGACTCTAGGCTCTGAGCTGTCAGCACAGAGCCCGACACGGGGCTCGAACTCAGAATCATGAGATCATGACCTGAGCTGAAGTTGGAGGCCCAACCAACTGAGCCACCCAGGTGCCCCAAAAGACAGTATTTCTAAAGAATGAAAAAGAATTACTTTCAGTTATTTTGAAACCTTACTGAGGAAAATGTAGGGTTTGGCAAGGAGAGCCTACAGAAGACTAAAGTGAAAATAGTGTTCCTATGATTAGGAGTTGGGAAAAATACAGGAGAACGTGCTTAGAGTTTAAATTCACTGCCAAAGACTCATAAACCAGACTTTTTTTGCTTTTTGGGGTTGGCTAACCTTTTTCAATTTGTGATGTTTATTAATTGCATTTGAATTAGTCTTAAAGACTCACATCTTAAAGCATTTTGGTACTATTTCCTAGCACAGTGCTTCATTTCACCTTGTTGAAAAGGTCCTGCTGGTTTGGGTCATATAAAAGAGCAGTTTATAATTTGGAGAGTTTTGGGAAATCATTCCTGGTTATTTATGTAATAAATAGGAAGCCAAAGCAGAATAGTACCATGGGAGTCAGCAAAGTGAGATATGGCAGTAACTGGCACGAAAAGGGTTAATCTTTCTACCTTATCTTCCCTTCTTCCTCCATTTTATTTAAGCACCAGTTGGTATTAAGTGATACCGGAAAATCACATCGATGTAAAATTTTTACATTTTTCTGTAGTAGTGGCGGTGGCGGTGGCGGAGGAGGTGGAGGAGGTGGAGGAGGTGGCCGGCGTCGAGATTCTTACTATGATAGAGGATATGATCGTGGGTATGACAGATATGAAGACTATGATTACCGGTACAGGTAATGTTTTAATTTATAAATTCTGTTCTAAATTAGATTATAGTAGTAGCATTTGGCACTTTTAATTTATATTTCATATATATTAATAAAATATTTAAAATAGATTCTTTTTTTTTTTTTTTAAGTTTTTTTAACGTTTATTTATTTTTGAGAGACATAGAGACATAGTGTGAGCAGGGGAAGGGCAGAGAGAGAGGGAGATACAGAATCCGAAACAGGCTCCAGGCTCTGAGCTGTCAGCACAGAGCCCGATGCAGGGCTCAAACTCACAGACCGTGAGATCATGACCTGAGCCGAAGTCGGCCGCTCAACCAACTGAGCCACCCAGGCGCCCCTAAAATAGATTCTATAGGGGCATGCCTGGGTGGCTCAGTTGGTTAAGCATCCAACTTCAGCTCAGATCATGATCTCACAGTTTGTGAGTTCAAGCCCGCCATCAGGCTCTGCACCCTTAGTGCAGAGCTACTTGGAATTCTCTCCCCCTCTGTCTCTGCCCCTCCCCCACTTGTGCTTTTTCTCAGAATTAAATAACTTTATAAAATAAATAAAATAGGGATTCTTTGGTGGCTCAGTCGGTTGAGCGTCCGACTTTAGCTCAGGTCATGATCTCACCGTTCGCGAGTTTGAGCCCCACGTCAGGCTGTGTGCTGACAGCTCAGAGCCTGGAGCCTGTTTTGGATTCTGTGTCTCCTTCTCTGTCTGTGCCCCTCCCCTGCTTATGCTCTGTCCGTCCGTGTCTCTCTCCCTCTCTCTCAAAAATAAGTAAACATTAAGAAAATAGTAATAAATAAGTAAATAAAATAGATTTTATATGATGGTTTCTTAAGAAAGGGGGAAATGATTTTCCCAAGATTGAGAACAGAGGTCAGTAATCTGTATTTGTCAGTATTTTGTTGTGTCATATGCTTGCTGTTCTAGTATTAAGTGGTACACAGAGAATGTAATGGTTATCATCTTGGATCCATTATTTGAATGATAGGTAATTTTTATTTTCATCTGCCTCAGTGATTATGTGGTATGCTAAGTAATATTTTTATTTCCTACAGAAGAAGATCACCTTCTCCTTACTATAGTCGATACAGATCACGATCAAGATCTCGTTCCTACAGTCCAAGTATGTACACTTATACGTATGTGGCATCAAGAATCATTCCTAATGGTTTGTTTTAGAATGTCAGGGTATATGGAGACTGTTCATAGTTAGACAAATACTAGACGAGTCAAACTATAATTGCCATTTTGACACTTATTTTTTGTTCTCTTTCAGGACGCTATTGATAAACAGAATGGTTGCAGATGAGGACATCTTTCTCTCTCTCTCTTTTGTTTTTGTTTGTTTGGTTTGGTTTGGTTCTGTTTTTTTTTTTTGTCGTTTGTTCATTTGTTTTTTTTTTGGTTTCTTTGGTTTTGGTTTGGTTTTTGTTTTGTTTAATTCTGGATTTCCCCAAGCTTCTAATCCTTCTTACTCCTTTAAAAAGAACCTTTAAAAAAAAATCTTTGATTTATTTACTATCTACACTTTGTCAGTTGTATTGCCGTTTCCACCCCTTTTAGTATACTCTTAAAGATGTAATTGTTGTCATTTTGAGTAGTAAACATCTTAAGTAAAAAAGGAACCCCCAGTGTTAGGCTTTGTAAATGATTTTTTTTTCCCCTTTACTTTGCTTTTACAGAAAATTAATTCCTGGCTAATCAAATGAGGAAAGAAATGATCTTTTTAAAGCTTCTTTTGTGTTAGATATTGTATTAGACATTGTACTAGAGACCTGCATTTACAATGAACTCCTTTTTTAACTTTCTTTTGGGGAAGATAGTAACACAAAGTAGTTCAGTCATGTCAAGTTTGTCTGGGGTGGCATGGAGCAGTCAAATAGTTAAGTGTAGAAAGTTTGAAGCTATAGAAGAAAACACTTGGTCATTTCTTTTGAAGAACGAAATTTTTGAACCCTAAAAATTACGTCGTTTTTTAAGAGGTGAAAAGCTTGTGGACTCCTACAAAACATGTATTTAAAATACATCTGTTAAAACTTAAGTGTGATTTTTGTGTTGAATTTATTGAAGTTTAAGTATTCCCTTAATCAGTGAAGGACAACTCTTATTTATTACTTAGAGCAATTGTATACTTTGCTGTTAGAAATTTTGGTATTGGGACAATGGTTAAGCAGGCTATTATTGTATAGTATAGAGTCCTTAGAAGATACGTGTGAGAAAAAGTAGTCTCCTTTCAAATAAAAGGTAATTTCTTTGAAAATGAGACTGTTTCTTTTATTGTGGTAGAATGGGAAACTACAACTGGATTTATTTGGGAACCAGTCCCTTTGATAATTCTATCTCTTCCTCAGTCTTTAAATTTTTTTTTAATGTTTATTTTTTGAGAGAAAGAGAGACAGAGTAAAGAGGGGCAAAGGGAAAGGGAGACATAGAAGCCAAAGCAGGTTCCAGGCTCTGAGCTGTCAACAGAGAGCCCTACAGGGGCCTCAAACTCTGAACCATGAGCTCATGGGCTGAGCTGAAGTTGGACTCTTAACCGACTGAGCCACCCAGGCTCTCCTCTTCCTCAGTATTTAAATATCCTTTTCTTCCCTCCTCTTTTCTGTCAGCCAAATTGTTGATATTGAGAATATTCAATACCAAGAACCATGGTGAAGGAAAGATAATATGGTTTATGTCTTCAAGAAGCCCACATTCTAGTAGGCAGCTGTAAAATGTAGGGTGAAGGTCTTTTAGCAAAGAGGTGTATTATGTTACAGGCAACTTTTATAAAAAAGCATGAGCTTTTATACAAGAGCATGAGCTCCTTTGTTTTCTCCTTCAAACAGTGGGGATAAAACTAGATTATTTTAACCTATGTAATAGACTGATGGAATCTATGGGATTGAAGTGTCAGGTATCTTTATTTTTTATTTTTTAAGGGTTTTGTTTTTAAGCAATCTCTGCACCCACCATGGGGCTCAAACACACAACCCCAAGATCAGGAGTCACACGCTTCACCAACTCAGCCAGTCAGGTGCACCTATTAAAAAGCTTTTTCAGGGGTGCCTGTGTGGCTCAGTTGGTTAAGCATCCGACTTTGGCTCAGGTCATGATCTAGCGGTTCATGAGTTTGAGCCCGGCATCAGGCTCTGTGCTAATAGCTCAGAGCCTGGAGCCTGTTTTCGGTTCTGTGTCTCTCTCTGCCCCTCTCCCCCCCAAAAATAAATATTTAAAAAATTAAAAAAAAAACAAAAACTCAAAATGACTTGACTTTTTACACGTTTTTGCCGATAGAGAATAGCCAGAGATCAAAGCAATCTCTTGCTGGTTCCTAGAGAATTTAGTTCTTTTAACTTAAGGTTATTAAATTTTTTTTTTTTTTTAATTTGTGTGTGAGAGAGAGAGAATGAGTGGGGGAGGGGCAGAGGGAATCTCAAGCAGGCTGCACACTTGTCAGCACAGAGCATGATGCAGGGCTTGAACTCACCAATCTGAGATCATGACCTTAGCCAAGACAGAGCAAGTGTTTAACCCTTTACCTCAGGTATTAAAAGACTTGGAATTGCCCTAAAGAGAACATTAATCTGTTGACTATAGAAGTACTTTAATGATTTAAGCAGCATATCACTGACAAAAATGAAAACAGCCACAGCCTATTAGAGAATAGCCATGTGAAAAGACAGTAACAGAAACAAAACATGTAGATGTTACATACATACTAACAGGAAGGAGAATAGGGGAGTCTTTGCAGGCCCTCCTGAGGTGAAATTTTGAGTAAAATTTAAGGGTGATAAAGGAGGGAGCCTTGTGGGTACCTGGAGGAAGAACATGTTAAGCACAGGGAATAGCAGATGTAATGGCCTTAAGGCAATAGCACACCCAAAATGTTGGAAAAGGAGGCCAGAGAGAACAAAGAGGATGACCAAGGGCTGGATGCTACTGGAGAGAGGAAGAGATTGTGAGGTGTCGTTTCAACAGTCAAGAGGCAAAACCTTTATAGAAAGGGGAACTTCTATCAGAGGTAGTGTGGGGATGTACTGTTAAGTATTAAATACTAGGGTAGATTATTAGGCTCAAGGACCTTAAAGACTGGATGTGTTAAATTGTGTAAATGTACAATTATAAAAGGTTTAAGAGCATCTGGCTGGCTTAGTCGATAGAGTATGTGACTAGATCTCGGGGCTTAGTTCAAGCCCCGTTTTGGGTGTAAAGATTACTTAAAAATAAAATCCTGAAAGGACTGCCTAGGTGGCTTGGCTAAGCATCCAGCTCTTGATTTCGGCTCAGATCATGATTTCACAGTGAGACTGAGCCCCACACCCGGCTGGCTCCCCACTAGCACCTGGCTGGCCTAGTCAGTTGTGTTTGACTTCAGCTCAGATCATGATCTCTTAGTTGGTGAGTTTGAGCCCTGCATCGGGTGCCACACTGACAGTGCAGAACCTTCTTGGGCTTCTCATTCTCCTCTCCCTGCCCCTTCTGTGCACACTCTCAGAAATAAACTTAAGGGACGCCTGGGTGGCTCGGTTAGGCATCTGACTTCCGGCTCAGGTCATGATCTCACCTTTTGGGAGTTTGAGCCCCATGTCTGGCTCTGTGCTGACGGCTCAGAGCCTAGAGCCTGCTTCAGATTCTGTTTCTCCCTCTCTCTCTGTCCCTGCCCCGCCCACGCTCGCTCTCTCAAAAAATAAAAACAATAAATAAATAAACTTTAAAAAAACTTCCACCCCAGTGTCAAACTTCATGCTTTGGGTGTATGAATTTTTCTTTTTCCCACCCAAGCAATTAAAATTAAGTGGATTGAATGATCAAAATCTGCATTTTTGTACTATGAAGTATAGATCGAAAGGTAAGATGAGGGCACCTGGGTAGCTCACTCCATTGAGACTTTTGATCTCAGCTCAGGTCATGGTCTCAGTTTGTGGGATCTAGCACAACGTGGAGCCTGCTTGGGATTCTCTCTCTCCCTCTCTCTGCTCCTCAGCTTAGGCTGGAGCGCTCGCTTGCTCTCTCTTCTCCCTCCCTCCCTCCCTCTCTCAAATACACCATCAATGGACATCATGAATATAGACAACAAAAAAATCTAACTTCCAAGAACACAAACAGGTGTAAGTAGAATAGCAAGCTTTGCCAATTTAACCTCCCACCAACAGTATAGAAGAGATCTTGAAACAAAATGTTGAGATTTTACCAAAGGAAAGTAAGCTACACTCTGAATTATTTACACTACAAAATTGTTTCCGAATGAAATTACCACTTGACAAAAACATGAACAATGAAGCCAGAAGAACTCAGGCTCAGTAAAGCATGTGACTGTGGATCTCAGGGTTGTGCATTTGACCCCGTTGGACATAGAGGTTACTTGAAAGAACTAATGAAAAACAATGAACTAGAGAGAAAGTAAGACTACATGATGACAAAAATTGATCCTATGGAATCTTGTATACTTGAAATGATTCTTCTGTGCACTTGATAATTGATCCCCAAAAGCCTGTCCACTTGGGAAACCCACACATGGCGTTCATAAAGTTAGAAAAGGCTGTTTCTTAACACAAACCACTCATGAGTCCCAATGGTATACTGTGATGTGCAGTTTACATATGCCTCTAATGGTCGTTTAAACCAGGGATAAGTTTTTCTGGCATATACAAATACTGCTTTGTGTCTAAATCAGAGAGGATACTCTTGATGCAGGAAATGTAACTCTTAAGACACGTTGAACAATGAATTTTCAGGGGGTAAAATTGACAAACTTGGGAAAATTGAGACTATCAAAAAGAGGGCCTAGGAATACCTGGCTGCCTCATGAGGTTGGTGGACCCCACAGCTCTTGATGCCTGGGTTGTGGGTTCAAGCTCCATGTTAGGTGTGGAGCTTACTTTAAGAACGTAAAAAAAGAGGGCCTAAATAGGCTATCCTCTCCCCCCAGAGACAAGTGTGAGCCCATGGGTACAGGTGCCAGTTTTGTAACAGTGGGGCTCTGATCACTTTAATTTGGGAAAATTATGTACAAAACGGACAGTGGGGTGTCAGTGTTTAATTTGTATAGTTTTGGTTAAGATGAAAAGGTTAGGGATGGATGGTAGTGAAGGTTGCACAGTGTGAATGCCATAGATCTATGCTCTGTTAACAAATGGTAAACATGTATGGGGTGCCCGGGGTGGCTCAGTCATTTAAGCGTTTGACTTCGGCTCAGGTCATGATCTCACAGTTCTGTGAGTTCGAGCTCCACGTCAGGCTCTGAGCACTGGCAGTGCAGAACTTGCTTGGGATTCTCTGTCTGCCCTTCCCTCACTTGCGCAGTCTCTCTCAAAATAAATGCACTTAAAAAAAAATGGTAAAAATGTGTAGTTTACCACACACACATAGGAAAATATTGAAACTCCCTAAAGATCCATACATATCTAACTTGGTATTTCTCTCTGATGTATCCTGCCATTTGATAGTTGCAAAATGATTAGGTAGCCAATGAGGCATGAAGTTTGCTGCGTGGTTGGTGCCTGGAATGGTGACTGGTGTGAAGTAAGTGCCCAATAAATGTTTTTATAAATGTATGAGATAGTAACATGGGGAAAAGATTGGTAGGGTCCATAAGCTAAATTCCCAATCAGAAGGTTCCATCAAGTTAGGGGCGCCTGGGTGGCTCAGTTGGTTAAGTGTCTGACTTCAACTCAGGTCATGATCTCATAGTTCATGAGTTTCAGCCCCACATCAGGCTCTGTGCTGACAACTCAGAGTCTGGAACCTGCTTTGCATTCTGGGTCTCCCTCTCTGCCCCTCCCTTGCTTACACTCTCTCTCTCTCAAAAATAAACATTAAAATAAATTTTTTTAGGCATGCCTGTGTGGCTTAGTCGTTTAAGCACCCAGTGTTTGCTCAGGTCATGATCTCTCAGTCTGTGAGTTCAAGCCCTCTGTCGGGCTTTGTGCTCACAGCACAGAGCCCAGAGCCTGCTTTGAATTCTGTGTCTCCTCTCTGCTCCTCCCCTGCTTACACTGTTTCTCTCTCAAAAATAAACATTAAAAGAAGTTTTTTTTTAAATAAAAAGTCCCATCGAGTTAAAGAGCTAAAGCATACAAGGAGTATACAGAAAGGGTCTAGGCTGCAACTATATTCAATCATGAAGACCCTAAAGAAATAAATGGTTTTATTATAAACCTGCCTAATAAAGGAAAAGAAATGACAATTTAACAATTATATAAATGGGGCGCCTGGGTGGCTCAGTCGGTTGAGCGGCCGACTTCGGCTCCGGTCATGATCTCGTGGTCTGTGAGTTCGAGCCCCACGTCGGGCTCTATGCTGACAGCTCGGAGCCTGGAGCCTGCTTCGGATTCTGTGCCTTCCTCTCTCTGTTCTTCGCATGCTCCGCTCTCTGTCTCTCAAAATTAAGTAAAAAACATTTTAAAAAAATTATATAAAGGACTGAGTGTTTCAGTCACCTTGAAAGTTCATTTGTGTGGAACACTCAGATCCCTGATATCAGATAAGTGAAGCATTTTGATATTTACAAAATCAAATGCACACAAGTCAGTGGAAAATGTTTTTATTTTTTTCAATTTTTTTTAACGTTTTTATTTATTAGTGAGACACAGAACATGAGGAGGGACGGGAATAGAAAGAGGGGAGACACAGAATCTGAAGGAGGCTCCAGGCTCGGAGCTGTCAGCACAGAGCCCGACGCGGGGTCTAAACTCGCAAACTGCGAGATCATGACCTGAGCTGAAGTCAGACGCTTAACCGACTGAGCCACCCAGACACCCCTAATGTTTATTTTTGAGAGAGAGAGAGTGCAAGTAGGAGAGTGAGAGAGAGTGCAAGTAGGAGAGTGGCAGAGAGTGCTCTGGGCTGACAGCCTGATGGGCTCGAACTCCTGAACCATGAGGTCATGACCTGAGCCGAAATCCAGAGCTCAACCAATTGAGCTACACAGGCACTCCCAATATGTTCTTTTTTGAAACAAAAACATGAATTTTGTTTTCCAAGTACTGTATATTAAAGATTATTCTCACGGGGGCACCTGGCTGGCTCAGTTGGTAGAGTATGTGATTTGATCTCAGGGTTGTGAGTTCGAACCCCACTTTGGGAGTAAAAATTAAATCTTTTAAAAAATAATTATTTTCAGGGCACCTGGGTGGCTCAGTTGCTTGAGCATCTGACTTTTGGTTTCAGCTTATGTCATGGTCTCACAGTTTGTGCCCTGCATGGGGCTCCCTGCTGGTGGCACAGAACCTGCTTGTGACTCTTTCCCTCTCTGCTCTTGTTCTCAAAATGAATAAACTTTAAAAACATTATTTTCGGAGTGTCTGGCAGGTTCATTTGGTAGAGCATGGAAATCTCGATCTTGGGGTTGTTAAGTTCAAGCCCCACATTGGGTGCAGAGATAACGTCTTTGTATTTGTAATTAAACTTTTAATACAATATAAAAAATTATTGTTTATATGCTCTGGTTCCTTGAGATTTAGTGTTTTCCCTTTAAAAAAAATACTTTTTTTAATGTTTATTTACTTCTGAGAGAAAGAACACAAGGGGTTTGGTAGAGAGAGGGAGACAAAGAATCCTAAGCAGGTTCTGAGCTGACAGCAGTAAGCACAATGCAGAGCTTGAATCCACAAACAGCAATATCATGAGCCTAAGTTAGATGCTCAACTGACTAAACCACTCAAGCACCCCTGGAGTTTACACTTTTTTAAATACCATGCATTTATTTTTTTTAAGTTTATCTGTTTATTTTTAAGTCCTCTCTATACCCAACGTGGGGCCCAAACTCACAACTCTGAGATTGAGTTGAATTCCAACTGAACTGGCCAGGTGCCCCATTAATACCATAAATTTAAATATAAGACATGAGGAAAAAATATTTGTTGTTTTCTATACGTGGATCCTGAATCCATTTCTACACTACTGAAACCCGATAAACATTACAGTATAAATCCCAAATTTATATATACATTTAAATGAAGTTTCAGAATGCTCTGCTACATTCATCAAGGTGTCATCTTAAATTCCAGCAGACATTCAGATATAGAAAATTCTATCAGCCCACATTTGGTATCATACTTTGGAAAATAGAGAATGGGAAGCAGAATGCAGTAGGGCAGCATGGCATTCCACAAGTTCATATAATAGTCCACACAGCAGTATAACTTGGTGCAAGGTGATGAAATCCGCATCCCGTGGAGCACGTGGGTGGCCCACTTGGTTAAGCGTCTGCCTCTTGATTTTAGCTCAGGTCATGATCTCTTGGTTTCTGAGTTCAAGCCCCAGGTCAGGCTCTGCACTGACAGCATGAAGCATCCTTAGGATTCTCTCTCTCCTCTCTCTGCCCTGTTCCTGCTCTCTTCCTCTCTCTCTCTCTCCCTCAAAATAAACATTAAAAAGGGTGTAGGGGGGTGCCTGGGTGGTTCAGGTGACTACTCAGGTCATGATCTCACAATTTATGGGTTTGAGCCCTTGTTGGGCTCTGTGCTGACAGTTCAGAGGCTAGAGCCTGCTTCTAATTCTGTCTCCCCCTCTCTCTTAGCCCCTCCCCCACTTGTGCTCTGTCTCTGTCTCTCAAAAATAAACATTTAAAAAATTTAAAGAACGGGGCGCCTGGGTAGCTCAGTTGGTTGAGCGTCCGACTTCAGTTCAGGTCATGATCTTGTGATCCGTGGTTTCGAGATCTGCGTCGGGCTCTTTGTTGACAGTTCAGAGCCTAGAGCCAGCTTCGGATTCTGTGTCTCCTTCTCTCTCTGTCCTCTCCCACCCCCCCCACTCCGTTCACCCTCTGTCTCTGTCTCTCTCAAAAATAAATAAAGATTAAAAAAAACTTTAAAGAAAAAAATGATACATCTCAAAAAAGGAAAGCCATATCCTGCAAGTGCAGGACTCTTCTGGCTTTGAAAGTTTTATGCATCAGCACCCAATATCTCTTGTAACAACTTCATAGGTGTAGCTTCCAAAGTTCCTGGAAGACCTGCCCTGTTACATTACTGCACTTGGAAGCTCACAGTACGGTATCCCCATCAGATACAGTTGTAGTCTAGAAGTCCAATTTACTAATCAGGTCGTTTTTGCCATAAGGAAATGTAATAGATTTGGCCTACTGTAGTATCAGGGTGCCAGAGAGACAAATGCAATGAAAAGTCAAATTCTCATGCAGGAGTGAGCAGGATTTTTTAAAGGAATAGAGTCCAGAATAGATACAACTACCTATGAGAATTACATGATAAATGTGACATTTCATTTTGGTAGAAAAAGGACAAAAGATAGTACAAATTAACTCTTTGGAAGGAGATAAATTTACACCCTTGCCTCATACTACATTAATATAAATTACAGGTGGATTAAATATGTAAATATAAAAATAAAGCTATGAATTAACCATTTGACAACCACAATAGTAATAAGACAGGCAAAACTTCAATGGTTGCTAAAACTTGTTGGTATATAGTTTTTTTTCTTTTGAGAGAGAGAGAAGGTGCAAGTGAGCGAGGGGCAGAAAGAGGAGAGAGAGAATCGGGTCTCACCCAAAGCAGGCCACGAGCTCACCTAAAGAGGGCTCCAGCTCACCCAGTGTGGGATTCAAACTCACAAACCATGAGATCATGACCTGAGGCGAAGTCAGAAGCTTAACTGACTAAACCACACCCAGGCCCCCCAAAGGTATAAGTTTTAAGGAAAGATGAGAAACACATAGTCTGAAAATCTCTCCCTGCAATTTACTTGCTAATTTCAAAGGGAAAAAGTCTGTAGAGTTTTACACCAGGGAAACCTGACAGATGCTGCTTACCTAAGTGATCAGCATTAAATTAACATCACCAGTGGTGGGACTAATGGATATTACATGCTTCCTGATGGGATGCACCAAGGACAATATTGCTTGTTGCATTCCATAAAAATATGTAATGATTCTAATCATAAGGAAAACCAGATAACCTCTAGTTAAGGGACGTTCTATAAAGTAACTGATCTGTATGCTTCAAAATTGTAATGTCATGAAAGAGAAAAATTGAGGAAGATTCCAGATTAAAGGAGACTAAAAAGACATGAATGCAAGCCATGATTTGTCTCATTGTTTTGTTTTAAAAATATTTTTAAACGGGGGAGCCTGGGTGGCTCAGGCGGGTAAGTATTCAACTTCAGCTCAGGTTCGTGGGTTTGAGCCCAGCATCAGGCTCTGTGCTGACAGGTCAGAGCCTGGAGCCTGCTTCAGATCCTGTGTTTCCTTCTCTCTCTGTCCCTCCTCTGCGTGCGCTCTCTCTCTCTCTCTCTCTTTCTCTCTCTCAGAAATGAATAAATGTTAACAAAATTTAAAATATATATATTTTTAATGGTTTATTTTCACTCAAAAGGATTCATACTATTTATTCATCATTCTCCTAGCACTTCTTAAAATTAGTTTTATTGAGGTATAGTTTACACAAAATCAGTTCACCATATTTAAGTGTACAATATGATTTTTGATTAAATGTATACAGTTGGGGTTACATTAATTTTATAATCTACTTCAACAGTTATAGGGAGCTGTACAGAAACTTTTTCATATCATTAATTATGCTTAGTACTTCTTTAGTGCTTATCCTATTAATTCTGTAAATCAACTTTCCAGACAGATTGATTGAATGGGTGTGAAAAGAATGTTAAATTTAATCTGAAGTAAAAGTTAAGTAAATTAAGTCCTTGGTAAACTAAGAGTTACTCTACTTCTAGGTAACAGATGTGTCATAACAGTGATAACCAAAATTTTGTTTAGTAAAATAATTTTCATTCTTTGGCCTTTTAGTCTATAGAGATTTAGTAAAGGTCCTATAGTTTCCACAGTAAATTACAATTAGACTTAATTTTAAGGCATGTGAAGATTGTTAAAAGTTGTTTATTGGATTAAAAGTTGAAAGCTAACACATTTTAAAAACGTACTTCAGGAGTCGAAATAAAGGAGCAGTGCACCTGGGTGGCTCAAGTCAGTTAAGAGCCTGCTTAGGAATCTCTCTCTCCCTCCCCTGCTCATGCTCTTTCTCTCTCTCAAAATAAATAAACCTTTAAAAAATAAAATAAAGGAAAGAAAATACTGTTTCAGGGCACTTGGGTGACCCAGTCATTTAAGCGTTTGACTCTTGATTTTGGCTCAGGTCATGATCTCATGGTTTGTAAGTTCGAGTCCTGCATGGGCTCCATGCTGGCAGTACAGAGCCTACATGGGGTTCTCTCTTTCCCGGTCTTTCGGTCTTTCTGCCCCTTCTTCCCTCCCTCCGTCCCTCTCTTTCTGTTTCAAAAATAAATAAATAAAGTTAAAAAAAAAACTTTCTAACCAAAAATCAATTGAGAAAATTCAGTTAACCAGATCACTCCAACAGATCCAAACTTTACTAAGTCTTAACGTGAATGTTCATAGAAATGGGCCTAAATTTGAGTTGAAGTTATGTTGATATTATATAGTACTCTAAATCTGAATCGGACATTTAGATTTAGAATTCTCAGTCATCTCTTGAGCAACAGAATACTAATAATACATTTAAAAACCTGACAGTTTAAATTGTTTATATATCTTAGAATATACCCAAAACATATAGTTTTTGCTTAATAGTAGCCAACCTAGTATGAAAAGGTTGTTCTTAAATTTATTTATCTATTTATTTATTTATTTGGTCTTAAATTTAAATAACCACTTTTAATTTTTTTTTTTTAATGTTTATTTATTTTTGAGAGACATAGAGGCACAGCATGAACAGGGGAAGGGCAGAGAGAGAAGGAGACACAGAATCGGAAGCAGGATCCAGGCTCTGAGCCGTCAGCACAGAGCCCGACGCGGGGCTTGAACTCACAGACCGTGAGATCATGACCTGAGCTGAAGTCGGCCGCCCAACCGACTGAGCCACCCAGGCGCCCCTAAATAACCACTTTTAGGGGCGCCTGGGTGGCTCAGCTGGTTGAGCGGCCGACTTCGGCTCAGGTCATGATCTCGCAGTCTGTGAGTTCGAGTCCTGTGTCAGGCTTATAGCTCAGAGCCTAGAGCCTGCTTCGGATTCTGTGTCTCCCTCTCTCTCTGCCCTTCCCCTGCTCATACTCTGTCTCTATGTCTCTCAAAAATAAATAAATGTTAAAAAATAAATAAATAACCACTTTTAGGAATATACCTTAGATATACGTGCATGTGGGCACATATACAGGAATGTACATAAATATGTATAAAAATGTTTATATGTATAAAAAACATAAAAATATGTATAACATTCCTTATTGATGCTACTTAGAAGTCCATCAAGAAGAGACTAGTAAAACCATATAATGGCAATCCATTCAACGAAATACTGTTATTAAAACTTGCAAAAGAAGGGCACCTGGGTGGCTCAGTTAGTTAACCGTCTGACTCTTGATTTTGGCTCAGCTCATGATTTCACCATTAGTGAGCTTCAGCCCCATGTCAAACTCCATGCACACAGTAGGGATCCTGCTTGGGATTCTCTCTCCATCCCTTACTCTCTCTGCCCCTCCCCCCTTGCATGTGCACTTTCTTTCTCTCAAAATAAATTAACTTAAACAGAAAGAAAATTGATTATTATTAAAAAATAAATAAATAAAAAATTTGCAGGGGGCGCCTGGGTGGCTCAGTCAGTTAAACATCCAACTTCAGCTCAGGTCATGATCTCTCGGTTTTTGAGTTCCAGCCCTGTGTTGGGCTCTGTGCTAACAGCTCGGAGCCTGGATCCTGCTTCAGATTCTGTGTCTCCTCATCTCTCTGTCCCTCCCCTGCTCATGCTCTGTTTCGCTCTCTCTCTCAAAAATAAGTATTAAAAAAAATAATAATAAAATAAAAATAAGAGCATTAAAAATTTTTTTTAATGTTTATTTTTGAGAGAGAGACAGAGCTTGAGCCAGTGAGGGGCAGAGAGAGAGGGAGACACAGAATCCAAAGCAGGCTCCAGGTTCCGAGCTGTCAGCACAGAGCCCAACACGGGGCTTGAACCCACAAACTGTGAGATCATGACCTGAGCAAAGTTGGGCACTTAACCAAGTGAGCCACCCAGGCGCCACAAAATAAGAACATTTCTATATGTATGTCGTATGAATTATTACTCCTGGGCTCGTTAGCACATGGAATATCACTTAGCTAACTATAGTGCAAGCAGGCTTAGAATACTTTTCAGCAGATTAATCCTTTGGAAAACAAATTATGGCATCGTATTGTAAGCAAAATGAAACTAGTATCATATTGTTTAGTATATAAACAGAAAAGTTAAAAAGATTTTGACGTTAAAAAGATTTTGAAAGATCACCCATAACATAAAGCTATAACACACTAGACAAGAATACATTGACCTTAGATGGCACTGTGTCTCATTATTGAATATTCTATGTATTCTCAAGGACTAGTCCCATTAGTTTTGATTTTTTTGAACCTTTGACTAGAATTCATGTTTCATTTTATAGGTAGTAGAATCAGAAGAGGAAATGATGTCATGGGTCCATGAAATATGTTTGCTCCCTCTCTCCTTAAAAGTGATGCTTCAGGGGTACCTGGGTGGTTCAGTAGGTTAAGCATCCTACTTCAGCTCAGGCGATGATCTCACGGTTTGTGAGTTCAAGTCCCACATCAGGCTCTGGCACTGACAGCATGAAGCTGCTTGGGATTCTCTCTCTCCCTCTCTCTCTCTCTCTCTGCCCCTCCCCAGCTCACGCTCTCTCTCTCCCCCTCTCTCGAAATAAATAAACACTAAAAAAAAAAAAAAAATATGCTTAGATAGGGTTTCTTCTTGGTGATGAAAATATTCTAGAATTAGGTAGTGGTGATGGTCACAAGACATAGTGGATGTACTAAATGCCACTGAATTGTACATTTTAATATGTACACTTTAGTTTTCTTAAAGATTTTATTGTTAAGTAATCTCTACACCCACCGTGGGTCTTGAACTCACAACCCTGAGATCAAGACTCGAATGCTCTACCAACTGAGCCAGCCAGGTGCCCCTAACATGTACATTTTAATATGATCAAAATGACGAGTTAAAAAAATTTCTTAATGTTTATTTTTGAGAGAGAGAGACAGAGCACAAGTGAGGGAGGGGCAGAGAGGGAAGTAGACTCCAGGCTCTGAGCTGTCAGTACAGAACTCAATGCAAGGCTCAAACCCAAGGTGGTAAGATCATGACCTGAGCCAAAGTCGGATGTTTAATTGACTGAGCCACTCAGGTGCCCCGTGTAATTTTTTTTTTTTAAGTAGTTTTCACATCCAGCCTGGAGCCCAATGCAGGGCTTAAATTCACGATCATGAGATCAAGACCTGAGCTGAAATCAAGAGTCGGACACTTAACCAACTGAGCCATCCAGGCACCCATAGGATTTCTTTTTTTTAATCATTTTTTATTTTTAGAGAGAATGTGAGGTGGGGAGAGGGGTGGGGGGGTAGCGAAGGGGGGGAGAATATTAAGAAGACTCCATGCTCAGCGTGGAGCTTGACATGGGGCTTGATCCCACAACCCTGGGATCATGACCTGAGCTGAATTAAGAGTCGGATGGTCAACCAGCTGAGCCACCCAGGCGCCCCTGATGCTAGAATTTCTAAAGATTGGTGCCTAAGGACAAAAGTCTACTCATCTTTCCTCTCACCCTTTTTATAAGTGAGGTTTTTTAAAAAATGAGTCCTGCCACAATTATAACTTTAGATGGAAATGTATTATCCTTAGCATATTCTGCATTTCTTCCCGGCAGAATAACCTAACTATGATCTATATCTCCATGTTAGCTGTGACATATGTTTCTCCAAATAATATTTAAATACTAAATGGCAAAAACTATGCAGTAAAGAAAGTTATCCTTGGGCAGCAGTTTCCTGTTTCAGGAGAATCAGTAAAATTTTACAGTTGGAAAAGGCTTTAAAGATCACTTTGTCCAGCCCACTCATTTTCCAAATTAGGGAACAGCTAGATAAAACGTACAAGGCCAAACCTGTGTGTGACATCATTTAGGTGAGTGCAATTTGTTTAATCATTAGTAAGAGTAATTAATCATTAGGTAAGAGTATCCTACATCCGGGAATATGACAGCGTGCTGATATAACAATTTCTACTTACCGCTTTAACACAATGGTCAACAATTATCTATTTTTTTCTCCACCCATTTTCTCCATCCATTTTATATTCTCTTTATGATCGAGAACATAAAGAGTATAAAATAAGCTTCAGCTTAGGTAAGGGTGAACAGGAAGAATGAGAGGCTCTGCTCTAAGCCAATAACCATTATCCTGGAAAGAGACTGAGGAGTTATCATGTATAGTTGCATTTAAATAGCAGCCTGAAATGCAGCCCCAAGAAGCCTGAAACTTACCCATACTCGGTGATAATTACTGAAGAAATCTTTAGAAAACAACTTTTACGTTCAAAAAATTATAATGAATCCATGCCTGGATGTTGAATATTGCTCCAAAAATAATAGAAGGAAGACAGAAGTCTGGGAGAAGGCAACACGCGATCGAAGCCATCCATCAATGAATAACTTAAGAGATAAGACCTGGGAGAACCAGGATATTATAATCTAGAAAGTGAAAATAAGAGGATATATGATTGAATTTCCTTTTTTATGATTGAATTTCAAAAAATTGCTGAAAGAAACTGGTGGGACAGTGTGAACTTGTTCATTAAATCCTGGTATTTTTTTTTTATTTTGCTTTTTTATTTATTTTTTAAATATAATTTATTGTCAAGTTAGCTAACATACAGTGTATATACACTGTGCTCTTGGCTTTGGGAGTGGATTCTCATGATTCGTTGCTTACGTATTTAAAATTAGAATGCATGCTTTCAATCTTGAGAGATGTTCGGGGGACGGGGGCATTTTTTTTAACTTTATTTATTTATTTTGAGAGAGACAGAGACAGCTTGAGCAGGGGAAGGATATAGAGACAGAGAGAGAGAGAATCCCAAGAAGGCTGCATGCTGCCAGCACAGAAGCCAATGCAGGGCTTGAACCCATGAAACCATGATCTGAGCCGAAACCAGGGGTCAGACACTTAACCGACTGAGCCACCCATGTACCCCGGGGGTAGATCTTTAGAGAATACATAGTGAACTTCTTGTGGTCCCTTACTGCCAGTTTCTGTTCTCACAAGAAAAAAAAACAAGAAACCTCTGGGTGACAACAAAAAATTAAGAAATATTTTATTTGAGGGATGCCTGGGTGGCTCCGTTAAGGGCCCAAATTTGGCTCAGGTCATGATCTCATGGTTTGTGGGTTCTAGCCCCATGCCACGCTCTGTGCTGACAGTTCAGAGCCTGGAGCCTGCTTCAGATTCTGTATCTCCCCCTCTCCGCCCCTCCCCTGCTCACATTCTGTCTCTCTCTCTCAAAAAATAAATAAACATTCAAGCCCCATGTTGAACGTAGAGCTTACTTACAAAAAGAATAATAAAAATAAAGAAGGGCTGTTTTATGAAGGCACTGTTATTTTTAATGAAGGCAGTTTGATATTTTCGTTTCAGGTATGTTCAAGAAAGGTTTACAGAAATTCCTAAATAAAAGCTTTAAAATGGGCCATTAAGGAAAACTAGGGCATTTTGGGCACATCACTGACATTTTTAAGGACTGCATGAATGACATTTTATATGCTGCCTCTTAAGGAGTGGTGGGCAAGGACCACACCGTATGCATCAATCTCTATTCTCCACAGTGCCCTATACTTTTGGGACCCAAATATTTATTGGAAAAGTAAGTAAACACTACTTCACCAAATGTTTTTTTCTTTAAGTTCGTTTATTTTGACAGAGAGAGAGGGCCCTCGTGAGCAGGGGGAGGGGCAGAGAGAGAAGAGAGAAAGTCCCAATCCAACATGGGGCTCAAACTCATGAACCCTGAGACCATGACCTGACCCAAAATCAAGATTCGGAAGCTTAATCTGACTGAGCCACCCAGGTGCCTCTCAAATGTCTTTTGATGACACTATTAAACAGAGAATTGCAGAGTTGAACAAATCCAGTTCAAAGCGTACCCAATACATAGAAGTCTTTACAGAAAAATGTATCTGCCATACACATCATCTTCAGAATGTAGTGCTTATACGTGTCATTTTTTTTTTTTTTTTAGCTAACCAAACAATGAGGTCTTAGGACATTATACTACTATATTTTGGATGATGCTAACTATTTGACATTGCCCATCATAAAATAAGAAATGTAAAACTTGGGGTGCCTGGCTGGTTAGTCAGTAAGGCATGCCACATTTGATCTTGGGGTCGTGAATTCAAGCCCTTTTGGGTGTAGAGATTACTTTAACAAATGGAAAATGGGGCAGTGGGGTGGTTCAGTTGATTAAGCATCTGACTTTCGCTCAGGTCATGATCTCACAGTTTGTGAGTTTGAGCCCTGTGTCAGGCTCTGAGAAGCCTGCTCGGGATTCTGTCTCCATCTCTCTCTCTGCCCCTCTCCCGATCGTGCTCTGTCCCCCCTCCTCACAAAAATAAATAAAGTAAAAAAAATTTTTAATGTAAAAATTAAGGATTCCATAAAAATCAAAGCATATATTTCACTATCTGAAAATCATAGCTATTTTAAAGTGGAAGGTAAAATGAGTTTACTGTAACTTCCTAGAACCCCATGTGGTAATTTATATGAAGTTCTCAGCAACTACTTTTTTAACCCAAGAATTATTGTTTAAGGAGTTTAGATCAGATTGGCTCTTTTTCTGGACATTTTGCCATTTCCTCTTTTCATATAGGACTACATCATTAGGACTGCATCATAAAAGCTTTGTGTTTACTCAGTAGATTTTGTCAGATGTGACAAAAATCATTCACAGTAAGCCTCAAAAAAGTTTCCTTTGAATTAAATTCTCTCTATTCTTATTAAAAAAATTTTTTTAATGTTTATTTGATTTGAAGGAGAGAAAGTCAGAGCGTGAGGAGGGGAGGGGCAGAGAGAGAGGGAGACACAGAGCCCAAAGCACGCTCCAGGCTCTGAGCTGTCAGCACAGAGCCCAATGAAGGGCTCAAATCCACAAACCATGAGATCATGACCTGAGCTGAAGTGGGACGCTCAACTGACTGAGCCACCCAGGCACCCTATTCTTATTTTTTAGTAGTTTTTGTATGAATAAACTTCATGATACTTTATCTGACGTGACTGTACTGATCACGAATTATGGTCAAAGATTTTTCATCACATTTATAAAACTGTAAACTACGGAGCTCCAGCATATTTTGGTTCAGAATTAGTTTATAATCTCAATTCCACAGTAGCTTGTTTTTTCTTTGAAACGGGGTCACCACATGTCTTTTGTTATTTTTTTTTAATGTTTTATTTGTAAATAATCTCCATGCCCGATGTGGGGCTAGAACTCACAACCCTAAAATCAAGAGTCACCCACTCCACCCACTCCAGCCAGGCACCCTCAAATTCATACTTTAAAGTTCTGATATCAGGAGAGAGAGATTGTTTCTAGTTTCAAGGATCAGAGACACCTTCATTGAAAACAGTGTCTCAGTTGAGTCCAAACCTTTATGTGTCTAAGCTACGAATAACTGATATAGAATTATTTTAAGTTCATTATCTTACATAACAAAAAGAGCAGAAAAAAGGAGGTAAGTTTAAAATATAAAGTGCACAATATGTCTACCTTTAAATGTGTCATGGACATGAAACATTTCAACCTGAAAAAATAACAGCTCAGGAATTAAAAGGAAAAAATAAACCCAAATTTGATTGTTTTCCTTGTTTCCAAAGAATTATTAGTTCTGGGTTTTAACCATAATGACTTCTCTCATTAAAAACATATTTAAAATTTTGTAGTGGAATAAAAGTTTTATCAAATAAAACTCTCTTATATTGCATTATTAATAAGTCCAAAGTAGCAGAACCAGATTAAAAGACTTTTATTTTTTTTAAAGGCTTCTATTTTGATAAGCCCTGGGAGCTCTAAACTAAATAGGCTAAATAATCTTTTCTGCTAAGTTGTCATTGAAAGCCTTCATTCACTTTCACATTTTAGAATTTGTGTTAACGAAATATCCTTTCAATTTGCCTGGACGTTGAAAATTTTAGTCTTGGAAAAAAGAGACAGCCAGGACGTTGAGTTCTTAGGTTCATGTATCTCGTTACGAGTGGGAAGCCAGGAGCATTTATGGCCAGTGACCACACTCTGGAGTGAGGTGAGCAAACAAGAGCTCGGGAGGGTTGCGCTTCTGCCAACTGTTCTTCAACGATCCAATATATAGGAGAGGAGGGAAGAGTTTGAATTACGCCATGGGGAGATGCGATGTACATGTGCGTGTGTGCGTGTGTGTGTGCGCGTGTGTGCGTGTGTGCGTGTGTGTGTAGTAATACACAGCTCCCCCACCCCCTGAAATTTCACTAAAGCAAAAAGAAAAGAAAATCCAAGCTCACTGTTTAACTATCATTAATACGCAGTAAATAGTAAATAGGAACTCCATTTCTGAAGTTTGATATGAGGAGGAATTTCTTAGCTTGCTGCTAAGAGTATGTGAGGTGGTTGTTAACCCCTAGAGGTCCTGATGTAGCTGGCTGGGCCTCAGAACAAGTTTTTGAGAGCACACAAGAGAAATCCTGGGTGAAAGAAATCATGGGATCTCCTTCCTTACCAGCCTTTTACATTGAACTGATTTTTGCCTGTTTGGGATAGTTTAAATGAGATTCTGAGCAAAATTACTGAGATAAACCGTTTTTCCCCCCAATGTCTCTTCTGCCTCAAGGATTTTGCCTTTAACGTTCAAGGATGTACAGGACTTCTTGTTAGGATAAACGTAGGTGTTTTGTTTGTTTGTTTGTTTTGTTTTGTTTTGTTTTTAAAGTAATGGTATTGGATCTGGGTAAACCTCACCTGGGTCTGTTTACTTATCACAAAAAATAGGGAAAAAAGTATTTGCTATTATCACCCACTCAGAACTATTATATGGTTTCATTCCATGATAAACACATCTCAGCCCTGCCACTGAACTAGCTGTGTCTGTGTGCATTGCAACTTCCCTGACCTCAATTTCCTTGACTGTAAAATGGGAAACTATTTTACCTAACAATCCCTAATACCTAATAATCCCTCCAGCCTCCAAATTACAGAATTGTTTTATTATGAAACAGGTTCTACTGAAAGTCATATTAAAGGAGAAGATACTTTGTACAATGTCCTAATTAAAAATGCAAATGAAAAATCCAAACTTCTTTATATGAGATATCCAAGAATTTGGAATATACATAATAAAAGGGAAGATGTTTTCCTGTATAGAGTCTTATACTGCTAGCCTCTAATATACATTGCCTCAACCTCTTTCTCTTTCCAGTAAATAAAAAGTGTTAGCAGTTTACACTTCCAAAGACAAAATGTTAGCTACTGAAATGATATTTTAGGGAAACTGTAACTATTTACAATTGTGAATCTAGAGATCTTCTGGTTCACACAGCCTTTTCCTGTTCTAAGTGCTGTGAGCACTTTGACTTCCCTTCACACCACAGAGTCGGCTCTCTCAACTTTACATCAACTCTAGCATGGATTTTTGAAAACAAGAATTTATTTGCATGTTTATATTGGTAAATTCATAGGTGAATTCAAAATCTAGAGCCTATAACTTCATATTACATTGCATAATCACTCTGATAATCCCACTCTGTGGCAAGTTGCTTGAACTGTATCGCTTTCAAATTTGTTTGAATATCCAACCTTTACAATTATATATACATAAAATCATATTATCCGATATTCTTAAATTGCTTGGTTTATTTTATTTTATTTTTCAAAATTTTTTTATATTTTTATTTATTTTTGAGAGCAGGAGAGACAAAGCATGAGTGGGGGAGGATCAGAGAGAGAGAGCGGGAGACACAGAATCTAAAGCAGGCTCCAGGCTCCGAGCGGTCAGCACAATCGAACTCACAGACCGTGAGATCATGACCTGAGCTGAAGTCAGACACTCAACCGACTGAGCCACCCAGGTGCCCCTGCTTGGTTTATTTTTTTAAAAATCAGCAAAACATGTTTTATGAGTTTACAATGCCATTAAATCTGTTGGCTTTTATTATTTTTTAAACGATTTTTTTATTTTTAAGTAATCCCTATACTCAGCATGGGGCTTGAACTCACAACAGGGAGATGAAGAGTTACATGCTCTATCGACTGAACCAGCCAGGCACCCCTAATATGTTGGCTTTTAATAGGTTACATTTCAAGCTTTTGTGGAAAAATTAGAAGAAAAAGAAACACATTTTAACCCATAGATAATATTTTAACAAAATAATTAATAGTCTTCAGCTTAACTTTCGTGTTTTTGAATTTTCCTCAAGGAAACATGAAAAAATCTTTAAAAAACAAAGTAATTGCTTTTTATATCACGTACGAAGTTACATTAAATAAAACTATAAACTATTAAAGAGATTCTTCCCAAGTTAATTAGTAATATCTGCATACTAACCGTACATTCAAGTTTTAACCATTAACTGTTTAAACAATAGAAACTAGAAACCTGATCACTAGATTTGGTTGTGGGAAGATACTTGCATTTTTGGTTTAATCAAGAGTTCCACCAAAAACAAAAACAAAAACAAAACAAAACAAAAGAGTTTCACAATCATGCTGATTTTGATCTTTTTTCTTGCTTATACATCTGTGTTTGGCTGTAATAGATTTTTCCATTAACTGCCATGTGTGAGAGTAATTCAGCTTATTATGACATTAGCAGAACACTGGTATAGATAAGAAAATACATGCACTACGTATTGTAAAATAAATGATAAAAAACTTTTATTTAAAAAGCAGTGGTTATTCTTCATCTGTTTAAAATCTCAAAGTGTTAAAACGTTTGGCTATGCTAACATAACATGACCTTACCCCCACCTCCTTGGTAATTAAATAATTTAGGGATATTCAATAATCAAAGAAAGAGAATAGCTTACAACAATAGCAATAGGAAGGGACTATGATTGATTGAAACAACATTTTTAACTTATAGCCACTAAAAACTTTATTGGTGGTCAACTGTGAAGCAACATTACAGTTTAACCCATTTCCTTGTCCATTAGTAAGTATCAAAAAAACCAGTACATAACAGGACCCACCTTTCACTTAAAATCTGAGTTCCCTCCCCACACTGAAGGTTCAAAACATGTTTCAAAACAGAAGCAGACCATATCTTTGGCTCTTTTTTTGTAAAGACATTTCATCAAATAATGCTACTTTGATTAAAACAATTTATCAACACGTGGATCATGAGGACAAACAGAACTGGTGGACAATCCAACAGAAGAGTTTTGTGATAACTTCATATTTTGTAAATAAATTCAAACCACTTTCCAAACCGCTCATCATATTATTCTGTAACTTTTAAAATTGATCACATGTATGCTTTAAAGATGTTATTATTTCATGTAAATAATAGTCTTTTAAAAATAGAAAACAAGACACAGAAATATGAAAACATTTTGAATTATTTAAATTCTAATGTCGAGGCACTAATAGCATCCTAATTCCAGTTCAATCTGTATTGTTACTCTTCTCTCTCCAGCTTCCAAAACATACTGAAGAATTCTGATGGTGAAGAAAAAAGCTTAATGATAAAATTGTGCTTATGTTGCCTGTTTTAACCTGCAGCCTCAGAATTTGAACACAAGTTCTATCTTGCTTCACAAATCTCCACAAAAGGCTTCTCAGAGGGAATATGTGTATATATTCTCATGTTCAATTGCACACACTGACTGCATTCCATACCCAACAAAACTGCCCTCAACTGGATTTGTTGCTGTCGAGGGGAAAGAGTAATGTTATCTGTAACTCTATTATCTATTTCACTGGATGAAAATATTTACTCAGTTTTCTGTTTATTAATATTTAAAACAAAATTTGAATTAATCTGTTTTTAAAAGTTCACAATATTGGTTCTAAATTAAAATAAAATTTGAATAGAACTATGATTGCCAGGGGGAGGCACGGATAATGCATTACACCAAAATTTTAGATTTTTTAGTTTGTTTTCTATTGGGCTTTTTGTAGACAGCCATTCACTCAAATCAAAACCAAAAATGTCATTTTATTCTTGGTAGTAAAGAAATATAAGAGCAAAAAATTTACCATAAAATATGGTAATAGAATCAAGGAGCAAAATTCTAGGCAATTTTCAACAAACGAAAACAAAACAAGGTGAAAGCATTCTATATTTAATTATCCCAGAACAAAATGTTATCAACATAACAGAGACCATATATATTTCTAAAGTAACAGAATTGATATTTTTTCTTGTTCTTTTTTTTAATGACCTTTGTTAGTGTTCTTTTATGAATTAGATTTTTAATAGCTGGATTAGAATTAGAAGGTATTAGAATTAGAAAGGACCACATAGTTATGTTAGCCTAATGAAAAATATTCAATAGTAGAATATTTCTAACTCGATTGTATCAAATTGTACACATTTTAAAGAGCCTTTACTAATATTTTGGGGGGTAAGATTTGTTAGTTTTCAATTATTCTCCAAGTCTTGGAAAGTGCTAGGAAAAACATTTTTAGATTACAAATCAGATATGAATAGTTTCCAAAGAAAAATAATATGAAAATAGAGAAATTACTTCAATGACTAGCCCAGGACACCCTCCTGCCAAAATTAAATAAGGGAAAACTATCAAACAGGTTCAATTATTGATATTATATCTTAGTTCAAATAAAACTTTGCCTTAGGGAAGGCGGTGCCATCTGTCATTTTAAAAATAATTTTTTGTAAATTTGTCATTTGAGAAAAGCAATTAAAAATACCACCAACTTTTGTTTTTAAGCAACCTACCACAAAAAAAGAGGTAAATGTTTCCAAAGAAGTGTTAGGCACACATTTTAGGACAAATCTTTATAGGGTCAAATTTGATAAAGATTTCAGATCTTTTGTTCTCTTTTCTGCTATGTCTTATGGTCTCAGATTCTTAGGAACTTCAGCTGAGATGTTTTGAATAATGTAAATCCTCATAATGTAAATAAAGTAATGAAAATCCTCATTTGTCCTGTTGCTTCCATCTTTAAAACTGGGATCATCATACTAAGAGAAACTCAGGACCAAAATGTAAACTGAACCCAAGAAGGAATGAATTTTAATGAGTCAAAGTGGAAATGGGTATAATGGTCTATACCATTATTCCTTCAAGTAAGGAATTTAGAAATATACTCTGCATTATTAAAATCTAAAGATTAACTTTCTATTTATAAATAATATGAGGAATTCCTCAGTTCATCTCTACAATCATCTAGGAGCTGATTTGTCTATAGCTGATTTGTATATACAGGTCACAAAACCTGCTGTTTCATGAAAGGGACTTTTAGTTCCTAAGTTTGGTGGGATGGGATTCTGGAAAATAACTGGTCAGGAAAACAAAGGTTCTAATAAGAAAATGGTAACCTAACATGTGTCTTTTGAGTGCATGTGTTAGAAAACGCTGAACACAAGCCATAACCTCAGCATGTGCTTTGCTTTCCGATTATCTGAGAGGAAAGTGGGTTCTTATTGTTCTTTCCACTGGGATTTCATGCCTGGATTACTGTCCCATTTTGCTCCATTAGTTAATACATACTCTCTACCACCTTCCCTCCACCTTTAGCAAGGAAACCTGCAGGATAAATAAGTTACAACCAAGAAACCAATTTAAATGCCCAACTCTTCTCAGCCTCTCCACACCCCTCCCCCCACAGACAAATGCCTATCTTCTTTGTTTTCTGTGGCCCGTGAGCAAATAGTTATGTATACACACCAATTACCAAAGACTCTTTCCACTTCAAGGTCTCATTCCTCCTTCCTCCCAGGAGAATAGTAATAATAAATGAATATTTTAAAATTTCGCTCAGACAAAGCAATAACATAAAAGATATAACTGCAATAAAAGGAATCATGTTTATCTACTACCTAAACCATCATGTATAAACTTTACAGATGGATTAAAATTCTCATTCCTGACTTAGTAGTTGAAAATTTAATAAATCAATTTTCCCAACCAGAACAAAGTTTCTTAAAAGAAAAACATTGGTTATAGAAATCTTTGAGTTTGAGGAAATATTTGAAAATATCTCAGGTTTTAGAGTTTTGGCTTGTCCAGGTTAATTTTGGAACTTCTTTTTACAAAATGAAATTTTCTCTAAAAATGCTTTAATACTTTTTCTACTGTATCATTCTCAAAATATAAATATTACAGATTATGTAAGTCTCAACCTAAAATCACTTTACAAATAATCACCTTTGGATTTTAAGTTTTTTAGGTGTTTAAGGGTTATCTAAATTATTATTACACTATAAATGTAGCCTCTAAACTTTAATTTGTTCAGCTGAAAATAAACCATATGTAAGTTACTCAGTCTCTGAGAAATAATTTTACATGAAAATTTCAAAAATACATACCTATTAACCACTTTACTAAAATGTAGTTAAAATATATATACAAAATGTAAACAAAATAGGTCTGTATTTTAGAAGTTTTTCTTTCCTAATTGAGTCAGTTTTTTAAATTTGTTTTAAAGAGCTGTTCAAGTACCTTTTAGTTTTATGGTAGGTGGTCATTTATGTTACTTCAATTACTTGGTTTTTAGAGATTAAAACGAATGAACAAATACATTTTTTCCAAAAGAACTTAGGAGGATGATGTAACATCCCTTCTAGCTAAGAGTTAACAATATAGAGAAAATTTTGAACTCACAGATTTAAAACGATTCTCTGGAAGTTTTTTTTACTGGGCAATTATTGTTTTACTGTTTTTTAAAAACCTAATCGAGTATTTTGTCAAGACTTAAAAAAATGAACATTTGTGAACAAATTATTGCCGTATTTCTAATTAGCATTTTATTTTCTTTAGACAATGAAATAATTCGAGTCTGTTATAGAATTAGATATAACAAACAAATTCACACTTCCCTCTTTTTTGTCATGGCCAGAGTTCTGATCTTTATTTTTGAGAAGAACAATAGCAACTTATGTATATAAATACAAACGCACCAGACACACCACTACCTAGAATACAGCACTACAGCTGTTAGCTCTTTCAGTTAACCAAATTAAATAGGATTATTCGTTTGTTTTGTCCTTTCCCAAGACAAACGCTTATTTAAGTTTTCTCACCGTCTCTACCGAACCTCAGTAAAATTAGAACATTTCAGTTACAGAAATCGCTAATCCTTCAAGGTCGGTCTCAGCTTCTTTGGTCTTAGGGCAGCTTCAACGAAAACGTGGTCTCGGCGTAGTTGACTTTACCCGGAATTTTTCGTTTGCTTTTTTTGGAGGGATTGTTTGGTTTTGCTTAAAACAACCCTGTGGACCACAAAAGGGGGTTAGAAAGGGAGGGGGCAGAAAGAGTCGGTTTTTCTAGAAGTCCAGAAAATTCAGGTATCTGAAAACGTATTTTGTTGTTTTAACTAAAAAAGAGGTATAAATTCTAAAATGTTGGAAAGGGACCCGAAGTGACTCCAGCTGGCTAGCATGGCGCAAACAGAGGACCTCCGGGTGCTGGACGTTGGGGGAAGGGTGGGGACTTTGCGGGCACCACGCGGTCAGCCCAAGGGGCGGGTTCCACACGCACACGAACTACTTTCTACTCTTCTTTAGTTACCTCCCTTTTTCCTCCACGGGAGTTGGGGCTGGGGGCTCGAAGTTAAAGGGCAGGAAAAATGAGAACACGAAACGAACTCAATCCCACCCCTCAACAACAAAACCAATGAGAGGGAGCAAAGAGTTATTTTCGCGCCACAAAAGATGGAAATCCAAGGGAGGCTCGGGGTCCAATGAATGGAAACCAGCAAACGGCTCCGGCGGAGGCAGCCGACGGTGATAGGCTCCCTCCGTCCACCAATCGGGTGAGCGAAGAAGGCCCCCCTCACCCCCTCCCCAGCCAGGGGCGGTGTCTCTATCCACGCCGGTTGCTCAACTTGGTCTCGGCGAGTCGGCCCCGCGGAGCGGGAAACTCCGCCCCGGGGCCGCGTTTGCGCGCCGCGTGCGCCCGTCTCGCGGCCCCGCCCCGCCCCGGACGGAGGCGCAGGGCTGAGCAAGGGCTACTTGCGGTCTCTCTCCGTGGGTACCAAACCTACCCCAGCGCCAGGCAGTCTCTCGCACACTCGAGATAGGCCTGAACACACGCTGCCTGGTCCGTCACCGCGGCCCGCGGGCGGGCGCGCGCTGGAGGAGTAGGACCTCAGGTGATGTGTGGTGAGGGGAACTGTAGAGGCTCCCCTGACCCCTACGTCTGACTCGTCCACAGCTCCGCGCGGACGAACAGTCCCCGCGGCGGAGCCAGGAAGTGCCTGTCCCGCGACAGGGTCAGGGCGGTCCAGTGGTCGAGGCCCTCCTAGGCGAGCAGGCGAGCGATGAAGGATCTTCCCAGTGGGAGCTGCGAGAATCCCGCCCTCTTGTTCCGGGCAGAGCCAGGGGCAAAAGGAAACAGCCCCATCTTTCTCATCTCCAGGGGCACTATTTTTGATTTTAACAAAAATTGCTGAAGGCATTTCTGGAGAGAGCAGAGTTAGGTTACCATTTATCATGCATCTGGTTTAAACACATGAGTCCAGGAGAGGCGTTTGAAGGAGCAAGAGTATGTTAAAAACACCTCCTATGGGGCCCAGGCTACGACGCGGTGCCCACCCCTCAGTAAGGACTTCGGCTCTCCGGTGGTCCCAGAAATGGCCGGGTGGTTAGGAGGGGTAGCAGCAAGAATGCCCTTTGTTTCGCCTCTACCTGCTCAGCCTTCGCTCGTAACTTGTGGATACAGCAACGGTAACCGACCTTCTAAACACAGTTTTTCTCCTTTAATATTACATTGACCCATAAACATTTTTACTGCCTTCAGGAGAGAAGGAGTGGGTGCAGCCGTCCAAAGAGTAAACAGGCTGCAGTTGGTGACATTCAGCCGCATCAGAGCACACACAATGGGTGGGATTCTCTCGTGGGATTAAATTAGGACTTGAAACTGATTCGGGAAGGGAAGAACTCGGAGTGGCTCCTATGCACTGTTAATTTCTTGTGTGAGACTCAGTTTAAGACTAGAAGTTAGACTAACCTTACATTCATTTTTGAAAACCCACTAAAGATACTTTTGCACTTGAAATGCCAGTAAAAAGAACAGTTACCCATGTTCTTTTTACTCAGCCAGTGAACATACTTATCCTTAAAATGGTTGGAAGATTGGAAGTGGAGTGCACTGTATTCACCATCCTTTGATGTCTGAGCTTATATAACTCCTGTATGTTTTTAAGGTCCTAGACGGAGTATCCAGTTTGTTAAAATAATACACAGATTAAGTTCACGAGTCCCAGGAACATATTTCATCAAAACAGCACACAGTTGTCTTAAATTCCAGCTGTTAGATGTGTTTGATAGTGACCGACAAACACGGTCTGGTATTTATGGAAGATAAACAATTTATCCCATGCTTTAGAAGTAGAGACTTCCTTAGGTCTCAGTTTTAGTAAAAGCAAATACAGTGACCAATCCAGAAGGCACCATTCAAGTGACTTTGGAAGCAAGCTGAATATTGAAAATTTGTTCTTAATGAAAAATTACTAAAAGTTAAGTGATCAAAATACTAGTTTATAATATTTAGAAAGATACTTAGAAAAGCAAATATTACTAAAATGAAAACACATTTCTCAAAACAACTTTTGATCACATGCAACAGGTACAGGAAAAGAAATCCATAATTTTTGATATTTACATTTTGAATACTACAGAAGTTAAAGGAAGAATACATATTTTTCTTTTTTCAGAACAAAGGCTTTCTTTTTAAAAACATGAAAGGAAAACTAAGGTCTTTTTAAAAGTTAAACCTAATCATAAACTCTCACCACTCAAATGTTCTTTGAACTCCTACTATGGTTCTAAGCATTATTACACAATAGCACATTTTGTCTCCTCGGTCTCATAAAGTAAAAACATTTCACTAAATTAAATGTCAATGAAAATACTGTGAAAGCGAATTTACATTTAAAAAGTTGGATTTGCTTGGTATAGAAAGAAAAAACCTGTTAGAACAGTTGCATTTAAAATGGATGATCTGACACCTTCCGGTTCCTTAATACAAAATTATAAGTTCCTTTTAAGAGAAAAAATGTAAACACTTCATGCAATAATTCCCACATGTTTAAAAAATTATGTCATTCATCTTTTAATTGGAAAACATACTTTTAAATGCCATATACAGATTTGATAGAGAAAACGAACTGTCAATTTTAATTACTGAAATGTTTTCAATTTAAGTCATATTTCTTTATCACACAATACATTTCTACTAAGAGTACCGAGTCATTAAAGATTCCAGTTTATATTTCCCTGCTACATACAATTTCATTCGCTTTGTAAAACTAAGCATTTTTCGTCTTTTCCATGGAATACCTGTTAAAAATATACCACAAGTAACTGGTGCAAATGACGCTTTTGAGTGGAGTGCACAATCATTAAACGACACTTGCAGATTTCCACAAGGACCCGAGCACTGTGTTCATTTCCGTATTCCTCTTCTCCAGTCTACATTTTGTTGGCCCAGTAAAGGCTTCACCGGGCCCAGACCCTCCCCCACACACCCACCATTGTACTCGTAACATCCAGGGGAAATTATGAATGGTTCTCAGGGCCAAACGCCGGCAAAAACAACGCAGAAAAAGATTAACAATTTTTCAAGTGCGAATATCACCTAGGGGTAACGCAGAGCGGTCTTCCTGTTTTAAGAGTCCCAAGTTCTCCAACTAAAATTCTTTAAATAAAAGTACCAGCCTACCCCACTCCTCCTCCTCTGGAAACTACAGGAAGAAATGGTTTCCGTTTAGATACCGACTTTCCCACTATGACTTCTCTCCTCAGGCCTCCGAGGTCCGGGACGCCCCCATCCCCACGCCAAATACCTCCGCCCCTACGCTCCCCTCCCCCACCGGTGGCCAAGCCCGCCCCCGGCCTCATTTATCTCTGAGCCTTTTCTGAATCGCGCAACCAATCGCAAACGCGAAGCCGAGAGCCAACGCGAGCGCAGGCGGAGGAGGTGTCGCCCAGACACCCGCCCAGGACGCCGCGGGCTCCCATCCCCCACCGCCCTGGCTCGGGGCCGCCCCACTTCCCCGGTGCCCGGGCCCGTGAAGGGTGCATGAGGTGGGGCGCGTCTGCCCGCTGCTCCCGCCCCTTCCACCCCACCCCCTCGCTGCGTTTCCGCCCCTGCCAGGTCTGGAAACGTGCTTGCGGGTTTGCAGAGGTTACACTTCAAATGTCATCAAAGCCACAAGGCGAGTTCGAAATTGCGACTCTTTGGGTTTGCTAATTACTTATTTAAAAAAAAAATCGAATATTTAAAATTCTGGTAACTAGAGCTGAGAAATTGCCTAATTAGCACCTCCACCCGAATCTCATTAAAAAAAAATTCTTCCCTTCCTCCCCTCCCCCTCAGGATCCGCCCCGACCAGATAACCCTTTCTAAACTCTTGTGACAATCAGCGCCGCCAGCCGCTCTCCTCTCCGCGCCCCGGCTGAGGCTCCTTTAGCATTTTTTTTGCTTCTTCCTCCTCCCGTCTCAGGGTCCCTCGCTCAAGCTCATTTCCCCTCCCCCTCTCTTCCTTCTCTCTCCTTTTTTCCCCCGAAACCCACTCTAATTGAGGCGCTGGGATTCCTCACGTGAGACGTTGATTTGTAGTTTGAACACGTGGCTCATTCAAAAAGCCGGACACTCGGAGCGGATTTTTTCCGCCTCCTGCGCCTTCCTCCCCCCCCACCCCTTCCCCCTCCCTCCTGCCAGTCACCCTTCTGGTTGTTTTTTTTTTTTCTTTTTATGGGGAGGCGGTGCTTGCCCTCACGTAGTGTGATATTTTCACAGTCCGCTGGCCGATGCCAAAGGGGTTGGGGAGGAAGACACAAAAAGTAGTTCTTCTCCCCTCCTCCTCCTCTCCTTTTTCTCGCTAATCCCGCCTCCTCCTCAGAGTTAGGAAGACTCGTTGATGCGTTTGGGTTGCAGCAAGGCTTTTTGCTTTCTTTCTTTTCCTTTTTTTTTTTTTAATATCTAGAAAAGGAAAAACAAGAACCTTCGGATTTGATTTTTCGCTCGTCGTTCTTGTTCTTGGTTCTGTGTTGGTGTGTTTTAACGGCGAGAAGACGAAGGGAACAAAACCCGCCGGAGACCTCCATCACTGTGGGTGGTTTTAATTTTTCGTTTTCCTCTGAATTTTTTTAAAAAACAACCACTCTTCACAATGAACAAACTGTATATCGGAAATCTCAGCGAGAATGCCGTCCCTTCGGACCTGGAAAGTATCTTCAAGGACGCCAAGATCCCGGTGTCGGGACCTTTCCTGGTGAAGACTGGCTACGCGTTCGTGGACTGTCCGGACGAGAGCTGGGCCCTTAAGGCCATCGAGGCGCTTTCAGGTGGGCCTGCCCCGGCCCCAGCCCCGCGCCGCCTGCTCGGGCCTGCCGGGGTCGCGCACCCGGAGCCAGGCCCGCGGCTACCGCCGGGGCGTCCACACAGGGCCCCAGGCCCAGGCGAGAGCGGGCGGGGAGGTGGGGCGAGGCCCGGGCGCCCACACGCGTGAGGTCCAGGGTGCTTTCCTCAGTTTGGGCTCGGACCCGACCCCCCGCGGCTCCCCTCCTTCCGGGGCGTTGCGGGCGGACGCGCTGTCAAGAAAGCCCTGGTGCGGGCTCGGACCGGAGAAGGGCTGGGGGAGGCGCGACCAAGAGCGCCGGACTCTCGGCTCTCGCCCCGCCCGGGCCCAGGCGCGGTCTCCAGTCTCCGGCACGCCGGGCCTTAGGGGCCGAGCGCGAACGCCCGTTTCTCCCTCCCTCTCTCCTTCCTCCCTTTGCACGATATTTACGGTGTTGGTTTCGCACTTCCCCCGTCTCGCCCCAGACCCCGGGCGCGGGAGAACGCAAAGTGGCCTCGACCCTGCTGCAGAGGGAGGCCGCGGGCTGGTGCTTCAGCACAGGCGGCCCGGCGCTTCCTCTCGGTCCTGCGGGACGCAGGCTGGTGCGACCTGGGATCCACGCTCAACCTCCCCGCGTCCGACGAGTTAGAGGGGCAGGTGGGCGGTCGCGGGCGAGAGAGCCCCAGCTGCGGCGCCGTGCCCTGGCCTCTCTCTTCGCCCCGGCCTCCAGGGGTGTCGGGGCACGCTCCGCGCGGCGCGGGACCTTGAATGGCGGGGTGCGCTCGAGTCCCTCCAGGAGCCCGTGTTTTACCGTGTGGCGGGCGCCGCGCGGTCCTTCGCGCCTTGTTCATTCTATGCACACTCTGCCTGTGCTGTTCCTAGAGGGCCTGGGCTTGAAGCCGGGAGAAGGGCCCGGCGTCCCCTCCTGAAAAAAAACCAGTGTAGACCGCTCCTCGGAGTTTGTGTTTTGGGAGTGTCTAGGGAGGTGGGCGGAGGGGCCGTGTTCGTCCTGTGGCAGTCGTGGGGTTAGGTGACCCCTGAGGTGGGCGGAAGAGGCCTCGGGGTAGAATGTTACCTAAGTAGCGGGCCAGCCAAACGACCTCCCCCCCATTTGTAAGTTGTATACACAGGCAGAGGGGTCAGCTTTCCACCCGCGCGTGGCTGGGCTTCGCTTCTGGCCTTGAGACGCATCCGGTTGCCGTGGGGGTCTCCGGGTACTTGTGTCGCCGCTTAGGCTGGGCGGGTCCTTCGTGCTGGAAGAGCCGCTAAACCCGGCCAACTGTCTTCCACCTCTTGTGTGTCCACAGGTAAAGTGGAACTGCACGGGAAATTTGTGGAAGTCGAGCACTCTGTCCCAAAAAGACAAAGGTAAGCTTATATATTACTTCTCATCAATTCTGTTCTCATTTCTTTGTTGGGAGGAAAGAACACAAATGAAAACTTCTTTCTCTCTCATGCTTTTTGGATTGCCTTATGCTGTATGGCTTGGCGTTTGTCTTCTTTTGCATTTAAGTTTATGGCAGGTGTGTACGTGCGTGCGCGCTGCTAAGGAATAAAGGTCTTGTGTGTGGTTCTTGCCATCAGATTATTACTGGTGTAGAAGCCTCCCAAGGAAGCCCCCTCACAGCTGTATGTTCTTCTGAGGTGCTGGAGTAGGAGATCAAAGTCTCGAAGGGCGGTTTGGGGACCCTCCTCCACCCCCACGACCCACCTGCAAGTACAGGATAGGGGAAAGCCGCTGCAGACACGCGTGGGTGTGGAGTGCCTTTCCTTCTCTGCCCCGAGTTGGCGGCGAGGAGTCTAGAGGAGTCGGCCTCGGAGGCCGACTGTGTACTGAGTATCTGAGAAGAGTGGAATTTGCTGATTCACGTGAGTGAACGCTTAGGCTTCTGCCCAGAAGCGCCTTTCAGTCATTCCAGAGTTACACCGGTTGCTGCAAACCAGCCTTTGTTTCCCGCCCCCCCCCCCCCCCCACGATACTTTTGCGTACAAATAAGCACTAAGATGGTGAAGACTAAGGAGTTGTACTACTTAAGCACGGGGATTGCACTTTTTGGAGAGCATGTGTAGTGTGTCACTTTACAGAATGTTTGGAGACCGTTTTAACCTCGAGTATTTTGAAGAAATGGCTTCTTTCTCAAGACAAGGCCAGATCCTAGCTCTGTAGCTAACTGGAAAGGTACTCCTCCCTTACTGTCGCGCTGGGTTTAGCTTGTGCTTTTCTGGGTTTTGCAAGGTGGGGATAAGGTTTCTGCTTTTCTCCTCCCATCTCCCCCCACCCCCACCACCTGGGCTAAGCAATAAGCTGAAAGTTAATCTAAATAAACTAGGACTGCATGTGTCCGGTTAGGCATAGGTGAGTGTGTGCTGGAGGGGTTAGCTGTGCATAGAGAGATGGCTATATAAAATGTTACTATGTGTTTGTTTCCATATTGAACTCTCAGGTAAAGCATTTTTACAAACCTTGGTTTTTTTTTGTTTTTTGTTAGTTGGATTTTTTGTGGATTTCTCTTGTGCATGTACTTAATTTTCATTAGGACAGTTACAAAGAGATTTGTATGATGAGATAGATTTAGTTCCAGTTGGGAATTTTGGTGGGGTCAAGTTATTTCACATAGTAGAGGGGAATTCTTTGTTAAAATTTTCTAAAACAAAAGAAAGGGTATTGAAGAGTATCTAAATTGATCTCTCTTTAACAGGAATTAAAAAAAATTGAGGGTAAAATCCTATCTCCTTAAAAAACTTTAAAGGCATAGTGTAAATTGTATACCTAAGGAAAAAAATGTAAGTACATTTAGCAAATTCTAATTGGATTCGTGTTTAGCCTGCATGTCCTAATTTTCTTCAAATGTTGAATAAAAAAGAGGCAAGTGATTGTGTCCGGACTGACATTTGAGCATTTGAGAGTATCTAAATTTAAACATTAAATGTCTGGCATTTTTCAGATACAATTTATGGACCTGCATGTAAATGCAGAGCTTTGCTCTCCTGATTTTCTTTTCCAGCCTGGTGTGAATTTCTCCCCATGTGTAGTGAATTAAATTAAAAACATCTGGTGTTGCCTGTTTTATTCTTAAAGACTTTTGCCCAAGCTAAAAAATGTACTTGTTACTTTATAACGAACAGGGGTTCCTTTTAGGAAAGCATATAAGGTAAAAAAAAGGCCACCAGTGGGAGCAAGTATTTGTACCAATGGATGCTTTTTCATTTTATTAACAATGTAGATTAACATTTCAGGCTGATTTGACTTACCCTAAAATGCTCAGGACTTTTTAAAAATATTTTTAAATTTATTTTTGAAAGAGAGATAGAGGGGGGTGGGGGACAGAGAATCCCTAGCAGGCTCCACGCTGACAGCAGAAAGCCTGGTTTGGGGCTCAAACTCAGGAACTGTGAGACCTATGACCTGAGCGGAAGCCCAACGCTTAACTGATTGAGTCTCCCAGGCACCCCTAAAATGCTCAGGATTTTAAATAACTACCTTAGTAGCAAATAGGAATGAATACATTGGAGACAACTGTTTACAGATGGGGGAACAATCTATTATTGAGATGATGAAAAACAAAACAGAGTTTTCTTTCTCTTGGAAAAAAAAAGTAGAAGTTTCTCTTTGAAATTTGCTGGAAATCTGTATTACAGTCTTGTAACCGAGCCTTGGAACTGCGGTGCAGTTTTGCTTATCTGGACTGTCTGAACAGGCTTTGGGAGAGGGCTGAGAAGACGCCTTGGTGAGCCATGGTTAGCTCATATAGTAGGGTCAAGCAGTGGTACTGGCGACCGTGTGTTGAATGCTGCAGACCAGTCCTTGCCAAGGGAGTCTGCTGGACTTCTGGGTGGAGTTCTTTGTGCTTAGCAGCCATTGCATTCCATCCCATCGCCATGTGGGCATCTGAGGCAGGCACACCCACATGTGCAGCAGTGGCCTTTATACCTGCTGTGCAAGGCATGTTGGGAGCCTGGTGCTGAAGAATGCTTATGGCAGCACTCTGAGATGGATGAATGGGCTTGCAGCAACTAAACAGGGAGCAGGCCCAGGAGGCAATTTGAGGCTTTGACATGCTGGCCCAACTCTGACTGGGAGCTGAGCTGGGCAGGGAACCTTTCAGACACCAGCACTGGTGAGTTTGGTTCTGACCAAGCTTAGCTCCTGATTACTGAAGTCTCAAGGGAATGTGGAAGGAATGTTGCTTTTCTGCATTCAGATACCCGTCACTTGTGGAGGATTATAGCACTATTTCACAGTTTGAGATTCCTGTGTCCAGAATGAAGAGAAGATAGTGTTGAATGTCTGTGATAGTGTTAGCGCTTTCGATTTCTAAAATAAAAAGATCTAGCACATGAATACTTGGCTTCACTCTGAGGTATAAACTTAAACACTCCATCCTCCTTCCTGAGAATGCCTTGGGGATAGGGTGGGTATGAAAATTGTGACTTTGAGGACCTTAGCTCTGTTGATTGGAAGAACCACTGGTATCTTGTGAGACCTCCTAAGTGCCCATATGTGATGTAAATAACACTGATTTTTTTGTTGTGGTATGCTGTCAGGCCTGGGAGAGGGAATAGGAAAGTTTCTGACACTCCTGGAACTGAGAAGATGTTGGTTTTAGTTGGTTTTCGATGACTTTTTTAAGTTAGGAAAATTTTTCATATTTTTGGTTTTTTATAACTTAAACCTGCTCATGATTTAGCTGTCAGTATTAAGAGTATATGAAGTCAGAATATATTTGAATGAAGGATAAAGAAAAATACTAGGATTTTATAGTTAATATTTTTCCAGGAAGGATCCATTAAAACAGACTGGCATCTAAGCTCACATGTCGGTGTTTTTTTGTTTCCTTAAAAAATGAAGTGGGCAACTTATTTCCATATTAGAATTTTGGGCCCGATATGTAAATTAGATAGACAAAATATAAAAGTTACTGAGGTTTTAAATGTATCTAACTTTGACTATTTAAAAGCTAGTGCTGCATTTTAACAGCTGGTAGGTATAGACACAGATGTTGCCACAACCAGCAGGGTGTCCATTAGGCAGGGTATATGATCCCGTTGTCTCAGGCCAATAAAAGTTTGCTTTTTTTTTAAGCTTTTATTTATTTATTTATTTTATTTTGAGAGACAGAGCACAAAGGGAAGGGAAGAGAGACAGGGAGACAGAATCCCAAGCAGGATCTGCACCATCAGCGCAGAGCCTAGTGCGGGGCTCGAACTCATAAACTGTGAGAACATGACCCCAGCCAAAATCAAGGTGCCCCAAAAGTTTGTTTTTTTCATGCTGAACATTTGAACGTAGGCATGAATAGCTGTGTTGCCCCTTGCTTATTAGTTTGGTACAGGTGAATATTGTGAATTAGATTTCCCTTACAGAAATGTGAGGTTCTGAACGTTAGGAAACTTTGATGGCTGGTAAAGAATCAAAAGCAGTGTCTTTGGAGCGCTCAGTTTAAGGTCAGTAATGCACGACTGCTCAAGCGATTGGAGCCAACAAGATTTTTCTTGATTTCATGTTGTTTCGTCAGTATAGCTTGAGAAAGAGTAAAAGATTTCTTACTTTGGCATTATTAGAATTAAAAAACATATAATGAATGTCGATAAGTAGCTTCTGTGTGGCTGTCCACAGTAACAAGGAAGACATTATGGAAACATGACATGTGCCTGGAGCCAGTGGGAACTGAGAATCTTGGCTTCTGTTTCTGGCTTTTGATTTGTGTGATCACTTACATTCTCTGTTCATGCCAAATGCCTCTATAATAAACTAACAGGGGGCATAGTTCTGAGGTTTGCTGTTCTGCTTGAAATGAGTTACCAGCTAAGGCTTAAAAATACCTTTTGGAATTACGATGTGAGGTTTTCTCTGTAAGGAGTGTTTCTGTTGTATGCTAGCTCAGTTACTTTTGCATGTGTACCCCTTTTGGGCAGTAAGCAAGAGGCAAATGATCCTTGTCATATTTTGAAATCCTTTTGTGAGCCATACCATTGCAGTTAATGTATTGTTATAGGTCTTGGATTTTGTACTAAAGTGAAGCTGTTGAGCCACCTGGGTATATATTTGAAGCATCTCTTTTGTAATTGTCTTTAGCAATGTTGAGATAATAAATTTTCCTAGCAGTAACTAATTTTTGAATTGTAATATCCATCCATTTCTTGTATGATTTAATTATCCACCAACTTTGGTCGTTGGTTTAGTCTGGGAGGATGGAGAAAGGCTGTGCTATTCTTAGCCAAGTTTCCTTTTAACTATTGCCTCTGATTCAAGCTTCTAGAGTCACAAGACAGGAGGTGGCAGTGTGGTAGCAGTGACCAAGGGATAGGATTGGCGTTTTAGTTAGAACTCTGCCCCATTAATCTGATGTTTAAAAAACTGGCTTGGGTGGCCATGGGGTTTGCTTGAAAGCTGGTGGCAAATAGTTTTCAGTGCTCTGTTAAAACTGAGGGTGTAATTTATCATGGTCTGAAACTGCTGTTTGGCAAGTATTGGTAAATAAACAAAGTTGTAAATATTGATATAGTGTGTGGATTTTGTTGCTCTGAAGGGGAATACATAGTGCATAAATTATGCATTTTACAGAATTCTCTTGAGACCATTTAATTTGATTAGGAGGTAGTTTGAAATTATTATAGATGTATTCTTTGAGGGATCTAATGAAACTATAAATTTCTCTTTAAGATTTTATTTATTTTATACCCAATGTGGGACTCCAGCTCGAAATCCTGAGATCAAGAGTCACACGTTCCACCAACTGAGCCAGCCAGGCACCCCAAGCGGATCTCTTGAGTTGAGAGAGGCCTAAGTCCTTAGGATAGCTGGCATTATCACTTAGTTGTTGAGACGTTGATTCCACTGCTATCTTGGTGTTTTCAGTTATCTCTTGCTGCATAACAAACTACCTCAAAACTTAGTAGTTCAAAACGACTTACTTTTCCTCATGATTCTGTGGGTTCTGCTTGGCAGTTGGTTCTGTTCCACGTGGTGTCATTTTGGGTCATTTACTGAGCTGGTCTAAAAGGTCCAAGAAGGCTTCATTCACATGGCTGGCCTCTTCGTCCTGGCCTACGTGACTTTTCTCCGCAAGGTATCTCAACACTTGTAGTAGCCCTGGGCTACTAAGTGAGAGTAGAAACTGCGAGGCCTCTTAAAGGCGGGGCCCAGAATTGGCACATTATCCTATCCATTCTGTCGATCCAAGTAAGTCACAAGACCAGCACAGATTCAAGGGGGATATGGACATAGTCTTCATCTTTGGATGGTGGAGTGGTATGCATTTACAGAGAGGAAGGAATCGATGGTGACCATCTTTGTAGATTCTCTTCATAATTGGAAGGAAGGGAGGAGTAATGGCTTCAAAGTGATTGGAACCTAAAATATCTGAAAATTGCATTTAGCACTAGAAATGGGGAACCAGTTCCCATGGTAATATTTTGGCAAGAGATGATACTAGCTTTGGAGGTAATGAATAGTGGTCAGTGTCTATATATTTCTAAGAAACATCTGTGAGGATTTGCTGATGATTAGATGAAAGGTATGAGAAGAGTAAAGCATAAGATTTTTTTGGTCGGGTCGCCTGGGTGGCTCAGTTGATTAAGCATCCAACTCTTGGTTTTGGCTCAGGTCGTGATCTCACTATTTAATAGTGAGTTTGAGTCCTCCGTCGAGCTATTCGCTGTAGTGCAGAGCCTGCTTGGGATGCTTTGTCTCTGCCTCTCTCTCTCTGCCCCTCCCAGTTTGTGCTCTCTCTTTCAAAATAAACAAACTTAAAAAAACTTTCATTAAAAACCTTTTTTCTTTTTGGGGGTGTCAGAAAAACTAGATGGAAAATGGTGTCATTTGCCAAGATGGAGAGTATTGGGGAAGAAGCAAATTCTTGGGTAGAAATCAGGAGCTTCATTTTTCGCATATTATGTCTCTAATGCTTGTTAGAAATTTAAGTGAAGTCAAGTAGGTAGTTGAATATATCAATCTGGAGGGTAGGAATTGGAGGTGAAAATTAGACGTGTCATTAGCTTGTGATATTTAAAATCATGGAATTGGACAAGATTACTAAGGGACTGAGTATGAGGCCTTAGGAGGAAGGAGAGAGCAGCAAAGGAGAATGGGGGAGGCCAGTAAGGTAGAGGAAAGGAAGCAGAGTGAATTGCTTCTGGGAGATTCATGAAGAAAGCCTGTGGGTAGGAAGGTGTAATCAACACAGTGAGATTTGGTGATGAGGATGGATGAATGTGAGTGGGGTTGGTATTAAGTCTCAGTCTTCTGGTTTGGCAGTAAATAGACGGAGTGTGTTTTATGAATTTTGGAGCAACGTGGACTGTATGTAGTCTTTCTTTCAGAAGTAATTATCTTAAATTTTTAACTTTACAGAAGCATCTTTGAGCATGTTCTGTTTATAACCTGCTAGAGTTGGAAGAGTCCTAAGTTTAGTAGGTCCTCTTGCCTGTGGAAAAGACTTGTTTGAGTTGACCTACTCTCTGGCATCTGTTTCAACACTTCTGGTGACTGAGCTCACTTTTTAGATAACCCATTCTACTTTTTATTAATTAATACACATTTGGAAAATCCTGTGAAGCTGTCTTAGGTTCCAGGGCAGTGCAGACCAAGTCCAGTGTTTCTCTGGTTTTCTAAAGACTTGATTTGAGGAGGTTAACTAATTGGAATTAAAATAAAAACTTAAAAAAAAAAAACAACTTGATTTGACAAGCAGGGTTGAAACTATTGGCCAAAGCATTTGTGGATATTATGGGTTAAGTTTAAAATACTTTAATCATTTCATTATTTTAGGATGCTGAAATAAGTAAAGCATTTCTTCCATTTTATTCATAAAATTTTAGCTATAAGAAATACAAGAAACCTTCTGTAAAAGTACCCTGAATTGCCTCATATTTAAAAATCCGGTCCTTGGTAAAGCAGCTTTCTCCTCAAATTAGGAATCCTGGTTTTGGCCACAGTAGTCACCCAAACTAGGTGATGTGTTAGATCAGTTGATTTGAGACAGATGACTTGATCTGATTAACTTTTTAAAAGTGTTTATTTTTGAGAGAGGGAGGGGCTGGAGGGACAGAGAGAGAGGGAGACAAAGAATCCCAGCCCGGTTCTGCACTCAGTGGAGAGCCTGATGCGGGGCTTGGACCCATGAACCGTGAGACCATTATGTGAGCCAAACGAAATCAAGAGTCAGACACTCAACCGAGCCACCCAGGCGCTCCTGATTAACTCTTTTTAAGACTTGGTTTATGCAAGTCCTTTGATCAGTGAAGTACTACTTTCAGAATGT
The DNA here is from genome assembly GCA_030068075.1 of Paguma larvata. Classification (NCBI taxonomy): domain Eukaryota; kingdom Metazoa; phylum Chordata; class Mammalia; order Carnivora; family Viverridae; genus Paguma; species Paguma larvata. Next base: position 51,829,928 of record CM057834.1, on the reverse strand, counting down.
GTCAAACACCTACTATTTTAAGAAAGGAAAACCAATGAAAATGAGATAGATTTTTTTTTTTTTTAAGTGATACTAGTTATTCTACCAAAGGATTCTCCATAAAGGCTCAAGAGAAGTGACTTGCGCGGGGCACTGCAGGTAATTAGTGGAACCCATTTTCCACATCCTTTGACTCTGCCCTGCCTTCATTCCTCTCATTTAAGTTGTCAAATCCTCAAAGTAGCTTGCACAGCAACCTGCTCATCTTTGCAGTGACATGTTGGAGCAGAGATGTCCTGTTTCTTACTTTCTCTGAAGAAAAAAGAAATCTTGTTTGGCTTCTTTGAAGAGTTGATTTATTGTCTTCCTGTAGGAAAAAGACAAGTATAGGTAGTCTGGAACCTGGGGCTTACTATAGAGTAAAAACATCTGGGCCTTCCTGTTTTAAGGTGGAAAGGGGAACTACTACTTCCTTGAAGGTATTTTTTTTTTTTTTTTTTTTTTTTTGGAGCTTCATCTTGATATAAATGAGCTGCAGAGAAGTTGGAGGAGGGCCCAATGAGGTAGGAGAGTAGAACAGAGGGCATGAGGAGATAGATGCCATGGCTTTGTTGCAGGCATGTGATCGTGACTCCTAGGGTATGTTTTAGATTGCAAAAGAGGTAGACGTGTCTGGAGTGGAGTTCATGGTGCCTGGTTGTTCCAGCTCTTCACCAAGTTTCGTAGGATCCTGGCTTGCAGCAGGAAGTGATTTAAACTTGGAATATTGTTAAGGATTAGGAGACTGGGGGGAGGAATTGTGCTGGAACTTTCTGATTAGGAGCCTTGATACTTCTGCCATATGACCTTGGTGAACTGAAGGGCATCGCCAGAAGAACGTGGGACATGGGGTCTAAGATCTGGGTTTGAATCCCAACTCTATTATTAAATGCATAATGTTGAGGGGCGCCTGGGTGGCTCAGTTGGTTAAGTGGCCGACTTCAGCTCAGGTCATGATCCTGTGGTTCGTGAGTTCGAACCTTACATTGGGCTCTGTGCGGGCCGCTCAGAGCCTGCTTCAGATTGTGTCTCCTTCTTTCTCTGCCTCTCCCCAGCTTGCATGCTCGCTCTCAGAGATAATAAATGTTAAAAAAAAATTAAATGCGTGATGTTGCTTAAGGATGAGGAAATTGAAGCCTGGGGAGGTTAGAACAATGGTAAATGCTGCCTGATAGGGTCCTGGGGACAGTGTGTTTAAAGCATCAATATACATTTTTATTCAGTAGTAACTTCAGTGGTTGATGTTGTATTTTTTCACTTGAGATTCAAATACTAATGCTGGATGTAGATTATATTTGGTGATAACAGAAATAAGGAAGACTTTGGTTCTGGTTTTGGATGTGGACTCATGTAAGGAATTTGTGGGTGGTATATTTTTATTTTCATTGAGCATGTATGACCTTCTTAAAAAAAATCAGTGTAACCTAGATACATTAGAGTATATAAATGTTAACAGCTTGAATTTTTACCTGCGTATACATTCAAATTAATTCAAAACACATGAAATAAAATGTGAAAAGACTTGTTTTTCAACCCTCTCCATCTCCATGTATTTCCTAGGTCTTCTAGCTAGTAATTTGGTATATTATTTTCCAGAAATTCTTCTTCATATGTATTGATAAACATTGCTTTTAAGTTTATTTATTTTGAGAGAGACAGAGGGCAAGTGGGGGAGGGGCAGAGAGACTCCTAAAGCAAGCTCCGGGTGACTAGCGCAGAGCCCAATGTATGTAAAAATTAAGATGAAAGCTATGAAGATTAAATTGTGACAGCTTGTAGCTCGAACACTTAGGATTTATGTTTTCCTATACTTAGAACTCTTAGCACCTTGAAGTTTGGATTTTACCTCAGGGACTAATAATCAGTGAGAACTTGACTACATCTTGTTTTGAGGAAAAATTTGATTAAAAGTTAGTTTCCAAAACAAAGTGCTACTCATCTTGCCAGGCTAGCTGGGCAGGTGATTGGAGAGCTTAATGAAAAGAACCTATGGTGATGGGGCACCTGGCTCAGTGGGTTAAGCGTCCCACTCTTGATTTCAGCCCAGGTCATAATCCCAGGGTCCTGGTATCTAGCCCAGTGTCTGGCTCCACACTCAGTGTGAAGCCTGCTTAAGATTCATATTCTCTCTCTCTCTCTCTCTCTGCTACCCCCCCACCTCCCCCACCCCCATCTAAACAAAACAAAAAACAGACCATAAACACCTGTGAAGGCTTTCAGTTATGGAATAAGTCATGGGATGAGGATGAAAGGCACAGCATAGGGAATATAGTCCATGGCGCTGTAATAGCCTTGTATGGTGATACATGATGGGTGTGCTTGTGAGCAGAGCATAACGTATAGACTAGTGGAATCACTGTTTTACACCTGAAACTGATACAACATTGCATATTAACTATAATGAGTTAAAACAAAAAACTGTGTTGCTAAAGCTGTTCAAGAAGTGATTGTGTTCTCCCCCTTGATTCCCAAATGTCTGTTTTAAAAAGTCAGGGGCGCCTGGGTGGCTCAGTCAGTTAAGCATCTGACTTCAGCTCAGGTCATGATCTCATGGATGGCAGGTTTGAATCTCACATTGGGCTCTTTGCTGACAGCTCAGAGCCCGAAACTTGCTTCGGATTCTGTATCTGCTCCTCTCTCGCTTGTGCTGTCCTTTTCTCTCTCAAAAATAAATGAACATTAGGAAAAAATTAAAAATAGTTGCTTTTGCAAAAATAGAGAGGCTCTTGTGTTTATTTTTTTTTTTGAGAGATAAGTGTGGTTGAGAATTTTAATTTTAATGTAATTTTAGTACTTTGTGGATGCTAGTTTACCTATTTATTTACGTTTATTTTGAGAGAGTGTGAGTGTGTGAGTGGGGGAAAGGCAGAGGGAGAGGGAGAGGGAGAAAGAGGGAATCCCAAGCAGGATCCCTGCTGTGAGTCAGGAGCCCATTGGGGCTCCCACTCAGGAACTGTGAGTTGATGACCTGAGCCAAAATCAGGAGTCTGACATGCAACCGACTGAGCCACCCAGGTGCCCCTAGTTGACCTATTTCCTCATTTTCATTTTGAGTTTCAGAAATGTTTATTTCCCGTGGCTTCTACAAAATTTTTTTTTAACATTTATTTGTTTCTGAGAGAGGGAGAGGGCAAGAGGGGAAGGGGCGGGGGCGGGGGGGGGGGGAAGAAGATCCGAAGGGGGATCTGTGCTGACAGCAATGAGCCTGATGCAGGCTCCAACTCAAGAACCTTGAGATCATGACCTGAACTGAAGTGGGACACTCAACTTCCTGAGCCATCCAGGTGCCCCAGCTTCTACAGAGTTTTAGTTTAACAAGCATAGACTGAGCACTTGTGCTTGTAGTCCATGCAATGCTGGGTTTCAGGGGCTAGAAAGAATAAGATACTTGATCTGAAGAAAAAAGTACATGGAATATAGTAGCTTTCGCTTTGTTTCAGTGCCTGGGTGATATTTTTGTCTTGAACCCGGCAGTGATTCACTGTGGCAGAGGTGGATGAATACCTCTGCAGGTAAAGAGAAGGTGTGAATATGTCATGGGGTATGTATAGTATGCCTCAGGATCACGGAGGGCATTAGGCTTAGCTGGGTACTGGTACAGCCAGCCAGGGAGAGGTTCAGGGAGAGATGTTAAGGTAGACTGAGGCTAACTGTGTCTGGGGGAGACAGAAGAGGCAGGAGGGACAGCAGGAGCCAAGGCATGTAAGTGTGAAATATCCTGGTGTGTGTAGGGGAACCACAAGCTGTTTCGGATTAGAGAGGCTCAAGCGCAAGGCAGCATGGTGGTTGAGACTGAGCCTAGAGGCGTGCTGAGAGCAGTCTGTGTGCTCGAGGAGTGACCAATAATTCTTGATGTGCTTAGCTTTAGGGGCTCAGTCCTTTTAGTTAATGCCACTTAGCAGATGGTTATTCAGGATCATCATGCAAGGCTTGATGCTTAGGTTAATTTTGGGTTCTGCTCACCAGAGATCATCTTGAAATGCTTTTACCTCTGAAGTGCTTTGTGACAACAACTGTGCCCCAACACACTCCATGGGATTTAGGGCTGTTCTTAACCTTCTGACAGGTAATTAGGGTAAATCATGATAGGACTAGGAACTCTAAATAAGTCTGACTGAGCCAGTGTTGTTGTTATTACCTTCTTTAGGTCATGTATGACCAGATAATCATGAGTAGTGATGATTAAAGCACCTGGTATTATGTGATTTTTATTAAGGCATCAAATGATAGAATGAACTGTTGGAGGCAAATTAGACCCTTCTGTGTGTACATACTATTAACTGAGCAAAATGAGGGGCCTCAGTAAAGCCCAACAGTGGGGAGGGGCAGTGACATCTTGCTTGGAATCACCAAGACCTCAGTTGGAATCCTTGCTCAGTTCTGTGATCATAGGCAAACTGATTAAAACTCTCCGAGCCTCTTAGTTTATCTATAAATAGGGGCAATAAAACTCATTGCACAAGGTTGTTGGGAATTAGCTGATGTTTGTAAAGGATTCCTTGAAGTATCTGACACCTAAGTAGTATTGTTTCATATTAATAAGGTTATATATTTATATGTGGTAATTGAAAATAAAAGGTAATTATTCTCGCATAATCCCTTATTTTATGTCTCCTATGCACATAGAAAAGTTTCACCTTTCTTTGTAGAATGAATTGTGTGTTGTGAATGAGACTTTGTACTTTATATCTAGATGGATAGGTCGTAGGATCCCTAAAGATCTGTATCTAGTTGTGAAATTGTCTTGAGATACTGTTTAAAAAAAGAAATAGACTAGGAGATAAAGAACTATTAATTTCAAAGAGGGAGACAACATAGTACAAAAATGTATGAAAAATAAAGTACACAAAAGTGGCAGTTCAGAAGGAGATATCTGAAAAGCCAATTTATCTAGGAAAAGACCCTTAATCTTGGTAATTAATAGGCAGAAATTGCCACTAACAATTGTCACTTCCCTATCAGGTTGGGAAGAAAACAAGATTGATAATGTCGGCTCTTGGCAAGAGTGTGGAGGAATGAGTGCTCATATAGCTAGAGACTAAATTGGCAAAGACTTCTTGGTATGTTATTTGGCAGTCTCTCTTAGAACTTAAAATGTGAATACGTCTCAACCAAATTTCATGGAAAACCTAGTTCTTAACAGTTTTCTGCAACTTGTAAGCATAGTTTTCAATAATACTGTAAAAGATCTCCAAATCACAGATCTTGGTGAGAAGATCTCTGGGTAGGAGTCCAAAGTACTTGCAGATAAATGTTTGGGATTTATTATATCACTGATTACATTTTAATAGGTATCATATACAGGTAATCTCGATCTCTTAACCTCGTCTACTTTTCGAGCAGAGAGGATCCCTAGCTTTAATTTGACTGGGACATTTAGCAGTTAACCATTTCTGAGCTTGAGAAGGTAGATTTTTTTTTGTTAGAATTGATTTTTTTGAGAAAGAGTGAGCTAGAATGAGTGGGAGGAGGGGCAGAGAGGGGGGCAGAGGATCCAAAGTGGGTTCTTTGCTGACAGCAGAGCATCCGATGAGGGGCTTGAACTCAACCTGTGAAATCATGACCTGAGATGAGATCAGTAGTGAGATGCTTAACCAACTGAGCTATCCAGGTTCCCCTTGTATTTTTTTTTTTTTTAAAGCTCTACACCTAACATTGGGGCTTGAACTTAAGACTCCAAGATCAAGAGTTGAATGTTCCACTGACTGAGCCAACCAGGCGTTCCAGTTTTGCAGTATTTAATGGAGAATTGAAAGTAACTTAAATGTCCATCCAAAGAAAATATACTGTCTTTTTTTTAAGTTTTATTTATTTAGTTTTTGAGAGAGAGAGAGAGCACACATAAGCAGGGGAGGGAGAGAGAGAAAGAGACACAGAATCCAAAGCAGGCTCCAGGCTCTTGAGCTGTCAGCATAGAGCCTGACGTGGGGCTCGAACTCATGAGCTGTGAGATCATGACCTGAGACAAAGTCAGATGCTTAACTGACTGAGCCACCCCAGAGCCTCTATTTTATTTTTTTTTTATTTTTAAGATGTTTTTATTTCATTTTTGAAAGAGTGTGCGCTAGAGCGGGGAGGGGCAGGGAGAGACATGAAATCGGAGTAGGTTCCAGGCTCTGAACTGTCAGCACAGAGCCTGATGCAGGACTCGAATGATGAACTGTGAGATCATGACCTGAGCGGAAGTTGGATGCTTAATTGACAGAGCCACCAAGGTGCCCCTTTGAAAGTTTATTTAAAAAAATTCACTGACAGTATTTCACATTAATATGATATCCCACATTTCAGCTAGCCTTTATTTATTTATTTTTTAATTTTTTTAATGTTTATTTATTATTGACAGAGAGAGACAGAGCATGAGCATGGGAGGGGCAGAGGGAGGAGGAGACACAGAATCTGAAGCAGGCTCCAGGCTCTGAGCTGTCAGCACAGAGCTTGAAGCGGGGCTTGAACTCACAAACTTCGAGATCACGACCTGAGCCGAAGTCAGAGGCTTAACCGACTGAGCCACCCAGGCGCCCCTCAGCTAGCCTTTAAAAAACTACCATTTGCTGCGGTGCCTGGGTGGCTCAGTCAGTTAAGCATTTGACTCTTGGTTTTAGCTCACGTCATGATCTCAGTTTGTGAGTTCGAGCCCTACCTCGGACTCTGCGCTAACACCAAGGAACCTGCTCTGGATTCTCTCTCTCCCTCACACTCTGCCTCTTTCTCTCAAACACTTATACATATAAAAAAAGAAACCGGGGTTGTATCTTGCTGCTAGTGCCTATGAATGCAGGGATGACTACTGCAGTTTAGTGCCACTGCTTTGATTCATGCTAGGGCGCCAGCCACTCACTCACCATTGTTGTTGCCCCGTTTGCTTCAAGTGCAAATGTCAACAGAGTATAATTAAAATTGTTTTGACTTCTTCACCTCTTGAAAGTGTCTCAGGAACCCCCAGGAGTCCACATACTGTATGTTGAGAAGTGCTGCTGTACACTAATGTGATGTTTGACATTATTTTGATGGAGTTCTCCTGTGAATATGTATTTACATTATAACACAACAGATGGCAGAAACAAATGAGGACTTTGTGCAACTCCACAGCACATGATAGCCTTGATAGGGAGCTCTGCACAAGTCAGTTGTGAAAAACAGGTGTGGGAAGAGCAAAAAACAAAGGAAAAATCCAGGTGCATGAAGGATGGAATATTTAGTGTAAATAGGGAGCATATCCAGCATACATGTGAGCAAAATGAAGTGGGTTTGGACAATTAGGGATCCTCAGTCATGCTTTAAGTTCCTTAAGTCAAAGTGAACCCCACATGTTGGTGACTACAGGATTGTCTCCCGAAATGAACAGCCTCAGTACCTTAGTGATTCCTAAAACTTTGAAATCTAATCCTTAGAATCTCAGGGCATCGTCACAATTTCCCAGTTTCTTCTGACAGTTGAGGTGTTTTGAGGCTGGAAGCTTGTGGTGACTCATTGTGTTTGTAGTGATGACCGAGTGAAGATTCCTGCCTCTGACCTATTTCAGCCGGCTTCTCTTGCTCGAGGTAACTGTAGATTAAATTTAGGAACAAAAGTAGTTATTTTCTATCACAGGAGGGGTACTTTTCTGAGACAGTTTTTTTTTCCTGTAAGGATTTTAATATGATGAATGACCTTTTACATATTTCACCAAGTCTTTTCCATTCTGCATAATTTTTCTGTTTTGAGAAAACTCAGTAGCTTGCTATCATCTTTTTGTCATGTTTTGTTGGTCTCGGATCTTAGCAGTTTTAAATGATTGGTTTAACAAATTTTTGAGTGTTTACTACTAGGCGCTGCTTTAGGTTCTTGGGAGAGAGAATTAGATGGAATATACAAACTGAGTCATGAGCCATAGGTGTAGGTATAGGGCCATCCTGCCCACTGGAGTAGCCACTGACCACAGTGACTAAGCAATTGAAATGTACCTCGTCCGAATTCAGATAATGTGTATGTGTGAAATACATACCGGGTTTTGAAGACTTTGTTGAAAAAGATAAGTTTAAAAAATTTCATTTTCAAATAATCTGTACCCAATGTGGGGCTCAAATTTATAACCTCAAGATCAAGAGTTACATGCTCCACTGACTGAGCCAGCCAGGCATCCCCTGTTGATAATTTTTTTTAAAAAGTTTACTTATTCTGAGGTGGAGGAGTGCATGTGTGCACAAGTGGGGGAGGGGAGAGAGAAGGAGAGAGAGAATTCCAAGCAGGCTCCGCTACATCAGCTCAGAGCCTGATGTGGGTACTTGAACTCAGGAACAATGAGATCATGACCTGAGCCAAGATCAATAGTCCTGAGGCTTAACCGACTCAGCCACCCAGGTGCTCCTCATTGATAATTTTTATATTTTACTTACTGCTTTTTAGTTGAATGTGGCTACAGGGAAATTTAATATTATTTAAATTATTTAAATTTATATATTATTATATTTATATATTATTTATAAATTATATGTTATTTAATTTAATATTATGTATGTGACATGCATTTGTGGCTTGCGTTATTTCTGTCGGACAGCACAGATTTAGAGAGGAGAGATGGACAAATGTGAAGTGTGTTGAAGGCTACAGAGAAAAATAAACCCGGGTAAGGAAGAATGAAACAATTGGCAGGGGGTTGGTTTTGATTATTTCGTATCAGATGACTAGGGAAATCCTCACCAATAGGGTGATGCACGAGCAGAGGCGTACTAGAGGTAAGGGAGTGAGATGAGCAGGCAGGTAGGTGCCAAGTGGGGAAGAGTGATTTAAGCATAGGGGACAGCCAAGGCCTATGCGTTCTCATTGCCTTTAAGTCAATAAGGAGGCCATCATGGCTGGAGTAGAGCAGGAGAGCTGTAGGAGATGAGTATGCATGTTGGTGGATAGGGATGGAATGAGAGGGAGCCATGGAAAGATTTTTAGAAGAGACATTTCTTATGAGATTTATCTTTATATGTTTATTATAATCTGAAGCAGGCTCCAGGCTGCAAGCTATCAGCACAGAGCCTGACATGGGGCTTGAACCTATGACCTGGGAGATCATAACCTGAGCTGAAATCAGATGCTTAACCAACTGAGCCACCCAGGCACCCCTATTTACTTATTTCTGACAGAGAAGGAGAGAGCCCATGCGTGCACAAGCAGGGGAGGGGCAGAAAGAGACAGAGAGAGAAAAACCTCAGGCCAGTTCCACCCTTTCTGGGGAGCCTAATCCCATGACCCTGGGATCATGACCTGAGCCAAAATTAAGAGTCAGACACTTAACCAACTGAGCCATCCTGGCCCCCCTGATGAGGTTTATCTTTAAAAGGGAATTCTTAGAAGAGTTGATGGTGGAGGTGGGGATGGAATGGGATCAAAGAGACGAGTTAGGAGAAGATTATAATTGTACAAGTCAGAGATGATGGTAGTGGGCCCAGAGCTATTGAGTGAGGTATGGTGGTAGTAGTGATGAATGGTTATAGTCTGTTAGTGTTTTGTTTTTGTTTTTATAAGATAGCAAGAAAGAGAAAGTGCAAGCAAGGGAGGAGGGCAGAGGGAAGAAGAGAGAATCCTAAGCAGGCTCCATGCTCAATGCGGAGCCTGATGCAGAGTTCGATCATGACCTGAGTAGAAATCAAGAGTTGAATGCTCAACCAACTAAGCCCCAAGTGGTTAGAATGTTCTATCTTGGAGGGGGGTAGCGGGGAGCTCTACCTTGGGCAAAGTTATAGGAGCTGGATGTAGGGAGTGAATGAAGGAACCAAGGATACCTTGACAGTTTATAAACTGCTTTAGCCAAAGCACCTGGAAAAGTGAAGTTTCCACGAGCAAGATTGTGGAAACTGTATGATGAGGGATAGGGGAGACCCTGAGTTCAGTTTTGCCAGGTTAAGTTTGAGATACCTATTAGATACGTGGAGATAGGACAGTGAATAGTTAGTAAATGGAGGAAGGGGGAACCAGTGAAGGAGCCCGAGGACAGGCCCAGGAGGTAGGAGAAGAATCTTGAAAAAGTACCTGGAACTGTATACTTTACAGTAGTGTTTAAAGTACTAAGAGTCCTCAACTGTGACAAATAATGTAGAATAGGGTGAGAGTGGAGTTGGCAATGTTACCGTGATTGGTGTCCTGATAGGTAGAGTTTTGATGGAGGAGTTAAGACTGAACCCCTGAAAGTGTGTGTGTGTGTGTGTGTGTGTGTGTGTGTGTGTGTGTGAGAGAGAGAGAGAGAGAGAGAGAGAGAGAGAGAATGGAGAGATGGAGAAGAGGTAGAGACCGTGAACATGGGTAGGCTTTCAAGTAAATTGCTGTAAAGATCTCAGAGGAATGGGATTGGAGTTGGAGGGGTTGTGGTTTAAAGGGATGGCTTTAAAAACTTTCTTTCAATTTACAGGAAGGATGCACAAACAGTACAGATTATCCATAAACATCTATCTAGTTTTCCCAAATGTTAGTTTTCACTTCTCTAATTTTTCTCGAAAATCTAAGAGTAGGTTGCAGAACTACTGCCATTCACCTGTAAATACTTCAGTGCGTGTTGCCTAAAAACAAGAACATTCTAGGGGCATCTGGCTGGCTCAGTTGGTAGAGCATATAACCTTTTTTTTTTTAATTTTTAAAAAATATTTGTTTTTGAGAGACAGAGAGTGCATGAATGGGAGAGGAGCAGAGAGAAAGGGAGGCACAGAATCCTAAGCAGGCTCCAGGCTCTGAGCTGTCAGCACAGAACCTGACACAGAGCTTGAACCCACGAACCGTGAGATCATGACCTGAGCCAAAATCGGATGCTTAACTGACTGAACCACCCAGGCGCCCCTTAAAAAAATAAAATCTTAAAAAATAAAAAGAACGTTTTATTACATGACATAGTAAAATTATCAAAATAAAAAAGGTAACACTGATAAAATCTTGTTTAATCTCTAGATATTCTGCAGATTTCTCCTATTGTGTCACTAATGTCTTTTTTTCTGATCCTGGATTGAACCCAAGATAATGTATTGTATTTAGTTATGATGTTTCTTTGGTTTCTTTTAATTTTTTTAATGTTAATTTTTGTGAGTGAGAGGGAGAGAGGATCCAAAGCAGGCTCTGTGCTGACAGTAGAGAGCCCCATATGGGGCTTGAGCTTAGGAACTTTCAGATCATGATCCAAGTCGACTGAGCCAGCCAGACACCAACTTTGGTTTCTTTTTTTGTTTCTTTTCTTTATTTTTTTTCTTTTCTTTCTTCATTTGTTTATTTTGAGAGAGAGTACTAACGAGTGAGGGATGGAGAGAGAGACACAGAATTCAAAGCAGACTCCAGGCTCTGAGCTGTCAGCACAGAGCCTACGTGGGGCTCAAACCCACGAACCGTGAGATCATGATCTGAGATGAAGTTGGATGTTTACCCCACTGAGCCACCCACGTACCCCTCTTTGGTTTCTTTTCAATTCTGTAGTCCTTTGTATTTCTGTCCATGTTTTTGTTGTTGTTGTTATTGTTTGTTTTCCTTAAGACCTTCATGTTTTTGAGGAGTATAAGCTAGTCATTTTGTAGAATGTCTCTCAATATTGGTTAGTCTGATGCCCCTTCCCCCATTTTTAGAATTAGGTTAAGGGTTTTGGTGGAATACCGCAGAAGTAATTATGTCCTTAGTGCACCACATCAGGAAATAGAAGATGTTGATTTTGTTCCCCTAGTGGAAATACGTTAACTTAGACCAATTATTTAAAGTAGTGTCTGTCAGACTTCTCTAGTGTAAAACTAGTATTTTCTCCTTTGTATTAAGAATCTTGTGGGGGGTATTTTTAGACAGTGAAAAGATCCTAGTTTTCTTTATACTTTCACCAGTTTTAGTGTTCATTGATGATTCTTACCTGAAACTATAATATAGTGACTGCTATATAGTGACTTTTTAAATGTTAATTTTCCTACATTTGTTAGTTGGAGTTTTATTCTAAGGGAGAGTTTTCACCTCTTCATTTCATTTGTTCATTTACAGTAATATGGACTCATTGATTTGTATTTTACAGGTTATAGCATGTTACTATATGTTGCTCTGTTGAAGTCAGGGTTTTTAAGGTAAGAGGTATTGTATTAGTATGGTGGTGTTATGCTAAAGGCATGGTTCAGCACAGATGGAAAAATGATTTTAATAATTGAATATCCAAAATACTAGATGAAATCTTGCATGCTAGTGTAGACTTTGATTTTAGAGGAGCAGCTTTGTACTTAACTTGAAAACTTAAGTGCCCAAATGCAATAAATCTAATATCTTTGACCCTCTACTGGGGATGTCTTAGAACCAGTGAAAATCAGGTCATTCTTCATGTATAGGACACATTAAGTCTAAATTCAGATATTGTGTCCCCTGAAAATGTGTAATAACTATTGTCTACTGTACGTATCACTTATAAAAACTGTTAATCAGATGTAGGTTGTTTTTTCCATACTAGCCTAGTGTAATTTTAGCTCATGGTCCTGCATTTTTCCCAGTCTGGTAAATTTTGATGCGCTAACTCGATAGTGTGAAATTGGTAGAACATTGCCATACAGTTCTTCAGTGTTTCTGTTTAATCTTCTGTCTTTTGGTGAGTGGTGTGCACACTGAAACAAATCAAATGTAATCTTAAGCTATTTTTTTTTTTTTTACATAACATACATAGAACACTCACAGGAATTAGGTAAAACTAGTTTTTTCTATGGTAATTAAAAAGGTTGGAAGACTTAAGGGGTGCCTGACTGGCTCAGTTGGTATAGGATGTGACCTTTGATTTCAGGGATGTGCGTTCAAGACCCACCTTGGGCATAGAGCTTACTTAATGAAAATTTAAAAAACAATAAAATCTTTCAATAAAAAGGTTGGAAGATGAAAAAAGATACAATACATATGGCAAAGTTTAAACCGTAAACATGATTAAAGTGATCTTTTTCCCTTCCCCAAATGCAACCACTGTGTAGTTTCTTGTGTTTTTGGAGAAGTTTGTATACATATATAATCATTTACGAATGTACACTTTTTAGGGAAAAAACAAAACAAAACATGACTTAATTCTGGCCCTTATTGATAAGAAGTTTTAAAAAACAGGTTTTTTTTTGTTAAAGATTATATGTATATATACATATATATATATATATTTTAAAGTGAGCTACACTGAATGTGGGTCTTGAATTCAAAATGGTGAGATCAAGAGTCACATGTTCCACCGGACCAAGCCAGCCAAATGCCCCTTAAAAAGCAGTGTTTAGAGTGCTTTGGAGGCTGGGAGGATGGAAAATTGTGGTAATGCAGTATGTTCAATACTACTAAAAATAGTGGAGTCTTTTTTTTTTTTTAAAGTAAACTCTACATCTAATGTGGGGCTCGAACTCAACCCTAAGATCCAAGAGTCACGTGATCTGTGGACTGAGCCAATCTGGCACCTCCAAAATAGTGGAGTCTTGATTGAGGAACATATTTACCTATATCTGGCTTGATAATACACTAAAACTTGTTTAAAGGTCTTTGTTTACTAGTAGGATATTAACAATATGTTCAGTTTCCTTATTAGTACTTGTTACAGATCATTCTAATTTTTTTTTTTTAATTTTTTAAGGTTTATTTTTGAGAGACAGAGTGCTAGTGGGACAGGGGCAGAGACAGAGGGAGACTCCAGTCTCTAGAGCCCTACATAGGGCTCAAACTCACGAAACGTGAGATACTGACCTCAGCCGAAGTTGCACCCTAAACTGGTTGAGGCACCCAATATCATTCTAATTTTCTGAAACTTTCAGCATGTGGTTTATTTCCATCAATTATGGAAAGAAGAAATGTTTTGTGCAGTACTTAACCAAAAATAAAGAACAAAAATCCCCAAACCTCTGAAAATTTCAGAGCAGCCCTTTTAAAGAGCACGTACATAACATATTACACTAACTGGAACTAGTTCAGTGTTCTAAATTTAATTCTCTTAGTGTCCTTTTTTCCCCAAAATTGTTTAAATTTTTTTTTTAACGTTTATTTATTTTTGAGAGACATAGAGCATGAGCAGGGGAAGGGCAGAGAGAGAGAGACACACAGAATCCGAAGCAGGCTCCAGGCTCTGAGCCGTCAGCACAGAGCCTGACGCGGGGCTTGAACTCAGACCCGAGCCGAAGTCGGCCTCTTAACCAACTGAGCCACCCAAGCACCCCCCAAAACTGTTTAAAAAAATATTTTTAAATGTTTATTAGAGAGCGCACAACTAAGCATGGGGCAGAGACAAAGAGGGAGACAAGATCACAGAGAAGGAGACAGAGGATCTGAAGCAGGCTCTGCAGTGTCAGCACAGAGCCTGATGTGGGGCTTGAACTCAGGATGGGGTGAGATCATGACCTGAGCCAAAGTCAGATGCTTAAATGAGTAAGTCACCCAAGGCACCCCCCAAATTCTTTGTTTTTACAAAGAGTTGAAATATTTTCCTCTTAATCTGTGGGTTTTTTTTCCCTAATGGTGTTCTTAAACTACTACTCTGGGTTCCCAAACTGATGGTTATTTTTAAAATTAGAATTTTTACAGAAAAATCTTATTAAAGTATTCTGGGAAAGACTGAAACTTGATTTGTAAGTGTAAAGGAAGGAATTCAGGATTTTAAAGAAGGAAATTATGTTATTTATTTATTTTTTAAAGATGTTATTTAGAGTAATCGGTACACCCAGTGTGGCTGGAGCTCACCGCTCCAAGATCAAGAGTTGAATATTCTACTCACTGAGGCAGCCAGACATCCAATACTTAAACTTTTTAGTTAATTTGAAATAGTATAGCTTCTTGAAATCTGGGGATTGGTCTCAGCAAAGTTTGAGTATGTATTGTGTATCCTTGTTATTACAGTAATGAAGAAAACAGAAAAATGCTGTTAAAAGTTTTGAAAATACAGTTCTTCATTATTTGAACGAAACTTTAAAATTCCCAAGATGACATGAATCCATAGCCAATTGATAGTAAATCTGTTTCAAGAGATTGTTTTAGGATCATCTGGGTGGCTCAGTTAAGCGGTCGACTTTGTCTCAGGTCATGATGCAGTTCGTGAGCCTCGTGTCAGGCTCTGTGCTGACAGCTCTGAGCCCTGAGCCTACTTTGGATTCTGTGTCTGCTGCTCTCCCTGCCACTCCCCCACTCGCACTCTCTCTCTCTCAAAAATAAATATTAAAAAAAAATTGTTTTAAGGCTATTGGTATTTGCAGGTTTACTCGTTGGCTTATTTGCAGTTTTTCATTTCAACTTCTCTGTTGAGCCCTGCCAATGATAATCAATGTGCCCAGATGGTGGAGAGATAGAAAGGCATTGAACCTACAATTTTGAAAGAGAAGAATTAACATTTTATGGTAATTTTATTCAGTTGAAACAAATTTATATGAAACGTACATTAACATCTTTTTAGCCATTGTCCATAATTGGCAGTAACTTTAAATGCATAGCTGGACCTGGTCTTTCAGAGTGATTAGATAATTCGTAGTTTCTGGAGGAGGTGAAAGCTTTGAAGATTCTGGAAATATCTTTAGTCTACAGAATTTTAAGGTGTGTGTGTTCTAAGTACATCAGATTTGGTTCTGTTTGGTTCTTTTCATCCTATTTGTTTGGTCTCCTGTCATGACTCTGAACTTAAAGGCTCTTTAAAAGACCAAATTGCACATAAAGCATTTTTCCTGTTGCTTTTTTCTACTTGTATGAGAGTGGAGATAGAATTCTACCAGTTTTGGGGTGCCTGGGTGGTTCATTGTTTATGCGTCCGACTCTTGATTTTGGATGATCTCACGGTTCATGAGTTCGAGCCCTGCATTGGTTTTCGCGCTGACAGTGTGGAGCCTGCTTGGGATTCTCTCTCTCCCCTGCCACCCTCTGCCCCTTCCCCACTTGGGCACGATCTCTCTCTTTAAATAAATAAACTTAAAAAATTCTAGTTTTTTAGTAATTTTTTTTAATAAAGCCTTGCGAGGTCCCAAAATAGTTAGTTCTAAACATAGCAGTAAATAAATACTTAAATGATGTCCAACAGATCATTCTGTAGGGAAAGGAACTAGAATCCCACATATTTGTAAATGACATTGTATTTTTAAATTTAAGATGTGTTCGGGTTTTAATCATCGGTAGAGTATGCTAAATGTAAGTGGATGTGTATGATGTAGGACCTCTTAGAAATAAAAGGTTAAAACTTTGACCTAGGTTCTTTCCCAGCCCTTCTGAAGCCTAGGTAAAAATTAAAATGATCTGATATGTGGAGTAATGGGTGGTATGTTTGTGTTCTGGTGTGCTGCCTCCTGGCGGATAGTCTGTCTTGATAGCTTACATATTGCATTTGTTTCTACAAGTTAGTCTTGAGGCAATTAATTAAAGTGCTTGGCTGCTTAACACGTTCTTAAGTGTTTTGAAAATGCATAAGCTTTTATTTCAACATTTTTACAAGGTGTTAAAGTCTAAAGCCCAGCCCACTAAAATTTTAATGCCCTGTACAGATTGTTAACGACAGATTTAGTTTGTGATGGTTTTTCTACTAGTAAAGCTTTCAGAAGGCGTAGAGCATTTAGGAAAGGCCTGAGGGTGCAGGGGAGAAAAGGACCATTTTAAACTATTGGTGTCCAAATTATAGAGAAAAGCTGAGAGTAGGTAGATTTGCTGTGGGTGTACTTGACGGTATGTTCTGTACAAAGGTGAGAGGCTTGTATACCTGTGGTGCTCAGTGCCCCAGGTTCTTATGGTTTATGCTAAACTTTTTGGCCACTTACATTAACATGGTAAAGACGACCAAGCAACCTTTGAGAGACTATGTCCTCCTTGGATTTGGAGATGTTAGTCATAGGTAGTGTGTTTTTGTGTATCATCACACTGATATTTTTTTTAAAATGTGTTTGTTTATTTTGAGAGGGAGGCATGAGAGAGAGTATCCCAAGCAGGCTCTGGTCAGTCAGCACAGACCTCGATGCAGGGCTCAGTCTCAAGAACTGTGACATCATGACTGGAGCCAAAACCAAAAGTCAGATGCTTAACTGAGCCACCCAGGTGCCCCTGTTATTTTTAAAGATTTTATTTTTCCAAGTAATCTCCACACCTAATGTGGGGCTCCATCTCAGAACCCTGAGATTAAGAGTTGCATGCCCTACTGACTGAGCCAGCCAGGTGCCCCTAATCATGCTGATTTATAAGCATGGTTTACATCCTAGATTGTCATGACTGAGCCAGCCAGGTGCCCATGATAGGCAGTTTTAAATGTTACTTTCTAAATACGATGGCAGAAAGTGGAGCTATTGAATTTTCTAGTATTTTGGTTTAAATTTATTAAATAGATTTTACCATTACTCCTCCTGGAAATTTGTCCTCTTTTTTTCATACTGTAATTGGAAGTCTGATAATTTGGAAACATGAAATATATTAGCGAGGTTTTAAAGAAAAAAAAACTAGACTATCATAAAGCTTTTTTTTAAAGTTTTATTAAATAATCTCTACACCCAGTGTGGGGCTTAAACTCCCAACCCTGATATCAAGAGTTGCACGCTCCACCAATCGAGCCACCCTAGGTACCCCTAAAAGACTAATGCCTAATACTTCAGTATTAATTTTTCAAGCAACTATCCCATCTAAGCATATGGAGCCCTTGAAAGGACTTGCCAGCAGAAGGGAACTTCTTGAAATATCAAATTCATTATATCTTTTATCATCAGAGTTATTAGTCGTACTTATGTATCTACTAGCTGGTGGGTGAGGCTGGATGTTTTGGTTACCTTGAAATATTGTACTCTGTTTTGGTGTGACCGCCTTGGTCCTCCTTTGTGAAATGTGGATATAAACTACACAATTTCTAGTATTTTCTTCAGGAGAGTGAGATTTACATTATTATGATTATATTGAACAGTTTTCTTGAAGATCCGTGTTAAGTGGTTTTTTTCTTACACAGAAGTCAAATAGTAGACCTATAAAATTAAGGTATAAATGACATGGAAATTGGAGTTAGAATTTGAATTTGGCTTTTCATTACCTGGTTTTTGACCTTGGTTAAAAGAATCTCTTGAGACAGTTTCCTTAATCGATAACGTGGGAGTACTAATGCCTACTTAGCTTGGTTGTTAGTATGAGGACACAGTGTAAAATGTATTTCAAGTGCCCGACATGATCTTTTATCTCTTAGGAGTAACTGAATAGATGTATCTGTTATTTTAATTATCAATATTATTGAAATTAAAAAAATTGATTCTTAAATTGTGCTTGTGGTAGAAATAATCCGAAAATGATTGCCCTTCCTGGGTATCACTGACTTCAGTCTGGCTAGCTAGAAAATGCAACTTTTAGGATGCCTGGGTGTCTCTGTTAAGTGTCCAATTCTTGATCTTGACTCAAGTCATGATCTCATGGGTTCATTAGTTCGAGCCCTGTTGGAGCCCACACTAACAGTGTGGAGCCTGCCGGAGAAATTCTCCCTCTCCTCTTACCCCTCCCCCTCCCCCTCCAGCGTATGCACATTCTCTCTCTCAAAATAAATAAGTAAACTTAAAAAAATTTTTAAATGTCATATTTCATCTACAGCATCTGTTTGTATCAGAATTAGCATAAATACAAGTTTTATAGAATTTTTGGACAGTGCAGTGATTCTTTTTAAGTGAATAGTACAGATAATTTCATTAATATACATTGTTACAAGAGATTTTTGTGAGTATTCTATATTTGAAGTTATACTACAGTTATTACAGCAAAATGAATCTTGTACTGTCCACCCTAGGCAAGAGGAGACTGTTGTCTAAAGGAACAATATTAGGACTTTCTAGTGTTTGTTTCTGAAGTATGTGAAATGCTAGTCTGGTTTGAAGGTCACGTGAGCAAAAAGTACTTAAAGTTTCTTTACTCTCAGACAGTTACATGAACTTCAATCATATTTTTCATCTAAAACTTCCTTTCTTGTGTTACAAGTACTAACAAGCCTAGAGTTTCATTTTGATGGAATTTATTGTTTGCAAAGATGGTGACTTCCAGATACTAGAGAACAGAAAAAAAATGTGGAAATTTCAAAAGTAGTACAATAGAGACAGTAATATAATAAATCCTCCCTACCCATCACCTGGCTTCAAGAATCACCAGCTGATGACCAGCCTTGTTGGATATCAATACCTCTGATGATTTCTGAAGCAAATTCAAGATAGCAAGTATATTATATCCCTCAGTTCTTCAGATTGCATCTTTAAAAGACAAGGACTTAAAAAAAAATAGACAATACCATAATTAAAAAAACAATGGCACTAATTTCACTGATAATGAATAGTTCTATTTTTCCCAGTTGTCTGTGTGTGTGTGTGTGTGTGTGTTTCTTTCTTTCTTTTTTTTTTTTTTCAATATGCTCCACGCCCAAGAGAGGCTTAAACTCCACACCCTGAGATTGTCTCATGCTCTACTGACTGAGCCAGCCAGGTGCCCCTTAAGTTTCCAATCTGATTTTATTTTACTTTTTTAATGTAAGCTGTAGGCTTAAGATGGGGCTTGAACTCAAGACCCTGAGATCAAGCATCACATGCTTTATTGACTGAGCCAGTCAGGTGCCCTCTAAATACTTTTTTAGGAATTTATTTGAATAGAATGTAAGTTCTATGCATTCGTGATTGGTTGGTATGTCTTTGGGTTTTTTTTCTTTTTCTTTCTTTTCTTTTTTTTTTTTAAATGTCTAGGTTTCCCATCTTTTTTCTTTGCAATTTGTTAGAAAACTTAGATATCTGTTCTGGGGAGTTTTCCAGGGTCTTGATTTGCTGATGTGGTATCTTTTAACATGTACCTCTGTCTGCAGAGGACACCATAGGTCTAGAGAATTGATCATACTCTGTTTGCCTTTTTTTTCTTTTTAATTGGCAAATATGTCCTAGGCAGGACGTGAGAACGTTTTAGTATCTTGGCCAAGTTTTATTTGTTTAAAGGAATAACAATTTCAAATAGTTTTTTCCTGTGAGTTCAAGTATATAGTTGAGGAAGCATGTTCCATTGAAGTGAAACAGATTCTTCAACGTATTCTTTCTTAATATAAACATATATGTATATTTTTTTGTCTAACCAGAAAGAAAAGTAGCTTATTAAGCAGGGAAAAATTAGCCACAATCAACTTGGCAAGGTAGCATTGCGTTTATATTATTTGTTGTTTATACTGCCTGCTGAGAGAAAGGTTGATTATCTGCAAAGTTGAGTGTGGTTATATCTTTGGAGAAAAGCAAGAATTAGGTTGCCTACCTAGGGCAAGGAATGTCAGACCAAGATACTTGGATGAAACTTACCTACCTTCTTCATTTTCTTGCTACATAAGAATTCTTTTTTTTAAATTTATTTTGAGAGAGTGCACGTGCGCTCGAGAGCAGGGGAGGGGTAGAGAGAGAGGGAGGGAGAGAATCCTAAGCGGGCTCTGTGTTATCAGTGCGGAACTCAGTGTGGGGCTCAAACTCAGTAACCGTGACATCATAACCTGAGCCAGAATCAAGAGTCTGATGCTTAACATACTGAGCCACCCAGGTGCCCTGGATTGTTGTAGTTTCTAAAGTTCATGAGTAGGTGATAGAACTCAATAACGGTAAACTTTAACTTTTCCACATGAAAAAAACCCAAAAAACAAAATCCAAGATTTTATGATTTACCTTAGATAAGGACCACATCCAGTTAGCAGTAATGTAAAATAAAAAGTGTTATTAATGTAGAGGAGTGTCTGGATGGCTCAGCCAGTTAAGCGTCCAACTGGAGCTCTACCTCAGATCATGATCCTGCAGTTCACAAGTTCGAGCCCCTTGTCGGGCTCTGTGCTGACAGCTCAGAGCCTGCAGCTTGTTCAGATTCTGTGTCTCCTTCTCTCTTTGCTCTTCCCCTGTTCACTCTCTTGTGTCTCTCTCTCTCAAAAATAAATACTAAAAAAAAAGCATTAATGTAGAGATATCATATGTTCAAAAAACAGCACTTTTTTTTTTTTTTTTTTTTTTAATATAGCTCTTAAAAGTTTAATCACTCTGGATCAGTCAGTGGAGCCTGTGACTCTCCATCTTGGGGTCATGAATTCAAGCCCCACATTGAGGGTACAATTTACTTTGAACAAAAAAAAATTTTTTAGTCACCTTAAAACACCTCTTCTTGCAGATAGAGTTAGAGTTCACTTAGTGTTGGTGACTTTTAAGTGAGGAATAAGTAATCCATATGATTTGTTTCTTGATCCTTAAATTACATTGACAAGCAAAATTTGATTAATTAGTTTCACCTTTGAGTATCAAATATACCAAGTTTTAAAACAGCTCAGTCTAACTGGAAGATGTAAAGTGTATATGTATGCAATTTTAAGGTTTTTGTTAGCCACAGAAGTAAAAAGTAACTATTAATATTAGTATTTTATATGAACCAATATACCTACATTTTTAATATTTTAACATGTGATCAGTATTAAAAATTGTTGAGAAATTTTATATTTTCTGTACTAAATCTTCAAGATCTGTTACATTTTATACTCCTAGAACAATTCAAACAGGATTCGGCACATTTCAAGCCTCATGTGGCTAGTGGCTACTCCATTGGACAGAGTTGTTTTAAGACCTACAGCTTTTAAAATAACTTTTTAAAAATGAGTCTTGCTGGAAAAAATGCATTGGTATTTATAAAATTAGTTTAACTGTGGAAAAATATGGGAATGATTAATTTCCAGCGTGACTCAGACATATTATAGGTTTTGTATCTAAGTATTCCCTTGTGATCACCCTAATTTTCAAGAAAGATATGTATAATAGTCTTTGTGTTAATGTTGTATTTAGAGTTATACAGGCCATGAGCTTTTTGTTTAAATAGTAACTCCCTAATGTTCAACTGCATATGTTTCTATGGTTGGTTGAAATACGGGTGGTGACTTTTTGGTTAAAGGCTTGTTTTCAGATTAAGTCAGTTACAAACGCTACAGAAATCTTTGGTCATTCAGGAATGAAGGATCAGTACATCTATTTTTCAAATACTGTTCTGTCATAGTGCTTTGCATGTATCTTAAAGAAGCGTAAGAACTTTGTATTCCTCTATTGATGGGACATTGTCTCCTATGAGCAGTGCGTACTCATAAGCATTAGTAGTAAGAGACATTCACCTTTTCTTGGACCCCACCAAGTATATGGACCCTATCCATATACTTAGGGCTATGAGACTGTTTTACATAGATGAAGATGATAAGGTGTGCAACTTTGTATTATTATTATTATTATTATTTTAGAGAGAGAGAAAGAGAATCTTAAGCAGGCTCAGTGCGAAGCTGGATGTGACTTTGTTAAAAAAATGTCTTTAAATGTTTATTTTTGAGAGAGAGAGACACACACGCACACAAACAGAGCATGAATGGGGGGAGGGGCAGAGAGAGAGGGAGACACAGAATCTGAAACAGGCTCCGGGCTGTGAGCTGTCAGCACAGAGCCCCCCCTATGTGGGGCTTGAATTCACAAACCGTGAGATCATGACCTGAGCCGAAGTCGGACGCTTAACCGACTGAGCCACCCAGGTGCCCCTGGATGTGACTCTTGATCCCACAACCTTGGGATCATGACCTGAGCTGAAATCGAGTTGGATGCTCAGCTGACTGAGCCACCCTATTTTATTTTACTATTTTAAAGTTTATTTTGAGAGAGAGAGAGAGAGAGACAGAGAGAACATGAGTGTGCAAGCAAGGGAGGGGCAGAAAGAGAATCCCAAGCCACCCAGGTACCCCAAAGCATACAACTTTAAAACCTGAAGGCACCTCTTTTATTTAAGGGGACTAAAACATGGATGTGGTTCCCATGAGGATCTGGGAGTGAGGGGGTGACAGGAGAAACACTTGAGATTTTTACTTAGAACTTTCATTTATGGTGCTGGGTGGCTCAGTTGTTTGATCGTCTAACTCCTGATACCAGCTCTGCCATGATCTCAGTAGTTGTTTAATTGAACCAGGTGTCGGTTCAGTATGGCGCTTGCTTGGGACTCTGTCTCTTTCTCTTCGCTCTCTGCTCCTCTTCCCTCTCGTGCGCTCTTTGTCCCCTGTACGTGTGTTCTCTCTCAAACTTTAGGGAAAAAAGAATTTTTATTTATTCCTTCTTTGAGCAATGTTGAGTAAATTGCAGATTATGAGCCAGGCAATTTGCTAAGCACTCGAGCATACGACAGTGAATGAGACGGAAATAATTTTGCCCTTATGGGCCTTGCCCTGTTCAGTAGAAATCAGTGGTCCCCAGAGAATCTGATTTAGGAGGTCTTCATTGGGGCCCCGGAATAATCGTTTTAAGTAAGCCCTCCTGGGGGCTAACTTATGTTAGAACGTAGTTGATTCTTAGACTACACTTGGAATCACATCTTTTTACCTTTATAGTTGAGGGGACAACATAGTTTGTCTTATTTTCCTTTCTTCCATTCAGTGTTCAGTTTACTGGGATCTGGCATCTTCTTTAACTGTTGGAGCAAATATGTTTTCCTTATAGTACTTCTGACCTGTTAATTGCATAAGTGAATTCAATTTTTGACAGCGATTCTTTTTTTTTTTTCTTCTGTTTTTAAATAGACTCCACAACCAGTGTGGAGCCCTTTCACAGAAATTCTTAACCTGAGATGTACCTGATGTACCCCTAAATCTCCATGTTGCTTCCCTCCTTCCTTTTTTTACTGACTGTTTTTTAAGATTGTCCTAAAATATCTGATTTCTTCTGCCAGACTGTAAAATGTCGGGGGAAGAGAAAACTGGTATTACAACACTAGTTAGAACCGTTGGGATCTATAACTGGTTCCTCTTGCTTCATTTTATGTTACACTACAGGTTGGAAAAAAGGGTGTTTCCCCTTAAAGTTAGTAAGGTTTATTTTACAAAACAAAAAGAAATTGAAAATTGCCCATGATTCTACCAGCCAGAGTGTGTAATGATCCCTTTTACCTGGATCTCTGGGTTCTTCATAGTTTTCTCTATTTACAAATTTAAGGTTAGGTCTTTGAGCGTGTTACAGCTTTATATAAGGAAATAACAACAACAAAAAGAGACTCTTTGAGTTAGAGGCTACATCTCTAGTCAGATGCTTTGATAAGAGACCATCAAGTCAGTGATGAGTCAAGGTTCTGCCAGTGACCACTTTTCACCCACACGATGTATTAAACTTTTAAAAAGTTGAGGTTGACCTTTTAAAGAGCTATTTCTTAAAATTAATTCCTTACTGTATAAAATAAAAAAGGAGGTACATGTATGTAAATATTGAATACAGTTATTAATACAGGAAATTAGCAGTATTGAATTTGGCTAGGTAAATTTGCTTTTTACATATACACGGAGTTGGTTGGGCACAACGGGAATGAAAATCTGAGCTAGTACAGAGTGCCTCCAAGTGGTGAATTGAAGAGATTTAAAAATGACTGGTCCAAATGTGGACCATGTGTCCCACTTCTTTGAATAAGAAAACAAGGCAAAGAGAAACCTATTCATATTAGACTTGGTTTTCTCTTCCTGCCTTCTGCTGTGGTTAGCCCATTAGATTGTGATTAGAGCCTCAGTCTCCTTATGAAGTGGGGAAATTAGTGATTCCCTTGATTTGTGTAACTATTGATGGAAAGGGGCGTGACGAGACTTTTGGGAGAAATAAGAAAGTGTACATTCAGGACCTGTAGGTAGTTTGGACAGAAGGTTGCAGGTCTTAATACATTTTTGTTTCTCGCATTAGGACTTGGAAATGACCAGCTTCAGAAGTGCTTGGGTGCCTGTGTATATAGTTGTCCTGGGCAGTTGAGTTCGCCAAGTTTTCAGCATTGTTGCCTTCCTTTCTTGTTATTAACACATAACCTTATCGTTTTAATGTCAATATTGAGTCTCGACATGTAGATGATCATCGTATGGTTTAAAGCTGTAGGGTAGAGTGAAAATTTTGTAGGATTAACCTGTATTTGACTTTTAGGGTTTAACAAAAACTACAGCCTGTAATTTTTCTGAAGTAATTTGATGTGGTTACATTATTGGTTGGATTATAAGTGAAATCAATAAGATGGAATGTAGTGTAGTTAAGAGGCTAGGCTCTGGAGCTAGAATGCCCAGAGATGGGTTCTGACCCTGCTATACATCAGCAGTGTGTTTTCAGACAAGTTAAACTTGTGCTGTTGTTTCCTAATCGATAAAATGCTGTGAGGGTAGAATGAGGTAGCAGACATGGTCTTATGCAGTGTGTGCTGCTATAACAAAATACCACAGACAGCGGGGCTTAAGCAACAGACTTTATTGATCACAGTTCTAGAGCCTGGGAAACCCTCAAGGTGCAGGCAATTCTTTCTATTCTTGATAAGGGCCTGCTCTTCCTGGTCTGTGGAGAGACAGCTTCTTGCTGTGGCTCACATGGCCTCTCCTCAGCATGCCAGTGGAGAGACCACTGGTCTTTCTTTTTGCAAAGATAGTAATCCTGGGGTGCCCAACTGGCTCATTCGGAAGGTAACACGACTCTTGATCTTGGGATTGTGAGTTCTGTCTCGGGGTTGTGACTGTGAGCCCTGCATTGGGGGTAGAGATTACTTAAAAAGGAAGGAAGGAAGGAAGGAAGGAAAGAAGGAAGGAAGGAATTCTTGAAAGAAAAAAAAAGAAAAAGCTCGTACTTCCATTATGGGGGCTTCACCCTCGTGACCTCATCTAATCCTAAGTACTTTTCAAAGGCCCCATTTCATAATAGCATTACAAGGGAGATGAGGGCTGCAACATAGGAATTTTGGGAGGTGGGGGGGTGCAGGAACACAAGCATACTGTCCGTAACAGATATAAAACACTTTCTTGTTTATGTTCCCTTTTTTTGCTGTTGTGAGAAGAGCAGGTGAGTGGGAGGGGGCGGGGGCCAAAGATAGAGGGAGAGAGACAGTCGTCCTAGGCAGGCTCCCTGCTGTCAGCTTGGACCCCAAAGGTGGGCTTGATCTCAGACTGTCAGATGGTAACTTGAGCCTAAATCAAGAGTCAGACACTTAACCGAATGAGCCACCTAGGCCCCCTCTTGATGATATTCTTACCTGCTGTCAGATTTTACAGTGGAAGAAAAGATGCAAATATCAAAGACACTTGGCAACAAGCTAGTAATCTAAAATTTGAATCGAAAGTAATCAGCATGAACACATGGTTAATTTCTCTTTCAAACAAAATGTATATATATTTTCCATCTGTGGCCTAAGAGCAATGACCAACCCAATAATAATGAGCATTCTAGTGACTAGATTGTGTCTCAGTGTATTATTTCTGACTGAAAGGGACTAGCACTTTATATAAAAAAAAGCTGATCGCAGATGGGGCTAGGAACTGTGCCAGCTGATCCTGGATTATCGTGTTGTAACAGAAAGCAAAGGAGTTCTCCTAGATTATTGGAGTCATGTTACGAGATGCAGGAGTCAGTATGAAGAAGCTCGCACTGACTGACTAGAGATGGAGCATTTGGAGCATCAGAAGGAATTAATGTAGTGGATTGATACACCCAGAATATCCATGACTCTGAATTTATGACACTGAAAAGAAATAAATATTTGGTCCTCTTTGGACAAAGCCAGAGCACCAACTTCTCATTCTGAAGAGTTTGAAATAAGAGTGTCTTTTAACTCCTGTAAAAAGAGCTGGGGATGAGGATTTGCATGAAGCTTATTTGTTTTGGACATGATTTTAGGAACCCAGAGTGAGGGAATGGGGAAACTATAGTGGGGAATTAGGAAAAGCCAATGAGAGGTGCTTTATTGAGGTTGCCATAAGGAAGTGGGACCTTAGAGAAATGTACAGAAGGACTTGCAGATGAAGAGAGGCATTCGGGTCC
Source organism: Paguma larvata (assembly GCA_030068075.1). Lineage (NCBI taxonomy): Eukaryota > Metazoa > Chordata > Mammalia > Carnivora > Viverridae > Paguma > Paguma larvata. The sequence continues at coordinate 51,803,184 of CM057834.1, read as the reverse complement.
TGGCTAGTTCCCTTCCCTTGCAAACTGTGGATTGTCTTGAAGGTTTCATCTCCTTTGATTTCAGGCTGCTCTGCTCTTCTGAGGCTTTGGAGAAAGTCCTGAGGTAAAGCAGAGATGCCTGGATGTGTGCTGAGGAGTGGAAGTAGGCAGAGGAAACCTCACTGTGCCTAGGCTTGTTTGCCATAGCTGTTGGTGAAATCAGATGCAAGTGAGGGGATGTGATAAGGGGCACAAACGCATCTGCTGCAGAAGGGAAAGAATCAATTATTTATCCTGCCTTCACTGTACCTACTGTGCTTCAGAGTATTCAAATATTTGACGAAAGTTCTTTTTTTTTTTAATAACTAAGTTTTTTTTTTTGTTTTTTGTTTTGAATGGCGTTACTTTGCGGGGAGTGGGAAGAGGGAAAGGGAGGATTGGAAGCGAGCTCTGCGCTAACAGAGAGCCTGATGTGGGGGCTCAAACTCATGAACCAGCAGATTATAGCTTGAGCCCAAGTCATATGCTTAAGTGACTGAGCCACCAAGGCGCCCCAAGAGAAAGTTATTTATTTTGTATACTGATTGATCAATTCATTTATCATTCATTTATTCATTCTTTTTTAACATTTTTATTTATTTTTGAGAGACATAGAGACAGAGCGTGAGCAGGGGAAGGGCAGAGAGAGAGGGAGATACAGAATCCGAAGCAGGCTCCAGGCTCAGAGCCATCAGCACAGAGCCCGATGCGGGGCTCGAACTCAGACTCACAGAAGTAAGATCATGACCTGAGCTGATGTCGGCTGCTTAGGCCACTTAACCGACGCAAGTGAAACCCTTGAGGGGCAGAGGGAGAGGGGGAGAGAGAGAGCGAGAGCGAGAGCTAGGGGGAGAGAGAGAGAGAGAGAGAGCGAGAGCTAGCGCGAGCTTGAGCGCAAGCGAAACAGGGCTCGAGCCCACCCAGTGGCCTCGAACTCAAGAATCATGAGATCATGACCTGAGTGAAGTCAGGTGCTTAACTACTGAGCCACTCAGGCCCCCAACCAAGTTGTTCTTAATAGAAGAACTTGAGCTAAATTAAAATAGAGAAGGAATGATAAAATGAGAAAGTCAGTTTCAACCTTGAATGAACTAACGGATTTAGCTAGTGATCATTCATGATTGCAGCATCACAGGAAGACAGCTAGAGATAACACATCTCCGTGTTGAAGTAAGAAAACACTGCTCGTGGTATATTATTGTCTCTCTCCAAACAAACAACAAAAAAACCTCCAAATCGAATCTTCAGATCTAATTACCACATTTACAGGGGACAGAGGAGAATATTAAACAGCATCAAGGGGGTGTAATTAGCAAAATCCAGGCAGTGAAGAAACTATAGGACAAATGACACGGTTTGGATTTTTTCTTCCCAAATAAGTTGCAAGGGAGAAAAAAAAGGAAACATTGATTATGAAACGAGAATCGTAATCAGACAAATGCAGTGTATAACCCTTTTGGGATACTGATTGAACAAACTTAATTTTTTTTTTTAATTGAAAAAGAGCTGTGACTAGATACTTAATATTAAATTTTGTTGATTTAAGGATTGATAATTGTATTTTGCCTACTTAACCATTTTAATAGAGAGATGAATATTCATAAATAAAAGGCCTAAGAATGACAAATTTGGTGTGATGCGTACATTCCAGGAGGCAGGCATTGGGAGAGAAGGGTGAGAAGCTTCATTTGCTTGTTCTAATTATTTGGGCAGTGAATTCCTAGATGTTTTATGCTTTATAATATAAAAATATTACACATTGTATATGAAATTCAACATACTAAACAGTTACTGAAAATGACACAAAAGGAATACAATGGATAAAATACAGAATGATTAATCATGCAAGATTTATGACCTATCTATCAAATAAATGGCAAAAAGAATTCACACATGTGTACATCTGGTTGGGATCTTTTCTTTCCTTCTCTGCCCCTCCCCTTCCCTCCCCTCCCAAGCCTCCACACCCAATATGGGGCTTGAACTCACAACCCTAGATTCATGACTAGCATGCTGTACGGACTGATCTAGCCACGTGCCCCTCATCGGGATCCCGATATGAATAAGCCAACTGTACAAAGATATTTATAAAGCAACTGGAAGTAGAGTGGATATATGCTGTCAAGGAATTTTTGTTAATCACTGTGAGGAGCAATGATGGCTTATAGTTTTTTGTTTTTTTTTTAGGTTTTAAATATTTTATTTTTAAGCAGTCTCTATACTCAAACTTACAACCCCAAAATAAAGAGTTGTGTGCTCTACCGACTGAGCCCCTCAGCCATCCCTGAAGATTTTATTTTGAAGTAATTTCTACACTCCATATGGGGCTCAAACTTAAAACCCCGAGATCAAGAGTTGTGTGTTCTAAAGACTGAGTCAGCCAGGTGTCCTAGTTTTATAATTATTTAAATTTTTTCAATGTTTTATTTATTTTGAAAGAACACACGACAATGGGGAGAGAGGCAGGGAGAGAAAGAGGGGGACACAGAATCTGAAGCGGGCTCTGAGCTGTCAGCACAGAGTCCAGTGCAGGGCTGGAACTCACAAACTGTGGGATCGTGACCTGAGCTGATGTCGAATGCTTAATGGACTGAGCCACCACCGTGCCCCTATAGTTATTTTTAAACAAAAGTCCTATTATAGCTGTTTATACTGATGCACTTCTGCATGGCAGGCCGTGTAAGTGGAACTCACAGTGGAACTGGTCTGAGTATAGATAAACAAGATAAGATGATCGTACTTAATAAGTGAACCTGGTATGGGCATAAAGAGGTTTATATATTTGTAGTTTGGTGTAATTTTGAAAATTGTTACAAAATCAGTTTAAATCAGTTGTGTTGATTACTAAGGATCTTGAAGATGCTGTTTGGAATCTGTGAGAGCTTTTCTATTGCTCTTTTATTCTGTAATTAAACTTGCTTCTAATAAGTAGTATTTTTTTTCCTAATAAAGAGTATTGAATTGTCATTATAACTAATATTTCAAGCACAGTAACAGTTTTGAAGATTTTTATCTGTTAGCTGAGAACTTAAACTTCACCTCATTTTTCCTTGTGGGGGAAACCTTTAAATTCTCTAAGATAAAATAAATTCTGTTGAAGCATTTTTTTTAAAAACAATAGTTGATTAAATCCATGTTTTTCTGCTTCTCTCCTTATGAGCTGTAAGAAAATGGTTGGAAATGCTAGTAGTTTCTGGTTTGCAGATCTGTGAGTCTTGTGTTTTTCTTCCCTATGTATAGAGTATAACAAATTTTAATTTAACTATCAGTTGATTGCTTCTCAGGTACCAAGCACTGTTCTAAGTTCTGAGAAGGAGATGGCCTAATTAGTCTCTGTTCTCAAGGTGTGTGTTTCCTATTGTTATTTAGGTATACATCAGATGGAGACAGAACACCAACTTAATTTGCTTCCTGATAGTTAAACTGAATTTATGAGATTAGGCAATCAGATGGTAGAAGTGTATCAATATCTGTTTTTTTGACTCTTAACTATTTAGGTTCAAACCCAAATATAATGTTAAAAGCTGGGATGGGAGATGAATGAAGCAAGTGATTGTATTTTTTCTTTCTTTCTCTCTCTCCCTCTCTCTCCCCCTCTTTCCCCCTCTCTCCTCCCCTTCCCCCCCTCTTTCCATGAATGAACTTGCCGGGGTGCCTGCGTGGCTAAGTCGGTTAAGTGTCCGACTTCTGCTCAGGTCAGGATCTCATGGTTGGTGAATTTGAGCCCTGCATGGGCGCTGTGCTGACAGCTCAGAGTCTGGAGCCTGCTTCGCAGTCTGTGTGTCTCCCTCTCTCTCTGCCCTTGTCTGCTCACATTCTGTGTGTGTCTCTCTTAAAAATAAACATTAAAAAATTAGAAAAAAAAACTTGATTTACTTTATTATTTTTTCATAAAATTTAAACTTGTTTTATTTATTTGTTGGTTTAAAGTGATCTCTGCATAGATCGTGGGGCTCAGAGTCATGACTCAGAGTTGCATGTTCTACCAACTGAACTAGCCAGATGCCCCCTGGATTTACTTGTATTATTAGGGAAAATCTAAAAACCTAATACTGAGCCAAAAAAAAAAATCACTCGGAAAACTTACATACAGCAAATTTATCTATAAAAAATTTAGAATGCTTCATGAATTTCCATGTCATCCTTGTGCAGGGGCTATGTTAATTGCTCTATTTCAGTTTTAGTGTATGTGCTGCCGAAGGGAGCACGCAAGTGATAAGGATTTGTATACATCCGACTTGATAAATACAGTGGGGTGGGATGGATTTTCTCAAGTACTTCCTAGGTCAGAAGTTTGTGTTTATGTACTGGATCGTGAGAATTCATACCTTTGCTGGGACTCTTGTAATCTTGAGCCTTTTGACTCTTAAACTGATAGGAGGGGAACATGGGGTTAGGACCAGAGGAGAAACTGCAGAGTTTTAGATAAGTTACTGATAAGTGGGAAAGAACAACTCTAGATGTGAGAACAGTAATTGTATGAAAATAATCCTGATGTTTGTCTAAAATGAAACTTGAGAGAATCAGATAATGGAAACTGGACAGCTGTTGAGGAAAAAGAAGTATTTTGGAGTAACTACCAATAAGTAAATGGGCACTGGATACACATTTGGAAAGGATCCACTGAGAAAACAAGGCTAATGGATTACTTCTAATGTACAAAAGATGGTATTCTATTTAAAGAATTTCTTGGAAGCCCTGTGAGATACATATTTGTTTTTGTGATAAGAATAATCACCTACTAGTTGACCTAAACTCTGTATGTACACTTACAGGTGTACTTTTGGAGAAGATTTTCAGTAATAGGTATACCCATGAAAGAGTCTGTTGGGGATGAATACTTAGTTACTTAAAACTGTGCTACTAATTCTTTTTTTTTTTTTTTTAATTTTTTAATGTTTTTATTTATTTTTGAGAGCAGGAGAGACAAAGCATGAGTTGGGGAGGGGCAGAGAGAGAGAGAGAGGGAGACACAGAATCTGAGGCAGGCTCCAGACTCTGAGCCATCAGCACAGAGCCCGATGCGGGGCTCGAACTCACAGACTGTGAGATCATGACCTGAGCTGAAGTCGGCCGCTTAACCAACTGAGCCACCCAGGCGCCCCTGTGCTACTAATTCTTAATGTCAGACGCTTGAAGAAAACTTAGTACTTGCATATGTGTACTTGGATATGTGTAGTAAATCTTACTTTCTTGGTTACCCAGGGTAAACGATTACATGATGTTGAGTAATTTTTCTGCTACCTAAAGCAATATATAGCAATTGTATAATCTGTGTATTACACATCTTAGTAGAGTATATTTTTAAAAACTTTTATGGGAAATATAAAATGTATATATATAGAAGCAGAGATAGAGTATGTGTCTTGGAGCTTTAACAATTAGTAGCATATGAGTTACTATGAAAGAAATCCTAGGCTTAGCATTTCATGTGCAAATTCTGAGACTAAGGTAGTAGTTGAAATTTATTTCTCTTAAATTAACTTTCTGTCTTAACCATCTCTATGGTGTATTGTCCCTGATGATTCTGCTTTGCTTTATGGTCCCATAAAAATAATTTAAAACTGCTTTTTTCTCCCTCCTTAGTTTATAAACAGGATGTACCTGAGTTGGGTTAACCTATATGTTCTTTATAGTTCCCTAAGGGATAGGAGGTATCTGGCATTTGTTTGCTTTCATGCTTTGAGGGGAATGCAAGAGACAAAGGACTAGGTTATAGATCTGATGGTGTGTTTTGCTGTGGTACTTCAAAATAAGTGGATTATTTGACCACTTGAAGGGAAACGTCTAATTTTAGAAGTTAAGTAATTTAAATCATTTTACTTGATATGTTAAACCCAGTTGCTAATCTTTTTTTTTTTTTTAAATACCTAATTGACTATAAATTCCTTTTGCTTCTAAGGGGGTAATTTTGTGTGTGGCACCTGATTAATATTTCTTCCTTCCTCCCTCTGACAGCATTGAAGAAGGGGTAGAAGAAGAGAGGGTATATACATTATTGTAAATATTGTATATTGTATATAATCAATATTATGTGACCTATGTTTTTATATATGTGGGCATTTGAACTGAGGTCGGGGATTTTTTTTTTAGTATTGAAATAGGAAAATTTAATGAATCAGAGTGGTTAATAATAATTATACATACAGTGAGATAAGCAATATCCAAACACTTTACGCACAGATATAATACCAAAGAGTTGAATGGATGACACAAAGATTCATATATGTAAGATGCTGAGACATTTACAGTTATATTAGGTGTCAAGAAAATCATCATAGTAATGAAGTATTTTGTATAAATAATAAATACAAAGAATGCTGAATAACTCTAATAGCAAGTTTGAGTAGGTAAGGAGACAAATTGACAGCATTTTTGATGAATAAAGACAGGATGCACATTTCCAAATGGCACCCAAAATTACTTCACTTGGAAAGGTTTTAGGCCTAATAAAAATTCCATAAACTTTATGAAAGCAGAAATCTTAAACATATTTTTGAGCATTATGCAATGACATTAGAAACCATCAATTTAAGTGTAATCAAAAAGTAATATCTAGCTAAATGCATATTTCATTTAAGATCTTTTATATAACTGCTAGGTAGAAAATTGAAACTTTTTTTCTTACATTTTTATTTTAATTTGAGTTAACATACAGTAGTAAGTTCAGGGATTTTAATGTCTTTTGTACCATGGAGTCCTTTGGTAGCCTGAAACTTAAGGATCTCTTAGGATGTTTTTTGAAAGATAAAAATAGGATAATAGGAATTTAATTATTTTGAAATACATTTAGCAAAATGTTAAAACTCATAGTTACCATATGTACCTAACATAGTAAGTTCTAGCAAGCCATCTAAATTTCACAGTAATGGGTGTAGATGATAAAGGTCTGCAATAAATTATAGTGATAAATCTCTGTTAGGGGATAGTGAAAAAATAAATAAGTGGTTTTTACTCCCCCTCTACCCATCCAGATTCCCTCAGTCTATCTCTGGACCCCTTGACTGTGATCTCAGATTGAGAACATTTGTAGTATGGCTCTGTTTGTGTCCTGCTATGCTTAATTTGAGGCCAGAAGGTTTGAATTTAGAATATATTTTTCACATATTATATAATTTTAAGGCTTTTTAAAAAAATGTATATTTTAGAGAGAGAGTGCAAGCAGGGGAAGGGTAGGAAGAGGGAGTCAGAGGATCTGAAGTAGGCTCTGCCCCGAGAGCAGGGAGTCCTTTATAGGGCTTGAACTCAAAAACTGACATCATGACCTGAGTGAGTCACTTAACTGACTGAGCTACCCAGTGCCCCATAAGTTTAAAAAAAATTTTTTTTTAATGTTTGTTTATTCTTGAGAGAGACAGAGACCCAGCACAAGCAGGAGAGGGGCAGAGAGAGAGGAAGACAGAATCTGAAGCAGGCTCCAGGCTCTCGCCTGGAGGCACAGAGTGCTTTGTGGGCCTTGAACTCCCCAACTGGGGCTCAGACTCCCCAACTGTGAGATCATGACCTGAACTGAAGTTGGAAACCTACTGAACCACCCAGGCGCCCCAGTGTGGCTTTTAAAATAAGCTGTAGGGGCGCCTGGGTGGCTCAGTCGGTTGAGGGGCCGACTTGAGCTCAGGTCATGATCTCACAGTCTGTGGGTTCAAGCCCTGCGTCGGGCTCTGTGCTGAGAGCTCAGAGCCTGGAGCCTGCTTCTGATTCTGTGTCTCCCTCTCTCTCTGCCCTTCTGCTCACATTCTGTCTCTATGTCTCAAAAATAAATAAATGTTAAAAAAAAAAAAAATAAGCTGTAATAATCCAGTGATGGCTAGATCTCCAAATGGTCTCAGTAAGCATCCTGTGATTAACTTTGTCTCCTTTTTCCTTCGCTGGCTGTGTTTTCTTATTATGTATTGGTTTGTAGTTAATGGAAATACTTTAAGTAATTTCAAAGCATCCATGGTGGCTATTAATGTCTTTGGCTTTCATATTCTTTTTTCTTTTATAAAACATTTTAATTCTTCTGCAGGATCCGGAAACTTCAGATAAGGAATATTCCGCCTCACTTACAGTGGGAGGTAAGAATTTCTATATTTAAAGTTAAGATTTCTGTATTTAAGTTTACTGTTTTAGTTTTTTGAAAGGTTTTTCTCCTTCCCACAACACTGCGTTGTGCTAAAACACAAAATTCTTCTCTTGTCTGTGTCTTGTTATGGGCTTTTCTCTGTAGGAGCATAGTATCTCTCTTAAAAAATCTGCTCTTTAAAGAAAAAAAAATCTGCTCTTTGATGTATGTTAACGGGAGAGTTTTCCTCATTCAGTCTCATCCTAACAGACTCTTGTTTGGCATCTTTCTGACGAGTTCGCTAGGTAGATTTAAATATGAAGTTCCCTCCTTGGCACATTTTTTAAAAGAAACCTACCTGCTATCTGTGCTTTATTTTAAAATGTGAACTCAGCTTTCTTTTGCTCAGATGGTGGCACTGTAGTAGCTGTGTATAAACAAACTATTTAGAACAGTTGAATAGCTAGTGTCCGTAATTTCCAAAGCATAATAATGACATCATGGTGAGAATTTGAGCTACCAGTGGTTGAAGAAATAAAAGAAAATGTCTTTTGACTCTTTCCTAATTATGGAACCTGAAAGTTCTTAAAACTTACTTCAGAGAGATGCTGCAGGGAAAACTTCTCAGCTTTTACGTATTTTTAATATAAAAACCAGGAGTAACTAGCTTTGTGTGTTTAATATTAGTTTTTTAACCTGAAATTTGAAGAGTCAGTCACTAAACCAGAACCTTCACCAAAATGCAAAGGATGGTTGAAAAGTTTCTTTGGTGGCGAATTAAGGTGTGTTGATCTGAGGTATGATTCACCCAGCGTCCCACTTGGTAACAAATCATTTATGCTCATAATATATTATACAGCTTTTATTTTCAGAACAATATTATTGAGTTTAAACTTTGCTGGAGGAGTTGGTTCTTTGGTATATACTGAATATTTTCCAAGTTATATAATGTATAGAAGATGTATTTTTGTAGATGGAAACAGTGACTTTTAAGATTAAACCTAATGCATTTTCCTGTTTTAGATTAACATTTGTTTAGGAACTTCAGTAGCTTGGAGAATGGGTACCCAAATCAAGTGTTGTGGTAATCAAGATTACTGATTGGATCCCCTTATTTTAACATGGGCCATGTTAAATATGATTTTCTGTTTGAGAACTAAATCTAGTGTAGCTTTTGATGAAATCATCAAATGGTAGTAGCCGATTTTAAGTAAGTGAATTATTGGAGTACTAGCATATCATCTACAGGCAAGTGGCAGTTCATTCATAAGATCTTTTCAAATTTAGATTATAGTGACTTCTGAAGCATTTACTTTATTGTATTTTTGGTGGCTTCTCAAGCTTTTAGTTTATTGTATTCATTCTCATTCTGGATAAAATGTAATTCATGAGAATAAATCTTTATTTGCCATGTCCAACTTTTTCTTTTATATTTCATTTTATTCTCCCACTAATTCTCTGAGGTAAGGTGAAATTGGAGACATTATCTCCTCTTTCAGATGGGCAAATATGGGCACACAGGATTCAAAGAATTAAGTAGAAATGAATACTAAATTGTAAGAAGCTTAGAACTAGACTTGGAAACTCAACCTTTGACCTCTTGCATTTTTTTTAAACATTTGAAATACTGATGAAATCAATTTATTGAGGAATAGAATGAGCTATTGTGATGTTTCCTTTCCTTGAGGACTTGAATGAACACCATCTGTTACTTCCTTTTTGAGATGAGTCACTTTTTATAACATTTTATTTGTACACACTGAGTATGGTGGGTATCTTGTGCCAACGCCTTATCATAGGCAGTGATAATTTTGGGTTAAAAGTCCAGATTGCCTTTGTATTGGAGGGGTTCAAATCCATCATTAATCTTAGGCTCACTGATAATGGAATGGCCAGATGTTGCGTACTTCCTGATTTGATGCAATAGCAAATACACAGAAACACGGGTGAAATATTCTTACCTAAAAAAGAGATTTGACTGGATTCAATTTCAGTCTAACTTTGAATTATCAGAACTCAAGAGGATAGAGACACGACTTTAAATGATGCCATGAAGAAACAACTAGTCAAGCCCAGAATGTGAGACATTCCACAGGACAAAAGATACTGTTCTGCTAGTCAAACAATGGCATGTTAAAATGGAAGGCAACTGTTAAAGAATAAGACTTACAAGGATATCAAAAAAGCTAGTGTATACTTAGAATAAGTGATTGGTGAATCACGTTAATTATGAGCTCATGGGTTTAAACATATTTGGGTTTCAAAATGATTGGACTTATTCATATGGATACTCCCATTATTCTAGTCCCAAGAAACTTGCAGATGCTTCGAGACCGTGCCAGTGTCGTTTGGATTTTATCTCAGTAGTCTTCCTTGACTTGGGGTTCAAGAAGCCCCTGGTTCATTTTGTATGTTTTCTGCTCTAAGGACTGGACTCCTCGCTTTCTCTCAGGAGCCTGGTTCCTTGGGAAATGGTGTTGAGAGATCACAGAATGATCATGCCCTCCTGGGACCAGATTCACTGGCCTTTGCCTGATTGATCATTTTGTTTGCAACATTTATGCCCTCAATTCCTTTACCTGAAGGTATTAGTCATAGCCACTCTTCTGTGCCTGGAGGTATGTTTTTCCATTCTTAAATGTGAACATTTCTCTGTGATTTACTCTTGTTTTTTTTCCTAGAAATTCTGCTTGTTTCTACCTGTTTTTCTACTTCTTGCTTGGAAGCAAACATGCCCTGGAAGATCCTTTCATTTTAAGGTGTCTGAAGTGGAGTTTCGTTCCCTCTCAAAGCATTCCTCGGCTTTCTCTGTGAATTTTAATACTACTTAGGTCCCATGGGCTTGGCCTTGAGGTCACCCTTGTTCTCTCTCCTGTTTGCTTTCTGACCACAGGACACTAGTCTGACCACAGGACTGACCACAGGTGTGCATAGTCTCCTGTCCATCCCCCCCCCCCCCCCCCCCCCCCCAGTGCTTCCTTTGGTGTTCTTTCCTGTACCAATGGCCACCACCTTCTGGAGGATTCAGTCCCAAGTCAACCGTTAAAAAGCATCTTACCATGTATAAATGGAGAAAACGGAATGTAGGTACAACTACCCTCTGAGGTCTGACCATGAGGGCGCCTGCCTTGTGTTCTCAGGCTTTAAAGCTATCTTTAGAAGTGCCTGAGTGCTAATTTTAGGATTCAGTGTTAGTGCCAAGTTGTGAAGTTGCTCTTTCAGTTTCATAATCTGCAAATGAGTCCTGTAACTCTGCGCACGAAAACAGTTGGTCTTTTCTGTTTCAGTCTTAATAAACTACCAACAACCACAAACAGATCGTTCATGGTTGTAAACAAGAAAGGTCGTAAAGAGAGTCTTTGGTTTCAGTACTATTCACTTGCAGTCCTGGCAGATCCAAGAAGGGATAATTAGTAAATAAATCTCTTTCATTTGGGTTTCAGGCAGAGCTTCCTACATGATTACCATACTGCTTCACAGTTCAGATTGGCGATCAGGAATAAGTGTGATCCTGTGAATAAAGACTGAGAGGAAAAGAAGTTAACTACTTGGGGTAGGAGATAAGGCAATAGTTATCCAAATTCTAGTGCTTCATGAATAAACAAAGTAACTTTTACAAGGCCTATTTAAACACTATACTCTTTTTTTCTGCATGGGATTGATAGATCTTTATGTTGTAAACTCTCAGGAGCCCTCAAAATACCCATATCCTTGCTGTCTTCTGTGCTAGGTGGTACCCTAAGTGTAAGCTAAGCGGTCTGTCAGCTTAAGAATGTTGAGGGGGGTGGGCGCCTGGGTGGCTCTGTCGGTTAAGCGGCCGACTTCAGCTCAGGTCATGATCTCACGGTCTGTGAGTTTGAGCCCCGCGTTGGGCTCTGTGCTGACGGCTCATCAGAGCCTGGAGACTGCTTCGGATTCTGTGTCTCCCTCTCTCTCTGCCCTTCCCCTTCTCACACTCTGTCTCTATGTCTTTCAAAAATAAATAAACGTTAAAAAAAAAATAAAAGAATGCTGAGAGAGAGGGATCTGTGTCGTTACTACTTAGAACACTTCTTATACCAAGCACATGGTGTCTCTTCCAGTACCACTTCTCCTAGCTCTTCAACACCAACCAAGTGTGCTTCGGCTCCAGGTTAACGGATTCCTCTCCTAGGACAGCCTCCACTTCTGATGCCAGGTGCAGTGGGATGCCCAGACTACTTACACTTAGGTCTGATTGATGACAGATTTGAAGGGTCTCACCGTGGCACCTCCCCCTCCCCATTAATTCACTAGAATGACTCACAGAACTCAGGAAAGCACTTCACTTATTATTACCAGTTCATTATAAAGGATACAGCTGAATAACAGCTAAATGGAAGAAATGTATGGGGCAAGATCAGGGGAAAGGGTTGCAGAACTCCCATGCCCTCTTCAGGTGTGCCTTTCTCTCTGCATCTCCATGTGTTCAGCAGTCCAGAAGCTCTCTGAACCCATTCTTTATGGGTTTTTATGGAGGCTTTGTTACATGGGCCTGATTGATTGAGTTAATCACTCAGGCCCATGTTTCAGCCTTCAGCACTTCTCTTAATTGCAGTGCTCTGGGAGTGGGGCTTATAAGTTGTAACAGTCCAATCATGCCTTGGTCTCTCTGGTGACCAGCTCCTATCCTGAAGCTATCTAGGAGTCTACCAAGAGTTGTATCAGAACAAAAGACACTTCTATCACCCTTATCCTTTAGGAAACACTAAAGGATTTAGGAGCTCTGTGTCAAGAACCAGGGATGAAGACCAAAATATTTATGTTTTTTAAAGTTTATTTTTTTTTAAATTTTTAAAGTTTATTTATTTTTGAGAGACATAGAGACAGAGCGTGAGCAGGGGAAGGGCAGAGAGAGAGGGAGATACAGAAACTGAAGCAGGCTCCAGGTTCTGAGCCGTCAGCACAGAGCCCGACGCGGGGCTCAAACTCATAGACCGTGAGATCATGACCTGAGCCAAAGTCGGCCGCTTAACCGACGGAGCCACTCAGGCGCCCCTAAAGTTTTTTTATTTTTGAGAGAGGATGAATGCACTGAGCAGGGGAGGGGCAGAGAAGAGAGACAGAACCCCAAGCAGGCTCCATACTCACAGCCCGATGCAGGGCTCGATCCCACTTACTTGAGATCATGTGCTGAGCCAAAATCAGGAGTCAAATGCTTAACCGACTGAGCCATCCTGGCACCCCCAAATATATTTCTTATTATGCCACAGGGAGACTGTTGTATCCTCAGTACTTGACATCACTTGACACAAAACTTTTCAAAGAAAATGGTAGAATAAGAAGTCTAATGGTAATTTATTCTAGAGGCGTATTCAAGTGATTTAGAAGGAAGCGTTCATAAATCAAATAGATTACCAGGTAGCATGAGTTGAAAAAAAGAGGCCAAAAGAAATGATCTGTGGTGAGATGAAACTGGTTAAAAGTCACATGTCAGTGTCCTGTACAGCACTTTGGGACCCCTCCCCTTCCTAACCTTTCTTCTTCTCCTCTTACTTTCTCTGTACTGTTAGTGGTTTACTATAAAAGATACAACTCTGGGAATGACACAGAACTTCTCCCCCTCCATTCTCTTCTCCTCAGCTTTCTGTTTAATTACTCTTGGTGAAAACACAGAAATATGTTTAAACAAAACAAAATTTTAAGTTTTTATTTAATTGAAGTAATTTACTAGGTTAATTTACCATATTTAGATTTTCACTTCTTGTAAAGCTAATTAAGCAGACTGCAGTTGAACTGAATCAAATGTGAATTTGAGTCTTAACGCCATGATGTAAACTGTAGTGGATCAGGGGTGCCTGGCTGGCTGGCTGAGTGAGTAGAGCATGTGACTTTTGATCTTGGGTTCCTGAGTTTGAGCCCCATGTTAAGCCTAGAGCTTCCTACCTTTTGCATATTCTCTTGAAGTGTCTGGTTAAGTCTTCAGCTATTTAATCGGGTTGTTTTTTTATCATTGGGTTTTCAGAGTTTTTCATATATTCTCTATAAACATCCAGTCAACTATATGATTTGCAGATATTTTCTCCTAGTGAGTAATTGTCCATTCTCCCACCATTGTTTTATTAACAAAAGTTTAAAATTTTAATGAAGTTCAATTTATTGATTTTTACCACCTCCTTTTTATGGATAGTACTTTCGCTGTCTTGTCTAAAAACTCTTTGCCTAAATCCAGTTTATGAAGGTTTTCTCCTGAGGTAAAGTTTTATAGTCTACATTTATAGTTCTATAGTTTCACAGTTCTACATTTAGATCTATGATGCATTTTGAGTTAATTTTTTATTTTTATTTTTTACTTATTCATTTATTTATTTATTTATTAAATTTCTTTTTCTTTTTTTTTTTTTTTGAGAGACATAGAGGCACAGCGTGAACAGGGGAAGGGCAGAGAGAGGGAGACACAGAATCGGAAGCAGGCTCCAGGCTCTGAGCCGTCAGCACAGAGCCCGATGCGGGGCTCCAACTCACAGATCGAGAGATCATGACCTGAGCCGAAGTCGGCCACCCAACCGACTGAGCCACCCAGGCGCCCCTATTTATTTATTTTTTAATGTTTGTTTATTTTTGAGACAGAGACAGAGCATGAGTGGGGGAGGGGCAGAGAGAGAGGGAGACACAGAATCCGAAGCAGGCTGCAGGCTCTGAGCCGTCAGCACAGAGCCCACCGCAGGGCTCGAACTCACAGACCGCAAGATCATGACCTGAGCTGAAGTCGGACGCTCAACGGACTGAGCTACCCAGGCGCCCCTATTTTTTGCTTTTTAAGTGTTTACTTATTTTGAGAGAGAGAGAGATGGGGGAAGGGAAGGAGCAGAGAGAGAATCCCAAGCAGGCTCCATGCTGTCAGCACGGTGCCCGATGCGGTGCTCGAACTCACAAACAGTGAGATCATGACCTAAGCTGAAATCAAGAGTCACACACTTAACTGACTGAGCCACCCAGGAGCCCCTTGAGTTAATTTTTAAAAAATATTTATTTATTTTGAGAGAGAGAGAGAAACAGAAAATGAGTGAGCGGGGGTGGGGGGGGTGGAGAGAGAGGGAGAGAAAATTGCAAGCAGGGAGCAGTCAGCTCAGAGCCTGATGTGGGGCTTCATCCCCAGCAGATCATGAGCCTAGCCAATAACAAGAGTTGGTTGCCTAACCAACTGAGCCACCCAAGCGCCTCTATTCTTTTTCAAAATTGTTGTAGTAGTGCTTAGTTACTTTGCTTTTACATATGTATTTTGTTTTTTAATGTTTATTTATTTTTGAGAGACATAGAGACAGAGCGTGAGCAGGAGAAGGGCAGAGAGAGAGGGAGACACAGAATCCGAAGCAGGCTCCAGGCTCTGAGCTGTCAGCACAGAGCCCGACTCGGGGCTCGAACTCACAGACCGTGAAATCATGACCTGAGCCAAAGTCGGACGCCCAACCAACCGAGCCACCCAGGCGCCCCTTACATATGTATTTTAAGAACAAGGAAGTCTATATATCTACACAAAAATCCTGCTGGGAACAATCAGGTCCTGTATTTTTTTGTGAGAGTCACACTTAATGTATTTAAATTTTTGTGTCACTGTATATGGTTTTTAATTTTTTTATTGAAAAAATTTAATGTTTATTTTTGAGAGAGAGGCAGAGCAAGAGTGGGGGAGAGGCAGAGAGAAATAGATACAGAATCTGAAGCAGGCTCCAGGCCGTTTTAATAGTAGTAAAATACACATAAATTTTGTCATATTAACCATTTTTAAGTATATATTTCAGTGGTAAGTATATTTACATTGTTGTGCAGCCAGTCTCCAGAGCTGTTTCATCTTGCGAAACTAAAACTCTCCCTATTAAACAACTCTCCATTTTTCCCTTCCCCTAGTCCATGGCAACCACCTTTCTTTCTCTTTCTGTGAATTTGACTCTAGATACCTCACTTGAGTGGAACCATACAATATTTACGTTTTTGTGGCTAGCTTATTTTACTTAGTGTGTCTTCAAGTTTCATCTAAGTTGCAGAATGTGTCAGAATTTCCTTTTGAAGTCTAAATAACATTCTATTGTGTGTATATACCATATTTTATTCTTTCGTCTGTTGATGGATACTTGTGTTGCTTTCACTTTTTGGCTATTTTGAGTAACGCTGCTGTGAACCTAGGTGTACAAATATCTCTTTGAGACTTTGCTTTCATTTTTTGGGGTTGTGTGTGTATACCTGAAGTAGAATTGCTGGATGATAAGGCAGTTCTGTTTTTAAGTTTCTGAGGAACTGAAATACTACATATTCCACAGCAGCTACACCATTTTACGTTGCTACCAGTATTGCTCAAGTGTTGTACATCCTTGCCAATGCTTGTTACTATTTTATTAAAAATTTTTTTTAATGTTTATTTATTTTTGAGAGAGACAGAGTGCGAACAGGGGAGGGGCAGAGAGAGAGGGAGACACAGATCTGAAGCAGGCTCCAGGCTCTGAGCACAGAGCCCAATGTGGGCCCGAACTTGTGAATTGGGAGATCCTGAGCTCAGCCAAAGTTGGATGTTTAACCCTCTGAGCCACTCAGGTGACCCTTATTGATGTCTTTTTAAAAAATAACATGGGATTTCCATTGTAGTTTTAAAAATATATATTATATTCCATTATGTATATCATAACTCTGTGCCCAGTGTGGGTCTTGAACTCACAACCTTATGACTAAGATCGCTTGCTCAATCCCACAAACCATGAAATCATGACCTGAGCTGAAATCAAGAGTTAGATGCTTAACTGACTGAGCTACCCAGGCAAACCAAGGTTACTGTTTTTTTTAAGTTTTGGCTTCTATTTATTTGTTATAATATGTTCAAAAATGTTTAATTTGCATATTGGCCTTAAAATTTTGTAACACTGCCAAATGACTAGTTCTTAAAGTTGTGTATTTTTTAATAGATAGCTTGGAATTTTCTACTTAAACAATCATGTCATTGCAATGCATGGTTACACTTCTTTTCCAATCTTTATGCCCTTTTATTCCCTTTTCATGTCTGTTACATTGCCTAGGATATTCAATGAAAGTAGACCTCCTTGGCTTTTTGTCAGTCTTTGTGATAAAATGCTCATTTTTGACCACTAAGTTAAATGTTAGCTGTAGATGTTTTGTAGGTGTTCTTTATCAAGTCAAGGATATTTTCTTCTATTCCTAGTTAGTTGTCAGTCTTCATAATGAATGGGTGTTGGATTGTGTCAAATGCCTTTTTTTTTTTCCAAATGCCTTTTCTGTATAATATGATATAATCTCAAAGTTTTTTGAGGCTGTTAATATGATGGATTACATTGATTTTCAAATATTGAACCAGTTTTGCATTCCTATGATAAACTCTACTTGTTTGTGGCGTTTTATTTATTTTAAAAGTTTATTTTACCTATTTCGAAAGAGAGAGAGAGAGAGAGTGCGTGCGCAAGTGGGAGCATGGAAGGGGCAGAAAGAGAATCCTAAGCAGGCTCTGCATTGTCCTCGGGGTACTCCATGTGGCACTCAAGCTCACCAAGTGAGAGATCATGACCTGAGCTGAAATCAAAAGTTGGTTGCTTAACCAGTCAGCTGAACCACCCAGGTGCCTCTGTGGTGTTTCATTTTGATTAATTGCTTGAATCAATTTGCTAACAGTTTTGTTGATGAGTTACTGTGTCTTTGTTCATGAGAGATATTGGTCTCGTGTGTGTGTGTGTGTGTGTGTGTGTGTGTGTGTGTGTGTGTTGCCTTTGGTTTTGTTACTGGAATAAGACAGTCTCAATGTGTTGAGAAGTGTTTGTGCTTATATTTTCTGCAAGAGATAGTGCTGAGTTGGCATGATTTCTTTAAATGTTGGATAGCATTTGTCAGTGAAACCATCTGAGCAAAGAAATTTTTTCCTCAGAAGTTTTTTTTGGTATGTTTTTTTGTTTTGTTTGCTTGCTTGTTTGTTTTGTTTTATTAAGCTCAAAATCAATTTTTTAAATAGTTTTAGGACTTCTCTGGCTGTTTTCATCTTAGGTGGTTTTGGTGATTTGTAATTTCTGAAGAATCGATTTATTTCACCCACATTGTTGCATAGAGGGGCATGAAGGTTTGTAGTATTGTTAGCCTTTAAATGTCTGTGGCGTCTATAGTGCTATCTCTTTTTTCTTGGTATTGATGATTTTGTCTTCTCTCTTTCTCTCTCTCTCTCTCTCTCTCTCACTCTCTCTCTGTCTCTTTCTCTCTCATCATGTTTGTCAGTCTTGGCAGAGGTTTATCTGTTTTATTGTCCCCTTCCCTTCCCCCAACGAACCAGCATTCGGTGTCATTGTGTTCTTTGTTTTCAGTTTTATTGATTTTGTTTTTCATTATTTAATTCTTCTTTTGGGTTTATTTTGTGCTCTTTTTATACCTTTTTAAGGTGGAAGCTTGGGTTATTAATCTGAGACTTTTCTCCTTTTTTTTTTTTTCATTTGTCATTTGAATTTTTATTTCTTTGACATCCAGAAATTTCATTTCTTTTAGGCTTTTTTTATTATAGTTTATTTTCAAATTGGTTTACATATAACACCCAGTGTTCATCCCAACACGTGCCCTCTTTAATGCCCGTCACCCCCCCACCCCCCTCACCCCCAGATTGTTCTTAGTCTTTGAGAGTCTCTTATGTTTTATCTCCCTCCCTCTCTGTGTCTTTTTTTCCTTTCCCCTCTTCCCCTCTTCCCCTCCCCCTGGTTTTTGCTTAGTCTCACAAAGTCCACCTATTCATGGAAACATACAGTATCTGTCTTTTTCTGACTGACTTATTTCACTTAACATAATACCCTCCAGTTCCATCCATGTTGCTACACATGGCCAGATTTCATTTTTTCTCATTGCCACGTAGTAGTCCATTGTATATATATGCCACAACTTCTTTATCCATTCATCAGTTGATGGGCACTTGGTCTCTTTCCATGATTTGGTTATTGTTGAAAGTGCTGCTATGAACATTGGGGTACAGGTGCCCCTATGCATCAGCATTTCTGTGTCTCTTGGGTAGATTCCTAGCAGTGCTATTGCTGGGTCATAGGGTAGCTCTATTTTCAATATTTTGAGGAACCTCCACACCGTTTTCCAGAGTGGCTGCACCAGTTTGCATTCCCACCAACAGTGTAGGAGGGTGCCTGCTTCTCCACATCCCCGCCAGCATCTATAGTTTCCTGATTTATTCAACCTTTCTCCTTTTCTAATGCAAGCACGTGATGCTGTGAATTTCCCTTTAAACACTGAATTTCCACAAATCTTGGTATAATTTAAAATTTGAGTTTAGTTAAAAATATTTCCAATTTCCCTTCAGACTTTTCCTCTTTAACCTATGGTTTTTGTTATTTTTTTTATAGTATGTAGTTTAAATTTCCAAATGATTGGAGTTTTACCTGTTACTTTTTTGTTACTGACTTTAAGTTTAATTCCATTATGACTAGTGAACATACTTTGTATATTTAGGCTTCTTTATTATTTTTTTTAAATGTTTGTTTATTTTTGAGAGAGAGAGAGAGAGAGAGACAAAGCATGAGCAGGGGAGGGGCACAGACAGAGAGGGAGACACAGAATCTGAAACAGCCTCCAGGCTCTGAGCTATCAGCACAGAGCCTGACGCGGGGCTCGAACTCGGGAGTGGTGAGATCATGACCTGAGCCGAAGTCGGATGCTCAACCGACTGAGCCACCCAGGCGCCCCATGTTTATGCTTCTTTAAAGTCTGTTAATTTTTATTTTATGTCTGTGTTTTAGGATAGATACAGTCTGTCTTGGTGAATGTTTCATGTTGTTGGCTAGGGTGTTCTGTAAAAGTCAAATAGTTGCAGTTGGTTGATGCTAATCAGTTTTGTATACTTGGTTTTTTTTGGTGTCTTTAGTCCATCCAAGTGGAGTATTGAAATCTCTCAGTATAATGGGTTTCTCTCTTTCTCTTTATAGTTCTGTCATTTTTTTTGCTTCATATATTATGAAGCTCTTTCGTTAGGTCTGTATATATATAGGTTTGCTGTGTGTTCAAGGTGAAGTAAACCTTTTATCTCTGGTAACTTTCTTTGCTCTGAAGGCTGTCTACTTCAAGACTAAGTATCACTTTAACTTTGTTATGAGTACTGTTGGCATGATATATCTTACTGTATCCTTTTACTTTGAGATTACCTGTAATATTACAGTCTCATTGAGTTTAAGCTTATTTTGAGAAAGGGGAAGAGAGAGAGAGAGAGAGAGAGAGAGAGAGAGAATAAGCAGGGGAGGGGTAGAGACAGAGGGAGAAAGAGAACACCAGGCAGGCTCCATGCTTTCAGTGCTGAGCCTGGCTCGGGGCTCGATCCCATGAACCGTGAGATCATGACCTGACCCGAAATGAAGAGTCCTACTCTTAACTGGCAGAGCCATCCAGGTACCCCTCATTGAGTTTCTTTAAGACAGGTTTTGTAAGCTCGTTAGTAGCATCCTTAGTCTCCATCTATTAGATACCAGCACCTCCCTGCTTCCCTATGTTGTGATCATCAAAAATGTCAACAGAGAGTTAAATGGGTGATGGGGATTAAGGAGTGCACATGTTGTGGTGAGCGCTGGGTGTTGTATGGAAGTGTTGGATCATTCACTATATTGTGGACCTGAAACTAATATTATACTGTATGTTAACTAATTGGAATTTAAATAAAAAATTTTAAAAAAGATTAAAAAAAAATGTTGCCAGACATTGTCAAATACCCCCTCGAGGACAACATAATCCTCCAGTTGAGAAACACTGCCCTATAAGTAATGGGTTCTTTTTCTCTGGTTCCTTTCAAGATTTTTCTTTGTCTTTGATTGTCAACAGTAAGTTTATATTGTGTCTGGAGATAAATTGCTTTGGGTTCATATTGTTTGGGGTTGTGGAAGGAAAACAACACAGTTTTTTCACCGTTTAGTGAAAAACCCAGTTCTTCCCCTACTGTGTGTTTTTCTTTTTCGTATGTCTGCTTTATTAATAGAAGACCTCTATTCTGACACTTCTGGTCACAAATTTATGGAGGTTTGTCTCTACAACAAGCATTCTGTGTGATACCAGCTAGATAGCCTATATATAATTTTAACTTGATTCTAAGTCTGCCTGGGAGTAGTGTCAGATCCCTCAGGGTAAGGGGCTCAGTCGACTCCACAAGATTGCTTTCCTAACCCCATCAAATATCAATCAAAAGCCCAGGTTATCACCTGTGCTTCTCACCAACTGGCTATAGGTAGGAGGTTCCAAAGACTCCTCCCTGGGTTCAGTTACTTTGCTAGAGCAGCTTACAGAACTCAGGGAAAGAAGCACTTAAGTGTTTACTAGCTTATTAAAGATTATGATAAAGTTACACATGAACAGTCAGATGAAGAGATACATAGGGTGAGGTCAGGGAGGTCCCAGGTGTAGGAACTTCTGTCCCCATGAAGTTGGGTTGTGTTAACCCTCTTGATATGGATATATTCACCCACTTGGAAGCTCTCAAAACCTCCTGCACTTGGGATTTTATAGAGGATTCTTCATGTAGGCATGATCAATAATTTTTTTAGGGTTATTTATTTTGAGAGAGAGCTTGCGACTGAGGTAGGGGCAGAGAGAGGAGGAGGAGGAGAGAATCCCAAGCAGGGTCCATGCTGTCAGCATGGAGCCCAATGCAGGGATATGAAGCTCAATCTCACGAATGGTGAGATCATGACCTGAGCCAAGATCAAGAGTCTGATGCTTAAGTGACTGAGCCACTCAGGCACCACCCCACCCTTTTTGTTTTAAAGTTAGGCATGATCAGTTATTAACCCCAGTTTTAGCTTCTCCCCTTTCTGGAAGATGGGGAGTGGTCCTAAAAATTCTAAGCTGCTAGGGGCACCTGGGTGGCTTAGTTAAGCTTCCTACTCTTGGTTTCCATTCAGGTCATGATCTCACAGTTCATGGGTTTCAAGCCCAGGCTCTGTGCTGACAGTGCAGACTCTGCTTGTGATTGTGTCTGCTCCTTTCCTTCTCTCTCTCTCTCTCTTTCTCAAAATAAATAAAGAAACATTAACAGGGGCGCCTGGGTGGCTCAGTCAGTTGAGTGTCTGACTTCGGCTCAGGTCATGATCTCACTGTTCGTGAGTTCGAGCCCCACATCGGGCTCTGTGCTGACAGCTCGGAGCCTGGAGCCTGCTTCGGATTCTGTGTCTCCCTCTCTGTCTGCCCCTCCCCTGCTCGTGCTCTGTCTCTCAGAAATGAATAAACATTTAAAAAAAAAAAAAAGAAACATTAACAAAAATGCCAAGCTTCTAATCTGCTACGATGACGATGACCAGCCCTCATCCGGGAGCTCACCCAGAGTCGCCTCAGTGGGAGGTGCTCCTAGTGCTCTTACCATTTAGAAATTTACAAGAGTTTCAGGAGACTTGTGTCAGGGGCGGCATCAAAGACCAAATGTTAAAACAAAAGCTCCTCCTACTGTTCTCACCACTTTGGGAACTATAAGGTTTTAGGAGCTCTGTGCCAGGAAGGGGCTACGGAGCAGATACCAATATATTATTTTCTATGTACAGGGCTTCACTGAACTTTACTAATCTGTAGGTTTATATCTTTTGCCAGACTCGGAAAATCTTCAGCCATCATTAAGTCAGAAATATTTTCTGCAAATACTTTTTCCTCTCTATGTTCCTCTCTATGTTTCTGTATTTTCCCACAGGTCATTGAGCCTCTTCATTGTGTTCAACTTTTTTTCTCTCATTTGTTCAGATTGAATCATTTCTGTTGATTTGTCTTCCTGAACAGCGGCAGTTTCCTGTTTCTAGTTGTCCGTTGAATCTATCCAGCGAGTTTATTTTGGTTATTGTATTTAGATTTTAAATCTTTATTGACTTCATATGTTATACTTTTGGGACATTTTCTATCTTTCCTTTTCAAGAGTTCTCCCCCTTTGTGGAGCATTTTTATAATAGTTTCTTTAAAGTCACAATTTCTACATCTGTGCGATTTTTGGCATTTATGTTTGTTGACTGCCCTTTCCCATATGAGTTGAGATTTTTCTACTTCTTTATATGCCAAGTAATTTTGGATTGTATCTTGGACATCTTGAATATAGTACTCTGAGACTCTGGGTCTTGTTCAGATCCTGTGGAGAGTGTTAATAATTTCATTTTAGATGCGGTTGACCCAGTTGGCTTCAGGCTGAAAGTCACAACTAGCCTTCTGTGGATTGTGGTGCCAATTTCACTTCTATTTTTGATGCCTTTGAAGTACTCTTTGGATCCGTTTCATGTGTGCACCATCCAACACACATCCAGTCTCAGCTCTCAGAAGCTTAGGTATGTTGTTTAGTTTCAGATACAAGCATGCATATATTGAGACTAAGCCTAGGAGCCCCTAAACAATGTCATGCAGTTGCTTTCCTGAGCTAGTCTCTTTCCGTGAGCCGATTAGTATTTTCTGATTTCTGAGTGCTTCCTTTCTTGGTTATTCAGCCACAGAAGTTAGGGCCTTAGTTGTACACTTGTAACTGCACCCATGTCTGGGGCTAAATGGCAGGAGCACAGAACAAAAAAAGCAATGCGATTCAACCCCACCCTCTTAGAACCAGAGCTCTTCTCCTCCAGTGTTGGGTGCCACTTGCCTGTTCCTCGTGCCAGAGCCACAGGGCTTGTCTTAGAGTTCTGTCTTTGTGCTCAGAAACCATTTCCAAGTTTTGAACTGTCCTGAGTCCAGGCTGAAGCATACCAGAGGGAAGGAGGAGTGATAAATCACCTCAGGTGCAGTGTTGTTTCACCCTCCCCTATCCATCTGCTACATTTACTTTTCAGTCTTCAGATAGTTGCCTCATACATTCTTGTCCAACTTTTATCACAGCATTTCATGAGAGAAGCAGAGTAGATTATGCCCACTCAATTTTATCTGGATCCAGAACCTAGAACTAAAGTTTAAATCATTCCTTTGAATATGGTTTTTTGTTCCTTTCGAATTTCAAAAGTGGTGAGTCGAATCACTCATTTCTCAAGAATAGAGTAACTACTTATATACTTAGGACTAAGGTAGACCTTGGTTGAAGTGAATTAAGGCTGAACAAAACCTTAGCTATTATTTAACAAAAGAAACACATTCAACCTGTCCATGTGATTCAGCACTAGAGATGGGTGTGTAAAAACCTCCACTTGTTGGGGCACCCGAGTGGCTCAGTCGGTTATGCGTCTGACTTCGGCTCAGGTCACGATCTCATGGTCTGTGGGTTCGAGCCCCGCATCGGGCTCTGTGCTGATGGCTCAGAGCCTGGAGCCTGCTTCTGATTCTGTGTCTCCCTTTCTCTCTGCCCCTCCCCCACTTGTGCTTTGTCTCTCAAAAATAAATGTTAAAAAAAAACCCCAAAAAATTCCACTTGTTGCTGTTTTCCTATTGCTTCCTACCATTGACGTTAATGAAGAAAACATCCAGAGTCAACATCAGGGAGGGAAAGGGCCCAGGAAAGGGTTTAGAACAGTAAACCAGTCAGGGGATGGCAGGGCATTCTTAATCCTAATTCTGATTTTAGCATCAGCAACCAGAAAGGCAAGGTTGCCTCCGTACTCAGGGCATTTTCCTCCTCTGTGTTTTTGCATGGCTCAGTGGCCTACTTTGTCATAACTGAAACACAGTCTTACTTAAGTTTACAATTTCTACGCATGTAGGGATGAGAAAGACTATAATTTTCTGTGGTCTTTCCTAGATGTTGAGTATATATGCACTGACATGTTTTCAGGATTCCTCAGTTCTTGGTTCTTGTCTGGTGAACAAAAGGTGGTGTTGAGTAAGCACTGGTTGAGGTGAGAATGTGGTGCTTTCCAGAACATGATCATTAGGCAAATAGAGATCTGTATTTACCATGGTGGATTCTTTCTTAGTTTAGTGTTGTTTTCTGTCACCCCTCCTCTATGTACAAGTATCTATAAAAAAAATATTGAAATTGTTTAATTAGCTTAGTTGAATTGATGGTAATGGATTGATATTTCATATTTTTTTAATTGTTCTTCCTCCTTTCTTCCTCCTCCCCCTCTTTCTTTACTACTCTGCCTTTAAGTTAGGTCAACTTAGCATTCACATGGGGAGTCCAGACCATGGGCAGGGCAGTGTGCTAAACACTTCAGATGAGTGAGAAATGGAGAAATGTGACAAGGTCTTGCAGCTAACATAGACTGAGTGGGATTCAAACCGGGAACCTGAGTGTAAAGCCCCCTTTTTTTAGCCAGTGCTATATACAAACTATGTAGTTCTGTCATCTCTTACGTAAAAATAAGAACGACCTTTACTATTCCCTGCAAGTCTACTTAGAATTTTGCAACCTCATCAGTATGTTGTTGTTGTTGTTTTAGATGAACTATAATTCCTTCCTATGTTTGACTTGTAATGAGCACCTGTATATTTAAATGAATAGACTTGGATTTTCAACCCTTGGAACTATACCCTCCTTTAAAAAAAAAAAAAAAAGTTTATTTATTTTAGAGAGAGAGAGGGAATCACAAGCCGGCTCTGCGTTGTCACCGCAGAGCCTGACATGAGGCTTGATCTCATGAACTGTGAGATCATGACCTGAGTGGAAATCAAGAGTCTGGATGCTCAGCTGACTCAGCCACCCAGGCATCCTGAGAAAAGAAATTTGAAGTCCATCGAAAAGAAAAGCACTGATTTTTATTATTAGGTTTAAGTGCAGTCTGGCAATGTGCCATAAAATTACTAAATGCTTAATCTCCATTTCTAAATTTACCTTATCACTGTGTGGTCTCTTTATTTTCCCCTTTCTCTCCCCAGAAAAATTCTTCCTCTTAGACGATTTTAGTCCCATTCTCCCTAGTCAAATGCTATATAAATAGCACCTCTTTGATTATCCATAAATATTACCTTTTCCCAAACTACTGTAGTGTGTTATGGTGGAAATGAGCTTAACGGCCTTTACTATCAGGGATGCTTTTTTTTCCAGGATAGAAATTTGCCATGTAGTTTAACAGGCATAACTCATACTGTTTGTGATTTCGCTTTAGCCTTGTATACTGAAAATCCACTTTGCTTTTCTCCATGCAAACCCAGAGGGAAGCAGTGACTTTTCTAATCTTAATTTTAGAAGACTTCCTGTTTTTTTTTGTTCATACTGTGAGTGTCACAGTGATGGAAGGTTATTCACGTAACAAGTCAGGAAGGGTCCTGGATCGTACAGTGCTTCAGCAGTTCATGTTGGTGATGCTGAGCAGAGCCCCTCGGCTGGGGCCTGTGGCTGTTCCTCCTGTGGTTGTGCGAGGGGAGGGTGAGCCCTGCTGTGGAAACAAGCCAGTTTTGCCGGTGTGGCTCAGTCTTCGCTGTGACCAACTTTGTTTTCTTAACTTTTTGGGTTCCTCTAGAACAGCAGAACAGTGATCTGGTTTTCGTAGGGACCTTTCCTCCAAATGTGGGTTAAAAATCTGAGTTTTGATAGCATCTTGAACACCTACCCTCTTCCAGCTGACTCAATTCACATGCTGTCTTTTTACTGTGATACATAAGGTTGGCTTTGGCATGTTTATTTATGGGATGGACCCAGGCACAGAGACAAAAGGTGGCTTTCGAAGTTGTTCACAAGCAAAATGGAAATACTGAGGCCTTGAGGTGGTGCGTATAACAAACACAATTGGACTAAAGGAAGTGATTTTACTGCCTGCCATGCTTTGTGAAGGTGGGTCAGCCTCGTTGGGATGGCTCCCTCTGGGTGTGGTGTCTGTGTGGCGGGGGTGGTGGAATGCTTTGAAGAAGCCTTGTTCTCAAATTGTGTACCCTGGAGGAGCAGGACAAAGTCAGCCGTGGTTCTGAAGCCAAAACTGTTCACATATAGCTCAGAGGCTGTTTTGTTTTTTGACTTTCACAGAATTGAGTTGTGTTAGAAATGTGTTCATCCTAGATGGATTTATGTATACATGATCAGCAAAAAACAAAAAAGTAATACTGGGTGGAGAATTTTTGTACGTTGTTTTATTCCATGATCTTACAACGTAGAGAAATAGGATATGGGAAATAGGAATGTTTCTTCAGTTGCTCAGCTTCTGTGTGCTTCTCATACATAGTGAGAACTTGGTTAAAGATGTGTCCTTTTTATGTCCTGTGTCTTGTAACCACCAGTCAATAACCCAATATGGTCTTAAACCACAGAAATAACAACCCGTTCCAATGTCATAAGAAAAAGTGGCTCCTGTGGCCTTAACGGATGCTGTGGACTGAGTGCTTATGTCTCCCCAGAATTCATGTTGAAGCCCTAATCCCCAAGGTGATGGTATTTGGAGGTGGGGCCTTTGGGGGTAATAAGGGCAGAGAGGAGAGCCCTGTGAAGGGGATTAGAGCCCTTGCAAGAAGAGACATGAGAGATGGTTGCTGTCTGCCATGTGGGGACAGACCAAAAAGGGGTCTGTCTATAAACCAGGAAGAGGGCCCTCACCAAGAATCCAGTCATGCTGGCACCCTAATCTTGGACTTCTGGCCTCTAGAACTATGAAAAATTTGTATTGTTTTTATTTTCTTTCTTTTTTTTAATGTTTATTTATTTTTGAGAGACATAGAGACAGAGTATGAGCAGGGGAAGGGCAGAGAGAGAGGGAGACACAGAATCCGAAGCAGGCTCCAGGCTCCAAGCTGTCAGCACAGAGCCCGACGTGGGGCTCGAACTCACAGACCGTGAGATCATGACCTGAGCCGAAGACGGCCGCTTAACCAACTAAGCCACCCAGGCGCCCCAAAATTTGTATTGTTTAAGTCACCCAGTCTGTGGTATTTGTTAGATTATCCCAAGATGATGAAGATGTTGAGTAAGTTGTAGGAATGTGGTACCTTCCTTAGGAATTGAAAAATGACTTCCAAAATTCTGTATTGGAGAAGTTTTCAAACCTACACACCTAGAGAAAATAGTATAATGAGCCCTCAGGTACTCAGCTTCAGAGATGATCAACATTCTGTTCTTGTTTTATCTGTATCCCTTAACTTTGTTGTTATTTTCTGTATTATTTTAAAACAATTCAAGGGTAACCCACGGCACAGAAAAGTTGTTTGACATCTTACACATAAACATAGGGATATTCGTTTCCTGTTATGCTGTAAGAAATTACCATAGACTTGGTGGCTTAAAACAACAGAAATTGATGCTTTTCCAGTTTTAGAAGCCAGGAGTTTGCAGTCAGTCTCTGTGGGCTAAAAATCAGGTGTTGGCAGGGCTAGTTCCTCCTGGAGACTCCAGAGGAAAATGCATCTCCTTGTCTTTTCCAGCTTCTTGAGGCCGCCTGGGTTCCTTGGCTTGTGGCCTCTTACTTCGTCTTTAGAGTGTACCACTCCGGTCTCTGCTTCTTTTGTCACATGACAAGTCTGACTTGGATTCTTCTTGCGCCCCTTTTATAAGGACCTTTGCGAATACATCAGACCCATTTGGGAAAATCTCCCTATCTCAAGATTTTAAATTACATCTGCGAAGTGTCTTTTGCCGTAAGAAATGACATTCACAAGTTTGAGAAATTAGGCATTTTGGGGACCATTCTAAAAACTATGACAGTAGGACCCGGTGTGGTCAGCACTCAAATGTCAAATAAATGGCAGGGTTACAACCCCAAGGGTGAGGACTCTAGTCACAGGGAAAAACATGAAGATTAAATTCCTCAAAACCTAGAGGGATCTCTATTCAGATAGTCTTTTTTAAAAAAAGTTTTTTCAACGTTTATATTTATTTTTGAGAGAGAGACAGAGTGCTAGTGGGGGAGGTGCAGAGAGAGAGGGAGACATAGAATCTGAAGCAGGCTCCAGGTTCTGAGCTGTCAGCACAGAGCCTTACATGGGGCTCGAACTTAAAAACCGTGAGATCATGACTTGAGCTGAAGTCAGATGTTTAACTTACTGAGCCACCCAGGCTCCCCTTGGGGATCTTTACTCAGAACATAGCTTGTCATTTTGTTTAGAGGATGTGGCATCCCCATGAGATAATAAGGAAATGGAGGCACGTGTTTGTGTCAGGCCAGTTAATAGCTCGTTGCCTTTTGAGACCTAAGAGAAACGACTATTGTAGTCCAGCAGCACATTCAAGATGATGCCAGTACTTGCCTCATCTCAGGTTTGACTTTAGCTACCTGATAAAACGTCCTCTTGGGCCTAGTGCTATTTTGATCTTCCTTGCCAGAGCTGCTGAGCCTTGCCCTGTCCCTTCTTGCTCCTACCTGTTTTTATAAGCCTTCATTAAACTCTTTGGAGTCCCTACTGTGTGCTAGAGCTGGATCTGCTCACGGAGCAGCTTTATATTGTATCAAGTCAACTTCTCTGGACTCCACAAAAAAATGGGATTCTTCCTTACTCCGATTTTCCCTAAATCTTTCCAGTTTACTTTCCATATAAATGTTGGGAAGTGTTTTCATAGACTATAAGGCAGAAGTGATGGAGTTTCCATTATCAATCATCAAGCAAGCCCCAGAATGACGGAGTAGAAAGACTGGCAAGTTTGCAGGCAGCTCCTTGCAGACTGGGACTTTGAGCAAAGGCGATACTCACTCAGAGCCTCTTGCCCATCCCTGTCCTTTGAGGATACTCGTGAGAACCGGCAGATATCACAAGTGCATCACCCCATAGTTGATGATAAATACACTTCTACAAGAGATTTGTCCGTTGGCTGGAATTCTTACCCTCTGTGCTCCACTATAGTGAACTACTTTGCTTCCTCAACCCCAACCTGCACTTAGTTTCAGAGCTTTTGCCATACACGTTTTTCTCTTCTAAGAATCCATTCTCTTCTGTCTTTCTTAATTCCTATTAATTGACTATCAACTTAGATGTCATTTCTTTTTTTTTTTTAATGTTTATTTTTAAGAGAGAGAGAGAAGGTGAGGGGAGGGGCAGAGAATGAGGGAGATAGAGGATCCAAAGCAGACTCTGCACTGATAGTAGATAGCTTGATGCAAGGCTTAAACTCAGGAACCATGACATTATGGCCTGAGCAGAGGTCAGACGCTTAACCAACTGAACCATCCAGGTGCCCCAGATGTCATTTCTTCTACAAATCCTTCTATTTTTCTGCCATACTTGCATTATTAGGTCTGTCTCCTATATTTCTCCCATACTTAGCACTATAGTACCACATAGCATTTCATATTGTAATTGCCTTCTGACTTTTTTTTTCTTTTTAAAAAAATTTTTTTTAATGTTTATTTTTAAGACAGAAACAGAGCATGAGTGGGGGAGGGGCAGAGAGAGAGGGAGACACAGAATCTGAAGCAGGCTCCAGGCTCTGAGCTGTCAGCACAGAGCCCGACACGGAGCTCGAACTCACAGACCGCGAGATCATGACCTGAGCCAAAGTCGGACGCTCAACCGACTGAGCCACCCAGGTGCCCCCTTTTTTTAATTTTTAATGTTTATTTTTGAGAAAGAGGCAGTATGAGTGAAGGAGGAGCAGAGAGAGAGGGAGACACAGAATCTGAAGCAGCCTCTAGGATACGAGCTGTCAGCATAGAACCCAATGCTGAGTTTGAACTCAACCCGTGAGATTATGACCTGAGCTGAAGTCAGAGGCTTAACTGATGGAGCCACCCAGGTGTCCTTTGTTGCTGGTTTCTGTTCCCATATCAGACACTAAACTTTGGGGACAGAGGCTATGCCCCCATTCCCCTGCATGTTATTATCAAAGACCCAGAACATTCCTTGGTGTGGACTGGCTGATCAGTATCCACACACCAAACATCTCTTGGTTAGAAATGTATTCAACTCTGTAATAGATTAAAAAAAAAAATAATCCCACTGGATTTTGGATAAGGGATAGAGAAGGTAGGTTTAAAGAAAATAGAATGTAGGGGCGCCTGGCTGGCTTAGTAGAGGAGTGTGTGGCTCTTGATCATAGGGTTGTGAGTTCGAGACCTATGTTGGATATAGAGAAACTTTAAAAAAAAAAAAAAAGAATGTAAATTTGTTGTCCCGGGTCACTGAGTTTTATTGAAGTACAAATCAGTTCACTGTAGTTTTTTTTTTTTTTAATGATGTGTTTATTTTTTTATGAGAGTAAATCGAAGTCTTGATACAGTTGAAGAGCTGTAGGGAACTATGTTGGGCTCTTCACTAGCGGACAACAGGTTGTGCTTTTAGAAAGATTTGTTGCAGGGGGTTGCCTGAGTGGCTCAGTCACTTGAGCATCCAACTTCTGACTTTGGCTAAGGTCATGATCCAAGGGTTGTGAAATCAAGCCCAAGTCAGCCTCCATGCTGAGTATGGAGCCTGCTTAAGATTCTCTGCCCTTCTCCCCTGCTTGCATTCTCTTTCTCTAAAAGAAAAAAAGATACCTTGCAGATATTTTATCTTGCTTTGGCAACTTGTTTTAAGTAGTTAAATCTCTGTACCCATATAGGGCTTAACTCGGAACCTCTGGGCCAAGAGTCACATGCTCTACTGACTGAGCCAGCCAGGTGCCCCTCTAATAGTATTTTAACTTAAAACTTAACTTTGTTTTGGGGGAAGCTCTTTTTTTTTAAATTCTTATTTAAAAAAAATTGTTTTTCAAGCTTTATTTAGTTAGAGAGTAAACACAAGTGGGGGAGGGGCAGAGAGAGACAGAGAATCCCACAAAGGCTCTGTGCTTGATCTCAGAAATGGCAAGATCATGACCTGAGCTGAAATCAAGAGTTGCGCATGTAATGAACTGATCCACCTGGGTGCCCCCACCTTTTTTTTTTCTTTTTCTTTCTTTGAGAGGGAGCACTCAAGCACATGTAAGCCTGGGAGAAGGGCAGAGGGAGGGAGGGAGAAAAAATGCATTTTAAGCGTTTGGAGTCTGATACAGGGTTTGATTCCACAACTCCAGGATCACCACCTGAGCAGAAATCAAGAGTTGGTAATTCAACCGACTAAGCCACCCAGGTGCCGCATTTTTTTCTTTTTCTTTTTTTCTTTTTTAATGAAAAACCTCAGACCTTAGTGTTGAAGAAATGAGTCACAAAGAACTCAGAAGCATAATTGAGTGATGCTCCTTATGGCTGTGTTATTGAGCAGGCTGTGCCCCCAGATGCTAGCCTCATTAGGATGGATTAATGCTAAGCCCTCCTGAGTTTACACCCATCATTACCTCCATGTTCTCCTGTCTCAGCAAATCTGATGCCCATCAAATCTGAGCATGCTCTCTGCACTTCCAGTATTCCAGTATTGTTGAACACTACCTGAAGTTGGCCAGCTGAACAAGTAGTTCTGATTTCAAATAATCTTCATGATTTCTTTTCCATAAAAGACATGACAAAATCATGTTAATTTTTTGCTTAACTGAATATGGGCAAGTATTTCATCAGGTACATCTTTGTTTCTATAAGCTAAGACTTTTACCCCGACTTATGTTTAATTAATGTTTGTTTAATAAATATGACCTTTGCTCATATGCTTCTCTCTTCTGCTAGAGACAGAGCCTTGTAGAACATGATAGAGCCTTTCTACTTGGAAGAGTTATTTTCTGTTGACTGGGTTCAGTGTGGTGTGTTGTTGTTTACTGAGTATAAAGGTCACCTCTACCTTATAGTATAGAGTTTTAACTTTACCGAGGATTTCATACTTAATTTTTTTAGCCCTATATTTCCTCTGGCTTTATTTTTCTCATGGAAATTAAAAAAAAAAAAGTCTTGTGTTAATTGTCTTTAAGTTGCTTCATCCTTTTGGAAAGTACTTATTTGTAAATCATACAGGGCGTTTTGTATCCAAAACACCTCGGTGTATGAACTAGATTGATGGTTCTCTCCTTTTAGAAAATCAGACTTTTTTTTTAAAGTTTATTTTGAGAGAGAAAGCATGTGCATGAGCTGAGGAGGAACAGAGACAGGGAGAGAGAGAATACAAAGCAGGCTCTACACTGTTTGTGCAAAGCCTGACACAGAGCTCAAACCCATGGACTGTGAGATCATGACCTGAGCCACAATAAAGACTCAGATGCTTAACCGACTAAGCCACCCAGGTACTCTGAAAACGAGACTCATAATATGACAAATGAGTTCTTAAAATCCAATACATCCAGAAATTGTGGCATGCACATATGTAAGATTCATTATTCAGTTTAACAAAAATTCGGGACAGCGTGAATGGATTTGTATGCCCCTTGCAATAACTATGGCTTCTCAAGGATCCAATCGATTGATCAAGGATCAGTGGTGGGAAGTTCAAGGTACTTGGGTCGTCATGCCTCCTTCCTTCCATAGCAGGGGGACTCTGCAGCAGAGAGACTCTTATTGAGTCTAGATTAAGCCACAGATTCCTTCTTAAACAATATTTAAAATAATCACAGTTATTTATTTAAAATAATCACAGTTGCTTGCAGCTAAAATGCAAGAACTTTGTCTCCTTAGGTAAATTACGTTTTAAAAACCTATCCATTTCAACTTCTATAAATCTCTGGTTTTGCTCCCTTGACAGTATCTGCTACCTTGCTTATATACAGATTCTCCCACTGTGTGAAGAGAGCACAGCTAGGGAGTACATTTTTGATCTGAGATGGACTTGTCCAGATCACTCATTGGTCTGCCCGTGTTCTACGCCTCTGACCTCTCACAGCTTGTTTCCCCCTGGGGGTATGGTTTCTGAGTCTCTGAGAGGGCAGCATTCACAAGTGAGTATAGTATTCAACATGGATCTAAACTGTGCTTATCGCAGCGTAGGACTTGTCCTCTCCTTGACAGTTGTTCAGTGAAGGAGAGAGAACGTGCCTGCGTACCCTGGACATGATACTTTGATTACAGTTGAACTAGCTTTTAGGTATTAAGAATATTCAGGTATTACTGATTTGCACGTTAAAATGTGTGGAGGTTTCTAAGAATGAGGTGTCTGCCTTCTTAACTGTGCTGTTTGGTGCTAACTTGAAGAACCAGTCAGCGTGATGAGAAGTGAGGTGATGGGCACAGAGTTTCTGCAGAGGAAAGGCTCTTCTGGAAGACCGCGTGGGCAGAGAACATGCTGCATTGGATGATGGCAAGTTCTCCTTGATGCTGAAGTTGAAGTAGGTTAGCTCTAAGCAAGGTGACGAGACTTGCTGAGTGCCCCCTAAGGTACAGAGATACCAGGTTATCCTCTCTCTGCACTGAGAAATTGACCACTCACCATCTTAAAGGAACAAGGAGCTATCAGGAGTTCATTTAAAATTTTAAAAAGTTTTAATTCTAATTTTTAATTTTTTAAAAAATATTGAATATAGTTGACACACAGTGTTAAAACACCTCTAATGCTATTATCCATAAATAACCATCATTGTTAGTTGTGTATTTTGTTGATCTTT
Organism: Paguma larvata; assembly: GCA_030068075.1. Taxonomy (NCBI): domain Eukaryota; kingdom Metazoa; phylum Chordata; class Mammalia; order Carnivora; family Viverridae; genus Paguma; species Paguma larvata. The sequence goes on along the minus strand of CM057834.1, from coordinate 51,768,916 downwards.
ATATAGGGTGAGCTAGTTAAGTGTCGTTTGGATTTTTCCTCTAAAATGATTTTCTATTTGTAATACTTAGAATATCAGCTATTTCTTGAGCTGAGCCTTTGTGTTATCTGGGACTCTGAAAAGTTTACTGAGGGGTGCCTAGGTGCCTCAGTTGGTTAAGTGTCTGACTTTGGCTCAGGTCATGATATTGTGGTTCGTGGGTTTGAGGCCCGTGTGGGGCTCAGTGTTGACAGCTCATAGCCTGGAGCCTGCTTCAGATTCTGTGTCTCCCTCTTTCTCTGCCTCTCCCCCATTTGTGCTTGCTCTCTCTCTCTCAAAAAAAAAAAAAAAAAAAAAAAGGAAAGACTTACTGAAAGTGTTGCCTTTTCTCATTTGAGGCTTAGCCAAGCACTGGGATTTTTTTTTTTTTTTTTAATCAGTGAGACAGGGACTGCTGGTCCTGCCTTCTTGGCCACATCTGCCATACTGTGGGCAGTATTGGCTGTCTGTTTATTACCCAGCAGGAACTGTGAATGTAGAGAAGAGCAATCTCTTCCTTTTTTGGTATGTTCCCTCCACTCTCCCAAATAATTTTTGGACCTAAATACCTTGTCTTTGTTTTATATGGGGCTAGCCAAGCTGGTTAGGACAGTAGATGACACCAGTGTTGTACATTTTAATGTAAGAGCACTATATTTTATGCTGTGATGTCCTAGAATGACTATAAATGAGATTTAGTGGGTCGTTCAATTTTTAGCTTTGTTTTGAGATGCTTAGCAATGAGAGTACTTGTTTCTTGAAGTAAATCCACTAAAAAATGTTTTTTAATGTTTGCCTATTTTTGATGGAGACAGTGGGTGAGTGTGGGAGGGGCAGAGAGAGAGAGAGAGACAGACAGACAGACAGAATCTGAAGCAGGCTTCAGGCTCTGAGCTCTTAGCACAGAGCCAGACATGGGACTCAAACCCACAAACTGTGAGATCATGACTGGAGCCGAAGTCAGATGCTTAACTGGCTGAGCTACCCAGGCACCCCGCTAAATGTACTTTTTTAACATATGTCCATTTATTTCAAGAGAGACCGAGAGCAACAGCATGAGTGGGGGTGGGCAGAGAGGGTGACAGAGAGAATCCCAAACATTCTCCAGCTCAGTGCAGAGCCCACCATGGGGTCTGATCCCACAATTCTGGGATCATGATCTGTGAGCCAAAATCAAGAGTCAGATGCTCAATGGACTGAGCTATGCAGTCACCCCTTAATGCATTTAAGAGTAAGGTCTAGATGTGGTGGTTAATGAACATTTACATACAAACTATAACATTCCTTTGCCTTGTGAAGTTCTTACCTTGATTTTATTTTGCCTTTTATAAGGTACAGTTGATTCAACAAGGGTATGTATTTGTCACATCTACAGACAACTATCAGTGTTTATTTTATTTCTACCCACAGTATGTGTGTGTTTAAAATCATTTGGATGAAACATTTCTGAATTACTTTGTCTTAGTTTGATGATACTTGATCCTAAGGAAGTCCTCTGTTGTACTTTGGTCTTTGTTAACACAGTTCTTAGTTTTGTGTTTTGTTTGGGTCTCAATTCTGAAGAAGTTAAAAATGGATCTTCATGGGCCCCCAGTAATAGGTCAGAATGTCTGAGTGTCTTTAAAAGTCGGTCACAGCTATCCTAGCTGTCCTTACACAAAGTGAAAATGTTACAGAGGGAGCGAAGCTGTTTTAGTAGCTACAAAATTGAGATTAAAGAAAGGCAAAGACAAAGCTAAGGTAATTAGGCTTCTTTCCCAAAGTGAGTCTTGTGCAGTATGTCATTATGGCTTTGGTGTCTGCGTGCCATATACATAGCCCATGAGGGATAAGGTGTGGTGGTGTACATACAGATTCTATGTTTCGTTCTAGCTGGCATTTGAGAGATTTCATTCCTATACAAGAACGGGGTTGTCACAGAGAGGTTGCCCACTACCCACATCTTCCAACTAGCTCTACCTGGCACAGATGTTATGGTTTGTCAAGTGGTATTCTTTGCTTGCCTTTGGCTCCGTTGTTTTATGTGTATCTTTATGTGTTGGTTAGTCAGGACAAGTCAGTTCTTGTTTAGTTGGTATTTTGGTTTTGAACTGCTTTTTTTCAGAAGCCCTGACTAAAGTAATGACATAAAATGCCTCTCTCCCCCCATTATAAGTAATATATGTTGGATAAAATTTGGAAAGTAAAAGACATAAATGAGAACACATTTGGTATGTTCTCATTTGTATGCAGGTATACATATAAGTTGAATTAGCATATTGGAGTGTGAAGTTTTAGGCCATTTGTGGTTACAAAACTTTGGTTGAAATTTTGTACTTATTTATCCTTATTCTAGTAATAGATGAGACTAATTGTTCATTCTATCCTCTCCAGCATAATTGTGTCAAAATAATTTAAAATCTTAGCCAAGCTTTAAAAAACTGATAGTTTTAAAACTGATGGAAAAACTGATAGTATTATTTCAGTTGACATATTTACCTAACTTTGACCAATAGTGAAACTTTTTAAATGCATGTTGACCATCTGTCTTTGGCTGTTATATTTCTGGCCTCTCTACTCAGTGTATGTCTGATACGACTTTACATACTTCCTGGGCAAGCAGTATTTATAATGTGTGGATAGTAAAGGTTTATCACCTAATTTCTTTTTTTCCCATCTGTGTAGGCTTATAATTTTATAAAACAGTACTGATCCCATTCCATGGACTCTCCTCCCATTTGTTCTTCCCTCTTAAGTTAGAGCCTCTTCTCTTGTCAAATATGGGTGGTAATTCTCATTTTCTTACTGATTTATAGCAGCTTAAACCATATTAGACTTTTTCTTTTTGGGGGGAGAATTTTTTTTAATGTTTATTTTTGAGAGAGAGAGAAGGAGGGAGAGAGAGAATCTCAAGCAGGCTCTGCACTGTCAGCAGGGCTCCCAACTCCTAAAGATCATGACGTGAGCTGAAATCAAGAATTGAACACTTAACTGACAGCCACCCTTGGTGCCCTAGTAGATCTTTTCTTTCTTAACAGCTGTATGGAGGTATGATTGATGCGCTGAATTCCTTTTTTTTTTTTTTTTTTAAGTTTATTTATTCTGAGAGAGCAAGAGTGAGAAGACAGGGCCAGAGAGAGAGAGAGGGAGAGAGAATCCCGAGCAGGATCTGCACTGCCAGCCCTGATTCAGGGCTGGAACTCATGAACTGTGAGATCATGACTTGAGCCACAGTTGGACGCTTAAATGACTGAGCCACCTAGGTGCCCCTAAATTACATATATTTATTTTTTTATTTTTATTTTTAAAATTTTTTTAAATTTCCTATTTCAAGTTTTTATTTAAATTGTAGCTAGTTAATATATATGGTAAAATTAGTTTCAAGTGTAGAATTTAGTGATTCATCACTTACATATAACACCCAGTGCTCATCACAAGACCTCTCCTTAATACCATTACCCATTTAGCCCATTTCCCACCCATCTCCCTCCATCAACCCTCAGTTTTTCTCTATAGTTAAAGAGTCTCGTGGTTTACTTTTCTCTTTTTTCCCCTTCCCCTATGTTCATCTGTTTTGTTTCTCAAATTCCACAAGTGAAATCATATATTTGTCTTTCTGTGACTTATTTCACTTAACATAATACACTCTAGCTCTATCCACTGTTGCAAATGTTAAGATTTCATTCTTTTTGATGGTTGAGTAATATGTGTAGACACATACATACACATCTTTATCCATCCATCAATGGACATTGGACATTTGGGCTCTTTGGCCATTGTTGATAATGCTGCTGTAAACATCAGGGAGCATGTAACTCTTCGAATCAGTATTTTTGTATCCTTAGAGTAAATGCCTAGCAATGCAATTGCTGGATCATAGGGTCGTTATAGTTTTACTTTTTTGAGGAACCTCCATACTGTTTTCCACAGTGACTGCACCAGTTTGCATTCCCACCAACAGTGTAGGAGGATTCCTCTTTCTCCACATCCTTGCCAACATCTATTGTTTCTTGTGTTAATTTTAGCCATTCTGACAGATGTGAGGTGGTATCTCATTGTGGTTTTGATTTGTATTTCTCTGAGGATGAGTGATGTTGAGCATCTCTTCATGTGTGTGTTAGCCATCTGGATGTCTTTTCTGGAAAAGTGTCTATATTCATGTCTCCTCGTTATTATTATTATTATTTTAGTATTTATTTAGAGAGAGAGAAAGCACACACGTGCTTGCTTGGGTGGAGGAGGGGCGGAGAGGGAGAGAGACAGAGACAGAGAATACCAAGCAGGCTCCGTGTTGTCGGCGCAGAGTCCCACATGGAGCTTTATCTCAAGAACTGTGAAAACATGACCTGAGCTGACATCAAGAGTCAGGTGCTGGGGCGCCTGGGTGGCTCAGTCAGTTGAGCGTCTGACTTCGGCTCAGGTCATGATCTCATGGTCTGTGGGTTCGAGCCCCGTGTCGGGCTCTGTGCTGACGGCTCAGAGCCTGGACCCTGCTTCGGATTCTGTGTCTCTCTGTCTCCCCTTCCCCTGCTCACGCTTTGTCTCTATGTCTCTCAAAAATAAATAAATGTTAAAAAAAAATTAAAAGAAAAAAAAGGTGCTTAACCGACTGAGCCACACAGGTGCCCCCTTCTGCCCATTTCTTTCTTTCTTTCTTTTTTTTTTTTTTAACATTTATTTATTTTTGAGAGACACAGAGCACAAGTGGGAGAGGGGAAGAGAGAGAGAAGGAGACACAGAATCCATAGCAGGCTCCAGGCTCTAGGCTCTAGGCTCTGAGCTGTCAGCACAGAGTCCCATGTGGGGCTCGAACTCACATACTGTGAGATCATGACCTGAGCTGAAGTCGGACGCTTAACCAACTGAGCTACCCAGGTCCCCCGCCTTCTGCCCATTTCTTAACTGGATTATTTATTTTAGGGGTTTTGAGTTTCATAAGTTCTTTATAGATTTTTGATACTAACCCCTTATATGTCACTTGCACAAATCTTCTCACAATTCCATAGGTTGTCTTTTAGTTTTGTTGTTCCTTTGCTATGCAGAAGCTTCTTATCTTGATGACGTCCCAGTAGTTCATTTTTGCTTTTGTTCCCCTTGCCTCTAGAGATGTGTTTAGTAAGAAGTTGTTAAGGCTGAGGTCAGAGAGGTGCTGCCTAAGTTTTCCTCTAGGATTCCAATGGTTTCCTGTCTCACATTTAGGTCTTCCATCTATTTTGAATTTACTTTTGTGTATGGTGTAAGAAAGTGGTCCAGTTTCATTCTTCTGCATGTTACCATCCAGTTTTCCCGACACCGTTTGCATTTTTCCATTGCATGTATATTCTTTCCTGCTTTGTGGAAGATTAGTTAACTAGACAATTGTGGGTCCATTTCTGAGTTTTCTATTCTGTTCTATTTGATCTGTGTTTTTGTGCCATTTTTAAATTTTTTAATGTTTATTTTTGAGATAGAAAGAGACAGAGACAGAGCGTGAGCAGGAGAGGGACAGAGAGAGGGAGACACAGAATCTGAAGCAGTCTCCAGGGTCTGAGCTGTCAGCACAGAGCCCGATGTGAGGCTTGAACTCATAAACTGTGAGATCATGACCTGAGCCAAAGTCGGATGCTTAACTGACTGAGCCACCCAGGTGCCCCTAAATTACACATTTTTAAAGTGTACAGTTTGTTTTGGCAGAAATAATCTATGAAACAGTCACCACAATAAAAAAAAAAATGAACATAGCTATTGCCCAAAAGTTTCCTTATCCCCTTTTGTAGTCCCTCCCACCCCTTCCCTCAAGCACCTACTGTTCTACTATCTGTCATTACTTTAGTTTGCATTTTCTAGAATTTTATATAAAGAGTCCTCTATACTCTTTAGGTCTGGCTTCTTTTAGTCACCATAATTACTTGAAGATCTTCCCCAAATTGTGTGACTCAGTAGCATTCCATTGTGTGGGTATACTACAATTTGTCCATTGGTGGACATTTGGGTTGTTATGTTTTTGATTATTATAAATAAAGGTGCAAGTCTCTGTATGGATGTGTACTTTGTGGGGACACAGTTGGACTTCCAGAGTTGGTTTGAAGATGATTTTAACCTAAACACATCTGAGGCTGAACAGATTTTGAAAGAAGCCTGTTGAAAATTTCCCTTACCTGACTGAGGGCAGAAACTTCTGGAGGCTGACATAAATACCTTTCCAGGGGAGTCTTACTGGCCAGGAAGAAGAAGACCATTTGCTCCTTTATAAAACAAACATTATCACAAACGTGTTTCCACGTGCGTATATGAATAAACTTTTTTTTCTTCCTGTTAATCTTTTTGGTGTCGGTTAAATTCACTGACTAGGTCCAGTTATGGAATCTAACTTAGTAGAGGAAAAGAGATTTTTCTCCCCACACTTAGATATCTCTTGCATGAACTTCAGGGGTGGGATAGCTGGGTATATGTTAAACATAAGTAAATGCTTAACATTTAAGAAACTACCAAACTGTTTTCCAAAGTTGTACCCTTTTATGTTCCTACGAGCAAGGTATGAGAGCTTTGTTCTTTTTTTTTTTTTTAATTTTTTTTTTTAACGTTTATTTATTTTTGAGAGATGTAGAGATAGGGTATGAGCAGGGGAAGGGCAGAGAGAGAGGGAGACACAGAATCTGAAGCAGGCTCCAGGCTCTGAGCCGTCAGCACAGAGCCCAACGCGGGGCTTGAACTCACAGACAGTGAGATCATGACCTGAGCCGAAGTCAGCCGCTCAACCAACTGAGCCACCCAGGCGCCCCAGAGCTTTGTTCTTAAAGTGTACAAGGTCAGTAGTTTTTAGTATATTCATTGAGTTGTGGGACATCACCACTATATAATTTTAGAATATTCTCATCACCCCCAAATCAACCCTGTGTTCATTAAGACTCACTTTCCTTTTACACCTCTCACCAGCCTCTCACCACTAATTTATTTTGTCTCTGTGAATTTGCCTATTCTGGACATTTGAAATACGTATTGTACAACATACTGCCTTTCGTGACCGACTGCTGCTGGCCCGCCCCCCCCCCCCCCCACCTCCCCTTTTTGGAGAAGGCTCCACACCCAATGTGGGGCTTAAACTCACAACCCCGAGATCAAGAGGCACATGCTCTCTGGACTGAGCCAGCCAGGACCCCACTTCATATTTTTTTTAAGTAAACTTTAAATTTTAGAATAGTTGTAGATTTACAGAAAAATTATGAAGATAGTACAGAAAGTTCCCATGTACATCACAGCCTGTCTCTCCTGCTATGAACATCTTATGTTAGTATGGTACATTTGTTCACATTTAAGGAACCAATATTTTTGAGTCTTAGTTTATAGTAAACTAAGGTTCATACTTTATTCAGATTTTCTTAGTTCTTACCTAATGTTATTCATCTTTTCCTGGGTCCCATCCCGGATATCACATTACATTTAGTTGTCATCTCTTGGCTGATGAAAACTTAACCGTAACCTTCTCTTGGCTGATAGTTCTTTATGCTTCCCTTATTTTTGATAACCTTGACAGTTTTGAGGAGTATCGATCAGGTATTTTGCAGAACATCTCTAGAGGACTTCTGTCAAACTTTTCTCCTGATTAGACTGGATATAAGGGTTCTGGTGAGGGGGACCACAGAGATAAAGATGCCACTCGTGTTACACCATATCAAGACTGTGTACCATCGACATGACTTACCACTGTCGATGTTAAGGCTTGTCACTGGGATGAAATCGTGCATGTTAGATTGCTTCACTGTAAAACTACTCCTCCGCCTGACCCCTGTCCCAGTCCCCTTTCCATGCTGTACTCATTGAAAGGAAGTCGCTGTGTACAGCCCACACATAAAGAGTGGGAAGTTAGGCTCTACCTTCTTAGGGCAGAGTATCTAGAATAAATTATTCACAGTTCTTCTCCATGGGCATTTGTCTATTCTTCTTACTAACCTGTATATACACGTCTATTCCTGATGGAATTGCTGAGTACTATGGTAACCCTGTGTTTGATGTTTTGAGGAACTGCCAAACTGTATTTCAGTACAATCCCACTAGCTGTTAGTAAGGGTTCCAGTTTCTCCACATCTTTACCGTCCTTATTTTGGCCATCCTAAAAGGATACAAAGTGATAGCTCACTGTGGTTTTAATTTGCATTTCCCTAATTACCAAAATTGTTGAACATTTTTTTCTTGTATTTGCTGTTGATAGATTTTTTTTTGGGTGGTATATTCTATTTAAATCTTTTGAACATTTAAAACCCATTTTTCTACTGAATTTTGAGATTTCTGATTTTTTATATGTATAAATCTATGAAGTATATATTCTGATAACAAGCTTTTTATCAGATAAGTACTTTGCAAATATTTGCTTCCAATCTTGTCATTTGTCTCCTCATTTTCTTAAATGTGTCTTTTAAAGAATATTGGAAGTAATTTTCATTTTCTTACTGATTTGTGTCAAATATCTTCATTCTTTAGCCATAAAGGTAATTCTTTAACTTGAAAAAATGTTTCAGATCTTTAAAACTCTCAAAAATGGGTAGTTTCAAACATATACAGACTTAAAGAGTAATATAATGATTCACCCCATGAGCTTATCCCCTACCTTTAATTTTCATTTTATGGCCAATCTCATTTCCTCTATACACCACCCCTCCCCTCCAACATTAGATCCAAATAAGGTCCATACTTTGCAGTTGGTTGATTTATCTTAAGCCCCTTTTTTTAAAAAAATGTTTATTTATGTATTTTGAGACAAAGTGCACACGCGCACAAGTAGGGAAGGGGCAGAGAGAGAGGGACAGAGAGTCTCAAACAGGCTCCACATGGTCAGCACCGAGCCTGACAAGGGGCTTAATCCCACGAAATGCAAGACCATGACCTGAGCCCAAATCAAGAGTCAGATGCTTAACTGACTAAGCCACCCAAGCGCCTCTCTCTCTTTTTTTTTAAGATTTTTATTTTTCTAAAGTAATTTTTACACCCAGCATGGGGCTTGAACTCAAAACCCCGAGATCAAGCATCCGCATGCTCCACTGACTGAGCCAACCAACGTGCCCCACTTCTAAGCCCTTAATCTTGGGATTTTCACTTCATTTTGTTACCTTGCTATTTGTGCAAGAAACTGGATTTTTTTTTTTTTTTTATGTTGTCACAATAGATGAGCTGATTTCACCTGTGTAGTTTGTAGTCTTCTCAGTCCTCTATAGTTTTGTGAATTGGTACTTAGATCTAGAGCAGTGTTCTTTACTTTGGCTGCATGTTAGAACCACCTGGGGAGCTTACAAAAAATTCGAATGTCCAGGCCATATTTCAGACTGATTAAATCACAACTCCAGGGTTAAGGCAATTTTAAGTTCTCCAGGTGATTCCACTGGGTTGCTCACAAAAAGTTGGGCCATACGTAGATTTTCTTTGTCGCTGCCCCCTCTCCCTCTTTATCTTTAAGCAAGAATAATTGATAGGTGGTAGCATAAACATGTGTTAAGCACATACTTGGTTTTCTTTTTGTAATTTAGCATCTGTAGTTTTTGAGAAATCTATTTTTTCATGAAGGGAGCCAGAAAGGGTGACTTCTCAGTTTTATTCTTTCGTTTATTAATTGAGACACTTTTATAAAGAAAACCTTTTGCAGAGATATTACTCGGTTACTCTGAGATTTATTTCATACAAGAAAGGCAATGTTTGATTCTGTTTATTTACCAGTTCTGGGTTCTTCAGCAGGAGTTGATATACTCAGTACTTGAGTTTATAATACTGATTTGTGTCTCAGTCTGTTTGTGTTAGCTTTACTGACAGTTTGTCCCAATTTTAGCGTGTGGGAGCTCTTTCAGGTTGGGTCCTGAGTCCTTTTGTCAGTTCACCTGTGCGAAGAAAGCAAAGCTAACTAGCATGTAAACGACACCAGTGTGTAAACTAAAAGTTACTCTCATTTTTGTAAAGAAAGTACATGCTGCTCATATAAAGAGTCAGACAAAATGAAGATTTCTATTGACTAAGAGGTTCAGTAAAGAACTTTCTGAACATGCTTTATTTTTTGGCTATTCAGGTGTGGTTACTGACATACGTGGAATGACCTCCTCAGCACTGTTTTGCAGACCTAGTTTTTAGTGCCTACCAGGTGTGTTGTAGAGATCCCTTCCTGGCCACTCTCTTTTAATAGCTATATAATTGGAAGAGACTAATTTATTTGTCTTTTGTTGGTATATAGATCGTTTCAAGTTTCTCATTTTTTTTTTTAATGTTTATTTATCTTTGAGGCAGAGAGAGACAAAGTGTGTGTGGGGGAAGGGCAGAGAGAGAGGGAGACACAGAATCCGAAGCAGGCTCCAGGCTCTGAGCTGTCAGCACAGAGCCCAATGCGGGGCTCGAACTCACAGACCGTGAGATCATGACCTGAGCCGAAGTCGGACGCTCAACTGACTGAGCCACCCGGGCGCCCCGTCAAGTTTCTCATTCTTAAAAATAGGCCCCCCTTTTATTATGACTTCATCGAGATAACCGCACGTTCAACAATTCATCTGTTTAAGGTATACAAATCAGTGGTTTTAAGTATATTCACAGATGTGTGTAACGTCACCACAGTTAATTTTAGAGTATTCTCTTCACCTGAGAAAGAAATCCTGTACCCTTTGTTTAGCTATCCCCTCTTATCCCTCACCTACCCTTTAGCCTTAAGCAACCACTTACCTTTTTGTCTGTATAGAAGTGCCTATCCTGGGCATTTCATTAAAACACCATCATTGTAGTCTTTGTGTCTGGATTCTTTGACTTAGCAAAGTGTTTTCAAGGCATCTCTGTGTTGTAGCATGTATCAGTACCGTCTTCCTTTCTGTTGCCAAATAATACTCCATTGTGGAAATACCACATTGTGTTTACCCATTCATCCGTTGAAGGATGTTTGGTTGTTTCTACTTTTTTGGCTATTGCGAATAATGCTCATATGAACATTCATGTATGTGAACGAGAGTCCCGAAGTAACTGTTGAAGGTTTTGAGGAACTGCCAAATTGTTGTTTAGAGTGGCTGTACCACTCTGGAATTTAGATACTTAGCAGTAGTATATGAGAGTTCCAGTTTCTTCACATCTTTGGTCAGTTATCTTTGTGATTATCTGACCTTTTGATTATAGCCATCCTAGTGGATTTAAAGTGATCTGTCATTGTGGTTTTGGTTTGGACTTCCCCAATGACTAATGATGTATGCCAGGCATCTTTTCATGTGCTTTTGACAGTTTATATATCTTCTTTGGGGAAATATCTGTTCAGGTCCTCTGCCCACTTTTACTTTATTTTTAAGTACTCTAGTTAATATGCAATGTAATATTAATTTCAGGTGTACAATATACCGATTCAATAATTCCATGCATCACCCAGTGACCGTTACAAGTGTACTGCTTAATCCCCATCACCCATTTCACCCACCCACCCTCTACCCATTTTTAAATTGGGTTATTTGTCTGTTATTATAGAGCTGTAAGAGTTCTTTATATATTCTAGATATGGCACTTACCAGCTATATGATTTGGATGTTAGCCTGCATGTAAACATGTAAACCCATCCGCTCACGTGTCCTAAGTTTTGTCCTATACCTCCATCCGTGTTCATTGTATGTATGTGAATAATTAGTGTTAAAGACTTGCTTATCAGAATGTATCCATACTTAGTGTTTCCACACATGGCTTTGCTTACGTAAATAAGTTGTTTTGTTACAGGGTTCTGAATTTTGATTTTTATACTTGTCTGAGGTGTCATTAATGAACAAGGCCATTTTTGTTTGTAGAGGGGATAATTATTGGGGTGGCAGACGATGCACTGGTTGTAAAATAAGTGAGTGCATATCTAGCTTAACTTTTGCTCATAAATGAAATTCTGATAGATACGGTGCTTGAGTTTTTTTTATTTTAGAAAAATTGCTAAAAAGTAAAATTTGGTTTTTGTCTTTAAGAGAAGTTGATTGTTTTTTTTATGGCATAGTTGAAATCCTGGGAAATCTAGTCTTGGAAAAAATGTGGTGAGATCAAATTTCACTTTATTCAGAAAGTCTGCACTATTCTCTGAAATACAGAGAAAAATAGTTTTCCTGTGGACCTGTTCTTGTATTTAGAGATTATTATTATGACCTATGTAGTGAAATTGTAGCAAATGGCACAAACAATACATCTTTGCCCAAGTATTACTGTTAAAGTTGTTGAGAAAATTTGATGTTAATTTGTATCTTTGACTTTTGAGGCTCAAAAATTTGAAAAATCAGTCATCACTTTAATGAATATGAAGAACTTCTATTTTCCTATTTTCTCTACTTACATATAACCTTATCCAAGTAGAGAGTGTATGAAGAATCCTCCTATGCCTGTCAACCAACTTCATTCAGGATTTATCTACTTTCTGCCCCCCCCCCCCTTTTTTTTGGTGTTGGTCATTGTGGTGACCTTTCAAGAAATGCAGTTTGGTGTAATGAACATTGGCTTTAGAGTCATGGGGGTTCTGAATCCCAATTGCCCATGTCCTTGCTGTCTAGACTGGGCAAGTGGCCTTTTCCTCTTAGAAACTCAGTTTTCACATCTTGATAACAGGTTTAATATCTACCTTTGAAGGTTGTCTGGATGATTAAATGGGCTAATAATGTGCAAAGAATCAAGAGTGTTTGCTGTTAATAGCATGTACACATAGAGTACCATGTGCCAGTGAGAATGGGATCACTGTTGCCGTGCTGGATTTCCAGTCTGTAACTGTGTGCTGAGGCCTACTCTAGATGTGGAGTCTATTCTGATGTAGACAGATGGATGGCCATTCTATTCTATACTTTAATATGAAAGTATAGAAAAGACAAGCCCTAGGATAAAATACAAGGTGGTTACTATGGCGGATGGGGTAAGGACACGTGTACCAGGTTCATAGGGCTGCCATAACAAATTCCCACAAACCGGGAGGATTAGAACAACAAATATATTCCTTCATAGTGCTGGAGGCAAGCAGTCTGAAATCAAGGTGCCGGCAAGCTCTCTCCTCACTTCTGGTGGTTGCCAGTAGTGTTTGGTGTGTTTGGCTTGTAGATGTATCACCCTGGTCTCTGCCTAGGTGGTCACATTGTGTTCTGTCTGTGTCCAAACTTCCTTTTGTAAGGATTCTGGTCATTGAATTAGAACCTCATTCACAGATACTGGTGAACATGAACTTCTAAAGGACACTATTCCACGCATAGTACCGGAGTTCATCAAGACTGTGGGTGATCAGGAGTTGCAATCTAGTGGGTAACAAGATCTAAAATGTGCTTCATTTTAAAAGTGGTTATTAAGGAATTACAGACCTTGCTCAATTTACAATGTGATTATATCCCAGTAAGCCCATCATAAATTGAGAATATCATAAGTCAAAAATGCATTTAATACACCTAACCTACCAGGGTGCCTGGTGGTTCAGTCGGTTGAGTGGCTGACCTCGGCTTAGGTCATGCATGGTTCGTGAGTTTGAGTTCCGCATTGGGCTTGCTGCTGTCAGCATGGAGCCTATTTGGGATCCTCTGTCCCTCCCCTGCTTGCGCGCTCTCTCCCTCCCTCTCTCTCTCTCTCTCTCTCTCTCTCTCACACACACAAAAATAATAGACTTAAAAAAATACACTTAACCTACCAAACGTAATACCATAGCCTAGCCTACCTTAAACATGTTAGAACACTTAACATTAGCCTACAGTTGGGCATAACCATCTAACAGAAAACCTGTGCCATAATAAAGTGTCGAATACCTCCTGTTATTTATTGAATACTATACTGAAAGTGAAAAATAGGATAAGTGGTTGTTTTGTGTGTGTGTGTGTGTGTCTTGTAAGTTTATTTTGAAGAGAGCAAGCAGAGGAGGGGCAGAGAGAGGGATAGACAGAATCCTAACCAGGCTCTATGCTGTCAGCGTAAAGTCTGATGCTGGGCTTGAACTCACAAACCGTGAGATCATGACGTGAGCCGAGATCAAGAGTCAGATGCTTAAGCGACTGAGCCACCTCCCAAAAACGGAATAGTTGTAAGTCCATCAGTTGTTTACCCTCTTGATCACGAGGCTGCCTGGGAGCTGAGGCTTGCTGCTGCTGCCCAACATCACAAAAGATTGTCATACCACATATCAGATGAACATTAAGAATGCCAAATACACTTTCTACTAAATGCATACCACTTTGACACCCTGGTAAAGTCGAAAAATGTAAATCTAATCATTGTGACTTGGAGGCGGGGGACAACCTGTAGTTGGGAGTGGATGAGAGGTGAGGTTGGAGAGCGGTACATGATAATAGTCTTGAACCTAAACAGTAAATAGAAATGATAGTTTGTGTGGGTTTTCCCCCCTAAGAGCCATGGGTAATCTATAGGGTTTTACATTCAACTCACATAATGTCATGGATTTTTGTTGTGTTCCTGGCTGAATATATGGGAATAGCTTTTATATAATTGAGGACTTTAACAGGTTAGGAATATTCCAATCTATCTTAGAAATTGGTACTCAGATTTCCAGGCCCTACCTGCTGCTAGGATGTAGAGAGCTGCCCATGGCTTGGCTTCTTAGATAAACTCAGACCGATTAATTTGTGAGCAGTAATAGAGATAGGGCATCACCATGTGGATAGGAAGTATGTGGATGTATATTTTATTTTATTAAAGTTTTTTTTAACCATTTATTTATTTTTGAGAGACCGAGAGAAACAGAGCACGAGCAGGGGAAGGGCAGAGGGAGAGGGAGATGCAGAATCTGAAGCAGGCTCCAGGCTCGGAGCTGTCAGCACAGAGCCCGATGGGGGGCTCGAACTCACAAACTGCAAGATCACGACTTAGGCTGAAGTTGGATGCTTAACTGACTGAGTCACTCAGGTGCTCCTATAATTTTATTTAGTTTTGTGTTTTTACAGTGTTACATTAGTTTCAGGTGTACAGTACAGTGATTCAGCAACTCCATACAGTAGACGTATGTTTTGAAGTGACCAAGTAGAAGCCACAAGAAGAACATACGATTTCCACACCAACTATGTATGTGCTGGGAACGGCAAACTCTAGACCAGACTCTGGAAATCTGTGCAGTTGGAGATGGAAGCAGTAAGGGGAGGGGAGTGGTTTGAAGATTAGGAAATTGAGATTTTATTTATTTTGCAACATCTTTAAAAACCCTAGATGAACTTGGTTGGCAGGTAAATAGAGCTGCTAAGAGGCGAACTTGATTTCCTAAAAAGCTTGCCGTTAACTACATTGTCTTCCTCTGTTACTTTTCCTTTACTCTTAATGTGTGCCTTCATTACTATTAAAAGCTTTAAGATTACTTGAGCATGCCCACTTGTAGTCCAGTTCTTCAGGAATAGGCATTATCCAAGTTGGAAATCAGATATTTTCTAAATGGCACATAGCAAATTTATGTTACAGTCTGAGGGGTAGGATCTGGGTGAAAAGCTTATGCAATAAAATTTTGGACCAAAAGTAGTACTCAAGAGCTAATTAGAAGTTTTAAGTATAGCAAATACATGGCTTGGCACCAAATCAGACTTTTGATCTTGAATATACACTGTCAGTGACTGAGAACAATGGGTGAGTGTGGGGAAACCCTGGTTTGCCCCTTAGACACTCTTGCCCCACTGGACCAGTAAGTTTCAGTAAGAAGAAATCCCAAGAACATTTGTTTGAGTGTTTTTTATCAGTATCTTGGCAATATTGTGATGATTTGTCCACCCCATTGTTCAAAAGCAACTAAACTTAGGAAATGCATGTCTGTCCTAGGAAACCAATAGCATCGGAAGGAAGGATTTTTTTGTCCACTCTTTTTCTCTCTTCTAGCTCTGTGTCTTAAAAGGGTTCAGGTCGGTTATAATGTGTTGGTGTGGTAAGGATCTTTCTTTCTTCTGCCCAGATAATTCATGCATTTGGCTCTTTGTTCATTTGTTCCTTCTAGAACCGTCTCCAAGTGAGAGCCTTAAGAATAGGAGGGGAGGACACTATTTTCTTGGCATTACTTTTTTTGAAAGCACTTTAAAGGCCAATATAATCCAGTTTGATATTCTCATTTTTTTCTTGATTATAGAATTACATGTTCATTTTACAAAATTTGGAAAAAGAAAAGGAAAAGAAAAAAGTCTGTCTCACCAATGACAGTATTTTTAAATGACTCATAGTTCATTCTGGTATGATAGGCATTTTTCAGCATGGTTGGATTGTGTCATATGTAGAAGTTTATATCCTATTACGTTTTAAACATTCTTTTTAAGAAAATGGAGCTGTAATTAACATACTATAAAATTTAGTTTATTTTGAGAGACAGAGAGAGGGTACATGAGTCAAGAGGGACAGAGTGGGAGAGAGAGAATCCCAAGCAGACTCCTTGTTGTCAGTGGGGCTCAATCTCACGACTCTTAACATCATGACCTGAGCCAAAATCAACAGTTGGGTGGTCAACTGACTGAGCCACCCAGGTACCCCATAAAATCATATTTCAAAGCATATAATTCATTGTTTTTTTAGTGTACTCACAAGGTATAAAAAACCATCACCAGTGTGTAATTCTGAAACATTTTCCATTATCCCAAAAAGTAACTCCATGACCATTGATAGTCACTGCCCTTCTTTCCTTGGCGGCCTCTTCCAGCCCTGAGCAACCACTTTTCTACTTTGTCTCTATAGACTTGCCTGTTCTGGGCACCTTATATAAATGGAATTATTATGGGGTCTTTTTCACTTAACATTTTGAAGGTGTACCCATGTTACAGTATGTACTTCATTCGTTTTTATGCCCAAACAGTATTCTAGTGTATGATTATACCATATATTGTGTATCCATTTATCAATTCCAGGCATTGTATTATAAGGCCCCATAGAGCCCAGTAGAATAACTAATGCATATCTGAAGGACTAATTCTTATGGGAAATATTCTTATCAGTATTGGCTTTGGAGCCAACCTCTTGCTTCTACTCCAGCTATTCGTATTTTTCATTTTAAAATAAACTTAGGATGATGCAACAGATAAAATGCCAGCATCTGGGATGATCTGCCACCCTTTGGAGGCCACTATAATCTGGGATATTTTTCACTTCATGAGATGGGTCACTTTTTTTTTTAATTAGTATTTTTTTAATGTTTGTTTTAGAGAGAGAAAGAGTGCAGGCACAAGTGGGGAAGGGGAGAGAGAGAAGACGACACAGAATCCAAAGCACACTCCAGTCTCTGAGCTGGAATCAGCACAAAACCCAACCCGGGGCCCAACCCACAAACCACGAGACCATGACCTGAGCCAAAGTTGGATGCTTAACCAACTGAGCTATCCAGGTGCGCCCCCCCCCCCCCCCCCCGTTTGTTTGAGAGAGCACATGCACTAAAAGGGAAAGAGGCCGAGAGAATCCCAAGCAGGCTCCACACTGTCAGCTCAGAGCTCAATGCTAGGTTTGATTTCATGAGCTGTGAGATCATGACCTGAGCTAAAACCAAGAGTTGGACACTTAACCAGTTGAGCTACCCAGGCACCCCTTTAGTGCCTTCACTCATGATTATGTTAGAATTGTAATGAGGCTTTAGAGCTGCCCTCTTTTTTTTCCGTCTAGTAATTTGTAGCCGGAGTGATAATCCCTACCTTTCTGCTCAAGGAATGAATTAGTTGCTGAGACTTGTGTTTACTTCTGGGATTCCCTAGTCTTTCCATGTTTGTTTGGAGAGCTGGGTACTGAGGCTTGGAAGGATGACCAGGCAGTCATCACTCTCTTAGTTTTCTGCTGGACTCTCCCCAGCCTCTGTGGCATGTTGGAGTGGGCCACATATAGCTAGTGTTCAAGGTTTGGAGTGTGCTCTGATTGAGGAGACTGAAGAAAAGACAGCAGGTTAATAGACTGTACCTGGAAATTCATGCAGCAGTTAAAAAGAATAAGCTAACTTTGTCTTTACGAATATAGACTGACCACCGAGATGACAGATTTGAGGGAAAAAAGCAAGATCAGCAATGTCCTACTCTAAGTTACTTAAAATCTTCCTCAATTTATTCATCTTCAAAATGGGGAAAATAGCCAAATTGTGAGGAGTAATTGGGAAAATACATGTAAGGTGTTTAGAACAGTAATCAATATATCTTATAAAAATTAACAATTCTCTTTATGAGTGGATATGTGACTATATAAGCATCCACACATACTTTAAAAAAAAACTCGAGCTACCATTGACAGAATTATGAAAGTAATCATTTTAGAGTGTACAATTCAGTGTGTTTCCACATATTGACAAGACTGTACAGCCATTACTACAAATTCCAGAGCATTTTCATTACTCCAGAAAGAATATTCTACCTGTAAGCAGTTACTCCATTTCTCCTTTCTTCCAGCCCCTAGAAAACACTGGTCTACTTTCTGTCTCTATGGATATACCTATTCTGATAAATGGAGTTGTATAAATATGTGACCTTTTATGTCTGGTTCAGTTTGTATTTAGGGTAATGTTTCCATGATTTATCCATATTATAACAGGTGTCAGTACTTCATTTCTTCTTCCAGTTGACTAATACATATTCCATTTGTATGGAATCCACATTATCTGTTGGGGTTGCTTCTCCCTTTCAGTGACCGTAAATAATGCTTGTTAGGAACATAGGTGTAGAAATACTCTTAGGGTACTTGCTGTCAATTCTTCTGGGTATATATCCAGAAGTCGAATTGTTGGATCGTATGGTAATTGTTTTTAATTTTTTTGAGGAACCACCATATTGTTTTCCATAGAGGATGCATTATTTCCCATTTTTTTCCAGCAAAGTATGAGAATTCTAATTTTTTCACATCCTTGCCAGGACCTCTGTTATTTTCCTATCAAAAAAAAAAAAAAAGCCATTCTAGTTGGTGTGAAGCAGTTTTACTGTGGCTTTCATTTACATTCCCTTAATGACTAATGACATCGAACATATTTTCATGTGACACATACTTCTAAGAACATTTAGAGAGGGGCGCCTGCGTGGCTCAGTTGATTAAGCGGCCGACTTCGGCTCAGGTCATGATCTTACGGTCAGTGAGTTCAAGCCCCGCGTCGGGCTCTGTGCTGACGGCTCAGAGCCTGGAGCCTGCTTCAGATTCTGTATCTCCCTCTCTCTTTGCCCTGCTCATACTCTGTCGCTATGTCTCTCAAAAAAAATATGTTAAAAAAATAAAATAAAAATGAAAACATTTGGAGAGACACATCTGACTGAAAGTGGTTTCCTTAATGGTTTGGGGGAAGTAACTGGTTTGGAAGCAGGTGGTCCAAAGGGACCCGAACTTTATAGTATTCGGAGTGTTTTACAAGTATTGCTGTTAATAAAACCTAGAACAAGTTAATGCTGGTTAATACTTTAATCTAATTGAGATGTATAGAGATAAAGTATTTAGCACTTAGAACAAGGGCTAGGTAGTCTTGTTAACCCTTGGACTTGATAAAGTTCTTTGTCTATCACAGGCGGATTTTGATCTTTCAGCATTGAAAGGATTGAACTGGCTTCATTCAGTCTGTATCATTATGTTTTAATTGTGTGGGGAAATGAGGCAATGTAGTTGACCAAGTGGTTAAGGTGTGGGCTCTGGAATCTGACAGCTGGGGATTTAAATCATTTGTCTATCACTTAACTATCTATCCAAGTTGAAACACTGTTAACTTCTCCATGTCATAATTAACGTGTCTATAGAATGGGATGTTCCCTTATGGGATTTCATGGAATGAGATGAGTCAAAATAGATAAAATATTTAAGACAGTGCTTCTAACCTTTGGAAAGTACCCAAAGGTTACCACCCATAATTCATGATTGAAAGAAGGCCAGTGTAGTTGGAGAGGAGAGAGTGAGTGGCTTTAGATCTGAGCAGGTCACACGGCGGGGTGGGGGGGAGGCCTTCAGGGCACTCGTTAGGGATTTTTGGATCCTTTCCCAAACACAAAGGGAAGCTCTTAGAGTTTATAGTAGGGTGTAAGTTGATTAGCTCAACTTCTAAAAATCAGTCCAGGTTAATATGGTCCAGTAGAAAGAAAATGCAGACCGCTTATGCAATTTAAAATTTTTTAATTGTAGTGTTAAGAAAGTAAAAAAGAAAACAGGTGAATATTAATTTTAATATATCTAAAATATTACAATTTTAACACATAATCATTTATTTAAAAAATCGAGCTATTATATATTTTCTACTAATCAAATGTGGATTAGCCACATTTCAAGTGCCCTGTAGCCACATGTAGCCAGTGGCTAGCACACTGACAACGCAAGTCTCTCTGTTTGAGAACAAACTGTTGAAATAAAAAATGAATATGGGGAGACGACCGAGGAGCATTCTGCAGTAGCGCAGAGAGGTGCTGGAGGCTTGGTCTAGTGCGGCAGAGGAGAACAGCACACAGGCCCAGAGCAATGTGTAAATGGACTTTATTGATGAGCTTCTAGGGGATGAAGTGAAATTTTTGAGGCTTTAAAGCAAGGTTTCTGGTGTCCATAACTCTAGACGGGGTCACCAAAGGCAGTAACAGGAGAAGTGGACACAGCATTGGGTTTGGGCATAGATGTCAGATCATAAAATCCAGTCCCGCAGACTCTCCTGAGGCTTGTCTTCTCTGACTTTGAGGTCTGTGCGTGTGTGTGTGTTGGGCAGGAGGGTGAGGTGGTAACCTGGCCTGTTGTCTCTCTCAGTTGGTCTGATCGCATGATTTTATAAAATTCCAAATTATTACCTCTTCCTCATGTCAGAGGATCTAACTTGTGGAAGTTGAGGGTGGCTAGAAAGTTATGAGGCTTTTGCTCTGTGTGACTCTTAGCTGGAACATTTGTGTGGGATGATGGAGGCAGAGATACCCTCTGGGTTCTATCAGTGAGAAAGATGTTTGCAGCGTGGCTTGTGAAGTTGTCAAAGATTGGGTCTGTGTGTGTTGGCCTTCTGAAGTTGAAATTTGTTTATAGAGTTGGATGTGAGAAAATGGTTTGATTGTTACTCAAATAATTATGATGGTAACCGTTTAGGGAAATCTGCATTAAGGTGGATGTCTCTTTTTTTGTTGTTTATTTTGAGAGAGAGAGCAGGTGCAGGAGGGACAGAGGAAGAGAGAATCTTAAGCAGGCTCCACACCCAGCAAGGAGCCCAATGCAGGGCTCCATCTCACCTCCATGAGATCATGACCTGAGCTGAGACCAAGAGTTGGGGGCTTAACTGACTGAACTACATAGGGGCCCCCTAAGGTAGATATTTCTTTAAATTTTTTTGTATTTGAATTTTGTACCAGTATTAGAAACTATTTTGGGGACCTGCAACATAGCGTTGTTCTTTGTTTATTAGTATAGCTAGTCTTCTCATAGATGATGTAAAAGAATAAAATTTCCTGGAATGGTTTTATCTATAAATAGCAACAGGTTGTTGTTGAACTGTAGTTGAAGGAAGTTCCCTTGACCTCCGCATGCCTGGCTCCCCAGAGATGATTTTGTGGAGGTTTTTTCCCCCTTACTCTTGTTGAAGTAAGGAATAGTTAAAAATAACTTCTTTCTGGTAACCCTTCCCCAAAGTCCGAGCCTGGTTTTGGTTTGGTATTTGGTTTACTGGTGTGTGAGTGTGGATGCGTGTGTGTGTACTTTGGTAAGGTGTGTAGTGGGGCAAGAGAGTGTTAAATATACTGCTTCGAATTTTAATTTAACTTTTTTAAATGTTTATTTTATTGATTTTCAAGTTTGTTTATTTTAAGAGAGAGCGAGGTAGGGAGGGGCAGTGAGAGAGAGAGAGAGAATCCTAAGCACGCTCTGCACTGTCAGTGCAGAGCCCAATATGGGGCTCAAATTCACAAGCCATGAGGTCATGATCCGAGCTGAAACCAAGAGACAGTTAACTGACTGAGTTACCCAGGCACCCCTTTAATATTTGTTCTTAAGAGGCAGAGGTGGAGCAGAGAGAAAGGGGGACAGAGGATTTGAGGCAGGCTCTGTGCTGACAGCAGAGAGCTCAATGTGGGGTCGAACTCCTGAATCATGAGATCATGACGTGAACTGAAGTCAGATGCTCAATGCTGAGCCACCCGGGGGGCCCCCAACTGGTTTTTTAAAATGGTTGTGGCTTTACACTTCTTCATCTTTCTTATATGAATTCATGATAAATACTTGTTTGCTTATATCACTATGGACTTCTAAAGGAACCTGGAATTACTTTGCTCTTAAGACAAAAACGATTTTGTGGCTTCTTTTTTAACCTTTTAGTTTTCCTTGTGCCTCACTGAGCTAAACACAGTTCTCAGGTAACAAAGACATGGTCCCTTTCTTTCTAAGGTTTATTTTTTTAAACTGTTTATCACAAGTATATAGTTTCTTTTTTGAAAAAAAATTTTTTTGAGATCGAGTGTGCAAGGCGCAGAGCGGGATAAGGGGGTGGGGGAGAGAATCTTAAGCAGGCTCGATGCTCAGCACAGAGCCCAATATGTGGGGCTCAGTCTCACGACCCTGGGATCTTGACCTGAGCCAAAACCAAGAGTCAGGCACTCAACTGACTGAGCCACCCAGGCACCCCTCCTTATAAAGTTTAGAGACTAGTGAGTGTTACACTGTATGGAAGAACCACTATGAAGGTGGTAGGGCATCTCCAGAGGCAATTTAAGAAAAGAAATTGGTGCTCTAGACTGTAACCACAGCACTGTTCCATTATTTTCTGAAACATATGAGGCAAACAAGGAGGATTTAGAGTCTGTTGTTGTATATGTATCATACGTGTTTTAAGCATTGGAAGCCAGTATAACCATTAGGAAAAGATTATTTGTGACACCCCTGACAAATGATCACATTACCATGGTTAATAATGACTAGTCTAGTGGGAGAATAAAGATCAGTGAAGAGATTATAAAATGACAGTGCTTTCATTTCTAGGATTAGGTGAGCTCAGGTGCTATGGAAACTAGGTGCTTTACTCAGTCTTGAGGGTGTGACTGGAGCAGTAGGTGTGTGGGAAGTATATTGAAGATGATGGAAGAGGTAGGCAGCCCCAGATCACTGATGATCTCCTATACCATGCTGAAGTTGTGACAGTTTCTGTTGGTATTTTGAAGCCACTGAAGAGTAATAGCTTGTACCAGGCTAATAGTCACGGGGTGGGTGAACCAGAGGCAAGATACCAATCATACTCTCAGTTCAGATCGTTCAGAGCTGATAGGACCTCATGAGCAGTGGCTATAAAGAATAAGCAGTCAGCAGAAGGTCCGTCTGCAGAGCATGAATTACCCCATGCCCGTAGGGGATGAGCTGATACAGCTAGTTTCCTTGGGGGCAAGGATGGTGGTGGATCTGGTGCTGCTGTGGCAGATGAAATCTGATCATGTTGTGAGACCCAAAGTTAGTTTTTCAGCTGTCTTCATCTCAGTGTTCTGTGTATGAATAATAGACCAGCCTGCTAGATTGAAGAGGGACATGAAGAAACTTACCTTGATTATGGTGATGGTCTCAAGAGAGTATACATAATGGCAAAGCTGATAAAATTTTGTGCAATTTATCACACTTCAGTAGTTGTTCAATGCTAAAAAAAATCTAGGCTATTGAGTAATACTGATTTTAGTTATTCAACAGCTTTAATGAGATAATTCACATATAGTTTACCCATTTAAAGTATATTTTTCCAGTGTTTCTTAGTATAACAGGTAAGTGCAACCATCACCACAGCTGATGTTGAACCTTTTTATTGTCTCAAAAAGAAACCTCTTCAGCTGCCACCCTCTACATTCCCACTCACCAGCTCTATGCAATCACTGATAAACTTTCTGCCTCTATAGATTGCCCTTTTTAAAAAATTTATTCATTTTTGAGAGAGAGACAGTGTGAGCAAGGGAGGGGCAGGGAGAGAGAATCCTAAGCAGGCTCCATGCTGTCAGCACACAGCCTGACGTGTAGGACTCAATCTCACTGCGAGATCATGACCTGAGCCTTTCGAAACTGAGAGTCGGACACTTAACCAACTGAGCCACCAGGTGTCCCTAGATTTCCCTTTTCTGGACATTTACTAGTAATGGAATCACTGTGTGTTTGTGTGTGTGTGTGTGTGTGTGTGTGTGTGTGTTATTGGCTTCTTTTACTTAACATCATGTTTTCAAGGTTCATCCATGTTATAGCATATGTTAGTACTTAATTTCATTTTATGGCCAAAACTATTCCATTGTATGGCTGGACTACGTTTTGTCTATCATTCATCAGGTGATGGGCATTTAGATTTTTCCATCCTACACAATTGTGAATGATCTTAATTCTCTGCAGCTGTATGATAATCATTGCATTTATCATGAGATTCTATTTGTTCATTTGGTAGAACTTTTTTTTAAAAGGCTAAATACTTGAGACTTGGTTTTAAGTCCTAAATGTATAAAAAAGGGACATTCCACCAAGACATTTTCTCTGGGGCTTTAATTTGTTTCGATGCCTTCTTTCCCCTCCAGTTGGAATTGAAAACTTACTGAAGCATGGAGAAATGTTTCCTTTTTGGGTTGAGTAAAATAATTTCATTTAGGACTGAGAATGAAAGAGATTTACGGAAATGTGCAGTGGATGTTTTTATTGTATTTTTACCTGCAGACAAGACTGTTTAATTTAAAACATTTGTAGCTGAAATAGATGGGAGAGGTAGAAAATACAAGATGTTCTAGCAACTGAGAAGAGACCAGAACCTAGCGGGGTGGGTGGTTTCGGTGCAGATAACAGGAACGTCTGTCTTCGTAGTTAATGCAGGGTGAATCAGAATGTCAGAACTTACCAAGGGCAAATTGTATTTACTCTTCGAGTGGGTTGGACTGGCATAATAGAATTTGGTAGTCCTGCTTGACACTTGGCACATCCAGACAAATGAGTATCTAATAGACTGAAGGAAAACGGGTTACTATAGCACTGCTTAATCATTTGGGGAATGGAAACCCTTTGGGGATTTGGAAATCTGATTGGGCTATTAACAGTCCTTCCTCTAAAATTTGTGTGTAAAGCTTTGAATTAAAACAACAAAGACCCATTGAAATCCAGCTTCAGGTTGTGTTGTTCACTTGTTTATTAAACTAGGTACTTAATTATTGATGCCGGACCTGTTTTTTTTTTTTTTTTTTTTTTTTTTTAAGCTTATTTTTAGATTGAGAGAGACAGAGTGCGAGTGGGGAAGGGGCCGAAAGAGAGAGGGAGAGAGCCTGCATGGGAGCTACCAGTTGTGGGGCTCGAACCCGTGAAACCCTGAGCCCGAAGCCAAGAGTCAGACGCTTAACTGACTGAGCCACCCAGGCATCCCTGATTTGTTTTGTTTTCTTGTTTTGTTTTTTTGTTGTGTGTGTGTGTGTGTGTGTGTGTGTGTGTGTGTGTGTGTGTGTGTGTTTGGTTTTTAGAGTCAGGTTTATTTAAGTATAATTTACATACAATAAAGTTCACTAATTTTAGTATAATTTACATGTAATAAAGTTCACTAGTTTTAGTAGATTGTAGCTCTAATTACTTTTATAGAGATTTTACACATCGTCGACAACCAGTAGCATTTATTACAGCAATAGAAGGTGCAACTACAAACAATTTTGGTTTGTTTTTGTTTGCTCGTTTTATTTTTTTCCCTTTTAGTAAACTCCACAGCCAACATGGGGGGTCGAACTTGAGATCCTGAGATCAGTTGCACGTTCTATCAAGTGAGCCAACCAGGTCCCCCCAGGCAATTTTGTTTTGACATATTATGCTTTCTACAATATATGCACTGAAAATTTTGAGGTTTATTTCCTTGAATTTTTGTAAGTAAAAAACTTGTATCGTTTATTTTATGCCTGTGTATATGTATATATTCTATATTTAGATATAAATATGTGTATGTATATATATGTATCGTAGTAAAGTTAAGGTAGTATAACCTAAACTACACAGAGACTAATGTATTACTGAACAAATTGTTTTTTACAAAGAATTAAGAATGATGTTTATTTAACTTAACAATAAATTGGCATTCAGTCCTAATGTCTACTCCCCTTCTGTATCAATACCACCACCATCTCCACCTTCATCCCCGCCCTTCAGCATACCCAAGTTGCTATAAATCTCTGTTGAGTATCTCCCACTTAAAAGCTAAATCTTACTTGGTGGATGCACCTTTCCACCTGCTTTACTTAAGATGAATGAATTAAAGTGCGTTGTTAAAATTTTGTTAACTTCCAAACCAAATTTTTTTGGTGTTGAAAAATTTCTGATTTGAAATTATAAGTAGGTTGCTTTAAAAAATGTTTTCAAAGGCATTATATGTTGCGTATTACCTCTTCGGATGGCATTCTGAGAGGTTTCCTATTTTTTGGCCTTTATAAAATAGTCTGTGATTAATATTACATGCATAGGAAATTCACCTGTAAACCAGGTGAATGCTATTAAAAAGAGTACTATCGCTAATAAGCTATACTAGGATTTCCTCCAGATAAGTGTTGACTTCACTTATGAACTGTTTAAATATCTTTTGGTGCCTTGTACATTCTGGGTACTGAAAATTGTACAAAAAAATTCTGCTAATGTGGACCATACGTTTTAGTGGCCAAGACCCAACAAATGAAATTTTATGTAGTCAGCTAAGTACTCTGGATTAAAAATAAAAAATTGAGTTTTATGATTTAACAATAACTATAATTAGAGACAAAGATTAGTGTGCTTCTGTGATAAGCCCCACTCACAGGAAATTCACCACATCAAAACTGTAGTATAAAAATGAGTAACTATGCCATTCACAAATAGGTACTTACCCTATTTTAAAATGGGGAAAAAATTTTAAAGCTCACCCCCAGGCAAACCTTGCTATAAATTTCAAACTAGAATCCATAGACAAAATAAATGCCTAAAAGATACCACATGAGATTAATGGTCATTTAGAAGAAATTGCTGAAAGTTTGGTTGGGAATTAACATATTTAATGTGTTTCTTAATGGTTTACTATGTTGTTGGAGGCAGGAAACATTCTGAAGGGGTTGTCCTTTAATTTTGCAATTAAATTGATAAGTAAGTGGTGCACTATAAATTAATAAAAACTTGTTTTACTTTTCAAGAAAGACTTCTTACAGTTCTTGGAAACAAAATACAGTCAAATTTGGTTTCTACCAAATGAGATGAGACAATGAGATGTACATGTACATTTTATACTATAAAAGAATTTAGTTAACCTTTTTAACAGTTTCTCTTAGAATGACATGCGCAGTATAATGCAACTACAGGAAAAAATGGTAAAAACATAGCTTCAAATTGTACATTTTCCAACCGTGTTAATTTCAGGTCATTTAGGTTAATCTTTAAGACTCCACGTAGAATATCAACTATTCTTTTCATATTACCAGTCTGCCTTGAGAGTAGTCTGTTCTCATGTGCCCATAGTAGCTGTAAAAAGAAGTTCTCCGAAAAGGAACATTTTAAAGATAAAACTTAACTTGGGGCCTTGTCTCAAATGGTGATGTGTTGATAAATGTATGAGAATTACATGCTTCTTTCTCCTCTAGCCTCAGGAATCTGGCTGTTATGGCTTTGAACACTTTGCTGAGCCACTTAACTTCTTGTTTCGCCAAAGGAGATGAGCTTAAAGTCAGGGATCTGGAAGTAGGCAGGAGAGAGAAGCCCACTACGTACTTTGTATGGTGCCCTTCCCTTGCTTCTAGAGTCCCAAAACCCCGGTTAATTTTTTTTGACTCTTTTCCATCACAATTACTTTGTGATTTTAAAACCTATTTCTGCCCTTTTTAATAACTTGGGAAATTGAAAGTTTGTAACTTTTTCTCCCCCTCCTGATAGGTGCTGGATAATTTACTAGTCCAGTATGGAGTGGTGGAAAACTGTGAGCAAGGTACATGTCTTCTCAATTGCTTTCAAATTTTTGAAAGGAAGGAAATAGAAAGAAAACTAACTTTTCTCTTCACTTTTCTCTTCCTCTAGTGAACACTGACTCGGAAACTGCAGTCGTAAATGTAACCTATTCCAGTAAGGACCAAGCTAGACAGTAAGCAGTTTGAAACTTTTAATCTATACATAATAACTAGGTTAAGTTTAGTGCTTATATTTTGGGTTGTTGGGTAGCAGAAATAAATTCTTTTATGCAAAGTTTGACCCTGCAATTCTTTTTAAATTTGAATGTCTAATAAGAATCTGCATTAGTAAAGTTTTATTACATTTCAAATATGTCTTTAATGCCTATAATAGAGTGATACTGTGTGAAGCTGCATTACATCCTATTTGCAAAAAGCTCTGGGCCTGGATATCCTTGCCAAATTACACAAATAAAGACTTGTTCTTATTGTATGATACATACATTATTGCTATTTTATGTAAAGCTGGGAAGTTGATCATGTGTTAAACTACCATCAGTGTTAAATGTTAAGTTTTCTTGGTCACTAATTTTTTTATTGATGATAATTATAATTTAGGAGTGTGCAGACATTGGATCAATGTAATATGCTTTTCGATTTGAAGAATATATTCCAATGCAGTTGAGAGGCAGAACTTTGCAGATGAGAAAATCTCCCCTAGAAAAGATAATTCTGTGGGCTTGGGAGTGACTTAATGAAGTGACTGAGCACTAAAGAAAGGAAGATGAGGATGCCACAAATACTGCCTTGGACAGAACTGCCCAGAACACAAACACGGAGGAATGGCATACAGGGTGCCTATAGCGAAGTGCTGAGTGCTGGTAGACTATGGAGGGCGTAACCACCTTCAGACACAGCACAGGCAGGAACAGACTGCCTCTTGTCTCTGTGGAAAGGTGAGAGGAAAGACCTCTTAGCCCTAAAAGGAAAAGATGCAACCACCTGCAAGGGTGGGAATAGAGCTAGGTTACCCAAAGCAGTACCCACTCAGGGAGGGACTATGAAAGGAAAGACAGTGCTGGGGAGGAGATGGAAGTTTGCAGAACCCAAAAGGAACTTTATTTTTTTAAATGGTGATATCAACATGGTTCAAATTTTTAAAGGTTCAAAGATGTATACGGTGCAAATCTTCCTCCCAGTATTGTCCCCAATTACTTTGTTCCATTCCTCAGAAGTAACTACACAAAAGACAGATGTGTGTAGATTTCCTCCTTTTTACACACATGATACGTTAGAATTTGACTGTATGGATATGGAATGACTTATTTCCCAAATGGATATTAACTTGTTTAAGTTTTTAGCAGTTATGAACAGTGCTGTACTGAATCCCTCTTTGCGTATGTGTGAATAACGCTACAGGGTTAAATTCTTGAAATTAGATTTACTAAGTCAGGATGTATGTACCTTCTTTTTTGTTGTTGGATATTGAAACTGTCAAGTTAGCCTTCATAGAGCTTGAACTACTTTAAATTTTCACCAGCACTATGAATGTCCGTTTCTTTTTATTCTCCCTAACAAGGCTGATCTAGGGGATTCACCTTTAATGTTTTAATAATGAAACATTGTATTTAAAAGTAGAAATTCAAGTTTATATGAAGTGTTGGATATTGCATAAATTATGACACATGTTGTAAAACAAACTTTTTCTTCAACCATATCACATAAGGGGAAAAACATGAAAGTAGATTAAGGCATCGAAGTGAGGGCAGTAAGAATGCAAAAACTCCATTTTGTCTTTTATATTTCAGTCTTTACAAAGATCTGTAATGAATCTTTGGTAGAGCCATCTCTTTGGTAGATAGGACATATGAGATAACATGCTAAATCTGAGGATATTCAGAGAGAGAGGCCTGTTCCTAGTGGTCTTATTAGAAAACTTATGTGAGACTAGGTAATGGCAGAAATACTTAATAGCTACTTATTATTATTATTTTTAATGTTTGTTTTGAGAGAGAACACAAATGAGGGGTGGGCAGACAGAGAATCCTAAGCAGGCTCCATGCTGTCAGCACAGATCCCATCTCACGGCTCGATCTCGCTGATGGGAAGATCATGACTTGATTCCAAAGTTGGACACTTAACCGACTGAGCCACCCAGGTGCCCCAACACTTACTTAATTACAAGGCGACTTAACCTACATAGCTTTGAAGAGACATAGAAGGAACTTAGAGATAAGTTGACATTTAACATTCCCCTCCCCCTTAAAAAAAATTCCAACTCATTAACAGTACAAGCACAAGAAGTGTAGACAAAGCAGAATTACTGTGGACATTAATCCTAACATGACAGCAGTGTGAATGTGAAGACATCTTTTTTAGTCTAAAGGTACTTCATAGTGGTTGTTAGAAATTGGCAGGGTCCTGTCGATCCCAAAGAGGGAGGAAAAGATAGTTAGGAATTTGTAATGTAGGTAGTTAGGTAACCTAAACAAATAAATTGGGCATTTCAGTGAGGGAAGTAGTCATTGTATCCCTTATTCTAAGTTAACATTTATTGATTACCAGTGATAGACCAAAAGATACTGATAAATAAAGGCAAAGTCCTTGACCTCAGCCTCCCTGTAATGAAAGCAATGGAGGGGGATCACCTGATTTTAATTCCTGACCAAATTGAGTTTCCTTATAAGGAAGGATATTGGATTTTCTCCCCATCAAGAATTCCTGAAATCAAAAAGAATTAGAAAATAATTGTGTATTCAGAGAAAGTTAGTAGATTGAAAAAAATGTACAAAACCAATTTTGTGAAGCAATGTTATGAAAATTGTCCAATAAACTTCTTTAGTAAGTTTTGAAAAAAGATGTGGAGTACATTCTCATTCTGTGAGAATTAATTTTATTAAATTAATAAAGCTATGTCTCTAAAAATTTAACATGGAAATTTCTGCCACCTTCTGGCTAAGAAAAATGAAGATTAATAATAAGTATATTACTAGGAAGTACATATATTTGTTTTAATCTTCAGTCTTGAATTATTAATTTGTTAAAATAATATTTAAAATGGATAAAAAATGAGGAAAACTTAAAAAAAATCGTTAAAAATACGAGTACATATTTTAATATTTCTCGTTCCTCAGAGCAAGACAGGTTAGGTCTCTAGATCACCTATTTCCTTCTGTCTTCTGGGGACACTTAGATAACACAGTCAAGGACAGACCTTACTCATTGGAAGGTTTGTAATGTGTGGCAAAAAAAAATAACTTTTCAGAATTTGTAGGCATTTAGTTCTTATGCTTTCTTTTCTTTAGGATTTTTTTTTTTTGAGGTTTTGTTTGTTTTGTCGTCGTTGTTGTTGAGATAGAAAGCAGGAGCAGGGGAGGGGGAGAGAGAGAGAGCAGCATGGAGCCCGATGTAGGGCTTGAATTCATGAACCTTGAGATCATGACCTGAGCCAAAAGCAAGAGTCGGATGCTTAACTGACTGAGCCACCCAGTCCCCAGTCACCCCTAGGGTTCTTACTTCTGATGTTTATTTGTTTGTTAGGGAGTAGGAATACAGTCTACTTATAGTTTGAAGATGTCATTGCATATGCTTTACGTCCATTTAAAGGAGTTTTTGAAATAAAGTGACTGATGGCTAAGGGAGAGGAAATTTATCCTTAAACTATGAAAATAATGTAAATAGAAGATTTATTCTGGAAAAAGAAATGACTGATAAAGCAGTGAGACAATGGAATTTCTTGCCATTTTGCCATTCAGAGATAACACTGTTAAATTTGCCATCAAGTTTAGTAGACATTGTCCCATGTCCTAACTTAAAAAGTGACAAAGGTGATTTTGTAGAGTTTTGCATATTGTCTTGCCATTAACTGTACTGATGCCATTTGTAATCTCTGTGTAGTATTTTGTCCCTGTCACAGTCTTAGATGTCTAATTCTCTACTGCACATCTTGGCTGCTTCAGTTTCCTTTTTCCTTTTAGAACCATTTAGTAATAAATGCCTTTGCACATAAATATTTGGGCTTTGTCCATAATTATTTTTTAAGATGCATCCCTGCCGTGGTATTACCAGATATTTAGTAATTTTTTAAAAAAACTTTTTGTTTATTTTTGAGAGAGAGAGAGAGGAGCATGAGCAGGCGAAAGGCAAGAGAGAGAGAGAGGGAGACACAGAATCCAAAGCAGGCTCCAGGCTCTGAGCTGTCAGCACAAAGGCCAGCACAGGGCTTGAACTCATGAAACTGTTGAGATCATGACCTAAGCCGAAGTTGGATGCTTAACCAACTGACACTTAGTCAGGCTCCCCGAAGTGTAGTAATTATTGATGAATTATTGACGAACCTCTTATTCTTGCTACAAGGAGAAAACAGACTTTGTGATTTTTTTTTTAATAATGGCTAAACCTCATTTTGTTAGAAACTATGTAATATACAATAGCGAGGTCTGGAATTTTAGTTGAAAAAGACCACAAACCTCATCTTTTAGTTTTGTCAGGGAGGAGGCTAATGTCAAACAAGAAAAAGACCTTTCCAAGGTTACTTGGCTACTTATTGTTCAAGTTGAATTAGAATTCTGGTTCCTGGACCATCTTCTTTTTTACTGCTCAGAAGTGTATGTATTTACTCTTGGACAAGTTTAACTTGTTTGGGCCTTAGTTCTTCTTTCTCTCTCTCTCTTCCTCATCATTAACTTAAACTCCTTCGTCTCTCTCTCATGGTCCTTTCAGCTTTATGCTGTGATCTACCCCAATAAACTTTTTATCATTACAGTTAAGTGCTACCAGCTAGCAAAACTACTTAGAACCTTCTGAGTGACCCTTAAAACCACATCAGAGCAGAGTCTTGAAATGATGGGAAACAGGATCCCGAGTAATGTGCTTGCTATATAAACATCCTTGAGTTCTATAGAATTGAAATACATGTGTTTTGAGTGATTATGATAATTGTTTATTGTACATCTTACATCTACAGTAGGCTTGGTGAAAATATTATAGTGTTGGCCCCATGAACTCGGTAGACCACCAGATGACATAGCTGAAACTCAAACTTCAGGCATAAAAAGGCTACAGCAGTTGACCTAGAATCTTTAATCATAAGGAAGCCATTGCTCGCAGTTAGGTTACTCCTATACTTTTTAGGCTGTGTCCAACTTGGGAGCTCTGTGGTTTGGGGGGTCTGGTATTCTGTTTAGTTGGCAATTAGACAGTGGGATACACAGAGTATGTGCTGAATGCTCCCTGCTGGGAGCAGTCTGAGTCTGGAGACCTAGGCTGTGCACTGAGTACTGGAGCACTGTGCTGTCTGGCTTCCTGAGAGAATTTTTCTTGTCCCCTCCAAAAAAAAATCTCCTTTTAAGTAAAACATTGAAGTTTGGAAGTTATTTTATGTTAAGTTGAGAGAGCAGTTTCTTGGGGGCCCTATAAGTATAGGTAGCCCTATACTTAGAAGCGGCTGGTGATTTCCATAGATACCTCTTTTTATAACCCCATTAGGGAAGGGGTCTGTGGTCTCTGTGGTCCTCTCACTCCAAAAAGAAGTGCTTTACCTTTGTTTGTAACATTATGACTTATTTCCACAGTCAAATTTTACTTTTTTCTAAAGCTGGCAACACTCAATTGTATACTGAGGAACGGTATTTGAGCAAATTATATTGCCTTTATGCCCATATATATAGTTGATTATTGGGTTCAACTTTTCTTAGGTTTTCGACAGAACCTTCAGTGATCTATTTTACCATGGCCTCTGAAAAGGTTTAAAGTTGCTGTGAATGAATACCTAATTGGTTGAAACTTGGGCAGTTTCAACTTTTTATAATAAATTTACATCTTAAATATTCATAAAATTTCTCAGCTGTTGTAATCCTTTAGAAATGGCCAAAATATTTTATGGTCCTTAGTCCACATTTTCCTTAGGGAAAAAGAAGAGAGGGAGAAGGAAAAGAACAATGTGCTAAATAAGGTTCTGTTACAAAAAAGCATTGATAAAAGAAGTTGTGCTGTGTACCCGCTATCACCTTGTGAAACTCATAAAAAGAATGTTTTCTGAAATAGAAATCACTGAGAAATATTCTAAGATACATTGCATTTGGGGAAAAAAAGCAAGACATAAAACTATATCATCCCAATTATGCTTTTACTTTTTAGGTATTTTAAAGCAATTTTTAATTAAAAAAATGAATTATTGATAATCTAGAAGCCACACTTCGTTCTTTCCTCTGTTTGCGTTCAAATATACATTTGTGTATTTGTGGGTGTCATTCACAATTTTTCTTACTTACCAGTTTTATTGAGAAAGAATTGACCTACAGCACTGTGTAAGTTTAAGGTGTAGGTCACAATGATGTAAATATATTATGAAATGATTACCAATGTAAATTAGTTAACATCAGTCATCATCAGTCATCTCATACACAAAAGAGAACATTTTTTCTTGAGAATGTTCAGAATCTGCTCTCGTAACAACTTTCTATTTATTTATTTATTATTTATTTATTTTTATTTTTAAGAGAGAGAGTGCAAGCAGGGGAAGGGCAGGGAGAGAAGGAGACAGAATCCGAAGCAGGCTCTGGACTCTGAGCTGTCAGTGCAGAGCTGGACACAGGGCCCGAACTCACGGACCGCGAGATCATGACCCGAGCCGAAGTCGCTCGCCCAACTGACTGAGCTACCCAGGCGCCCCACTCATCACAACTTTCAAATACACCAAAAGCAAAGTTAATTGTTAGAATGTTGTACATTATGCCTCTAGTACTTACTTATCTTAAAACTGAAAAATTTGACCTCTTTTTAAAGATTTTTTTTGAGTATAGTTGACTCACTATGTTTATATTAGTTTCAGGTTCAGTTATGCTCTTTAAAGAGAGCACTGAACATGGACATGCATGTATAAGCTTATAGAAAGTACTGGTCCATATGCAGATGTTGTCACAGTTACTAATTCGGAAAGTGTCTTGTGAGGGTGGTAGTGATGGGGACTGAGTTCTTGTGACTTTTGTATTTCTGTTTGATTGTGATCTCTTATGAGTTCACGCATGTGCTAGGCACTGTGGCATAGCCATGTAACAAGGGATTCAAGTAAGAACAGAGGGCAGAATTCTCAGGAGAACATCAGCATTGCCTTGTCTGGTTGCCCAGGCCTGTCTTGCAATTCTAGTGCCCTTCTTGGTGCTAGAATGATCTCTCTCTCTTTTTTTTCTTTTTCCCTCTTTCCATCCAAGTCAGAAACTTAATCTGCAAATGAGGAAGGCAGTATGTGAACCAGAAATCATCACTCTAGGCAACTAGAGAAAAACTGCTTCATGCCTTTTTTTTTTTTTTTTTCCTGTTGCCGCGGCTGAACTCCATGCCCATCGGGACAGAATCTGAGCAAAGAATTTGAGTAACCCTGGAGAAAAAAATGTGGGATCTTTATTTGTTTTTAATTTTGTGTGTGCTTGGGAGTGTATAGTCTTAGGAGTCTTTATGTGTGCTTTTGAAATCTTGGCCATATCTTCTCTCTCAATGTTTCTGTTATCCACTTAGGAAATAGGTAGGTAAGGTACAACACGACACAAAAATGTAGATGAGTCATAACAGGCGAGACATGATAGCACATAACGTGTACTCATATACTTGTTTGTATAGAATTTTAAAACAGGTAGAATTAATCTGCGGTGTTAGAAATCTAGGGGAGGGGAAGTTTTGGAAAGAAATCCTGGTAGGGCATCTGGGGCATTGGTGTATCCTAGTTCTTGATCTGGATATGTACGTTCACCTTGAGGTGTATGCTTAAGATTGGGTACTTTTCCGTAATAAGGTGTAAAAATGAAGAAAAAAGTAGAGCTCTTCTCAAAATAGAGATGGGTGGGTAAATGGATGTGTGATGGATAGATGGAAAAAGTAGAAAATAGCTTCATTTGCACCCCTGCCTCTCTGCCCCAAATCAGATCATAAATTCCACAGGGTCAGGGACTGATTTTTTCTCAGAGACTTGATCATGAACTGCTGAGAATTTATTGACTGATTGATTATCCTATTAATTTCTGTGCATCTCCATGAGTGCTTTAGGGATATTTGTCCTACAGTTCTTACAATGTTTTAATATTTTTATTTTTCAAGAGGGTGAAGTAGGGGACGTACATATTTCTAACATCGTTTCCACTCTGATTTGGAAAGACCAGACAAGACAAAGGCTGTCTATTCACTTCTCTTTCTGTTTAGGTCCTCAAAAGCTGTTACTAACTTCATGGGTAATAGCATTTTTAATCAAACTGTGTTGATTAAGCTTTTTTATTTTCTGTTTTTCGTTGGTAAGTGGCGACTAGGTTGCCTTTAGAAACTTGGTCTTCCACACATGTGTGTGGGGGGGTGGGTGGGGTTGGATTATATGTGTTAGGGGTTTACTATATGCTCAGTGGCTTTGTTCAGAATTTTTAGAACTAGTAATCCGGAGTGGAAAGAGATGGATGTTGCTTTGCTGAAAGGTTTATATATAGCTCAGTTTCTCTTCCCATCCCCTGCTCCTTGTCATCTTCCAGAGCTTTAGACAAACTAAATGGATTCCAGTTGGAGAGCTTCACATTGAAAGTGGCCTACATCCCTGATGAAATGGCTGCCCAGCAGAACCCCTCACAGCAGCCCCGGGGTCGCCGTGGATTTGGGCAGAGGGGTTCATCAAGGCAGGGATCTCCAGGATCCCTCTCCAAGCAGAAACCGTGTGACTTGCCTCTGCGCCTGCTGGTCCCCACCCAATTTGTTGGAGCCATCATAGGAAAAGAAGGTGCCACCATTCGGAACATTACCAAACAGACTCAGTCTAAGTGAGTATTGGTGAGGCTGCAATGGACGTTAATATTTTCCTCTTTGAATATTAGTAACAATAAGTTGTTCTGGTACTTGGTGTCCTCCTGAATGTGGCTGTGATTCCTCCTTGTATAGTACTGGGGAATCTGGAAAAACTTTGTGATTTGATATCTTAGTGTTCATTTTATATAAATCTGAGGCAAAACCTAATCTCAAAGAGAACTTCAAATTTGCACAGATGAATAGAAAACAAATGATACCTAATCCACTTCTGATGAGGGAGGCACTGCCGAATAAAAGGGCCACTTCTTGCCTGTTCTCTCCTCCCCTATCCCTGTCCCAACCCCTACCCCCAGTGATACCTGCCTTCAATGTTTTTGGAAGTAATTTTCTGGGTCTAGTACAGACTTAGTTTTTCAGTCTTGCTTTATGTCGGTAAAGAATCATTCAGCTTATGGTCCAAGTTTATCCCATGATTAAGCCATGAGGTTGGATTGGCTTATTCTTTAGGATGTTATTTGATAGTTTAAATATGCAAATTTTAAGGGATTGGAGATTGTCCATTAAACATTGGAGCTAGCTTTGCAGCCGTAGAAAGCAAGAGTAATGTATTTATATTTATGACAGTAGTCCCAGTGCTGAGCACATTGTCTGATAGGTAGAAGGCTCTCAGGTTTATCAAATGAATGAAATGACTATATGTAAATTATGTTTAATGCCCTTAAAAATATCTAAGATACTCTTGCAGTTTAAAAGTTTTAGTACATTATATGTTGATTTGCTTTATTAACCATCCTGTTAGGCTGTATGTGGATATTTTGACCCAAAGGAGCTTGGCAATGAACTGTCCTCCCGCCTTGTTCTGTAAAGTGCACTAAGCACATCCCTGGGACAGCGGCTGCCAGAGTTAGTGTGCCGGAGAGAAGTGGCTATGTCGTTGTACACAACAGGGTGTGGAAATGGCCTTGGACCAGCTACAGACATGACCGGATTATTTTGCTTTTTAAATTCAGTAAGGAAAATGACTTTATTTTATGTGGTCCATGGAATTAGTCTTTTTCTGAAAGTCCAGCTATGGTGCCGTGTAGATCTTGATTATGTATGTTTGTTCCCCTGGGCTTAAGGGGATATCCATATTTATCGAAGGCACCATGCCTGTGTTGAACGAGGTGACTCATTTCTCCTGCGGAACCAAAACAAACTGTGTTTAGTGGTGGTCGTATGCCCACTCTGCCTGCACAGTGATGTGTGATCCTGCCTTTCTTTCCTCTGCTTTGAGGCAGGGGATGTGGGATACTGGTAACCTTTGTGCTAAACCAGTGGTCTTGACTTAATAATGTAAGGAGTAGCGAAGTTTTAATCTTAAATTTGCCTGGTTTTAATACTAAAATCCAAGGTCTTGTTGCTTTCCTTCATCCACTCTTACCTGCAGAAACTAATTATTAAGTGGTTTCCCTTCCTTGGTCTGTGGCAGATTAGAGTTGTTCCTTTTAAAGCTACTCATTTCCTTGTCAGAGGAAAGAGCTTCTATGAATTAAATTGAACTGTTTGTTTGTAAGGCAGGAGGATGAAGAGGGAAGGGAAGCAATTTTTGTTATATCCGATGATTCATTTGGAGAGTTCTTCCAGTGGATTTAATTAACTCTTGCCATTGAAACTAGTCATTATTAGATCTTCTGTTTCTGGAATGGTCTCAGAGGGCTATCCTGATCTGTAATCCAATATTCCCTTCTCTCAGAGGATCAGAATTTAGTAATCCTTAACACGGGTAAATAAGTGGAAATAAACTAGATTAACATGTTACCTACTAGAACATAAGCAATACTTAACACAGTGATTGTGGATTGAAATAGTGGTTTGGAAAGATGGTTCCTGAGATTAGGACTTAACCTAAAGTAATTTTAAAAATTATTTCTAGACAGTGCTTACTTGTTTCATTTCTACATTGCCTTTTTTTTTTAAGGGTTTGGTAATGTTTTTAAATTTAAGTATAATTAATGTACAGTATTATTTTCAGATGTACACTACCATGATTCAGCAATTGCATATACTACTCAGTGCTTATCATGATAACATTTTCTTTTTTTTTCTTTTGTTTAAATTTTTTTTAACGTTTATTTATTTTTGACAGAGAGACAGCGCATGAGCAGGGGAAGGGCAGAGAGAGAGGGAGACACAGAATCTGAAGCAGGCTCCAGGCTCTGAGCTGTCAGCACAGAGCCCGACGTGGAGCTCGAACCCACAGACCATGAGATCATGACCCGAGCTGAAGTCAGCCACTTAACTGACTGAGCCACCCAGGCGCCCCCCCCCCCCCCTTTTTTTTTTAACATTTTCTTAATATTACTCCTTTATCCCACCCATCACCCCACCTACTCATTGCCCTTATTTTTAGTTACAGGCCTTAATTCGGAGATGAGTCTTCAGTTTCAAACATTTAGGAAAATGAAATGCAGACATTGACTTTATTGGTATGGTGAAGCAGCTCTTCTTATGGCCAGGAATTATGTAGCTCTTCTAGTGTTGCAGTGGCCAGAAGGACTCACAAGTATTTAATTTTGCCCAAACACACTTTTTCAGATAGTTGATATACTTTCTTGTACTTTTTAAACAACAGAAGACTTACTTCGTATTTAATTTAAAATAAACAAGCACACAAATTTTTAAAAAGGGGGTAGTTAACCTTTCATCTTATTTCTGGAAGTATTGTTCAGTTGGGAATGTATCTTTATAGGACTTAGTCCTTGTATCTGCTAACATGGGTAGCTTTAAAAGAGAAATCTTCTCATATGTATTGTTTTTTCATTCATGTAAGATGAAGGACCTCTTACTGTGTTAGCATCTGTTACTTCACAACATGTTTTTTAAATTATTTTTTTACTTAAACTTTAGTTAATATACAGTGCAGTATTGGCTTCAGGAGTAGAATTCAGTGATTCATCACTTACATAAACACCCAGTGCTCATCACAAGTGCCCTCCTTAATACCCATCACCCATCTAGTCCACTCCCCACCAAACTCCCTCTATCAACCCATAGTTTGCTCTCTATCATTGAGTCTCTTGTGGTTTGTTTCCCTCTCTCATCTCCCCGCCCCTTTCTTATACGTTCATCTGTTTCCTTTCTTAAAGTCCACATAGGTGTGAAATCATAAGGTATTTGTCTTTCTCTGGTTGA
Source organism: Paguma larvata (assembly GCA_030068075.1). Lineage (NCBI taxonomy): Eukaryota > Metazoa > Chordata > Mammalia > Carnivora > Viverridae > Paguma > Paguma larvata. Next base: position 51,729,251 of record CM057834.1, on the reverse strand, counting down.
TTTATTTCGCTTAGCATAATACATTCTAGTTCCATCAATGTTACTGCAAATGGCAAGGTTTCATTCTTTTTAATGGCAGGGTAATATTCCACTGTGTGTGTGTGTGTGTGTGAGAGAGAGAGAGGGAGAGAGAGAGAGAGATCTCACACACATACATACATACATCTATCATATCTTCTGTATCCTACATCATTTGATGGACATCTGGGCTGTCTCCTTAGTTTAGCTAATGTTGATACTGCTGCTACAAACATTGGGGTGCATGTACCCCTTCGAATCTGTATTTATATATCCTTTGGGTAAATACCTAATAGTGCAATTGCTGGGTCATAGGGTAGTTCTATTTTCAGTTTTTTGAGGAACTTCCATACTGTTCTCCAGAATGGCTGCACCACTTTGCATTCCTATGACTTCGAAGTTGGTACTTGCAGATTCTGTAATTGTGAATACATGCTTACAGCTCTCCCTCTTTCCCTGTGTAAGAATTGATGTCCATCGTAAAGAGAACGCAGGTGCTGCCGAGAAGTCCATTACTATCCTCTCTACCCCTGAAGGGACCTCTGCGGCTTGTAAATCTATTCTGGAGATTATGCATAAGGAAGCTCAAGATATAAAATTGTGAGTAAAGAGGATTAAGCTGTGAAGAGGTTGATATTCATGCTGCTTTCTTTTGGACTTCTCTAACAATTTTTAGGAATTGCCAACAAACAAAGGGCAATGCTGTCCTGAAGAGCTGTGGTGGTGGGTACTGTTGAGTTGGTTGTAAAGTAGAAGTCTTTTAAATATTTTATTTTCAATCATATTTGGATATGGGGGTGGTTGGTATTAATGGGGAAAGTCTAGCTGTAGAAGAAGGCACTTATGGGATAGGAAGCCCACCTGAGAACCAAGAAATCTCCTTGGGATTTACCCAGAATGGGCCTCAAATCCTGACTCCTTTACTCAGAGTCCATGGGACCTCTGTTCTTAATGTCTGCCCAGCCCTACTGTGCAGCAGCAGGGAGTATAGAGGTGGAGAGATCTCTAATCCTGTGCTAAGGCAAACTGGAGATTTATTTGGGTGTTCGAGGTTGCAACTCTAAATGCCCGTTCCACAAGAACTTTGAACAGAGGTTAGATTCTGTGCCACTTGGGCTTATAGCACAGTGCTCCCCTAAAAGGAGAGCACAGACTACTGGAGTTAGCCTGGGGACCTAATCACCAGCACTTAATTTGTAGGGACCTTTAGCATGTATTAAATGTATTTCAGTTATGAGATGTTATATGGTTTCTATAAGATTATAATTCTTTTTCAAAATAGAAAAAAATTTTTTGAAAGGCTCACCATCCAGATAATACCAGATATTTTTCAACAGTGATAGGTATCACTTGGAAATTCAGAAAGGTACTCAATGAAAAGTGAAAGGCCCCCTTGCTGCCCTTACACTCTTCTCCGAAAGAGTAATCACTGTTGGGTTTCTTCCTTTTCATTCTATAAATTAGGCAGGTATCTCTAGGAATGTAGTTAACAATTTATAACAAAATCTTACTGTTTAGCACTTGTACATTGTGTTCTGGTATTGGGGATTTAGGGATGTGGGTTTGAATAAGAGGTGTTTTCAGTGAGCTAACAGAATCTACCTTGGAAGATATTCCCTGAGATGCATAAAAGAAAATGATTTTAAAAATTAACTTCAGATACTTGTTACTGTTTTTTTGCCCCCTCTATTCATGCATTGCTAGCATGTAGGTCAGTGGACTTGAAACTCTTCCTAGCATAATGCTTCCTATATGGTAGGTAAGAAGTAAATGTGTAATGAGTGGATATTGTCTTTTTACCCAAGAGGTTTACTTAGTCTGATTGCATGACCTTTTTCTTTTTTATTTACAGCACAGAAGAGATTCCCTTGAAGATTTTAGCCCATAATAACTTTGTAGGCCGTCTTATTGGTAAGGAAGGAAGAAATCTTAAAAAAATTGAGCAAGACACTGATACTAAAATCACGATATCTCCGTAAGTGCTACCTTGCTTTCTTTGAGTTAGAAATTGTTCCAGGGCTGTGAAGCTGTAGGTTATATATTACACAGGGCCTCTGCCATCTTACAGGAGTTTGAGCTAGCCTGTACCACCAGACTTCTATTTTGTTTCTTCAGGTTAATCTACTACCTACTATCTGTGTCTAACCCATACTGAAAATATTATCTGTTCCTCCTAAAGAGGCAGAAAGCACTAAATGCTTTACATTCATATTTTCTAGCTGAAGTCTTGGTCAGGTTTACTGATCCCTATTCCCAGAGTTGAAATATAGAACCCAATTTATTATTCATTGCTGTGTAACAAATTATCCCAACATTTGGCAGCTTGAAGCAACAGTAAACATTTATTGCTCACCTAGTTTTTGTGGGTCAGGAATTCAGGAGCAGCTTAACTGGGTGTTTCTGGCTTGGGGTCTCTTGATGTTGCTGACAAATCCATGCTGACTGTTGATGTGAGGCCTTAGCACATGGTCCGCTCCCGCAGGGCTGCTTGGGTGTCTTGAACGACATGGTAGCTGTCTTCCCCCAGAGTGGATTATCTAACAAAAAGCAAGATGGAAGTGACCATGTCTTCTATAACACAGCCTCAGAAGTCACACTCTATCATTTTTCTAGTATAATTGACACAGGTCAGCTCTATTCAGTGTGGGAGAGGACCGGGCCCACTAGGGACTAGGTCATCTTGGAAGCTGGCTGTCACACCTTGGGTCTGTGAATGCTCTGAAATTGTATGGAAAGGTTTTCCTTTCTGAGGGTAACTATTTTTAGTTTACATCAGAGTACCCAAAAAAGATGAGGTGAGAAGAGATGGATGAACTAGGAAGAATGCTAAGGGAAGACAGGCAGCATGTTGATGTAGCAAGGAGTTTTCAAAGAAGGGAATGGTAGGAAATGGTAAAGTCCTGCTTGCCTGCTTGATTATAAAAGAAGAAAATCACAGAGTGGTAAATATAATAAATGATCCTACCCTGTCTTGAATTTTACACCTGAAAAGCGAAGGGTTTTCAGAGGGAAAAAAAAATCTTAAAAGCTATTGTAAAGGAGCTATTAGAAAAAAGCTAATATAAAATGCTTGGCAGGGAGAGGTAGGTTGAGACCAGAGGTGAGAAATACACTTTATTTAGTCTAAGACAAATAGTCTTCCTTGTGTAGATATTTACATTTTTAGCAAATAAAAGGTTAAGGAATAATAACCTATTCATCTGGCTCAAGTTGAGCTTACAGCATTCTGCTAAGTAGTGAAAACGAGGATTTTAACTCTACAATTCTGAAGGAGAGCTGTACCAGTTTTCTGGATTCTTTCAATCTATGTACTTAGTCTTATTTTCCATGGTTAAGAATCTCCCACTGCTTTCCTCTCAGGCGGTTGAGTAGCTCAGACTCAGGCAGTTCCAGTTGTCATCTGACTGGATTTTGAAGCTTCAGCAGGACCTTCGGCAAGCAGGGAGTTTCTGAATATTGCTAAGACCTTCGAATGTAGTGGTCTAAATGGTCATCGAGGGACCTTTTTTTTTAGTCAAGACACATTGATTTATGTTATTTTCTCCAGCTTACTTTAATCTAAACTCTAAAATTACTGGCAAAAAGTAACTTTAGACCCATGAATTCTGGTTTGCCTTTTTGGAACGTTTCCATATTTATTTCTCCCTGGATGACCCAGAAAATGCAGTTGCATGAGAATGACACTTATGTTTACAATTGGTCCACAGTTCCTGTCTTGGATACACGTCTTTGGGGCTTACTCATTTTTCATCATGTCTGACCACCCACTTTTACGTACTGCCAGCCACCACAGTTGGGTTTTAATTGCCATCTGTGGCTGAACTGTTATTAACTGCCTTCCTCCTGTAATTTCCATTCTTTCTCTTTCCCCTCTTTTTGATTTTACAGATTGCAGGAACTGACGCTGTATAATCCAGAGCGCACCATTACAGTTAAAGGCAACGTTGAAACATGTGCCAAAGCTGAGGAAGAGATCATGAAGAAAATCAGGGAGTCTTATGAAAATGATATTGCTTCTATGAATGTTAGTTTTAATATGGAGGACATGCCTTTATTTTGATGAACAGTTAAAAGAAGTTTTTAATTGCATTAATCAATTATTGGTGTTAATGGTGTTGTTAATGGTGGCAGCATTCGATGTAGTTTCTGGTTGATTTTTTAGCACCATAGTGAGTGTGCTGTGGGATAGTTTGGAAGACACAGGCTTTGACATTAGGTCTGACTCTCTGTGGTGTTAGCAAATGGTTTAGTCTTTGAGCCTTAGCTTCCTTATCTGTTACATAAGGCTAATAATTTATGTATGAGTATCTTCCGCACAATGTTAATTTGAAGATTAGGAGAGTAGGAATGTGGGCTTAAGAGGTATGTGAACTGGGCTTGAATCCCTGCTCAGCCACTTACTAGCTGCAGCTCTGTTCTATTGGACAGCTTACTTGGTCTCCAAGCATTGGTTTCCTCATCTGCGAAATGGGGCTGCTCTGCCTACATTAAATGCTTATTAGGACTGGGATTATAATAAATACCATGCATATAAAAGCAACTGTTAGGAATTCAAATTTAAAATTTAATTGGGTTGGTCATAAACCTTGGAGTTAGAAGAATTAAAAATGACAATCTGTAGTGTAATGAAGGCAATTAAAGTGAATTGCTGACATTGCTGAATGGATGGAATGGTGCAGAAGATGTAACATTTCAGTAGTCCATCTTGAATTTTCAAGTAAATGATTGGAAAAAAAACACTCCTTGGTGTCGGGCCTGTCATCTGAAAACACTACATGTAAAAGAAGGGAAATATAAAAATAATGCCTTTTTGAGAAGAACCTAGAAAAATGCTGATCATTTTACCGTACATGACTGGCTGCCTTACCTACCTTCCCGTTATAACTGCTCATCTGATGTTTCAGAGTCACTTAATCCAACCCATATACCTTTTAAAGAGATTCTCAAGTATGCTCATGTCTCACCTCTGTCATCTCCACCTCACTTCCTCAACCCTTAAAACTTCGGCCAACACAAAGTCCCCTTTCTGTCTCCTGGATGTACTCCAAAGATACGGTTAGTTGCCATAGTTATATGGGATGGGACCTGATTTCCAAAGATCTTGACATTGTGTTAGGCTTTTAGACCCATGACAGCCAAATTTTATCCAAGGAGTAAAGATCTCTTAATAATAGATCTTTCTGTATATCTGGTTTGCTTTTCAGTGCACAAATCTTGTTTGCTTACTTCTTCAACTAACGCAGGGTTTTTAGTTTGTATTTACTGTGTGCCCATAGCACACAGAGTACATATTTGTCTAAGCCCTGTGAGCTGGTCATTAAGGAAAGTGAGGGTGTGTTCCCTGCTTTGAGAAAGCTAGTGTAGCTTCATGAAGATCAAGGAGGAGGCAAATGAGCACACAGATTTTAAAATTCCAAGAAATACAAACAGATAATGTGCTCAAGTATAACAATATGGAACATCTGCTCTGTTCTAAAATTTGAGTCATAAAATGATTTTTTGTTTTGTTTTACTAGACAGGAGGTCACAATCTGAATATTGTCACTTATAATTACTCACTTACACTTGATTTTTTTAAATGTAAAATGAGGGACCTTTTTGCTATTGCAGCTTCAAGCACATTTAATTCCTGGATTAAATCTGAATGCCTTGGGTCTGTTCCCACCCACTTCAGGGATGCCACCTCCCACCTCAGGGCCCCCTTCAGCTATGACTCCTCCTTACCCACAGTTTGAGGTAAGATAATATACCTTGACTTTCTTTACGGGTGAGTGGGATGCAGTCAGAGGGACACAGTTACTAGACTGTATTGCCCTCAATGTGACAGTGCTGACTGGGACAAATCCTAATGTAAAACCTGGTCCCCATATGATCTATCAGTTGAATGTCAGTAGAACCTTCTTACCTATCCCTTTGTAGAAGGGACACGTGAAATATTTTGAAGTTTTTGGGTACTAGGGTTGTCACCATGGCTTTTATATCTCAAAAGTTTGAGACTTAGGGAGGGGGAAAAAAGTTATTTTTAAATGTTGAAAGATAGGATTTTTAAAAGGCTTCCTTAATCTTAAACTTCACCTGGAAGTCAACTGCTTTGAAAGGTCAATAAAAATGTGTTTTCCACTTCAAGTGTGCTTTTTAAACAGTGAGCTCAAGCTAGTTTTGCTGACGGGTCTATTGTGTGTGTGTGTGTGTGTGTGTGTGTGTGTGTGTGTGTGCAACCATTAGACAGCTTTTATTTGTTTTGTAAACAGGTAGACTATTAAGAAAGGAACATTATTTTTATATTTATTTTTTAAAAAGAGCATTTTTTTTTTCTGAGGTCAGAAAAAGGAGACCAGTGGTAGCATAAAAATAACTGGAGTGTAACAGATACCTCATATAGTAATTTTTTTTTAAGTAGTTCATTGTTGAGTTATCACTGATAATTAGAGGTAGACAGTCATGGAAAAAAATGAACAACATTCTAGGATCTTCCCTTATGGATTTGTTTTTACATCTCTCCCTTCCTGTTTGACTCTTTCCTTACATGTGCTTTGAGTAGTACCTCCCATTCCACCTTAAGGAAATGTCCAGTTGGAGCAGCTTGAGGATTCCATTATAACACTGCCTGGACCACATGTAGAGTAAAATGCTCTTGGAATTGTACTGAGAACAGATTGCTGAGATTGTTCTTCTTTTTATACCTTGATGAATGAGAATTGCCTAGGCCTTTCTCGAACCACCTGACTGTGTTAGGTGTTCTTCACTTTTCGCCTCTTCTTGTAGTATTTGTGCTTTTGTGGTCAGCAACATTTTCATCTTCCCCTGCAACTCACCAGCCACCCTGAACGTGTTTGGTCCTGGAAAGCATATAAAAAAGTCCATTAATCTACGCACAGGCATCAAAATTCGAACTCCATGTCAGAGTGAATAGATCTATCATGCGTTATCTGAAGCTTTCCATCAGAGCTAAGGGTGATGTGAAGTAGCTGACATGTTTGTACCTTGATGCTAAAGGGGCTAAGGGAAGGATCCCAGGGTGAGAGCCCAGGTCCAGCCCAGCTCTGTCTGCGCTTTGTGTCACCATCGGTTACTCTCTTCTTCCCTCTGGGTTTGTTTTCTTGCTGCACAATGAAGAAACTGAACCAGATGAATTATCTTGCAGGACTCTTCTCTTAAGTCAGACATTACAGTTTTTACAGAATTCAATAATATAAAAAGTTGAAGAGGAGGGTAAACGTGAGCCTAAAATAGGAATTTGAAAATATATGGACTTAAGGTCTATACTACGCCTATTAGTTTCTTTATTATAAATTGATGAATTTGTCATATTACTGAGCTTAAGGCACATGTGTCTCTGACACTTTTGTGTGAAACAGCATTGATTAAAAGCTACAAGGAGCTGTTTAAAGTAACTCATTGCTGAAGAAGCTCTTACTTAAACTACATCTCTCCTAGCTGCTCTAAACTACCTTTCTCTTTGGGCACACTCCTTAATCTCTCTGTGCCTCACTTTCTAATTTGTAAATTGAGGTGTCACTTAAATTCTTGCCTCTGTACTGGTTACAGGTAAGGCTTTTACTGGTTATCAGTAAAGCCTCTCACATTACAAGTGGTAACCTTACAGAACATTCTTGGACATCTGTCTTTCACACTTCTGTGGCTGCTTGAGTAGCAAAAACTCCTGAAGTGATTGCTAGGTTTCTATTTTTAAGATACATAAATAAATGAATATTATCTAGAGTTAGTCAGTTTTGTGATGCAGTGATACAGTTTTGTGTAATGGGTTCTCGTGTTCTTAGGAAAATAAGGATTGCTTTAAGAGAAGGGAGACTGTATTTAAAACATTATTTCCAAAAGACTTTTAAGATTTTAAACGTCTTGAGTGACTTAAGCAAGTAGCGATTTTTTTTCAAGAATGGGACAGAGGGGTCACTGAACCAAGCGGAAACGTAAGGAAGATTCCACCGGAACACATGGTCTTGGCTATTCCTGAGATTTTAAAACTAAACCCAGTAGGTAGAATTGGAAGCAGCCAGTGAGATCAGGAGACGATGGGAGAAGCCGTCAGCAATAAAGATGGAAACACGGCCGAAGGGACGGAGCTGAGAACCTCGAAGCGCCTGGTGGTTTTGTGCGCAGGACCAGGAAATTCTCGTCTTAAAGGGATAAAATGTGGACAATCTTAGCAGTCCGTGTTCTTCACAGAATTCAAGTGGGCATTTGATTCTACATGTATGCTAGGCTGTGATAGAATAGAGCCCCCAACTCCCACATGGACATTTCTCTAAATTGGTGTAGGAGGTGTGTACCACTCAGAACACTAAAAGCTAAGAAAAAAGACAAGTCTATCATCTATCTAGTTGGAATGGTTAATAAATTAGGGTTATATTGCATGTGTTTGTTGCAGATGAATGACTTACTGTAATTTCTCTGTTGATTTAAACCTACTACTAACTTTATCTCTGTATATTAGTCTCAGACCTCAAAGAATGTGTCAGGAATCATCCAGGGAACTTAAGAGGGAAAGGACAACTATTTCCGTAATCTACCCTTTTCTCCAGAACTGAAGAAATCTGTGCTTTTGTGGGTTTTAAAAATACATGCTTACAATTGCCTCTCTTCTTAGAAATAAACACATAGGTATATAATTCTGTCTTGGAAAGTTTTCTACTCGGAAAACTTTTACTAACTTAAAAAAAAATTTTTGTTAATGTTTATTTTTGAGAGGGAGCATCAGGGGAGGGGCAGAGAGAGAAAGAAACCCAGAATCAGAAGCAGGCTCCAAGCCTTGAGCTGTCAGCACAGAGACCAACATAGGGCTTGAACCCATAAACTTGCGAGATCATGACCTGAGCCGAAGTTGGACACTTAGCCGAGCCACCCAGGCACCTGTATTTTTACAAACATTGTAATTAGAGATAATTATTAATGGGAGTATTGTACTATTTTTAGCCTTTCACCTCAGGGACATTCATCTTGATATTAAGCACAATATCATCACTTTAAAGGAATTCGGCATAAGACCATTATTTAATAGGCAACCCATATTTAAATTTCATAGTTACTCTAGTGATATTCTGTTATATAGCTGTGTTTTCAATAAAGAATCCAGTTAAGGACTCTGCATTGCAGTTACCTGTCGTGTCTCTCTGGTTCTTATTTTTGCAGGAGTCCATCCCTGCGTCGTCCGTTCCACATGGTGTCACCTGTTCCCTACCCACCACTTGTTCTTATTTATGGCATTGAAAAATCCAGGCTAGTGGTTAACATCGCCTAATTAGGATTTGACTGACTGCCTCTATGTGATTAGGCTCAGGTCATACTTTTTTCCAGGCAGGAATACCTTTGCTGTGTCTCACTGGGAAGAAAACGATGTCATTGTGTCTCATTGTTGGTCATGTTGTTCGATCATACAATTAAGGTAGTATCTGTCCGATTTCTACATTGTAAAGGTACCTTTTCCACCTATGATTAAGACGTAATCAGTAGGACTTTGAGACTATGTATCTCGGCCTCCAGTCTTTCTCAAAGTGGGTTTAATATCTCTTACTGATGCTTGCTCAATCATAATATTGCTATTTTTATGTCTGTCGTTTTTTACATTTATTAGTTAGCAGTGTTCTGTAAAGAAGAGCTATCTCTACTTTCTGCTTTATGAGGAAAAATGGATTTTTTTGTTCTTTACTTTAGAATTACCCCAGACCTTTTGTATTAGAATCCCGGTATCACTACTTTGGAAAGCTCTCTGACCCAAGTGTGGAGGTAGCAAGGTTAATAACAGCTGCTCTGTTTCTTTTTGTTTTTTTTTTTGTTTGTTTGTTTTTTTTGTTTTTAATGTTTATTACTTGTCTTTGAGAGAGAGCACGAGCAGGGGCAGGGCAGAGAGAGAAGGAGACAGAATCTGAAGCAGGCTCTGCGCTGTTGGCACATAGCTAGATGCAGGGCTCAAACTCAGAAACCATGAGATTATGGCCTGAGCCGAAGTCGGACACTTAACCAACTGAACCATCCAGGCGCCCCTGTCCTTAAGGTTAAGAACCTGTGCCTCACCTTGGGCTTCTATGAATCAAAATCTCAGTGGGAACATAGGGAAGCTTAGAAATTTGTGATTTCGTAAAGGTCATTAGGAGTATTTTGTTGCCCATTCATTGTCAAACTGCTAGTCTGCAAGCAATGGATAAAAGTTTTGGAAGGTGGACTCATGTTGGAAAAAATATCAAGGCAAATGCATAATAATATTTGGGATAAACATAAGTCCATAATGACTCAGGTACGTCGCTTGCTCCCTCTAGGTTGTTTGGTGCTTCATTATAAAGTGTGGTCAAAAACCTTTCTCTGGATCACCTATTAATTCCAACGCACAGGCAAATACCAGGCCAAAATGTCTGTGGGATGCTGCCATACGTCTGTTTTCATGCCTCTAACTCTGTTTTGGCATGCTGTATCAGGATTAGCTCTGGCTGTGTACTACAAGAAAAGAAATGGTTTGAATGAGTGTTCCTTTTCCATGAGAAGAGTTGAAGGGTGGACAATCCAAGGCTGGTAGTAGTTGTATCATCTAGGACAGGTGCTCCTTTTGGCTTAGCATGCCGCCTCCCAGCCCAGGATGACTGCTTAAGTTCCAGCCATTGAGTCTGATTCCAGGCAGCAAGGATGAAGGATAAAAAATCAACAGCCACCTCGTAGGAGGACACTGCCTGAGGATAACTTTTTACACTTCCACTGGTATCTTGTTTGCCAGAACATAATGTCCGTTACGTCTACCTGCAAGAGAAGCTGGGAAGCAGTGTCTCTAACTGAAGAGCTGACTACATCTGCCCTGCTGGATTGAGCAATATTACCTGTAAAAGGAATCTCACAGAGCCTGGGAGGGTGGAGGTGAGCTTTTAAGTTCAATCAGAAACTAAACACAAACCACACCAAAAAACCCCAGAATGATCTAAATTAATTCTGGTGCACAAAATTCCATGATTCAGATTCCACTCCTAAAGATAATTTTCATCAAAAACTAAAAGGGAAAATACCATTTTCAGAGAATCATGTTGTGTTTCTGGATACCAGTTAGAGTGATACCAGTACTTCCAGATGGCCGTCAGGTAGTTGTCTGACTTCATGTTTTAAGGCAACCACTCCTTACCAAGTTCAGCTGTAGTATCTGACCTCTTTGTAGGGGAGTACTTAGGTGGAATAGCTCTGCCTTCACTGTATATTATTAGACTTTGTTCTTTCTCTAAACGCCGATCTCTGATACTGATACTATTAAATGTACCTAATAGTCACCACTTTGTGAAGTAAACTATGGTTTTTAAAGACAATAATTAAGGGCACCTGGGTGACTCAGTTGGTTAAGCGTCCAACTTCGGCACAGGTCATGATCTTGAGGCTTGTCAGTGCGAGCCCTGCATCGGTCTCTGTGCTGACAGAGCCTGGAGCCTACTTCGGATTCTGTGTCTCCCTCTCTCTGCACCTCCCCCGCTCGCACCCTGTCTCTATCTCTCTCTCTCAAAAATAAATAAGCATTAAAAAATTTTTTTTAATTAAAAAGTAATAATTAAATTTACGAGAGCTTTATGAGGATTTTTTTTTTAACAATTTCTTCTGATATTCTCTTTATTTCCGTTGGCTTCACTTTTCTTCTTGCTGAAGAACCTAGTATTGTAGGTCTGTGGGGGTCTGTGGTACATTTATTTAAAAACTGGGTTAGAGGATTAAAGGTTGGCAGCTATTTGCTCTCAGCACGTGAGGATGCTCCGTGGCTGCCATCCGGCTTCTACAGCTGCTGATGAGAAGCTTGCTGCTCCTTAGAAGTTCTCCCAGGGAAGTCGGTTACTTATTAAGGTCTGCTCTTTATCCTTGATAGCCTGTAGGTGAGCAGAGAATCTCTTTTACTTTAAATGTATATTGCCTGGTAAGAAGTAGGTTTTGATGACTAAATGTTTCGAAGAGTCTCTTTTTACGTATAGCTCTCTCTTTCCTTTAGAGTTGTTTCATATTGCTACTCATGTTTTCGTACTGCTGCTTTGTAACATGAAAGAATTGATGCACCTTGACTTGGGATAAATCCCTTGCCTCTGTTCCTTTCCAGGACTTGGCCCACCCTCCCCCACGCCCGCCCCCGCCCAGTGTTTCTAACCGGAACCTGCCAGGTGGATTTTTTCCTAGTACAACCAGAGTTGGTTCTTGCAACAGACAAAAAGTCTCCAGTTCCTGCCTAGCAGCTGGCTCATGCATGTACTTAATTGGCAAACTTTGAGTTTAGAAATGACAAGAAATGCTCCTTTCAAAAATACTCAAACAGTAGGGAAGAGGCAGTTGGCAGCTCGTGCACAGAGCAAGAGCTGAGACTGGCATCGCACAGAACAGCATCCATAGCTGAATGGTATTTCCTGGCGTTTGGCTTGGCAGAAGTTAGCTCAAGTGCTGTTGTCTTCATAATTTTGATAGCATCTTTGGAATCTTTCCAGAAGTCTCCAAAACAATAGTGTGATCTTGAAATTGCAAGCTTTCTGTTCATCAAAGAGGCAAGAAAGATGAACATTTCCTTAGGTTTTCACTAGTTCAAGGTACTCTTTAAGAAACAAAATATTTTATGAGTTGGAAGGATTTTGAGATCAGTTCTCTTTAGTACTCCGCTCCTTAGGATTTCTTCCTGTAGGCGCAGCTCTTTTGTCAGTAAAATATTTGAAAGTAAATCAACTCATTGTATACATTTATTACCTCTAAGAGGCCTTGGTTAGGTAGCTATTGGAGGAAGTTTCTGTGCCCCCTCTCCTTTCTTTTCTTTTTTTAAAAAATTTCAGTATTCTGTTCTGGTCCATGGAGTTGAGTAAACTTAATTTCAGTTCCAAACCCAAATCCATTAAAACAAAACAAACAAAACAAAACAAAACAAAAAACCCAGGAGTATCTGTTTTACAAACCAAAGGGAAACACTGGCAGACTTCCAGGTTCCTGAAGGCTGGCTTTGTTGGCTGGCACGCATGTCTCCATGCCTTTGTGAGGTCTTAGATTCTGTTCCCCACAAAGTAAATACACTTAACCTTACCGTTGGCTCGTTCTTATATCTCCTCATGATAGATGATTAGGAATTACTCACTGGCAGACTTTACCAGCTATGCAGACTTCAGTCAAGCAGCTTTGTTCTTACGTTATTTCAAATTATAGAGTCTGCCAAGAAGTCCAGAGGAAGTTTTGCCGAAGGACATCTGCCAGAAATCCATAGGGGGCAGCTTGGGTCATGTGACTGTCCTTCACCTCTGCAGGTTTTGTGAGAAGCGTTCAGAGTAATGCAGTTGAACATTAAATGCAAAGAATGTATAACAAGAAAGGGCGATGCTGAGGATTTTCTTCAAGCTTGATCTCAGACTTACCAAATCCATTGTTCTGGCTTCTTAGTTTTGTAAGTAAAAATTAAATTATCTGTGTGTCTAAGTCCTGGAAACATAGCTTACTATGCAGAAGACTATAAAAGTAACTTGTACCACAGAGGCACTTTAATGATTATCAGATAGGATGATTATGCAAAGTATCTTATATTCCCAGAGAAAAATTTCCTTGAAAAGTAACTTACAGCCAGGGAGATGCTTGGTGAATAAGAAACTGGCACAGAGGGAAATGGGTGATGTTCAGACGTCTGACAAGTCAACTTTTTATTAATGTGCACACAGCACTGCCCATCAGTCCCTGGGCCACCACCTCCTCGTACGTTTAGTTTGCTTCTAACACCACTTTTTATATTTGACAGGTTCTCTTGTTTCTGTTTTCATCCCAGCACAGAACACTTTTCTGTCGACATACAGATTCTTTCCTGATGTCTTTGCCCCTTCTGGGTTAAAATTTAGTCCTTTCGGCCTTTCTCTACTGACCACCATTCCTTTTCCAAAGCCTCACACAACTTTTAAATTTGTTCTTAATCTTAATATTGAATTTGTTGCCTCCTACTCCATTCCTGCCCCTAATAGTCAACAACGAAAAAAGCATTGATTGCCTTTCATCACTGTGTCAAAAAGATTATTTTGCTTTTATTCAGCTTTTGTGGCTGCAACGTTTTGCCTTGGAGCTTTTCTCCTAGCAGACGGTCTTGAGTATCTTCTAGGCAAAGACATATGCACACACTGCGCTTGGGAGGCTCTGCAGCTTTCACTCCAAGGGTGATGCCCGTTAACGTCGGTCCTCTCAAGACGTACAGAAGTTGCTCTCTGGGATCAATCCAGGAAGAGTGTCCTTTATGAAGCAAGTGGATAGTTGTTCTGTTAGAGGCATACTTAGTTATGCAGCTGATGGTCTTTTTTTAAAGCAGCTCCCTGAAAGCTTAGCGCTAAATGTATGTAACAACAGCATACCTGGCTTCATCTTTTAGATTCAGGTCCCTATGCTCTCACTTCTTTGCCGCCTCTGTTTTACTTCTAGATTATGTGTATTTTCTAAGCAGCCTAAAATCTTGCTGGAACAAGGCCCAGAAAACAAATAATTACACAGTCATGGCAAAACACAATGGGGCAGATTTGAGCAAGTTCCACATTAGGTTAGTCTGATCATTAAAAGGGTCTTTGACTGTCATGCCCAAAACAAAAGTATATTATTGAGAAAAACATAGATGTTTTCAGTGAGATAAAATACTTAGGTCCTATCTTTACTTAAAAAACAAATTGGTTAAGATTAATATGTCCATTATACCATAAGGACCAGAATGAAAAAGTATTAACATTGAGCACAGTTTATGGTCAGTGTCCACATTAATTCAGTTATTAAGATAAGAAAGGCCTTAAAGTGTCCCTCTGGAATAAATGGTACGTGGTAATTGCATAAAATGCTGGCAGGCTGTGAGGTATAGTGCTTTGCACACAGAGGCACTATTTTTAGGACCGGGAATACTAAAGACTGTGAGTATTTAGTGTTCCTTGCTGGTGAGGTAGAAACAGAAGTGACCTGGCCAAGCTGTGCAGGACAGGCTCCTCTCACAGATCTCTAGTCGAGTTTAGTGGAAAGGCGCACTTTCTTCTCGTGTACTTGCTCCAGGAGTGCTTACAGAGATACAGGGGAGGCCTCATTGAGCTGACAGCCATACTAAGACCTGCAGTGTGTTAGCATGTCCTGGGAAACACCGGGAATACCAGGCTGTAAAGAATGTAAGTACATATATTTCTATATATGCTAAAGAAGCAAAACCCAGTGATTTTCATCAGTAATATTTCCTGGAGTTGAATTTTAGGTTAACTCTTACAGGAAATACTAATACAGGTGGGTTACAGATCAAGGAAGAAACTGACGAAGAGCACAGTTTAGATGATTTTCATTTGTAGAAAACTAAGCATTGGGTCTAGAATCCTGTATTGCTGTACTTTTCCTAAGTGTGAAAGGCATGGCTCAAAGTAAAATGATTTTCCCCTTTCCTTAATACATCCGTTGACCATAAGATAAATTTGTTACTGTGAGGATTTGGAAATACTTGTCAGGTAGGTTGGTTTGTTTGTTTATATGGACTTTTTAAAAACTCATTTTGAGAGCGGGAGTGTGTGTGCTTGTGAGTGGGGGGGAGAGGGAGAGAATTTTTTTTTTTTAATAGGAAATATTTTAAGCTTTATTTTTATTTTGAGGGAGAGAGAGAATTCCAGGCAGGCTCTGCACTGGCAAGGCTTGAACTCACTTACTGTTGAGATCATGACATGAGCCTAAATCAAGAGTCAGACGCTTAACCCACTGAGCCACCCAGGTGCTCTTGAGAATCTTTTTGTTTGTTTATTTTGAGAGAAGGGGCAGAGAGACAGATGGAGAGAGACCCCCAAGCAAGCTCCATGCTATCTGCGCAGAGCCCAACATGGGACTCGATCCCACTACAGTGAGATCAGGACTTGAGCTGAAACCAATGGTCAGATGCTTAATCAGCTTGAGCCACCCAGGTGTCCCTGTCAATCTTATTATTTTTTTTAATGTTTATTTTTTAGCGGGTGGGAGGGGCAGAGATGGAGACAGAGGATCCAAAGTGGACTCTCTGCTGTCAGCACAGCTTGAACTCATGAACCGTGAGACCTGAGCCAAAGTTGGACACGTAACTGACTGAGCCACCCAGGTTCCCCCCACCTCCGTCTGTCAATTTTAAATGTTAATGCTCTGATCCATCGTTTCCATGACCTAAAATCTTAGAAGTATTTGTACAGGGGCGCAAGATTTATGTTAGAGATTTGATTACAGTATTATATAAATTAGTGAAAAAATGGGGAAACCAAACTTTCTGCAGATCTTGAAAGTGGCACCTTCAGCTACAACAAAATAACAGATACAGATGAAGGAATTTTGAAATTTTTTTTCTTGAAAACTTCTTAGAGATGTGGTTATTTTATTCTCCCAGTGGAAACAAACATTGAAACTCTTTTTTTTTTTAACGTTTATTTATTTTTGAGAGACATAGAGACAGAGCATGAGCAGGGGAAGGGCAGAGAGAGAGGGAGATACAGAATCTGAAGCAGGCTCCAGGCTCTGAGCCGTCAGCACAGAGCCCGATGTTGGGCTCAAACTCACAGACTGTGAGATCATGACCTGAGCCAAAGTCGGCTGCCCAACCAACTGAGCCACCCAGGCGCCCCTAAACTCTTAAGTTATAAAGTATTTTAAACAGGCATAAGATGGGTGTGTGCAGTGGGCAACAGGCCTGACACTCTCAGATGCTCGTTCCCTTGGAACATCTTTTTTTTTTTTTTTTTTGGTGGGTGATTCAGTTAAACTATTTAATCAAAATTTTATTGAGGTATAATTGACCTATAACCGTGGCTTCAGGGGCACAATGACTGGATATTTGCATATACTGCACAGTGATCACCACAGTAAGTCACCATCTGTTAGCATAATTCTTTTTTGCCTCGTGATGAGAACTTTTAAGATCTCTCTGTGTAACTTGCAAATACACAATAGAGTATTAACAATAGTCATGTCAAGCTATCGGTTACATGCCCATGACTTACTTAGTTTGTAACTGGAAGTTTGTATCTTTTGCCCCCCTTAATATCATTCTTAGCCTTTACTTACCATTTTCTTTAAAATAATTTTTTTAATGGACTATCTCTGATGCAATTTTTTACATATTGATGATCATAGGTTTAAGCTTTTGCCAATATAAGTTTCTTTTGACTCAGGAGATCATACCAAGGCAGATGGAAGAGTGATCAGGCAGCACTTACTCAAGTGAAAGTTCTATTGGGCTGTTCTCTAAGAGTCACTTAATAAAGCACATCCCATAGTATTGGAGGTGTAGGGTATGTCCTTTAATTTTTCTTCTTCTTCTTTTTTATTAAGAGAGCACAAGTGGGGGAGAGGGGCAGAGGGAGAGAGAGAATCTCAAGCAGGCTCCATGCTTAGCGCAGATACTGATGCAGGGTTTATCTCATGACCGTGAGGTCATGACCTGAGCCAAGATGGAGTCAGACTCTAAATTGACTGAGCCACCCAGGAACCCCTGCTATCCCCATTTAAAGAAGATAAATATGACCCAAGAGCTAGAGAAGCCCAGGATTGAATGCCGGCTACAATACCAGTCAGTATATTCCCATAGGCATCTCTCTGGCGTAGTTTCTCATCTTTAAAATGCAAGTGTTGGGGCACCTGGGTGGCTCAGTTGGTTAACCCTCTGACTTCAGCTCAGGTCATGATCTTGTGATGCATGAGTTTGAGCCTCTGAGTTGTCCGCACAAAGCCGGAAGGCTGCTTCAGATTCTGTATCTCCCTCTCTCTCTGCCTTTCCCCCACTTGCACTCTGTCTGTCTCAAAAATAAACGATCAAAAAATTTTTTTAGGAATGGGAATGTTGTTAGTTTCTATTACTTGGATGGGTTGTGAGGTGTGGATGAGGTAATGCACCTCACACAGAGGAAACGCACAAACCATTACCACACTCCCTGATCATACCTTCTTAAACCTGAATCTTTGCATGCTTTCTACCCCTCTCCCACCCTGTTAAACACAAAAGTAGCACTCAGATGTTACATGAATGGCTTTACTGGAATTCCACCATTCTGTGTGCACTGAGTTCAGGGGAACTTTTTGTATAACTTGATTATTATCAATTTTAAATGTTCAGACCCTTTGACTCCAGCTAAATTTTCCTTCCAAGAGTTTATATAGCAGGTGTACAAGGGCACAGTGTTTTGTACAAAGATTTGATTGCACCATCACATGAATTAGTTGAAAAGTAAGTACGCACACACATGCCGAGATGAATCAGCGAGAGAGTCTAACTGGAGGAGTGCCCTGTTCATGGGTTAGGGAGGGGCATATGAATGACGTGGGTAGAACATGTTATTTGTAGAATGCTCCTGTTTATTTACTATTTCGGTTTATTAAATCTATTCCCCCCCATGAAACGAGTCTGCCTGTCTTTACCTAGTTTCCCACACTTTCCTTTCCAACAGGCTTAGTCATTCTTCTGGAGAGTTTGGTTTTTGGGCGTGGTACTTTATCTGGGTAATGATATCAGTTATTTAGAGGTAACAGTTATTTAGGTCAGTGTAAATTTTTCTGATGGATTTTTGATAACTCCAAGACAAGTTTTTGACATTTTCTGATTTAATAACATTGTATTTTTTTATCTTACCTAATGTTTCCCTTTTCTCATATTAATTTCTTAACTGGTAAGTAGACAAAAGGTTTTCCTTTAAAGAACCAGCCCAGCCTTGTTATTTCCAGACTATTTTTGTTTACTAATTTATTTTTTTTTTTAACAGTTTTAAGTTTATTTTGAGAGCGAGTGAGCGTGTGTGCACACGTGTGCAAGTGGGGGATAGGGAAGGGGCAGAGAGAGGGAGAGAGAGTGAATCCCAAGCAGGTTCTGGACTGTCCATGCAGAGCCCGACTCAGGGCTCCAACTCACAAACTTGAAGATCATGACCTGGGCTGAGACCAAGAGTTGGACGCTTAACTGACTGAGCCACTGAGGTGCCCCTACTAGTTGAGTTTTTAATAAATATTTGCTTCAGAGGAAGAAAACTAAAAACTTCTGGAAAAAAAAAAAATCTTACAAAATAATGGGGAGGAAACTGTCCTGTGGAACAGCCTTCTGGTAAGTGCATACTGAGGGACAAATACGACGGCTGATGGATCCACATGTGAGTTTCTGCTGTTGGTTATCATGACGCCTCCCCCTCTACACCCCCCCCCCCCCCCCCCCCGGCCCCGTGGTACTGAGTGCTGCACTCTCTCTTCCTGCATTCTGGGCTTAACAGGGAAAAGATGGAGCTGATGATGCTACTGGTAACTGTTGTGTTGTGAGAGTGGTGATCACTTGGTGGACCAGGATTACGTAGCACGGTTTGTATCCACATCCAGTAAAAATGAATGAGTCCAGTGCTGCTGTTTTCTTTGATTTTCAGAATCTGAAAATTCTAAAGATTTTCCTAATTCCTGGGATGCTTGAAAGCAAAACTATTGGCATGTTTGAGACTTTTTACGAATCTGGGAAGAGTTTTGTAAATTAGAAATTAGACGGAAGCTGTTTTATGTATGTACGTGTACATATTACAGTACTGAGAGACTAATTTGGGTACTTCGGGAATGGAATTTGTAGTATCCTACATAATAGTGTAAGAAGATTTAAGACAGAATTCTGTTAAGTGTTTCTTACCAAGTAGTTAATGTGTACATTTCTTATTGCAATATATCGTCTAATAGCTCTGTAAATCTGAGTTTAGGTGTACTCTTTTTAAAATGCATATTAAGGGGCGCCTGGGTGGCTCAGTCGGTTGAGCGTCCGACTTCAGCTCAGGTCATGATCTCACGGTTTGTGGGTTCGAGCCCCGCATCGGGCTCTGTGCTGACAGCTCAGAGCCTGGAGCCTGCTTCAGATTCTGTGTCTCCCTCTCTCTCTACCCCTCCCCTGCTAATGCTCTGCTCTGCTCTCTCTCAAAAATGAATAAACATTTTTTAAAATGCATATTAAATTTTACTTGGTTTATTAAGTCGTGGCTCATCTTAAATATTTCTGGGCGTAGGGGCGCCTGGGTGGCTCAGTCCAGTAAATGTTGGACTCTTGATTTTGGCTCAGGCTCAGGTTAAGATTTCCTGGTTCATAAGATCAAGCCCCATGTCAAACTGTTACCCTGCTAGGGATTCTGTCTCCGTCTCTCTGTGTCCCTCTCCCACTTATGCTCTCTCTCTCTCTTAAAATAAATGGCTAAAAAATATTTCTTGCCATATGTGGGAAATCTATATGTGCCTGTCAATTTTGCTGTAACCTAAAATTGCTCTGAAGTCTTAGAAAATAAAAATATTTTTAAAAATATTTCTTGGAACGAATTTCTTAGAATTATCCTCGGGAGCATGTTTTTCTTAATGCTCTTAGAAAGTAAACAAGTATTACTATATGAACATGCACTGCTTCTGCATCTCAGAACCTGTGGCTCACCATAACACCACAGAGATCTGGATTAGCCTCTCTTTTGGAACCCAGTCGACTGCATCTCTTGAGTGCCCTTTAGCCCTACACGAATTACCACTTGAAGGGACACAACTCAGGAAGGACATAGTTGGCTTGAAGGGGGAAGTTGAGATACAAAGTACACAGAAAAAAATCCATTTTTGAAAAATCTTTCCAGAGTTAGCCTTCAAAATGTTTACTGGGGCGCCCGAGTGGCTCATTCAGTTGAGCAATCGACTGTTGGTTTCTGCTCAGGTAATGATCTCACGGTTCGTGGATTCAAGCCCCATGTCGGGCTCTGCGCTAGCAGTATGGAGACTGCTTGGGATCATCTCTCCTGTCTCGCTCTCAAAACAAACCTTAAAAAAATTTTCCAATTTGTTCAGGTGTAAATGGCAAAGGGAGGGCAGAGATGGAAGGAATCAAGAAATGTATGGGAGAGAATCTTAGGGCATTTTACCACTAAAGTTCTAAAGTTCTCTTCTAGTGCTCTCCTAGGCTTGGGTGTGGTGCATACTCAATGTTAGTGGTAAGGTTTTACATGATTCACTCCTGTGTAATGAGACTCTGGGGTTCTTCCCTTTGAGAAGAGTTCACAGGTATGTGTTTGCGAAGCAAAACCCACATGGATAAGGTATAGAGTAGCTGTCCTTGGATACAGCTGTTTGTTGACCTGTGGCCCAGAATTTCACTCACTTGTCAAGAATATAAACTTGACAACATTGACATATCTTTTAAATCTGTAAACCAGTGACCTTCTAAAGTTTAAGAAAATTGTGTAGAGAAAGGTGACCTTTTAAATTCAACACTTTCAGGTTGAACAGATCTCCTCAACATTAGGTGAACTCTTGTCAACTTCCTGATATTCCTATTGTACGAAAACACCCCATCCCTGTGCCAATGATAATAGCCTGATTTGTACCAAATTCGCGTGTCTGTCTTGTCTTTCCAACAGCAATCAGAAACGGAGACTGTTCACCTGTTTATCCCAGCTCTCTCCGTCGGCGCCATTATCGGCAAGCAGGGGCAGCACATCAAGCAGCTTTCTCGCTTTGCAGGAGCTTCTATTAAGGTACCTTCTGCCAGCTGTGGCTCTCAGTGCTTTAAGGACAGCAAGTTATAGAAACATGAGTTGTCCTGCCGCTTCATTGGAATTGAATGCGGCAGTCTATACTAGGGATACACGTACGGTGTGACAGAAAACCCCACACAACAGTAGCTTCAACAAAATAAATTGAATTCTCTCTCCAGAAAAAATAGTCTGAGCGTGAGCAGCCCAGCACTGATCTGGTGGTTTTGCCCCACCAAATCCTCCACCTAGATTCCTTCCAGCTGATCATCCCCAGGTCCCAAGTGACACTAATCAAGTCTGTGGTTCAGCTAGTTGGAGAAGACAACCTTAAGACCCATTTTCTTACAGAGGTTTCTTCTTAGCTCCTATAGGAGATTTTAATATCCATTTGTTGCTCAGAAACTGCATCACAAAGCCAGACATAGCTCAAGGAGCAATGGGAAATGTCCATGTATGTTCAGCTAAATGTTTTATAATTCTGGAAAGTAGATGACAAATATAAGGGGACAGCTAATGGTATCCACCAGATAGATATTGTGTGCTCCAAAGATTCTGCATTTTGATATGCTGAGAAACAATATAATGTCAGATGTACAGGTCATTGTGTTTTAAGGAATGTACAAGTTGATAAAGGTTCGACATAGTGACAGTTATCTTCAGGAAAACATCAGTCTATTGAGGTGTTTTTTGTTAATGTTTATGAAAACTTTATTTAAAACAAGAGAGTACACAGAAAAGCGGCACTCAGATGTTAATAGCGTGTTTATTTCCACCTGTCCCTAAACGGGAAGAAGCACATGTTCAGCAAATGGATGAACTGTAGTCAATCTATACAATAAAATAAATATTAAGAATAAACCATTAAAGAATAAGAACATGGTTGAATCTCATGTTACATGCTAAGGGAAAGAATCAGACTCAAAAGGCCACATACTCTGATCCATTTGTAGGAAAATTCGGGAAAAGGTAAAAGTACTGGGATAAAGAAAAAGTCAGTGGTTGCTAGGAATTAGGTGGAAGAGAGGCCTGAAGAGCAGGAAGAATGGTGGAGAATGACAGAACTGTTTTTATTTTGATCGATGTGTGGCGATCTGCGTATGCATTTGTTACAAAAGAATGAATTTTACTGATGTAAATTAAATAATGAAAAAGCAAAACACAAATTATCCTCATATGCTCTCCTGTAGCAAGAGATAATAGAATACATGAACAGGAAATGCTGCCAAAATCAACAGGTAAAGGAAAAGAGATGGTAAACGATCAAGTAGTCAACTATCTTTACTGTCCTGCTAGCTTCCTGATGAAAAGAAATCTTTGACGCATGCAAAAAGAACCTAGTAGACTGGCTTGGGAAAAACCTGCAGTGAACATTTCATGAACAAGAATTGAGTGTTTAGGTATTCACTTCTTTCTCTTTTGGGCTTCATGGAGGTTTTATAATGTCTATTAAGTAATAGACATATATTTGGTATTTGTTAATAAAATTGTGTTCATGTACTGGACATTAAGAATGTTCCTAACTTATCCTGCAGATAGTCCAGTGATGGGCAAAGTTCTTTTTGCCAAATCGTTATATATACAACCTTATTCTTTAAGGTAAGTCTATAAAAATAGATGCGGTGAGTCACAGGACATATGTTTTCAGGCTTCTCAGAGATCCTAGCAGTTTATGCTCCTAACTCGTGTATGAGTGCCCTTCGCCCCGGCCCACCATCACCAGTATTAACAGAAGAAGTCTAGTCAGAGAGATAAAGAATGGTATCTTTTTTCCAGCAGTTTCTTGTTAATAATTCTAAGAGCTTAGACTAAAAAGTAATCACTTGCTTGTTTCATAGACTCAAAATTAGTGAGTGTCCTTCATAAAGTAGGAATAATAATAGCGTGGCTCTAGGTGACAGAGGGAGGAAGCACCGACTCCATTAAAAATGGAAACATTCTTGGGGTGCCTGGGTTGCTCAGTTGACTAAGCACCCAACTCTAGATTTTGGCTCAGGTCATGACCTCATGGTTTGTGAATTTGAATCTGTATTGGGCTCTGCGCTGACAGCCTGGAGCCTCCTTGGGATTCTCCCTCTCTGCCCCCCCTTACCAGCTTGTGTGCATGCTCTCTGTCAAAATAAATTTTTAAAACTCATGAAAAACAAAACAAAAAAACCCACATTATTTTGATTATAAATGTGTGGAAAAGGGTCTACTAGCCTGTATAAGTAACTGAAAGTGATCATACTGAGTGGTAGAATTTGTATCTTTCACTTCCTATTCTTACACAGTAGTAATATATTTTGTAAATAAGAATTTGTTTCTTGCACAGTGTTATGTTTAGCAATTTTTTTTTTTTTAATTTGAGACAGCAAGCAGGGGAGGGGGAGAGAGAGAATCATAAGCAGGCTCCACATTCAGAGCCTAATGGGAACTTGATCCCACGACCCTGACCTGAGCCAAAACCAAGAGTCAGATGCTCAACTGACTGAGCCACCTAGACGTCCCTAGCAAAATCTTTTTTTCTTTAAAAAACAACTCCTATCAGCTGGGTCCCTAAATCCTAGGATTCTAGAAGAATGCTGGTTTCCTCTCTCTCCAACATTTCCCCTAGCTCAGGCTTTTTATGTGATTTCATATATTCTGCAAAAATAGAAAAGCATTTACTTTGCTTCTGCCAAATTAATGTTAATTTCATGATACTCTAGTGATCATATTCTTCAGGGGGATTTACCAATTATCTTAGATTTGTGAACACATCAATTTCTTTCATATACCGAAAGCCTGGGGGTTCTGATGCCTACGGGCCAAAGACCGCATTTCGAACACCACTGTCGTATAGGAACATGGGCAGTGGAGACAGATCCAGCTTTCTTCCGGCTTTGTGAGCTATGTGATTATGGATGGGCCACGTAACTGAACTTACTCAGCCTTCAGGTTCCTCTCTGTAGAGGCAACGCCTCATTACTATCTAGTGAGGATTAGCTGAGATTAGACGTGGGCGTTTACATCAGGGGTAGGCACAGCGTTAAGTGCATGGTTTACCACAGGAGCCATAACCAGTGAACCACATTAATCACTGCCACTCTACAACTTTCTTCCAGAAGACTTATTCTACATTTCAAGAAGTCCTACACAAATGTCAGGCTGTTTTGTGTAATGTTACTGTCAGTGTCACCATAAAGTGTCATTCCCCCTTGATGTCACTATTACAGATCGCTCCAGCTGAAGCACCAGATGCTAAAGTGAGAATGGTGATTATCACCGGGCCCCCAGAGGCTCAGTTCAAGGTATGTGCTCTAGCGCGTGCACAGGTAACAAATGAATGGATTTGAAGAATGTTATTGCTTTCTTTTCAGGAACTCTATAACCTGGCTTCTCCCTTATATATATATATTTAAAACTCAGTAGAAGGAATCTCCCAATGGAAATTTCTAAGACTAAACCCAAACTTAATTTTCAAAAATCAACCAGACTTTAATTTTGAGAGTTTTATAATGGTTGCTGGGTTTGCCTGTCTCCTAAGGAAGAATGTGCTCAGTGCCTTGTTACTATGAGGTGAGACTTTTAGACTGAGATTTACAAACCTGGGTGGTGAATATGCCTCAGAAAACTTGTCCCCAAGTTTTTCCTCTTGTCCTTGAGAGGCCTCAACTTTGATTTAAATGCCCCCTTTTTCCTATTACCCTTGGGTTAACTCTGAGCCCTTGTTCATAGTCTAACCACAAATCGCTCTAATCTTTCCAATTTTAGAAGTAAAAATGGTAGGAACTCTTGTGACATTTGTCCTGGTGTGAATGAACCATTGCTCGTATTTACTGGAGTTTGGGGCCTTTGCAGCTGGAATGCCCCTCGGATCAACTGAGGCTTGATGAAGACCAGAGACTGGTCAGCTGGGCTGCGGGTTCAAATCCCAGCTCTATCATTTACCTGCTGTGTGACCTTTGGCAAGTTACTTAGCTCTAAGATAGGGATTAGAACCCCGCCCAAGGTTGAAGCGAGGTTGTAAGGTGTAAAGAATATATCTAGTGCTTAGAATATTGCCTGATATATAAATATGCTGGTGGTAACGTTCAGCACTCAGGTGAGTCAGACTAAGACTTTGCCAAATTCTCAGATACATACTTTTTGAGTACATGATTTCTCTGGTAAAACTAGTACAAGTGTTGTAAAAGTATCTACTGAATTAGAATGTAACTATTTTATCCCAAACCGACGTCTTATTCTTAGCACCTAGTGTAACAGGGTAACTCTTCAACCTTAAGCCTTAGTTTGAATTCTAACCTGTGGCTAGTAACAATGCTTTGCCTCTTCCTAACTCCCCACTTTTAAACTGTCACTTTCTTTGACCTCTCTCTTCTGTGGGACATTTTCCACTAAAAATCCAAAGCTTTTTTCACTTCATTTACAGGAAGAACAGGAAACAAAAGGAGGTGCTTTGAGATGTGGGTGCAGTTGGCTAGGCTCAAACTCAGGTGAAGACATTTCCTCCCTCACACCAGCCTTCTGGTCCAGGCAGTTCAAGTCCTAACTCACAAATGTTGCAAACTACTGAACCTACAGGGTCAGTCACTTTTAGTTGGAAATCTTAAAAGATTAATGTAAACATTAGTTCTTGCATGTTTCTTCTTGGTGCTGAGCTGTTATTCTTTATAAGTGGAACTACGGTCTTGTTATTCCTATAGCGCTTGTTTGCTGGGAAATTCAGTCTGTTTCCTTCTGAGACTTCAGTGCCCATGTCATACACTCATCTTAAATGGAACATTTAAGAAAAGCTGTAATACTTAAATGTCATATATGTGACCAATGATAACTACAAGTGAATTACTTTAGAGATCTATGGAATGGTAAACATTCTAACCCATATTTTTTCTTAAGAATTCAAGAGCTCTTGTTTTGAAAGAGGGATATATATTCCTCTGTCCTTTGACTGTTAATATTTATTGTCTGTGGCCTGAGACTTGAGAATGAATGGAATATAGGGTACGAAGATGGATTTTGTTTTTTCTGTAATACTCTATAATGAGTTTATCATTTCTGCACCAATGAAAACGTCCTGGGTACTTTTGTTTTGCTTTGCCCTGGTGCCTTGTCAGGTTAAACCAACTCTGACTTCTTTACCCTTTGGTATATACTAGAGCAACTTAATGGTTATACATAATAGGAGAAGTTTGGGGATTTTTCAGTGTGTATTTATTGATGTTTTGAGAGAGTGTGTGCGCAAGCAGGGGAGGGGCCGAGGGAGAGAGAATCCCAAGCAATTTCACACTGCCAGCGCAGAGCTCCACGGAGAGCTTGATCTCCTGAACTGTGAGATCATGACCTGAAGCAAAATCAAGAAATGAATGCTCAACTGACTGAGCCACCCAGGCCTCCCTAGTTAGGCTGACTGCTAATTGCCTTTAACTCTTTTTGTTAAAAGAATAAACTATATTCTTTAGTCATTCATTGATTTGCTACCTCTGTGGTGCATGGTTGTTACAGTAAACCCTCCTCAGTTGGCATCTTAGGCCATCTGCAACAGCCCATTAAACGCAGATGTGTCCCTGAAAAGGGGGCTATTCCAGTGGATATGAGCCATCTTTAAAGTTAATGGACCCTTTTTCCTACATGAATGACACTGATAGGATATGTTCTCATCTCTAGGCTCAGGGAAGAATTTATGGAAAAATTAAAGAAGAAAACTTTGTTAGTCCTAAAGAAGAGGTGAAACTTGAAGCTCATATCAGAGTGCCATCCTTTGCTGCTGGCAGAGTTATTGGAAAAGGAGGCAAAACGGCAAGTACTTCAGCAAAACCTGTGCAGTGGTATGAAAGGGAAAGCGTTGAAAGGTACTTAGGAGTTCCAAGTCCCTGAATTTTGGCTAATTTCTAAAAAGCAGGATCATCTGGGCCAAGGTTTGGAGAAGACTGCCTTTTGTCCTTGAATGTTGGCGTCCGCTACTAATCAAAGTAATGCCTCTTGACACGGCTCTGTGTGAGAGGGCTGTCTAACGGAGAAGGGACAGTTAGCAGTTTTCGATTGATAGGAACTTAAGCTGTTTATTTTTGCACACTTTATGGAAAGAAAAAAGTTAAAGTTTTCATCTACCTTTACATACGGCTATAACAAAAAAGCAAATAGTTTCCAATTTCTCTTTAACACCTGTAACTTCTAAGTTGTTTTCAAAGCTGTTTACAATTTTGAAGTAATTGGGAGTATACACTTTGGATTCAGACTTTCAGGGTTTGAATCTGTTTCTGCCATTCACTTGTTTAACTGGTCAAGTCAGTTTTCTTTGGCTAAGTCTTAGTTTAACCATCTTGAAATGGGCATAATACTGATAACCTAATAGAATTATTGGTGGATTAGAAGAAATTTGTAAAGCCACAGTTTAGTGTTTGGCACATAGTAAGTGCTCAGCAAATGGTAATTTTTTTTTTTTAAACAAACTTGATTTAACAAGATCTGTATTTATCTTTTCCAGGTGAATGAACTCCAGAATTTGTCAAGTGCAGAAGTAGTTGTCCCTCGTGACCAGACACCTGATGAGAATGACCAAGTGGTTGTCAAGATAACTGGTCACTTCTATGCTTGCCAGGCAAGTGGGCTCTCATGTGACGAGCAAGCTCTTTTGCTTCTTTCACAAATGGAAGTAGTTCTCCCCAGAGAGGCACTTAAGGTTGTTTGGTGCTTAACATGCTAATCCCTTTTTAGCAGGTGATTTCAGAGACTCTACTAGCAAACTAAACTAGTATGTATCTTTCATCTACAAATCTGGTTGTTGAAATGGAAGAGTAAAACAAGTTTTCGTAACTTTTGATCAGGTAGAAATTTCAAAGCTCTCTCCTTTTGCAGGTTGCCCAGAGGAAAATTCAGGAAATTCTGACTCAGGTAAAGCAGCACCAACAGCAGAAAGCTCTGCAAAGTGGACCACCTCAGTCAAGACGGAAATAAAGGCTCAGGAAACAGCCCACCACAGAGGCAGATGCCAAACCAAAGACAGATTGCTTAACCAACAGACGGGCGCTGAACCCCTACTATCCAGAATTACATGCACAAGTTTTTACCTAGCCAGTTGTTTCTGAGGACCAGGCAACTTTTGAACTCCTGTCTCTGTGAGAATGTATACTTTATGCTCTCTGAAATGTATGACACCCAGCTTTAAAAAAAAAAAAAAAAAAAGTAAGGGGGGAGGGAGGGAAAGAGGAGCTCTGCACTTCCCTTTTGCTGTATTCTCCGTGTAACAAATAATTTTTCTTACTATACCCCCCTGATGCCAGAAATTGGCTTAATGATGCATTCACTAAATTCATAAAATATAGATTGCTCCCAAATCCAATGGTTAAATTGGATCAGAATAGAATTATTACATGAATTAAGTGTTAAGCTATTAGCATAGAAAAACCGTTCTCAGTTGTATATGTACCTAACACTAACACGAATAACCGAAGGGAAGTGCTGAATGGTGTTGGCAGGGGTATTAAACGTGCATTTTTACTCAACTACCTCAGGTATTCAGTAATGCAATGAAAGCAAAATTGTTTTTGTTTTTGGAGAATTTTATATACTTTATAAAGATAAAAGCCCAACAGTTTTTTAAAAAACCTAAAATTTAATTAGCTGACAGGAAAATAACTGAGAAAAATTTTACTTCTGACTGGTGACAGTAAAGCTGGAAAATTAATTTCAGGTTTTTTGAGGCTTTTTGACATGATTAGTTGGAAAATCCAGTAAACGTTCAGTGATATGGAGCAGTGCCTATATTTGGAGAGCAGCAATACCACTTAATTTTTCGTTTATGGTAGGGAGTGTTTTTCATGGTACTGACAGCAAAGCGGTTGCAGGAGGTTTTGGAACGGCTAGTTTAAATGGCTTCAGGAGACTTCGGTTTTTTTGTTTGGCTATGTGATTAAATGCAGAAAAATGCTTTGTGCTTTGGACTATCACTACCCGAAGGAAGTGCGTCAGTGAAGAGATGCAGCCCGTGGACTGTGAACTGACTGGCAAAAAGGAAGCTCCAGCTTGTCTTCTGGGGTGCTGAGTTTGCTAACACACTTCAGACCAGTTGGTCTATGCTCGGAGCAGACCCCAAAAGAATTGCTTTGTGAAGACCAGTGGGGCGCTCAGATGGTGTGACAGTGTTAGAAGGCAATGTACGGGCTCCGTCTCCACGGGCCGGGCACTGTCATGAGCCTCACTAAGCTATTTTGAAGATTTTTAAACAAAGGTAAATCAAGAGAAATGCAAGGTCACCTAAAATATTATGTAAAATACAGCAGGATTCCTGTGTTCTCTGCAACCAGTTATTTGAAAATAAAAAGTGGAGAATACGAGAAAACAGTTTCTTGGAATATAATCTGAATGACTGTGATAACACCTTTGATACTAAACTCACGTGCCCATTCCTTAACTTGATGGCAAAGCCCGGTATGTACAATTATGTGGGTGTGAGTGGTCTCCAAGGCCACACTGCTCTCAGAATTGTGTTGCTTTTGTTCATTAAATGCTCAGTCATTATATTACGCTGATCTGAAGGGCATATATAATAACCCTTTAGAAAATATGGCCTCATTTCTATTTCAAGATGAATTTCTACAGATTAGGTAAGTTTTTCTGAAGGTCACTGTTAACAGACGTTTTGAAAATGACTTGAAATGTTTTCCTAAATGTTTCCAGAAAACCAGTTTATTTTGTAGTTTTAGCCAAAAAGTGCCCTTTGTCACACAATTCATCGCTAGATTCATAATTTTTTTCATACAATGAATTGCAAAAATAAAATCAGACTGGCTTTCTGGTTGAATTTCAGGTGAGATGTGGTTAGGCCAGAGCTCTTCCTCAGTGTTTGATTTTTCCCATATTTGTTGTTTTATATATATATATATACATATATATATATATACAGATAGGTGCTGCATTTATATCTGCTGGTTTAAAATTTTGTCATATTTCACTTCTAGCCTTTTAGTGTGGCAAATCATGTTTTACTTTTAATTAAGCAGTGGTAATGGAGGATCTAATTCTGTAATTGAGTTTTGTACTCACCGCACATGGATCATTCCTCATCTGTAATGTGCCCCAAATGCAGCTTCGTTTTCCAGATACCTTCATGCAGAATAAAGTTTTTCATCATTAGGTGCAGCTTGGTGTATGGTATCTTTTATTTCTGGTTTTTCAAATCGATATGAATGTTCAAATTTGGTCAAACTATAGTCAAACTATAAACAGATTTTTAGTAATACTACATCAGTCTCCAGGTATGCACCAATATCAGGTGGTAAATTATTTTCTCCATTCCCTATTACTGTGGCTCTTGATCATACTGGTACATATGAACCAAGATCTGTAGGTGTTAAGTAACAAGACCAATGGGGTGGTTATGTGTTTTCTGCTTTATTTAAAAAAACAAAAACAACCTGGCCATTCCATTCTACAGAATAAAATTTTACTCTTAAGCAAAATTAGTTAAACTGTGAACAGAGAGCACAGAGGCCCTCTTAGCTACCGGAAATCCTGCTGGGATCTCAGGAATAAAAACAATATATTAAAATTTTACTTTGAATGTAGATCTTTAGTGTGAGAATTAGCTCACTTACCTACAGTTTCCACATTCAGTTAGCATGAGTACCGATAGATAAGACTTGTTTTGACAACAACCTGACCCAGTAGGTGGGGTTTCTTTCAGAGTTACATTTTTACGTGACTCAGTCCAAATCTGAGAATGAGTAAAGCAGTTCGTATCATTTTATTCTCATTTGAACTCCACTGGAGTTAGGGATGAAGTCTTCGGGTAATGTCTCAGGTGCTATCTGAGCTAACTGGTCATCATAAGAACGTAGGGTCCATAATTTCTCTAATTCATAGGTCTCTCTGGTTTCTGGAAGCATCAAATGAATCACCATGCTGCCTATCAATCAAGGACAGATAAGAGTTAAAATGAAGCAGCAGTTATTTGCTTTTATTCTTGTGCTCTCACCCACCTCTGTGACAGAACAGTGGTTGTCAAAGTATGAGTCCCAGATTAGCATTACCTGAGAACTTGCTGGAAATGCGAATTCTGGATACCATCCCAACAAAAATACCATAGGAATGATGCCGTGCTCTTCTCCGTGCACCACACGGGAGGCACAGGACATCGGTATGTAACATTCCTGGGGATGTGGCCCTCATCCTCGGGACTAAAGGTGGGCTAGTGGAAGACAATTCTCCACGGGCATAGCATTTCTGCACATCCTGGGAGCAAAACACGGACTGCCTTTGGTTCTACACCATCTCGTCAAGGACGACTGTGTAGTGAATAGTGTCAGAAAGAGATACCATCTCCCTCTACAGAAGGACAGACTGACTGACAGCAGTGGCCCTCAAAGACCTTTCAGATTTTCACAGTTGGGGCTGGAGAGAAGGGAGACTGATAAACATCTCACAATGCACAGGATGTATCTCCCCACTCCCACCTGAATCACCTGGTCCAAAATGTTAAGAAGGACAAAGCTGAGAAACGCTGGCTTGACGGCCTTGGCAGAAAAAGTGTCTTCCGTCACAGCAAATGTGGATCTGCTTCCTGCCCATTGTGAAAGATGTAGCTACCCTAATCTCAGGGTTCCTCTCTCTCTCAGTACTTTGTCTGCAGATGTCATCTGGCCCTATGCTGCTCTCTCTATAGAAACGGACTCAGGGAACCTGGCACCAAAAAAACAAACAAAAACTGCTGCTGGCTGTTATTGCGGTGAGTAATAAAATCATCCATCCTCCATCTCTATTCCAGGAACAGCCTGGAGTTTCACCAATACCCATGAAACTGGGCCACTAACTCCTTAGTTAAGAATAATAGAATCTCAGACTCTTCACACTTCTTGACACTTAGTGTTTTTCCCTTTGTAATTAAGTATTTTAGGGGGAAATAGTTTGAAACTATGTAATATGTGAATACCCAAATTTGTTAAGTCTTTTCAAAATTCCAGTCCTCTGTTCCTTCTCTGTACCTGGAATCCCCTTTAACTTCACTTCACCTGAGTCCTTCTACGCCAATATATGTACTCCCAGAGCCTTCTACCACACTAGGGGCTCTCTCCTCTCTCTACCATGTTACCCCTCTGTTTACCATCTTTGACCTGATGACTAGTTATATACATATCACATTAGGTGAGAATTTCACATGTGAATAAGACCACCTGGGTTATAATTAAAACTTACTATAAACAAATTTCAAAAATTTGACATGAAAACAAGTTGATATCCTTTTGCAAGTGAAAACAGTTTCAGATTAGGACAAAACCAAATATTTACCTGGAAAATATGTTAAAATAACTTACCAAAGTCCACGCAGAGCCAGTCATCCGTGTCCTTCCCTTCAATCTTAACATGAGGCTCACTTTTATATTTCAGGTGTTTGTACTGAAAAAACCGAGATTAGATATTAAAGAGGGAGGATGGAGGAAGTCTCTGTTCTCACTGAGAATGTCTGTTGGCATAATTTTCTTGGTCTTAGTTTGGGAACTAGCTTATTCATTCCTCTTAACTATACCCCATAATAAATAACTTGGGGGAAACTTTCTCCCCTTAAACCCTACCTACCGCCTATACCTCTCCACTGAATCCTCCTGCCCAAACCCTTCTGAAAGGGCCATCATACTCCTCTACCAAGGTGATGCCTCACCTCTGAGGCAGAGCCCCAAGCTCACTCAACATGTGGTCCTCACCTAGGTCAACCACCTTCATGACAATGTTGGTTGGATTTTCCCATCCCATGTCTCTATTCCCAGCAGGTCTTATGGTCTAAAGCAACAGATACACTAGTATCAGACAAAATAGACTTTAAGTCAAAAACTATTATAAGAGACCAAGATATTATATGATGATAAAGAGTCAACCCAGAGAGACTGTAACAATTACAAACATGCACCAAAAATCAGAATTCCTAAACATACAGAAATAAACATGGACAGAACTGAAGGGAGAAACAGATGACAACACGATAATCTACACTGAATACTCCATTTTCAATAATGGATTAAAAAAAAAACAGATGATCAGTAAAGAAACAGATAACACCAGAGACTAACGGGACCTAACAGACATCAAAGACCATTCCACCCAATGACAGCAAAATACACATTTTTCTAAAATGCACACGTAACATTCTCCAGGACAGATTCTATGTTAGGCCACCAAACAAGTCTCAATAAATTTAGAAAGACTGAAATCACATAAAGTATATTTTCTGATCACAATGAAATGAAACTAGAAATCAACGGAGGGAAAACTAAAAGCCACAAAAACAATGAGTCGAAGAAATCACAAGGGAAATTAGAAAAACTCTTGAGGGGTGCCTGGATGGCTCAGTCGGTTGAGCGGCCGACTTTGGCTCAGGTCATGATCTCTCGGTCTGTGAGTTCAAGCCCCGCGTCAGGCTCTGTGCTAACAGCTCAGAGCCTGGAGCCTACTTTGGATTCTGTGTCTCCCTCTCTCTCTGCCCCTCCCCCACTCATTCTCTGTCTCTCTCTGTCTCAAAAATAAATAAAAACATTAAAAAAAAAGAAAAACTCTTGAGACAAATGAGATTAAAAACACATCAGAACTTACTGGGATGCAGTAAAAGCAGTGTTAAAAGGGAAATTTATAGCTAAATGCTTCCATGAAGAAAAAAGTTCCCAAGTCAGCAACCTAAATTTACACCTTAACTGGGAAATGAAGAATAAATTTAACTTGAAGCTAGCAGAGGAAAGGAAACAATAAGAGAAAACTAAAATTGCCAAAAATTCATGAAATGAAGATTTGGGCTTTGGAAAAGATAGACAAAATGAACAAATCTTTAGCTACACTAAGAAAAGAACAGAAGACCCAAAAACTAAAATCATAAACAAGCAGGGGGACATGACTAAGAAGTAAAGGGGATTATGAGTACTATGAACAATTATATATGAACAAATTGGATAATCTAGACAAAATGGACAAATTCCTAAAAACACAGAACCAAGACTGAACTGAGATTGAATCAGTAATTGAAAACCTCCAAACATTATTATATCTCAATTAGGGGGAACGGAGGGGACAAAGAGAGGAAAAAAACCTCCCAACAAAGAAAAGTCTTGGACCAGACTGTTTCACTGGTGAATTCCACCCGATCTGTAAACAAAAGCTAACACAAATTCTTCTCAAACTCTTCCAAAATACTGAGGAGGGAACACTTCCTAACTACCATTACCTTGAAACCAAGGCCAAAGACACTACAAACAAACTATAGACCGTTATCCTTGGTAAATACTGATGGAAAAATCCTCAATGATATACTAGCAAGCCAAATTTCAACACCATATTAAAAGAATTATATACCATGACTGAGACTGATCCCTGGAATGTAAGGATGAAAATCAATGTAATAGACCACATTAACAAAATGAAAACAGCCACAGGATCATCTCAAATTGAGCAGAAAAGCATCTGACAAAATCCAACACCCTTTCATGATAAAAATACTCAACCAACTAAGAATAAAAAGAAACTAACTCAAGATAATAAAGGCCATGTATGAAAAGCTCAGAGGTATTACCCTACTCAATGGTGAAAGACTGAAAGTCTTCTGAGATGAGGAGCATGGTAAGAATTCCCCCTTTGGCCGCTTCTATTCAACACAGTGATGGAAGTTCTGGCCAGAGAAATTACAGCAAGGAAGGGGGAAAAAACAAAAGGCACCCAAATTGGAAAGGAAATAATGAAATTATCATGGTTTTACAGACAACATGACTTAAATGTATAAAACCCTGAAGATTCCACAAAAAAATCTGTTAGAATAAATAAATTCAGCAAAGGTGTAGTAGACAAAATTAACAGGTCAAAATCAGCTGTGTTTCTATACACCAACTAATGAACAACTGGAAAAGGAAATTAAGAAAACAATTCCATTTACAATAAAGTCAAAAAGAATACAATACCTGGAAATAAACTTAACCATGGAGACAGAAAGACTGTCCCTGAAAACTATAAGATTCCGCTCAAGAAATTACAGAAGACATCAACAGGGGACAAAAACATAAGAGACTCTTAAGTATGTAGAAAAAACAGAGGGTTACTGGAGGGGTTATGGCGGGGGGTGGGGGTGGGCTAAATGGGTAAGGGGCATTAAGGAATCTACTCTTGAAATCATTGCTGCACTGTATGCTAACTAACTTGGATGTAAATTTAAAAAAAATTAAAAAAAAAAGACTCACGAATAGACACTCTGTATTCATGGACTGGAAAACTTAATATTGTTAAGCTGTCAGTACTACCCAAAACTATCTACAGATTTGATACAATCCCTATCAAAATCCCAATGACTTTTTTTGGGGGTGGGTGTGGGGAGAAGTAGAAAATTCCATCCTAAATTTGTACGTGATCTAAAACAATCTTGAAAAGGAAGAACACAGTTGAAGCTGTCAACTTACTGATTCAAAACTAACTACAAAGCTACAGTAATCAAAACGGTGAGCAAGACTGACTTATGGAATGAATGAAAGAGCCCATATGGTCAAATGATTTTCAACAAGGGTGCCAAGTCCATTCAATGGGAAAAGGGCAGTCGTTTCAACAAATGATGCTGGGAAAACTAGATATCCATATGCAAGAGAACAAAGTTGGACCCTTACTTTACACCATCTACAAAAACTAACTCAAAATGCATCTAAGATTTAAATAGATGACCTATATTTAAGGCTTAAATATAGGAAACACTTCATAAACAGTGGAAAGGCTTCATGACACACGACACTGAATTTGGCAATTATTTCTTGGTTAGGACACCGAAGGCACAGGCACAAAAACAGATAACCTGGACCTTATCAAAATTAAAAACAACCGTGTGCATCGAAGGACACTATCAACAGTAACAAGGCAACCTACAGAAGAGAGAAAATATTTGCAAATCACGTATTTGCTTTGGGATCAATATCCAGAATATATACAGAACTACAACTTGACAACAACAAAAAACCCCAACCTGATTAAAACATAGGCAAAAGACTTGATTAGGCATTTTTCCAAAGGTATACACGTGGCCAGTAACACGTGAGAGGATGTTCAGTATCACTAATTGTTGAGGAAGTGCACGTCAAAACCACGACGAGCTGCCACTTGTAATCCAGCAGCATCCCAGCATTTTCTGGGTTGTGATTAACAACCCAGAAAATAGCAAGTATTGGCAAGGATATGGAGAAACTGGAACCCTCGTGCACTGCTGGTGGGAATGGAAAGCGGTGCGGCCACTATGGAAAAGATCATGGTGGTTCCTCAGAAAATTAAAATCAAAATTACCATGATCCAGTAATTCCACTTCTGATATTAAAAGCAGAGACAGGAACAGACAATTTCTATACTCCTGTTTATAGCAGCATTGTTCAGAGTCTCCAAAAGGTGGAAGCAACCCAAATGAAACTCGGTGGGCGAATAGATAAAATGTGATATACACATATGATAGATAAAAGCCTTAAAATAAAGAAGAAATTCTGAGACACGCACAACATGATGAACCTTGAAAACATTATGCTAAGTGAAATAAGCCAGTCCTAAAAGGACAGATAGGGTATGATTCCACTCACATGCGGTACTTAGAGTAGCTGAATTCACAGAGACAGAAAGCGGAACGGTGTCCGCCAGGGCAGGGAGGGAATGGGAATCACCGTTTCATGTGTACAGAGCTTCCGTTCTGCAAGATGAACAGCACTCTGGACACGGATGGTGGTAATGACTGCACAATGATGTGAATGTAAGCAAGGCCACTTAACTGTACGCTTAAAAAATGGTTAAAATGTAAAACCTCTCCTCCTTGTATCTCTAAGTCCAAAGGTCACTTCTAAGTCTTAGTCTTACTGGTCCCACTATTACATGTGACAGACCCTGGGAGTGTCTTAAAACTCGTCTCCATGCCGTCTTGGCTCCCTGTCTCTCCAACTACTCCTTTTTCGGAATCCTGCTTTGCTTCGCCACATCGCACCAGGGTTCCCCTTCTTATTTTACCACCATCCTCTGGGCCATCCGAGCTACTGTTTAGGTCTTAACTGTCCCCGCTATGACCAATTTTCAACAAACTCAGAGGGGTTATGTTCTCCTGTAGAGTGTTAGCAGACCTGGTTAAAGGCCTTCAAGTACATTTTCTTCTTCATTTCTGATTCCTATTCAGTCCAGTTAGAAAATGAACTGCCTGGGGCGCCTGGGTGATTCAGTCGGTTAAGCGTCCGACTCTTGATTTTGGCTCAGGTCACGATCTCAGTTTTGTGAGTTCGCGCCCTGTGTCGGGCTCTGCACACTGGTTGAGCAAATCCGGCTTGGGATTCTCTCTCTCCCCCTCTCCCTGCCCCTCCCCTACTGTGCTCTCCCTAAACCAATCAATAAGAACTGCATTCCCTTTCCTCAACTAGGCCTATGAATTTGGAGGGTAAGGACTAAATCTTTTTCATTTTTATGTTTCTAGTACCCAGCACAGTACTGGAAACACTGGACACATTCTAACATTTAAATTAAACTATAGGCCAGCGGTCCAACAGAACTTTTCTGCAATTACGGAAACATTTTATAGTTGTGCTGCACAACATGGTAGCCATTAGCCACATGTGGCCACTCGACACCTGAAATAAGGCTAATACAACCGAAGAACTGAATTTTTAATTTTAAATTATAATTAGCCACACGTGGTTAGTGGCTACCACAATGGACCGTGCTGCTCTAGAAATCCCCCTTGGGTTATAGTGTCTCCTAGGCTGCCTCAAATGATTTATTTTTATGTTTTTATTTATACTTTTTATTCATTCCTTCATTCATCATTTATGACCACAAGAGACAAGAATTAGAAATATCCTGACCCGGGGCGCCTGGGTGGCTCAGTCAGTTAAGCGGCCGACTTCCGCTCAAGTCATGATCTCGCGGTCTGTGAGTTCAAGCCCCGCATCGGGCTCTGTGCTAACGGCTCGGAGCCTGGAGCCTGCTTCAGATTCTGTGTCTCCTTCTCTCTCTGCCCTTCCCTTGCTCACGCTCTCTCTGTCTCTCAAAAATAAAATAAAATAAAATAAAACGTTAAAAAAATTAAAAAAAAAAAAGAAATATCCTGACCCATCTGCCCCCTAACTTTGACTATCAACAAACATAAAACACACACGCACATTCTGAGAATTTGGGCTTCTTCTATAATCTCAGCCGGCTTTCCTTTTTAAGTGTTGCTCCTCAACATGATGCGCTAGCACTATTCCGTGAAGTTAATGATTCCAAGGAAGAAAGAAAGCATCCTACCATTCTCACAATGTAGTAGGCCATGGCATGCAAGTGTCGGGTCGAAGTTCCACTACCAATCACAAAGTAATCTGTGTATTTCAATTCTGGAGGCACCTTGATCACGCAAATGTCTCTTGCATTTTCTTGCCTCAGAAGTGAAACCAGCATGTCGATGTCAAACTTGGGACCAGTCTGATCTGAAACGCACAAAGGTTCGCTTGTGTCAGGTGGCCAAGGAGAAGACACTGTTCGCGCCGCGATACAGCAGCTAACACTGAAACTGCTCCTCCCTGAGGGTGTTCAGATCTAAAGTGTTTTGAAAGACAGCAGGCGCCGGACCTCCTGGAAACTAAACCTGCGGTTTCCCACTGCACTGCTCCCCTTTCACAGGAGTGCCCAGGTTACACAGAGCCCACACACATCCTTTGCTGTTACCATCTGCAGTAAAAGTGTACATCCACAACAAATCACTTTCTGTTCACTGATACTTGAGGGAATGAGCAATACACCTCAAACATACACAGAGCTACAACTGTGAGCCGGAGGGGCTCTTAGGTAGTATCTGGTCCACAATCGTCACTTACGAGATGTAGAAAATTAGCCCTAGTAGAATTAATGCCCCATCCCAAGCCAACCGAGGAGAGCTAAACCTTTAACGGCGATTTTCATTTCGAATCCTCAAGTTTTTCTTATAAAGACATTTGGGTTATGTGGCAACTGTTACCTGTGCAGACTTAACTTTTTTCTGTAGAGATAGACATATTCTCTCATTTACCTTGGATCATTTATAGCTCTCTCCCTGACATTTTAAAGCTGATTCCCAAGAATCCAGTGTCTAAGTCCACTGAGACCGCTCCCTCGCACGCCCTAACTTTTCACAGATGTGCTCTATTTACGACCACTCAAATTTCGAAAAACTTGCAATGATTAGAGGACTTCGATTGGCCCCGTCTCCTATTAGCGATTCTTATGCACCTCTTAGACCCCGGCCCCTGGCTCTTCCTCAAAATCCTCACGCCCTAATACTTTCGGCAAGTCCAATTCTCGGGAACCCTAGGAAGAGTGTGGGGGAAGCCGAGGACCGTGAGGCTGTGATGCCGAGGGTACGTCAGTTCACCTCCCGGCGTGTTAAACACAGAGTTGGCGCCAACACCTGTGAAATCCCTGACTCCAAGAGAAATGCATACACGGGGGAACCCAGAGCCTCCTCGCTGGGACCCGGCTCCCGGGTGCCCGGCGGGGTCGCGGCCGCCCTCCTCCAAGCCCGTACCTGCTGTGCTTGCCTCCGGGTATCCCTCACCGGCTGCCCCCTGAGCCCGCTCCCCCAGGCGGGGTCCGCCGTGCAGGCCGCGCGCGTGCTCAGAAGTCAGACAGGCCCGGCCGAGCGCGGGTCCCACCTTAAGCGCCCCCGTGGCCAGCAGCCCAAGGCGGGGCCCCGCGCCCGCCGAGGGCTCGGCTCCCAGGGAAAGGGCCCTGCACCATAACAGAGACCCGAGTCGCCGCGCCACACGGCCGCCAGGGCCCATAGCTGTAGCTCAAGGACGATTCACGGGGCGGGCCTTAATGGAGCCCGAGCAGGTTCTTCGGCTTTCGATTGGCCAAGCCAATGCGCCAAGGCCAGGAAAATTGACGTAAGGGGCATGGGCGGGGCCAGGACCCGAAGGCCGGGACCATGGGCGGAGTCTGAAGGCCAGTGGGGACGCTGGTGACCCGGAAGGGCTTGTTTGAGATTAGGTTTTGTAGAAATCTAAAGACTAGTATTTGACTGCCCACCTTTGCCTTGCCCTGAGTCATACTGGGTTGCACCACGTTGTCCTCTTTTTTTTTTTTTTTAAATCTATCTTCCTTCACTGCAATGTAAACAGCATGAGGGCAGAAATTTTGTTTTGTTTTCTT
This sequence comes from Paguma larvata, assembly GCA_030068075.1. Classification (NCBI taxonomy): domain Eukaryota; kingdom Metazoa; phylum Chordata; class Mammalia; order Carnivora; family Viverridae; genus Paguma; species Paguma larvata. The sequence continues at coordinate 51,688,686 of CM057834.1, read as the reverse complement.
TTCAACTTTTGTCTCCACAAAGCCTAGAACAGCTGGCACTGAATGTTCAGAAGTTGCTGCTGTTGATTATGATGAGGATCAGAAGCAGAAAAATGTTTACCTTTAGCCTAAAAGCTGATTAAGGCCCGTATAGTTCCAGTAAGGATGAAATGTGTACTGGTGGCTACATTCTTAAAGGGCCTCATGACTGCCCCTACCTCTCACCCATGGTTAACATCTGGCTGAATGATAGGCACCAGAGAAATCTTATGGAATTAGTTTTATGAGTAGAAGTTCAAAGAAGACATTTATGATCTAATACTCTCTGCATGTCCCCTTCCCCCCCTCCAGCACTAAGCATGTAACCACCAACTTCATACAGCAAAAGTGAGGCTCTTTCTGCCCAAGAGTCCCATCCCCATGCTACTTGAATAGACTTAATAAGTTGCACTGTAAAACGTGTCAAGAATTCCTTCTGGACCATCATGCTAATGATCTTGCAACAATTACACTGGAATTAGGATATAAAATGACTGTTACCAAGAAAATTATCAAGATTCCCTAGGAAATTTGAAATCCCAGGAGGAAAATCTGTTATTTTGGGCTCAGGTGAGATGGGAAACAGAGGTGTAAAGACCGTGTATACTCCCTGTAAGGTGTTATTTAGGCCAACGGCCTGCATTATGGTCCCCACCTCTATGAGAACAAGGAATGCCGAGCTCCAGCTGCAGCATTAAACCATAGAATTTGGGAGCCGAAAGAGACCCAGGGAGGAAAAGTCACTTGCCCATGGCCAAGCCAAAACTAGAAGCCATTTCTGAAATCCAAGCCTGGTAATTTCTGAAAGCAAGAGACCGGTAGAAAGAGGCAAATATCCCAAATGCCTGGACGAGTGCCAAGCACACAGTAGGTACTCCATATTCTTGACACGTTATTTAATTTCTTTTACCCAAAACAAGACAAAACTCCAAGCACTAATTTGGGGGAAATTATAAACTACAAAAACTAATATAAGTACCTGTGTCCACCATCCCAGATATTTACAATTGCTTCACTTCCTTTTCTCTGTAGGCTTGGATTTGGTGTTTCTCCTAGCTTTTTCCATCAGTTCCATGTCACTACCCTTTTCTCTGAACAAACCCGATTTACTATCTGTATTTGCCATCTCATTTAATGTATCATCATTTCCCCCAAAAATATCCTAAGCTCTGGGCTGCATTCACCCCAGGATCTCCTTGCAATAACTAATCCCTTGTCAAATCCTGCTTATGCTACCTCCAAAGGTTTTTTTGTTTATTATCGTTTAAAAAATTTTTTAATGTTTATTTTTGAGAGAGAGACAGAGAGTACGAGCAAGTGCGAGAGGAGCAGAGAGAGAGGGAGACACAGAATATGAAGCAGGCTCCAGGCTCCAAGCTTTCAGCACAGAGCCCGACGCAGGGCTCAAACTCATGAACTGGGAGATCATGACCTGAGCTAAAGTCGGATGCTTAACCGACTGAGTCACCCAGGCACCCCACTGTTTATTTTTGAGAGGGGGCAGGAGGGGCAGAGAGAGAGGGAGAGAGAGAGAGAATCCCAAGCATGCTCCATGCTCTCAGTGCAGAGCCTGAAGTGGAGCCCAACATGGACCATGAGATCATGACCTGAGCCGAAACCAAGTATCAGACAGTTAACTGACTGAGCCACCCAGGTGCCACCCCAAGGTTTTGGTTTTGTTTTTGTTTTTTAAATTCAACTTCTTGTCTTCATTCCCACTTCCTCAGTCTGAGCCCCCATTAGCTCTTGCCTAATTACCAAGACAGCCTCCCACCTGGCTCTCCTGTCACCAATCCATCTCTTTTTCCATCCTTCATGCTGCCATACTGCTTACTAGAATGACTTTATCCTCATCTGCTTCTTTCTGTTTTCCAAACACACCATAAAACCCTTCGAGGCTGAGCTTTGCACATACTATTCCATTGTTTAGAGCGCCCTTCGTCCACCTTTTCACTCAGACGCACGCTGTAGGACATACGTCAAACATTAAGGTATGTCCCCCTACTCTCTCAGATGGTCAGTCATGTGAGAAGCCACCGGCAGTGCTCTGGGATGCCCTGAAACCACCGGTCAGTGCTCCATCTTACAGTCCTCGATGCCCACCTGAGGCTGGATTCCCTGTCCTTACAGCACGAAGAGCAAGCCAGACAAACCAACGCAAAACATCTGAGGAAGCATGCAACACAGACCTGTGCTCCATGGGGAGCTTGGGGGAAAAAAAGGTAGTGCCTTACCCCTACGTTATAAAAGAGTGTGTCCTTACTGCTCCTCTTCTCTTTAAAAAGATGTGCTCCCCTTTCTGATTAGGAGTTTGTAAACAGGAGGACAAAACAATTTATAAATAGAAATACATAAACTTAGAGTAACTAACTAATGGGCTTTATGAGAGAGGTCATTTTAATCCCAGCCTTTCTTCTGCATGGTCTCCCAAGGGCAGAATTAGTACAAAGAGAGTGGAAATCTCGGGGAAAGGATGAAACTTAAATGAGGCAGGAATGTTCATCCACGACTGCTCGGTGATGGAGCGAACTGCCCTGTGAGGTGACAAAGGACAGCTGAGTCTGGAAAGTAGTGGTCCCAGCTTGTTAAATTTTAATAAACTTTGGTTTTAAAAATTGTGGCTCTTCGAACACATGCATGACAAAAAGCTGCTATGAGCTAAGCGACACTTTTAACTAAAATTATATTGAATTGCAATTAGCATCTACATCCATGTGCTGTGGGAAACATGTTTATTCTGTCCAAAAACAATGTCGGATCCATATATGGATTTGAGGAGCCTTTGGAGTCAACGGGAGGCTCATGGTTTACAGATTAGGAAACCCAGATGTGTACGAAATTAACGCATAGAGTCAGCAAAGGTTGGACTTGATAAACTTCTCAGTCCCCAAACTATATGAATTCAATCATTACCTTTTTTTTCAAGTATGCTTCACACCCAGTGTGGAGCCCGATGCGGGGCCCAGAGATCAAGACCTGAGCTGAGATTGAGAGTCGGTTATTTAACCAACCGACCCACCCAGGTGCCCCTTGATCATTAACTTATTAAGCAGTTATAGGTCAGGTGGGCTGTTAAGTGCCCCATGTGTGTGCACATCAGGGAAGCTTGCTCACCCTTTCTCTAGTTTAGCCCCTGCACTCCTTTGTCCCAACCTGCTCTGTTCTTCCTTTCTCTCTCTTCTCTTTGAGGCAGGTCCATGAGGCCTCTGGGGTTGTCTCCCCAAGGAGCGCCCTCACCCTCTCCACAGCCACTGAGGCTAGCTCCAGAGGACATCTCTGTGACTGCAGCTTCCCACCTTCCTAACTTCCCATGAAGCTTCAGGAAGCAAGTTTGGGAGCCTTTTGACTGCGGCCAACAGAGGAAACAGGAGGCTTCTGAATTAACACCCCAAGGATGTTATTAGGGCTTATAATCTTAGGAAGTCCTTTTAGTCATGGACCCTGGTTAATTTATAATTCCCAAATCCCTCAGTAAGCTGCTTTAACCCTCTGTTCTCAGCACCTCAAAGGTAGAGATTATCAAGCCGTCATCCCCTTCTGATTCTGCCTTTTGGAAGCAACCACAGAATGAAAACAAAACCCAAGCCTAATAGCAGATGGCCCTATTCTCAAGTGGGGGCATTTTGTGTTCCTGTGGACACCACTGATGGGTAGCATTCCCCCACCCCCAATTCTTTACCTCAGGTAGGAAGGAAAATCTGTGAAAAAAAAAAAAACTGGCGTTAACTAACATTAAGGACACAGTGCTGACAAATATTGTCTCTGAAATCATAGATTATGAGAAGCTGTTGTTTGGAATTGTTTCTTTTCTTTTTTTTTTAAGTATTTATTTATCTTTGAGAGAGTGTGAGCGGGGGAGCGGCAGAGAGAGAGGACGACAGAGGATCCAAAGCGGGCTCTGCGAGGACAGCAGAGAGCCCGATGCGGGGCTCGAACTCACAAACCATCAGATCATTACCTGAGCACCTCATGGCCTCCCTCTTGCCTGAAGCATCAGAGGCACATGGGTCATTGCACACTGAGAAGCAGTTTTGAGAACTCTCCCCCCGCCCCCGGGTACAACACTTTGGATAAAGGGGTTTCAGACACAACTCTCCACATTCATCTCTACATTTCTAGGGAGTGAGCCCCCGAGTCTGCAAATCAGCTCTACTGGTAATCAGACTGCGACGTCCCTGATGGAGCCTAAAACAACATTACCAACAGGACATGGTTTCTCCCCAGACCCCACGACCATTCTGAGTAATTGAACCGCGGCTCCGTGGACTTTCTTCGGTGGCATTAAATAATGATTCAGAAGCTCTGTGGCCCTCCTCACCAGACCTTATTAGGTCTCTGCTTTGGGTTGTTTCCAGGCTGGTGCCAAGTCACCTCCACAGGAGGGTGCCCAGAGGCAGTGGGGACACCTTACCGAGTGGCCAAGTTTGAACTTGAGAGCTCATCTTTACAACTGCGCAGGTTTAGACCACCCTTAAGGAAAGCAGGTGACAGTAGGTATTCGTGCCCATAATTGTGGTACACCCATGTATGTATATATACACGACTATTAGGAGCACGGTGGGCTGGTCCATTCAAGCTACTTAAAATACAGAGAGGCTTTCTTTTTTTAAGTTTATTTATTTTGAGGGGGGGAGGGAGAGAGAGAGAGGGAGAGAGAAAGAAAGAGAGAGAGAGAGAGGGAGAGAGTGAGCGAGAATCCCAAGGAGGCTCCATGCTGTCAGTGAGGAGCCCCACTTGGTGCTAGATCTCACAAACCATGAGATCCTGACCTGAGCTGAAATCAAGGGTCAGATGCTTAACCGACCTAGTCACCCAGGCACCCCCAGAGAGGCTTTCTTCGCTCCTGGGGAAAGGTCTCAGGCCAAGTCTAACCATGATCTGAGTGGCTTCTGGAGACACCACATTTCCTCCGGGCTCTTTCAGCCATTTCCTGCTGCTGATGCAAGAAGCTGCTGTCTGCAGCAAGGTGATCACATCAGAGATATAATTACTTAGGGACCAATAACATTTACAGCATTTGATGGTTTTGTTATAAAGACAAATCTCATTTTATTGTTTCCCTTTATTGCACTTCTCAGATAATGTGTGTGTGTGTTTACTAATTGAAGGTTTGTGGCAACCCCTGAGTTGAGCAAGTCCCATCAGCATCATTTGCCCAACGGCATTTGCTCACTTCACGACTCTGTGTCACATTTTGGTATTTGTGAAATATTTTGAACTTTTTCATTATTATTGTATTTGTTATGGTGATCTGTGATCAGCAATCTTTGATGTTACTATTGTCTTGTGCTTAGGTGCCACAAACTGCCTCCGTATAAGATGGCAAACTTAGTCAATAAATGTGTGTGCTTTGACTGCTCCACTGACTGGCCACACTTCCCTCTCATCTCTCTCGCCATCTTTGGGCCTCCCTATTCCCTGAGATATAACAATCAAATTAGGCCAATTAATAGCCCTACAATGGCCTCTAAGTGTTCAAGTGAAACCAAGAGTTAACACATCTCTCACTATAAACCCAAAGCTAGAGATGATTAAGCTTAGAGAGGAAGGTGTGTCAAAAGCAGAGACAGACTGAAAGCTAGGTCTCTTGTGCCAGTCAGCCAGTTATCAGTGCGATGGAAAAGTTCCCAGAAGAAATTAAAAGGGCTTCTCCAGTGAACACAGGAATGATAAGAAAGTGAAATAGCCTTACTGCTGATGTGAAGAAAGTTTTAGTAGTCTAGATAGAAGATAAAGCCAGCCACGACATTCCCTTAAACCGAAGCCTAATCCAGAGCAGGGCCCTAACTCTCCTCAGTTCTGTGAAGGCTGAGAGAGATGAGGAAGCTGCATAAAAAAGGTTGGAGCTAGCACAGGTTCGATCATGAGGTTGAAGGGAAGCCGTCTCCATGACGTAAAAGCGCAAGGTGAAGGAGTAAGTGGGGATGTAGAAGCCGCAGCAAGTTATCCAGAAGACCTAGCTCAGATAACTGATGACGGGCGGCTACCCTGAACAACAGATTTTCAATCTATACAGAACAGCCTTTTATTGGAAGAAGATACCATCTAGAGCTTCCATAGCCAGAGAGAATTCAGTGCCCGGTTTCAAAGCTTCAAAGGACAAGTTAAGTCTTTTGTTAAGGGTTAATGCGGCTGGTGACTTTAAGTTGAAGCCAATACTCATTTACTACTCTGAAGATCCTAGGGCCCTTAACAACTATGTTAAATCTACTGTCTGCTCGTGCTCTATAAATGGAACGACAAAGCCTGGCTGACAGCGCAACTGTTTACAACATGATTTACTGACTATTTTAAGCCCACAGTTGTAACCGACTGCTCAGGACAAAAGATTCCTTTTTTTTTTTTTTTAAATAACAAAGTTTTAATTTAAGGGGCTTCTGGGTGTCTCAGTCAGTTAAGCATCCGACTCTTGATTTCAACTCAGGTCATGATCTCACAGTTCATGAGTTCAAGCCCCACTCACATGGGGCTCTGTGCTAACAGCGTGGAGCCTGCTTGAGATTCTCTCTCACCCTCTCTCTCTCCACCCTTCTCCCATGCTTTCTCTCTCTCTCAAAATAAATAAATAAAAACTTTAAAAGGTTTTAATTTAAATTCAAGTTAGTTAACATACAGTGTAATATTAGATTCAGGTGTACAATTCAGTGATTCAACACTTAATACACAACACCCAGTGCTCATCACAAGTGCACTCCTTAATCCCCATCACCTATTTAACTCATCCACCCATCCACCTCCCTTCTAGTAACTATCAGATTGTTCTCTGTAGTTCAGACTCTATTTCTTGGTTTGCCTTTTTTTCCCCCTTTGCTCATTTATTTTGTATCTTTAATTCCACCTATGAGTGAAATCGTGGTATTTGTCTTTCTCTGACGTATTTCACTTAGCATTTTACTCTCTATCTCCATCCATGTCATTGCAAATGGAAAGATCTCATTCTCTCTGATGGCTGAGTAACATTCCATTGTATAAATATACACCACATCTTTATCCATTCATCAATTGATGGACACTCAGGGAGTTTCCGTAATTTGGCTACTGTAGATAATGCTGCTATAAACACTGGGGCGCATGTAGCCCTTTGAATTAGTATTTTTTAATACATAAAAGATTCTTTTCAAAATATGACTGCTCATTGATTGTGCACCTGGTCACTCAAGAGTGCTGATGGAGATGTACAATGAGATGAATGTTGTTTTCATGCCTGCTAACACAACATCCATTCTGCAGCTTATGGATCAAGGAGTAATTTTGACTTTCCGGTATTATTATTTAAGAAAATATATTTCATAAGGCTACAGCTGCCATAGATCCCGACTCCTCTGATGGATCTTGGCAAAGTAAATGGAAAGCCGTCTGGATGGGATTCGCCATTCTAGATGCCATTAAAAACATCCATGGTTCATTGAAAGAGACCAAAATATCGACATGAACAGGAGTTTAGAAGAAGTTGACTCCAGCCCTCATGGATGACTTGGAAGGGTTCAAGACTTCAGTGGAAGATGTGGTGGAAATAGCAAGAGAACTAGAGTTAGAAGTGGAGCCTGAATATGGGACTGAATTGTTGCAATCTCATGACCAAACCTGAATGGAAGAAGAGTTGCTTCCTATGGATGAGCAAAGAAAATGGTTTCTTGAAATGGAATCTACTCCTGGTGAAGATGCTGTAAGGATGGTTGAAGAGACAACAAAGGATTTAAAATATGACATAAACTTAGTCGATCAAGCAACAGCAGGGTTTGAAGGGATTACTCCAATTTTGAAAGAAGTTCCACTGTGGGTAAAATGCTCTCAAACAGCATGGCACTTTGTGAAAGGAAGAGTTCACTCATGTGGCAAATTTCATTGTTGTCTTATTTTAAGAAATTGCCGCAGTCACTCCAACCTTCAGCAACCACCACCCTGATCGGTCAGCAGCCATCAACATCCAGGTGAGACCCTCTACCAGCAAAAAATGACGAAAAATTGCTGAAAGCTTGGATGATGGTTAGCATTTTTTTTTTTAGCAACAAACTACTTTTACTTAAGGTATGTGTATTATGTTTTAGACATAATGCCACCACACACTTAATAGACTACAGTATAGTGTAAACATAACTTTAATATGCACTAGGAAACCAAAAAATTCATTTGATTTACTTTACTGCAGTTGTCTGGAACTGAACCTACAGTTTCTCTGTGGTATGCCTGTATGAGGTGAAGTCATTTTTTGAGCTAGTCACCCAAAAATGTGAATCCAACAAGAAATAGCACCTTTAAGCTGGAGGGTAGATTCGGTAGGAAAAGGCAAGGAAGTCAGGGCTTTGAGTTTCAAAACTCTAGACAATTTTGAATAGAATGTCTTAAATTTCATTTCGAAAAGTTTGTCCAGACCACACATGAGGAATGAAAAGATTGCTACTAACTCACTCTTTTAAAAAGCTATAAAGTTTTATTTCAAACCTACAGAAGAGAGGCAAGAAAAACAAATGAACTATTGAGATTGACCAGATCTTCACTTTGCTATATTTGCTTCAGATCTTTTCCCCTTTAGACAAGTTACAGATCCAGCTCAAGCCCCTTTCCAATCTTCCCTAATCCCATGTCTCTCTCTATTAGCTGTAGCCACAGCCCTGAATTTGATGTGTGCTATTCTGATGAATGTTTCTATTCTTTATCTCTCTACATATGCATAAACAATTTACAGTGTTGTTTTAAATATTTTCAAATTTAACCTGAATATTATCATACTAGACCAATGGCTTATTGTGGACATATCTTTGTTCTTTTCATTTGTGTTTCCCCAGTTACTAGTGTGGTTGAACATCTTTTCACATGTGTATTGGGATTTAGATCTCCTATCGTGAATTGTCTGCTCATAACCAGTTTTTCTATTAAGTTGTCTTTATATTAAAATTCTTTTTAGAAGTTATTTTATTCCACTTAAAACATTTGAAAACTACTAAATACACATAAATGTAGATAAAATATAAAGAATAATAGTAAAACAAATCTATAGTCACCTTAACTAATAAAATATGGCTAGTACTTTTGACGTTTCCTAGAGCACCTCATTCTCCTTCCCCAGGGACAATCACTGGGCTGAATTTCATATAATAATTATTTCACTTCTTTTCTACAGGTTTATGACAGGTTTTTTAACTTTTCCATTTGCTTATTTTTCCTTACTTTTGAAAACTTTATGTAAATGGTGTCGTATTCCATGTATTCTTTTGCGACTCACTCTTTTCCATTAATAGTACATTGGTGAGTCTTTCTTCTTGGTGTTGACAGCTGTAGATTCATTTTCACTGATGATTCGCTATCCATTGTATATCACAAGTGATGTGTGCATTCTACTGTTGAGGGGCATTTGGGTTGTTCCTCATGCTGCTCTGAATGTTCTTATCTTCAGGAACACACGCACAAGAGTTTCTCTGGAACATACTAGACCTAGGAGTGAGGTTGCTGAGTCACAGATATGTGCATCTTCAACTTCATCAGATAATGCCAGATTGTTTCCAAAAGCCAGTGTTCTGACTTAAACTCCCGACAGCAAAGTATAAGTGTTCTGGTGTGCTTTCTTGCCAACCTTGACTTTGTCAGATTTTTTTTTTCATCTTTGCCAATCTACTGGCAAATGAAGTCTCATTGTGTGATGATTTGCATTTCCCTAACAGTTCTTTGTATAATCTGGGTACCAACCTTTCATCAGTTACATGTATTGCAAACATATTCTTCCAGTCCGTACCTTTCCATTGTTAATCAACTTTATTGAGGTATAGTTGCATAAAACACATGTAATCAAGTTGAGCCTACAATTTGATATTTTACAGATGTACACAGTTATGTAATTACTGCAGTTATGGTATAAAAATTTCCCTTGTGGGGTGACTGGGTGGCTCAGTTGGTTAAGTGTCCAACTTTGGTGCAGGACACGATCTCGTGGTTCATGGGTTCCAGCCCTGTGTCGGGCTCTGCGCTGACAGCTCAGAGCCTGGAGCCTGCTTCAGATTCTGTGCCTCCCTCTCTCTCTGCCTCTCCCCTGCTCGTACTCTGTCTCTCTCTCTCAAAAATAAATAAATGTCAAAAAACAAGTTTCCCTTGTCCAAAAAGTTCCCTTGTGCCCCTAGTCAATCCTCTCCTCTCCCCTCTAGTCCCAGGCAAGCACAGATCTGCTCTCGGTCACTGTAGTTTTGCCTTTTCCTCAATATCGTATCAACAGACTAAAAACTATGAGTCTGTTGAATACATGTCTTATGAAACATAATTCAGTATGTGTGGCTTCTTTCCTTTAGCATAATACTTTGAGATTTATCCGTGTTATTCCATCTATCAATAGTTTATTCCTTTTCTTCATCAAGTTGTATTTCATTGTATGGATGTAATGCATTTGTTTATCCATTCGCCAAGTGATGGAAGTTTAGGTTCTTACAAATAATGTTATTATGAACATTTAAGTACAGGATATTGTGTGAACGCAGTCTCAATTTCTCTTGGGTAAATACCTAGGAGTAAAAGGGCCAAGTCATATGGTATGTGTATATTTAACTTCATAAGAAATTGCCAAACTGTTTTTCCAAACAGCTTAATTGTTTTCCATCTGACACTTTGACCAGCAGTATAGGAGAATTTTGTGGGTTTTTTTTTAAACCAAGAATTTGTAGTGTCCTTTTCATACAGAACTTCAGAATTGTAACATCCAATATGGCAATCTCTTTCTTAATGGTTGATGCTTTTGGGGATTTATGAAATCCTTCATCACGTGGTTCTTCATGTTGTGATTCTTTGATTTGAAATTTCTCCAGAGAGGATTATTAGAGATTTTTTCCCCCAGAAAGGTCTTTTTTTTTTTTTACATTTCCCCACAATGGTTGATAAGCAAGGTACACTTACCTTACTATGTCTGATAATATAGATTTGTTGTCATTGCAGAATAATGTGATATGAAATTGAGGCTAAGACCTCAGAGTCCTCAGTTAAGAAAATTACAGTTCATGTAATTGAAATTCTCTGAAGAATTTTTTTCTCAATTGAGTTCAGAATAGACTTGAACAATGCCTTAAAACAAAGATCAGCAAACTTTTTTTTCTATAAGGGACGAAGTAGTAAATATTTTAGACTGTGCAGACTGGAGGTCTCTGTCCCAGCTACTCAATTCTGTTGCTTTCATGCAAAAGCAGTCACTGGCAGTATATAAATGAGTGTATCTATATACCAATAAAGCTTTATGTATAAACATGGAAATTTGAATTTCATATAATTCTTATGTGGCATAAAATAATATTCTCTTTTGATCTTTCCCAAACTTTATAAAATATAAAAACCAAGTTTTGCTCACAGGCCATCAGAGAACAGGCAGAGAGCCAGATGTGGCCCATAAACCATAGTGCACCAACCCCTCACTTAGAATACAATCCTTTTGACATCACTGTAGGAAACTGGGTAATATCACCCTCCACATTTCCCACAGTAGAGCACTTTTAGAGTTCATCCAGTTTAGTTTCTCTCGCTTCCAGTTTATAGATGAGGAGGTTTTGGTGCAGGAGAGAGAAAATCACTGGTCTCAGACCACTTAACTAAGGACTGACAATGCCAGACTGGAGCTCAGGTATCTTGATTTAAGTCCCACCTACCTACCTTCCTCAACTCAATTCCAAAAACTAAAAACTATATCCACAGCCACAAAATCCTTCTATCACTTCTCAACAGCAATTAATCTTTTTTTTTTAATCTCAAAAGTATTTATTCTAACAAGCACTTTAAAATTAAGGATTTACCAAGCTCAAGTCCTGATATTTAATTGGTATCATTAGAACCTATATGATGCAATCAACAGTGACAATTGAATTAGAAATTTTGATTAGTGAGATGACATGATATCTGTGGGGAAATTATAGAGAATTAAATTTTTTATGCTCTAAAATATCACTAAGACACTCAAATTCCAAAAAGCCAATGGATGATCTCCAAAGCAAATTTTATTCAGAATTTCAAAAAGGAACGGCAGTTCAGTTGTAAGTGGCAGAGGAATAGTTTCATAGATTAGACTGAGGTCAATGGGGGCTTGGCCAGGATGGGGGGAGGGGACCCCTAGGCCAAAGATGAGGGCCCTCATTTCAGTGAACATCTGAAACCCAAGTCCCAGGACAAAAACCCAAGTCTTTGTCTCTTGTTCACAGCTGTGCCCCCTCCAGACCAGAGCCTGGAACATACTGGGGATCAGTAAATGATAGGTGAAGGATGAAATCAGTCTGCAAAGAGTAGTTCCTGAGAACTGACTCCAGAATTTTTAGAGGACGTATTCTGGCAGCTTTGGGATGCTTCTTTGTAAAAAACCTTAAAGGATTCCTCCCCACCAGGAGCCCCATCAGAATGTGATCACCATCACCCCTTGGATGACTGCCTTCTCATCTGCTCTCAGCCTGTCACCTAGGTCTAGAGTTATTATCCATTCTGGATATAATGAATGCATGGAAAATGTTGCCCTCTAAACTCTTCAACAATTGGAAATTCAATGATGGCAACCAATGTTTATGAATGAGTTGGGAGTGTTCAAAGTGCAGACATTTATAAAAAGTCTTCGGAATAAGAAATTCCCAGAATAATTTATTACCTATGCATTTCAATTTTCTTTGGAAGTTCTAATTCTCAGCAAACATTAATCAAGTCATCCTACTATCTTTCAGGTTATTTCCCCCATTTTACAGATAGCGATTCAGCAGAAGTTAAATGACTTGTTGCCAAGGTCACAAGGAGGATATAAATCTAAATACTTCATGATTTCAGCCCCTTCTCCTGCCATTTGTTAGACTGGAATGGAGGGAGTTTTGATGTGGATTTCCACTGGCTTCCTAGGTGACTGTGTATTTGCTGCTCTCTGATACCCCCTGTTGATACTATAAGGGAAGAGTGGATCTCAAGACCAGTATTTCCCAAAGTTAGGTCCTGGACCAGCAATACTGGCATCACCGGGGACCTGGTGAAAATTCCAGATTACGGGGCCCCATCCCAGAACGCTGAATTAGAAATTCTGGGGGTGGGGCTCAGGAGTCTGTGTTTTAACAAACCTACAAGTGATTCTGCTATAATTTGTTATTCCATTTCTGCTTTAGGAACTAATGTCCTGTTCTCCTAATCATCATCAAAATGATAAAGCCTCTTCACAATGCTTGTGTCCTTAGACCGCACGTGAAGAATATACTAACATGCCATATACAAAGTGCTTTCACGTCCATTCGTTCTTTCAGGTGGATTTGGAGCAGCCCTGTGAAGTAAGCAAGGGAAGGATCACATGTCCATTTTATAGGTGAGGAGACCGGGGTTCAAGAAAGGCCAAAAAACTTGCCCAGGGCTACTCAGCCCTGAGTGGCAGGGCAGGATCCAAATCCAAATCTCCTATCTTTTTATCGATTTACATACATTTACAAGAGCCCCAGGACCTCTTCTCTTAGTCCACGGCAGGGTTTCTGACATCTGGGGCCAGATACCATGGGGTGCTTTGTTGTGGGGTGCTGTCTTGTAGACTCTCTGCCTCTACACACTAGATGCACCCCCATCCTAACTGTAATGTAACCAGAAATGTCTCTGAATATTGCCAATGCCCCCAAGGGGCACAGTAACCTTTGACTGAGGTCCACTGACTTATGGCCAGCACATAATTGGAGAGAAATTTCACAATCCATGTTCTGCAAATTTTGCATTCTTTGGAGATGATTTCAGGAAAAAATAGCTTCTTTTTGGCCTCCAGGACATCTAAGAAGTGAGGGAACTAACTTAAATGTTGATGTCCACCAACTGCTTCAGAAAATCTTGACCACTCCTTAAAAAAATTAACAATTATTCTATCATATAGTTTAGTGTCCATTATGCATTCAAATTCCCCTCAGTTGTCACAATTGTCACAAGAATATCTTTCATACCGTTTTTTTTTTTTTTTTTTAACGCTAACATGTAGTCTAGATTCCTAAATTGCTTTTGCTTGCTGTGTCTGTTTCGTCTTTGGCCAAATTTCCTACCACCTGCCTTTGTAAATATGCTTTCACCAGAATACAGCATGCTCCTTCATTTACATATATGATCCTTTTTGTGCTGCAAGAACAGAACTGAGTAGTTACAACAGAAATTGTATGGCCCATGAAGCCTAAGATATTTGCTCCCTAGCCCATTACAGAAAAAGTTTGCTGATCTGTGACCTAGAACTATCCTCTTGCCTTAATTAATTAATTATCTTGCCTTTATTTATTACTTATGATTTACTTATATATATTATAAATAATATAATTATTGTCAAGTTGGCTAACATACAGCGTACACAATGTGCTCTTGGTTTTGGGGGTAGATTTCCGTGATTCATCGTTTACGTACAACACCCAGTGCTCACCCCAACAAGTGCCCTCCTCAATGCCCATCACCCATTTTCCCCTCTCCCCCCCGCAACCTTGCCTTTATTTTTAATATAATACTGACTATTCAAAGACTCCAGAAAAATTGCTCACAGAAAATCTTTTTTAGATTTATCTGATTATATACATTTACATATTAAATTTATTGATGTTTACCATACTCTATATATCTTAAAATATAAAATACTTACGGTACTCCATGGGGCAGCATTAAACAACTTTTTATGTGTCAAAACTATAATGCAATAGAAAGGCAACAACAAATTGGAAAAATAATTACAATCGCAAAATCTTATCTCTTTTCATACTTTATTTTTTCAGGAAGTAGAGAAAAAGAATGCCTTGTCTGACATATGGTAGTTTAGGTTACAAATGGAGGTAAAACCCTTACTGATCAAGTTTCGGTATCATTTAAATAGAGAAACAAACAGGAAAAGCTTGGGTCTCCTTCTTTGGAAAATAATAATATATAATTTCAAATACATGCACCAGAGCGTACAGAAATCCAGATATATATACAAGAGCGTAAACACTCTGAGTGCAGGGCTGTGTACCTAGCAACATGCCTGATACACAGAAAGTGCTAATTAAATCTCCATGGAATAAATGGGTGAAAAACATTCTTTTTTTTTTTTTTACTTTTTGTTATGTTTATTAATTTTTGAGAGAGAGACAGGATGTGAGCAAGGGAGGGGCAGAGAAAGAGGGAGACACAGAATCTGAAGCAGGCTTCAGGCTCTGAGCTGTCAGCACAGAGCCCGACATGGGGTTCAAACCCATGAACCGTGAGACCACGACCTGAGCCGAATTTGGATGCTTAACCGACTGAGCCACCCAGGCGCCCTTTGGGTGAATACCATTCCTTTACACATCTGGGCAGGGCAGGTTGTCACAAAAATATTCACACCCATTTATTAGATTAGTATATACACAGTTTTTAGTAGAAGCATGTTTGGCCTGTTACCGTTCTGCTGGGGGCTCATACATGTTCAATGAAGTAGACTTCAGTTAGGTTGGAACATGATCTTCAGGACATGAATACATTGGTGTTATGCATTTGGTTATATGGATAGCTAGGAAGTGTCTAGCCTCTCCTTCCAGTGAACCTAGCTGAGGTTCTAACGAATAGTACCTTCTCCCCCTACTCTTTGGACAGAGGGTTTCTATCCCACTAATCACCTAACACGTTATAATGGAAACATAAATCATAATGAAAAAAAAAAGCATTGCTAACTGGTTTTATCATTTCTATAACATGGCTGAGGTTGTGCACAGTATAATTCCTCTCCACCTCTCTAAAATATCATTTAGCCCATAAAAAACCAAACCAAACCCAATCAAACCAAACCAAACAAAAACGAAAAAACCTTTGAATCTCCCTAAGCCACAATAGATATCTTAATAATAATCTTTAGGAAAAAAAGTTAATAGTCATCAACTCTCGCACAACTAACATAAATGGCACTGAAGAGTAAGCTGTTGGTCAAAAATAAGGCTGAAGATTTAAAGAATTCCCGGTTGCTGATTGAGCAGTGGATCTTTTTCCTGGTTTCCAGGGCGGAACATGGCCTTTGCACGGCTGAGGACAACACTGAGGCCTTTGCCTGTGACTACGATCCCAGTACTGTTTTCTATCCGTTTGTATCCCTTGTGTTTTCTGAAAACAACATGTTAGACAGGTTAAAAATAGATCTCCAGCTGGAATGGGTTACTTCCTACAATCTTACGTGCCAAGTGTAAAAGGTTTAATTCCATTTAACCAAATCCACAGCTTTTAAAACACTGATGTCTTATGCAAGTATAGCTATTTTCCCTTCTTCATGCAAGAAATATGCCTGCCTGCTATAATTTGCGATTATATGTTAAACATTAAGCTGACATAGTTTTGTAGTTATTTATGTCTGGTAGCATTTTGAGGATTAAAAATAAACCACAGCAAAATTAATAATCTAGTTTGGTATTCATCATTCAATGGAAGATTTTCCTCCCCTACACAGGATGTTTAAAAGCAAAAAAAGTGAAAACAGCCCATTTATGCAGAAATATCCAGACGTTTTGACAATATACTATGGCGAATTAAAGTGTTAAAAGCAGCAACTTACTTGTACACCAAAAGGGTGATCACAGTGACAAATATGGCCAAGCAGCCAACGGAGACCAGGGCACCATTTGCCGTTCTTAAAGGGGAAGCTGGATCTTAAAACAGAAGCAAGACAGTATTAGTGACATCTTTCACCTAGAGGACATGCTACTCACAATGCAATTAAATAAATGAGGAAAGTTGCTATCAGAAGATATATGGCTCCCTCTGGGCTTTCGGTAATCTTTTCCATTAAATAATACATAGTCTTTGGGTCAGCTTATCTTCCATTTAGAGAATGACTTAGTGTGTCTGGAACACCGTGTTAAGGGCTCCAAAGAGAGACGTCATGTCCTGGAGACACCTGCTCAGGTCTCAGCTGACCCCGCACACCCACACAGGGAAGGGCTCCACGGCCCCCCGGCCACTCCTCTGGCCTCATCTCCCACCACCTCCCTTCCAGAGATTCTAAACATCGTGGGAGTTGCCCATCCTCCCCCTGCTCTTTCAAATCCCCATTCCCTCTGCCAAGACTGTCCTTCCCTGGCTCCTCGCAAGTGTTCACGCCTCAGGGTGCTTTCCAGACATTCGTGACGGCACCGGGTCACGACACCTGCTGTGTCACTCCTTTACCTGCCTCTCTTCCTCTGCCTCGATCGCATTGTGTTGCAATTACTGCTTCACCCATGTTTCTCTCCCACTAGACTACGAGAGCCACAAAACAGGGATTATGTATTCTCTGTACTCCTGGAAGCCGGCAAATTAACGAATTTCATTATTACCACCAAAGTAAAACTGGGGCTTATCTATTTTTCCTCCGCCTCGTTGGCCACCACTGCAGTCCCAGCCACCAGCCTTCTTTCTCCCCAAGGGGACCTCTTGTCTCTGCTTCCACTTCTACCTTCCAGGGATCCTTGCTTCACTCAGCAGTCAGAATGATCTTTAAAAGCATCAATCAGATCATGCTGCAAACTTGCCGGTGGCTCCCCTCACACACAGAATAAAACCCAAGCCCTACCACTGGTCTACAATGATCTAAATGGGATGCTCACTCTTGAAATTCACAGGCAGTGCGGAGGAGGCCCTTCACCAAGCAGATGCTGCTGGGTAGGCGGGACTTTCCCTGGCCTCTAGCCTAGAGAGCCAATCTGGGCCCCTCTCCCTCCCATGCTTGTCACTCTCTATGCCCTGGCCTGGTTTTATTTTCTTCACAGTGTCTTTTTTTTTTTTTTAATGTTTATTTATTTGTGTGTGTGTGTGTGTGTGTGTGTGTGTGAGAGTGAGGGAGAGAGAGAGAGAGAGAGAGAGAGAGAGAGAGAGAGAGAGAGAGAGAATGAGAGTGGGGGAGGGGCCGAGAGACAGGCGAACAGCTCTGTGCTGACAGCAGAGAGCCTGAAGCTGGCCTTGATCTCATAAAGCATGAGATCATGACCCAAGCCGAAGTCAGATGCTTAACCGACTGAGTCACCCAGGTGCCTCTCTTCACAGTGTCATCTTATTTGTTGTCTCTTTCTGCCCACAAAAGTGGGAACCTTCTCCATCTGGTTCCCCCCCTCTGTCTGGAACCTTGTATCTCAAGCCTAGATCTCTGTTGGACACAGAGCAGATGCTCAATGAATATTTGTTGAACGAATCGCATGTGCTTCACAAACGTTCATGGGATCAATGAATAAAAGTCATTTCTGCTCAAAGTCTATGGGTTTGCCTTTGAACAAGGATCTATTTCTGGAATTCCAACTTTGAAACCCAAGCCATCAACTTACGATCCCCACTGGATTAAAGGCTCTCTTTCTGAGCCTCCTTTATTTGGATTTGGAAAATAGCTCAGGTCACCTAAAGTTATCACTCACTGCAAGGAGAATTAAAGGAAAGCAAACATCGCAACATCTAATCCAGATAAGAGAACAGTGGTTTGCCGGCACTGAGGAAGCTTCATAGAATAGGTTATGACCCTAAAAGGTTGTTCTAAAAAAAACCCCGCGGCAGCACAAGAGGAGTAACTGCGGCAGCTCCTGGAGGCGATAGCTTTGAAGACCGGGGCTCACTCGGGTCCAGGGCCTCCAGCACGCCTCCTTCCTCCATGCCTCCCCACTCCCCACCCTAGGCCCAGTGCATCCTGCCCGGGAGGAAGCAAGGTACCTTTGTAGCCTTGTTTTGTTTTTAAATCCATACCTTAGATCTCACCAAACATAAGTCCCCATACAAATAATTATATGTAGGATTACGTCAGCTTTTCTTTCAAGGAGATTAAAGCTGCCTTTATATGGTTAATGAGTAAATATATGTTTCAGTACATTTTACCTTATGAGATAGATTCTGAATCCAAAGGAGTTGTTTTATTATTATTTTTTTGTTTGTTTTTGTTTGTGAGAGAGCGAGAGAGGGAGGGAGGGAGAAAGAGTGCACGTGCAAGATAAGGGGGGGGGCAGAGAGAGAGAATCCCAAGCAAGCTCCATGCCCAGCATGGAGCCTGATGCAGGGCTCAATCCCACAATCCTTGGATATGACCTGAGCCAAAACTAAGAGTTGGATGCTCAGCCAACCGAACCAGCCAGGCGCCCCTCAAAGGAATTCTCTGTGAGTTAGTCATTAGATTGTACCTGGCAAGATTCAAATCAAGGAGCAAAATAAGTGCTGGAATGTGTGCACAATTTAATCTCTCTTTTCCATTCCACCACGCAGCATTTCTTCTAAGAGATAAAGCAGTCTCTTATAACAAAGTCGATTACAAGTGAAATCCAGTTGGGCTCACGAGATGGACTTCTAATTTGGTGGTTGGGGAAGATTAGAAGCCACCGGTAAATGAACATTTCTCAATGAAATCCTTTCGTCCACTCTGCTAGCATTTTAGCTCTCCAGGCAGCAGGGGGCAGAGAGGAGATTTGCTGGTGAATGCGTGAGGCCTGGGTAGGATGGTTGGTCACTGTCTCGCTGTAACGCTTGCTAGAATCTGGGAAGGGAAAGGGGGGACCTATGGCAAGTTAGAAAGGAGCCAGGAGTCTACTTGGTTTCTCATTTCTCTTCTTGGCTTCATGTCTTTGCCAAGGTGGATTCTAAGGAAAACATGACACCAGTCCCCCCTTTTGATAGTTTAAATGGAGAACACTGTTATTTTTTGATGTTGGGCTTTATCCTTTTCCCTTGAAACACAAATCTCTCTGAGCATGCAGTGATCATATCCTATTACCACTGATCCATGATCGCAGTGGGTTTTTTCCACCAAAAGACTTTCCTTTGGTCATCATTTCATCAGGGCTCTCCCCTCTCATCCCTGCCCTAAGTAGATTTGCTGTTGGACTTTCACGCCAGTTTTGAAATCCACATTAACGATAGTTCAATGATTTTTTGCACTAAATATCAAACACTGTCAACGAAGCTTGAAGGGCTTCAGTAGAAGACACACCCTGTACCTGCAATATGAACTGTTCGTACAACCGGAAAACGAAACTCACCTCTTGCAGGGACAGAGACGAGGGTGCTTGTGAGGGCCAGACTGGTATCATCACCCAGAGTGAGGTTCACACAGTACGTCCCGGACCCCGTGAAGGCTCTTCTCACGGTCAGCAGGCACACACCAGCCATGTCCACATCCACGGGGTCGCACACTGTGCTGTGGGCGAGCTGGCAGGTCGGGTCGGAAACTATGGTACAGACCTCTGTGGGGACGCTGCGGACACAATGTCACCAAGGGAGAGAGATGGACTCTCGATTTAGAAGGGACAATCACAATCATCACACTCTATACAAGTGAATTCCACTTCATTCTTTTATTCTTGCATACGATATAAGAATATCAAACCATATGATGTCAAATTGTCACATACAATTTATTCTTAAAAAGCCTGGGTGTGAGCTACCACTTCCCCTGTAACCTCAGAAAAGCATGGTCTTGGGAGCGGAGGAGGAAGGAATTATGACCCCCGAAGGCAAGGGGCTGTCAGAAAACTGTGGGAAGCCTAAGTCATTCCTCTACCCCTGAGCTCCCGCAAATGCCTACAGATGCAGACGGCTGAGGTGTTCAGCAAATATATTTTTAAATGCCAGAGCCGGACCTGCCCTGGTCCCTGCAGAGGTATAATAGTGACAGCAACAGCAGCTGTTTATGCAGTATTTACTACGTGCAAGGCACAGAGTTGTCGGTGTGTGACATGGTCTTGCCTGTTCCTCTCAATGACCTGATAAGGAAAGTAAGATTAGCTTAGAGTAGCAGGTGACAAACCAGCTCAGGAAGGGGTCACACAAGCAGAGGTGGATCTGGGACTTGAATAAATGAGCTTTGACAACCATGAGGCAAAGTGGCCATGCATTACTGTCTTAGCCACTGTGTCACCTGTGAGTGGACCTCCCAGACACAGACCAAGCTTTGAGGCTGGGGCTGTTGAGCCGTGGGTGGCATGGAGGACAAGCTCTCTTCTCAGCTGGCTTCATCCCTGCGTTAGGTTTTTCTCAATTTTCTGCCATCCTTATCCCTTTCCTCTCCCCAAGCTTTTTATCTATCTCTTTTTATTAATTATTGCTAGGATGTGACCATTCCACACTGGTTTCCCACCACTCAGAGGGGCCTCAGGGACCTAAGAGCTGGGTTCTGAGCCAGACGACAGCCTGTGAACCATGCTCTGCAGGTACCCACCATCTGGGGGGTAAATTCTATATTCACCGCATGCCTCAGTGGGCCCATCTGTAAAATGAGGAGACTCAGAATTGGGTAAGAATTCAACATGAAAACAGAGGTAAAATGTTAAGAACACAGTAAGTGTTCAGTCAATAATTATTTAATTTCATTGACAGTTTAAGGTAATGAGTATTGTTCACCTCTAGCAAAACAAGTGTGTGCTTCAGAGCACCTCACAGGGCCCTTCCTTGTCGTGGCTGACTGATGAACCAGGAATCTCAGTCAGCTTGGAAGCGGAGACAGCATTAAGGCCTTTGCTCAGGCCTTGACCCGCTCCTCTGGCTGATATGTACTCACGTTCCTTGGCAGGTCACGACGAAATCCATCAGGGAGTTGTCAGGCTGTGGTGCAGGCGTCAGAACATCTGTCATCTGGATGATGTTAACCTCTAGAATTCCCTCTAACAAAACAGCCCCCATAGAAAGACACATCAAAATACAGCAGAGACCACACCAAACCGTTACTTAATAAACCAGAAAGCCACGCAAAATGGAGACACAGACTTCTCGCCGCACCAGAATCACACCAGATCTAGGAATCTACCCCACAGCTAGAACTGAACTGAACTGTTCTTCATTCCAACACATCCAAGCTCTTCATTTCTGGAGCTGGTGGATGTGTTAGAAGGCAGCACTCCTTCTGGGCAAGAATTTCAAAAAAAGCTACCTCCTGGGAAGACGCAGTCCACAGGCTCAGGCCTTGGTCAGCCTCTCTCAGCCCCCGGTGCACAGCTTGGAATTGAGCCCCCTTCTCCAGAATCAGGGTACACACAGCTTGGGCTTCGGCCCCCACCTGTCTTCTCTGGGGGGTACCGGTGGGCAGTGCCCACAGTGCACAGCCATCTCTGGTGGCCCTTTCTTACACACGAGAAGTTTGGCTTTGTGAATCAGCTAGAGGAACAAAGTGGATGTCTGGGAACTTGCTACCGGCCTTCCTTCCAGGCACCTTCATTCGGATTTCTGGACTGCACAGTGTGGGGATCAGGCTCATTAGCATGTGGGCCCTACCCTGGGCTCATTTCCACCAGGATGTCTAAGGAAGGCCAGGGAGGCAGGGGGGACCCTAGACACTAGTCGAGTCTTTGCCTGTGCACACGTGATGTCACCTTGAACAGAGTGGGTGCCTCTGCCCCCACCTCTGCAGACTCGGCAGAGCAGGAGGGTGGCCTGAGGTAGATTCTAACATCCTTCGCCCCTGCTGCTCTTACCTACAATTGTGACGGTGGCTTTAAAGTAACCGTATCTGTAAATCTGACACATTTCATCAGGAGTCTCCCTCAGCTCCAGGGGGTTGTCACTAGCTGATGCTGGAGAGTTGGAACAATAAGAGTTTAGATTAGTTGCTGAGAATGTAAAAGATGTACATAATTCATAATAACCGAAAATCGAAACAGGTGCATGATAACCAAAAATCTAAACATCTACCTGCCCTTTAGAAAAACATCAAGAGTTCTATACTATTAAATCGCTGCAGATATTTGAACTATGTAATGATTCATGTTGATGTGAGAGCTATGAGGCATTATAAGTATTAAATTATGTAAGTGAACACAATCCTGTATCTTCTTGAGATACTGGAATCAAATGAAAGGTAGAAGCCATAATAAAATGTGTGATACAGGGGCGCCTGGGTGGCTCAGTCGGTTAAGTGGCTGACTTCAGTTCAGGTCATGATCTCACGGTCTGTGAGTTCGAGCCCTGCATCGGGCTCTGTGCTGGCGGCTCAGAGCCTGGAGCCTGCTTCAGATTCTGTATTTCCCTCTCTCTCTGCCCTCCCCCCTGCTCACGCTCTGTCTCTATGTCTCTCAAAAATAAAATAAACATTAAAAAAAATTTTAAATGTGTTACAACAATCATGATGAAATCAAGCAGGCTGTAATCGATAAAATCATATTTTAATTTTTGAGGCAGGTGTTCTGGGCCCAACTTCCAGGTCTCTTGGTTTGGGCTGTTGGAGACCACGGGCACATCATTTAACCTGTTCTTGCTTCAATTTGCTCACCTATAAAATAGGATTGGCACCTACTGACCCACTAATGAACTATGCCTGCCATATAGGAAGCCCTTAATCAATGTTTCCTTGTCCCAAGATGCATCTCCATACATCTATTTAGATGTAGATATGCTACAACATATATAGATACATAATTTCAGATGGGACTTCTGGTGCATAAGAGATTAAGAAGCAAGCAACAGAGAGAAAGGTAATTCTTTTCCTGTTTGGATGTCTCATGACTCCAAAGCTCACATTCTAAAATTCTTGTAGCTATTGATGGGCTGAGGTGTGGGGAAGGAAAGGAATGAATACCAGACACTTTTGAAAATAACTTGTTGGGGGCACCTGGGTGGCTCAGTCAGTTAAGCAGCTGACTCTTGATTTCGGCCCATATCATGATTTCACACTCATGACACTGAGCCCTGCACAGGGCCTTGTGCTGTGTGTGGAGCCTGCTTGGGATTCTCTCTCCCTCCCTCTCTGCCCTCTCCCTGGCTTGTGCTCTCTCTTTCTCTCTCAAAGTAAACAAATAAACATTAAAGAAAATGACTTGTTGAATATGATTAAGGCAAAGAATTTAATGCTCTATTAGTTACAATTTTAAAAGCTCTAATTACGGTGTTGGTATTCCTTTAATAAAATAAAAAGACTGGAAGGAAAATAGGATATGGAAAATTTCAAAAGGCATGAAAGTGAACCTAACTGGGGGGTGGGAAGGGTGTCAAAACTTCAGATGAACTGCACTATAATGTAGTGACAGGTAGATATGGAGCTGGTTGGGCGATTTCTTGAGGGCTCCTCTGAGCTCTGTGACTCTCCTTGGTTTGGAGGGCCTTCTCTGAGAGATTCTCAGAGCTTCTCTGGAAACAAGTGCTGCGTGGCACATGCTTTGGAAGAGAGATGCAGCAAGAGATTTTGTGTCCTGGGTATTAAAGATGGCCCGACCCCTTAACAGGCAGAAATTATCAAGTTAGAACACGGAATCACGACCCTGTCATCTTTTAAAATAAAACTTCTTTTAAAAAATGACCAAGTGACAAAAGTTAAGGAGTCTACCTTTGGTAGACTCCTTATAAAAATGCATATGGAGTTTTGTAGACATATACATAAGGTCAAGTCTATATCCACGTATTTATAAAGTCGAGATATAATTAAAGGACCAATTAGATGAAGCCAGACAGCTTACCTTCACTATAAAATGTAAGTAACTTGTAAGGTTACTACCTTTTATTTAGTGATCTAACCTATGGACATAATGAAAATTTGAAATACCCTCTCACTGACTTAAATATATTTTTATATATGCTATATGATACAAACACATTCTAAGAAAAACCAGCTTAATAAAGATGCAGTTTAAAATAGACTAATGTTAAATAAACTAACATGAAATCCTTTACCATTTAGGAATTTCTAGACAGTTCTAGAATTACAGGTATCTACAATTTATTTTGAATTTTACACATGGTCTCTTTAATTATAAAGATCATTAATAATTATAGAAAAAGAAATTCTTAGAGAAATGCCAGAATTAAGCTGTATGATTAGAGTTGTTCAATGTAGTTATGTTTGTAACTAGAAATAGGATTAAACTAATCAACTGTCAATAAGACAATGGTTAAATAAGTAACACCCTATGTTACTCATATAGTAAGTTTATACATACAATGAAATACTATATAGCCGTTGAATAAAGTGAGTTACATTTATATGAACTGACAAGGGAACGATGTCTATGGTGTTTGTTAAGTGAAGAAAAGCAAATTAAAGAACCATATATATATAGCATGAGCCCATTTACATAAAAATCAAAACAACACCTATGCATATTTATAGAATGTTTGTGATGCATAGAGAAAGATCTGGAAAGAAACGGGTTTAATTCTTGGGATAATGTGAATAGGGACTTTCACTTTTATTCTAGACTTCACTATCGTTTGAATTTTTATTAAGGAACATGCATTAATTTTGTAATTTAAAATGTTTCAAAAACGAATGAATAAAAATTAGTAATAACTTGTAGTATCTTGATTTAGGTAATCCCGACTTAACAAGATCTCAGTTTATTAATAACACACTATTGTAATGCTTGTGATTTGGTTAAAAAAAAAAAAAGAGTTGCAAGAAGTCTGGACTTCGTGATGGAGTATTTTCTCTGGGCTTGGTGATGGCGCCCTCTTGTGACCAGTGAGGGGATGCCAATCTATTACCACTGCCTTGATACAGGGGTGCTGAGATGTACTAACGGCAGAGTAGGGTAGGATGGGGCACCAGGCGGCAGCTAACACTTTCCGAAGTAGACTCTTAAGAACTCCTTGAATGTCCCTATATACTACCAGTATGGTATTTTATTAATTATGTCCTATATCCAGAACAATTTTAACGTCTGGAGTCTTTCCAGCTTGCTCACCGTGAAATACTCTCAAGGTGCATTCTTTCTTGGGCCATTTGGAAACTACTTTCAAGCATGTCTGTGTTTTCCTGGGACACGAGGTGGATGTGGGCAGGGCGGGGAGAAGATTGGAAGTGGGGATGGCCTGAATGTTTATAAGGGGTCAAGGTGTCTTCTCAGAGAGAGAAAAAATGAGAGAGTAACAGAAATGGGATGGGTCAGACAGGGCAAGCATCCCTACACACAACGAGGACCAGTACAAATTAGGAAGGTCAAAGAGCTGCACACGAGTCATGAAATTCTACTTGCAAAATGACTTTAAACATACTCTCCTGTCTTCACTATTCTAACAGTTTAAAATGGTGATAAAGTGGCTAAAGAATAATAGGTACAGAATGGAATCACTGCAGAGTTTCTACACAATCCTTAAACTAGGGATCTAATTATGTAAACTATATTCTAATTTTTTTTTTTTGTTTTAGCTCTTAAGGAACCCGCTCCCCCACCCTGTCAAAGATCAGCTGGAAAACACTTACGTAAAAAAGAGGTGGGTTTTGGAGATTTGGGTGAAGGTGAAGGACAGGGTCCAGGCACCACAGCTTGCACAGTGAGGTTAAGGTTGAAGGTTCCATTAAGGACATACGTGTGATTCAGAGTTGGATTGTTGGAAACAAAAATGCCAGTATTATCCCCGAAGTTCCATTTGTAGTTAATGGCCGACTCATTGAGGAAGTGACTGGGGTCATGAACCAGCACAGTGAACATAATGGGGAGGTCCCTGAGGAAGGTTTCATCAGACAAATTGCGGTCATTCTTCTGGTACATCGTTACAAACACAGGAATATGATCTAAAAAATACACCCAAAAATAGAAAGAACACATGATTGCTTAAGTGCATGAATTCAATAATGTGTTGAGGTTAAAAAATTAAAATAAGGGATAATTCAGCATAATTTTCCCTTTTTCTATGCATGCTTTCTAAAAGTTTTCCCAAGTTATTCTGGAATCATAGATGGGGTACAATATAATCAAATATATAAGTCTGTGAAGGAACCTATATGAATCATAGCCTAGCCCAGAACACTTGGCTCTAACTCTTAACCCACTAGTCACCAGAACTAAATGCTTCACCATCAGTTAATTTAGAGTTCACACTACTCACCTGTTACCATGTACACATCTTTCACTTTTGCAATAGGAATATATGACCGTCGGTGTCTTCTATAAACAGCTACTTCCATGAGTTGAGGGCCAAGGGGCACATTGGTTGTGTCTATAGAAACTCTTGCTGAAACCCGTCCTAATTTCTGGAAATACTGACCTTTGAGAAGATGGAAATTTTTAGTTATTGGCCACAACACATGATCATTTTAGGAAGTGGTTGTTTCTTAATGACTAGCGACTGCCACTTAGAGAGTGCTCTGGAAAAGGAAAAACACGATGGGGATGTGGTCATGAGTGCTTCAGAAAGGAAGATGGTGCTTAGTTCACAGAAAACCTTCTACAGCGAACCCAGGGTTAAATAGATGTAACTGTATGTATTTGGTTACAATGAAAAGAGCTGTTTAGTGGGATAATACAGTTAGTCCTTAGTTTACAAATAAAAAGTTTTTGTAAGTTATCAGGCACTTGAAATACATGTTTCCATAGAAAAGTGTCCAAGGGAGTTAAAGAAATTATCCAAAAATCTACCTTGTTGTAACAATATTACTATTTCAGCTCTATTATTGAGCTTTTTTTTTTTTTTTTTTAGGGGACTAGAATCCTCCACTTTCTAATAGTATTCATATATAGAAATGTAGTCAGTAAGTAATTAAAACAGAGGTAGGGTGTGGTAGGTATAAAAAATAATGCAGTGGTTGTATAAGCACATTCCTGGGACATTCCTGACTCACTCTTTTTCTTTCTCCTGCGATCACATAAATCTAACTACCACTGGCTAGCTAGTGAAGGTAAATCCTCTCCTTCAGGGCCCAGGGATGTTTTTCTAACCCCTTGAGGCACCCGGCATAGATGTGTGATTGGAACAATGCGGATGGCAAGACGGATGCTTGTGGGGATGCCTAAGGACCATGTTTATGACACGGTCAAAGGTGTCAGAAAACTACACTAATCTTCTCAGGGACATGTGATGTGGGGTCCCCTTTACGTTGAAATGCAGGGGCAGTTCTGTTGCAGGTTGTAGGGGAAAGAGAGGTCTCTCGGGAGGGTTAGTTCTATGTGAGGAAAATGTTAGCCTGGGTATTGAGAGACCACAGAAGCAACTGGTAGTTGAAGATTATCAGTTAACTCAGAGATGGTGGAATATGGAAATTCAAAAGGCTTGCTAGAAAAACACAATTTCTGGGTTGAAAGCTGATTTTTAATAAAGACATCCTAACTAGCTAAATTAATGGATGTTAACTGGGCTACACAGAGACTGGAGTGTTGGTGAGCATACCCGACTCCAAGCTAATGGTAAGGTCAATGAGACGCTGACATCTGGGGAGTTGACTGCCAGGGCCGTGAAGGCAGGGAAACAGTCAGCCTTCAATCCCCTGATTTAACTAGAGAGGCATAATATTTGATCTTTATTTTATACTTTGTTAAACTGATGTGTATTGTTAATATTTGTTTTGATTTATAAATGAGTTAATTGGACAAAGAAACTTTCTCTAATTTATGAAGACAAAACATTTAGGAATTTGGAACCTGTATGATTGATAGCCGTTTTTATACATTCAGAGTGAAGTGGGACCTGGTGACATTTTTAACTAAGAACTTAGCAACTTTGCTAATTATAACCTAAATTTGCTCCTCCTAAAAATAATCACTTCACCAATAATAAAACAAAAGTGGTTACCATTTGTGCTTACAAAAAAAAAAAAAGGTAGACTACGTCAAAGAAGAATAGTAGTTACATTATGTTATTTCTACACAATGGAATATTATACAGTCATTAAAATAACATAAAGAATTTTAATAATAAAGTCTAGTGCTCATATTTAACAAAAAAGTGTATATATTACAATCTTAAGAAATGCTAGCCTCACCATTCTGTTAACAGTGATAACATCTGGTGTTAATTATGTAGTTTTCATTTTTCATTTGTACTTTTCTGCGTTTTCCTAATTTCCTATAAAGAGCATAAGTTTCCTTCTCAAAAATTCTTTTGACAAAAAATTAATGAAAAAATCAAATGCCCACTTGTGTGCATTCAAATAAATACTAGTATTTTTTTGATATTACTGTTTTAGACAGAAAAAAACTGAATAGTTTTATTTTTAAAAAAACGGAATCCATTTTTTTCTATCTTGCAATTCTTTAGTGTCCCAAAGATTTGCTAAGGCTAAGCAAGATTTTATTTTTATCACTTACCCTCCACTCCAGCTAAGGAACGTTAACAGAGTAACTGTTCTTAGTGTTAGAATTCTTGATTATGGAATAAGAAAAGAGAAAAAAAGGTAAACTTTTAAGGGAAGGTAAAGAAGCAGATAATGGAGTTTCGTAAAAAGTCCAACCAAGTGTGTGAAACACGTAGACAAAATTCCATCTCTTCCATCCAGGGTGGTGAGGGAAAGGCCTTCCGTCAGGGAACACGTGGTAGTCTGGGCTGTTGCCATGTCCCCAGTCAACCTCCTCCATCCAGTTGTAAACATATGGCTCAGGAGACGGGCCAGTATCTAAACAGAGAGAGACACAAGCCAGGCTTGTCATGAGGGCTCAGCATGCCCAACGCTCATCACTGAAGGAAACATCTTTTCCTATTTTTCATAAATATAAGTACAGTTGGACAACTAAAACCCTAATATTCAGAATTCATCCAGCGGTTCATATTTATGACTTTCCTGCAGACAGGTTAGATTTCAGTAAAAGTTTCATTGAAAGCAATTATTTAGAAAGGTTCAATCTAGAGATATCACAATATACTATTTTTAACAGTGGATCTCGGAATCACAACTGTATTCAAGCCAAACTAAAGGATGCTTTATCTTTTTATGTTGATACTGCTTTCTGTAGCTTTTTTTTTCTTTCCTGAATCATTTGGCATCAAATGACTCTCTACTTTTAAAGATTTTGGCACACTTCTCCTAAACATGAGGACATTTTCCTACATAACCTCGGTATCTTTACCACCCCTACTAAAGTCTATTCAAGGGTCACATACTACATTTGACTATTTGGTCTCTTCAAATGATCAGGAAAAAAAAAATAGAAGTAAGTATGGCAAAAAGTTACAAATGTTGAGCCTAGGTAGAAGGTATTTGTGTACCCAGTGTACACTGATATTCAACTTTTTTGTACATATTATATATTTCTTTTCTTTTCCTTTTAAAAGTAATCTCTATACCCAATGTGGGACTCAAACTCTCAACCCCAAGATAAAGAGTTGCATGCTCTGCTGACTGAACCAGCCAGGTGTCCCAGCATATTTCATTTTAAACAAGTCATGATAAATATCTTTTTACCTAGAATAGTTTCCTCACCCTCTTGATTTTTTATGTCACTGACATTTTTGAAGAATCTTTTTATCAATCTATTATTGTCTTTTAATTCTTAAATTGTCCCAAATAGCTAGTGAGAGTCTCTTCAGGCTGGCTCCTGTGTCCTTGTGATGTGTCCCCCTTGGTCCTTGAGCATGTCCTCACTCTGGGCAGTTCCCTGCCCTAGACCTGGAATCAGTATTTTCCTCAAAGATCCCCAATTTCTTTAAAATTTTTTAAAACATTTGTTAATTTTTTTTTTTTTTTGAGAGACAGAGAGACAGAGCACAAGCAGGAGTGGGGCAGACAGAGAGAGAGAGAGAGAGAGAGAGAGACAGAATCTGAAGCAGGCTCCAGGCTCTGAGCTGTCAGCAGAGAGTCTGATGCGAGGCTTAACCCACAGACCCTGAGATCATGACCTGAACTGAAGTCGGACACTTAACTGACTGAGCCACGCAGGCACCCCATCCCTTAATTCCTTTTAATGGTGATAGATATTATGTAAAAATTTTCATAAGTCACAGGGACTCCTTTATATAAAAATGCTCAGAGGGCTAGATTGTCACTTGAAATATTCATAAGAATTAGTTTTAGAAAACAGAAAAATTACTACAAAATATTAAGGACTTAACAGGTTAAAAATATCAAACCCTTTTTGTATAGAATCTAAAGTACAATTCCTAATAGGAAGATGATAAATTAATAAGGAATGAACACATTGGCAACTTATTAGAAGTTGTAAGTAATCAGATCAGATCAGAGGGGCGCCTGGGTGGCTTACTCAGTGAAACATCCAACTGCTGGTTTTAGCTCAGGTCATGATCCCAGGGTTGTGGGATCGAGTCCTGTATCTGGCTTCATGCTGTCAGCATAGAGCTTGCTTGGAATTCTCTCTCTCCTTCTGCCCCTCTCCCCTACCCCTACACTCACGCAAGCTCGCTCTCTCAAAATAAATAAACTTAAAAAAAAATCAGATCATAAGTGCATTTAACAGTCTTGTCAATGATCAAAGAATCTCAGTAGTTAGCTCAGAGCTTTTGAGGACGTTCAGTTCTCAAGATAATTTCCTTTGATGCATTTGTGTTCATTTGTGCTCTTTAACATGTACAAAGAGCTTACCTGCTTTAAGAGCAAAGCAAAACCAAAATATATACAACTGAGCATTTGCGCTAGCAACACATTTACATAAGCAGTACTGGTGAGCAGAAATCAATCTCATCAAGAAACATCTGCCAAACTGCCTATTCTTTGAGTAGGCAAAAGAATTCCAAGTAATCACACCAAAATCTGAGAATCAACAAGGTATTCTCTGGCTAATCAACTAGACACTAAGAGAAGACCGAGCATGACAATATAACTTTTGAAGAAGTTTCCAAGCGGCAGTTCCAAGGGTCATCAGTTTGCTCAAGTGGGTTTGGCTAATGTTGATGTAGGAACTGGGTAGGGCAACCCCCTCACTGTCAT
Source organism: Paguma larvata (assembly GCA_030068075.1). NCBI lineage: Eukaryota > Metazoa > Chordata > Mammalia > Carnivora > Viverridae > Paguma > Paguma larvata. The sequence goes on along the minus strand of CM057834.1, from coordinate 51,657,218 downwards.
CCAATTTGAGTAGGGGGGACATGAGATACTAGCATCTTGCATGTACGGAAGTGCCTCTGAGCTTTTAGGTTTATGATGGGTCTCCACTAGCTAGGAGAACTAGCCTGTTCCTGTGGCATAAATAACATCCCTTACCATTTCTGCAGTTCTTCTCATAAACTATGTTGCCATTGACATCTTCTGTTTGGCATCTGGGGAATACCAGGTTTACCACAAATGTTATAGTTGAGCCCACAAGAGCTGGTGAATCACTGGTCAGAATCGCCTGCAAATGGCCTCCTAGGACATAAAAAAGTGCAGTTTAATGATTAAGCATCTTTTTCTTTTCACTGATAAATAAACCAAGAAGAGTTAAATCCACTAATAAGGGCATCCTTATGCCCCCCCCCCTTTTTTTTTTTAAATAAGGACCACATCCAGTGTGGGGCTTGAACTTGGGACCTGGAGATCAAGAGTCCTGCGCTCTACTGACTGAGCCAGCTTGGACCCTCCCATCTTAATGCCTCTATGATAAACTATTTTCTGGATTCCTAACTTTTGCTTTCAGAGTATAACACTCTAGAAGACAAAAACAATTGAAAAAAGAAGTCAAACTAATTAAAGAATTATCTAAGCACAAAAAGAACATTTGCTTAAAATTTAAAAATAAAAAAACCTGTTTGATTGAAGAAGGAGGTCTTAAAGGTTTGTATTTTTAAAAAATTTTTTTAATGTTTATTTATTTTTGAGAGACAGAGAGACAGAGCATGAGCAGGGGAAGGGCAGAGAGAGAGAGGCAGACACAGAATCCGAAGCAGGCTCCAGACTCTGAGCCATCAGCACAGAGCCCGATGTGGGGCTCGAACTCAGAGACTGTAAGATCATGACCTGAACCGAAGTCGGCCACTTAACCGACTGAGCCACCCAGTTGCCCCTGTATTTTTTAAACTCAATACCAGTCACTAAAGGACTCATTCTTTCATGGAAATGGCAAGATATTCACTTTTTGATAAACCACACTTTTGAGATGGTCAAAACTACTCCAAGTCTCAGATCTTCTGAAGAGGAGCATTTGCATATAACATAAATAGATTGGAGGCTAAACCTGCTTGCTGTCCAAAATCTTCCAAGATTAAACACTTTGTGTGTGACTTAGAAAGTGATAGTGTTGAGATAAAGGAAAGATTGCTAAATCCAGGTGCCTCCCACTTAGTAGAGCACAGTGTTCACAGAAGCAACACAAGTCATGCTATCTCCAAGTCTACAGTCTATGAGACTGACTAAGATAAGAAAGGTTAGTTGTTTGCTTTGAATCTTCTGATTTACCTTTCCAGGAGTTTCTCCACCTCGAGTCTCCCTTTTTCCACACTGGATATAGTTTTTCATTCCATTCATTTTCATCTGAAGACCAACCATTGAGTAGGTTGTACTCCCTCATATAACCAGAAGTTCTTTCATTGCTCAGCACATCATGGAATCCTATATCAATATTTGAAAAACAAATTATTTTGTCTATTTCATTCTTCATTTAGCATTTACCTAAAAATTAAGCAACTTTTCATTTCATAAGCTTGGAAAGTCATACTTGATATTTCCAACACGTCGAACAAATAGAAGTTGTTTTTGTATTAAAATTTTTTTAATATTTATATATTTTTGAGAGAGAGAGAGAGTGAGAAAGCAAGGGAGGGACAAAGAGAGATGGAGACAGATGATCTGAGGTGGTCTCTGAGCTGACAGCAGAGAGCCTGATGTGGGGCTCGAACTCATGAACCATGAGATCATGACCTGAGCTGAAGTCGGATGCTTAACCAACTGAGCCACCCAGGCCCCCCGGTTTTTTTTTTTTAATGTCTACTGGAAATAGCTTAAATAAAACTATTCAGATCCTCTTTCTGCACTTTAAAAAATGAGTAAAATTTAAAGGAAAAAATTTGAAAGTCAGTATTTCTTAGCCATTATTTGGTTCTCAATACATATTCTCAGAATATTTGGATTGGATACAATATAACTAGGAAAACACTGCTGCCAATGATATTCAGATCAGTTTTGGCATCTCTTCCCCATTCTTATGTTCTCTTGGCTAAAAGAATGCCAGGCTGAGGAATGTCTCCAGGTTTCCAAGAGAAGCAAACCAGTACTGGAGAGCCTGATGTTGAACAATCTAATATTTTTAGGGCCCACTATATGGTCTGACTTGGTAAAGGTTCCACATGTATTGTGTAATCTACAGTTTTTTTTTTTAACATCATTTATGTTAAGACCTGGTTGATAATGTTTTTTTAAGTTTTTTTAAATGTTTATTTTTTTGACAGAGAGAGGAGGGTGCACACAGGGAGGGAGAGGCAGAGAGACACACAGAATGTGAAACAGGCTCCAGGCCTGAGCCGTCAGCACATAGCCCGATGTGGGACTTGAAACACAAACCATGGGACCATGATCTGAGCCAAAGTCGGATGCTTAATCAACTGAGCCACCTAGGCGCCCCAATAATGCTTTTTGAGACTTCTATATTCCTACTGATTTTCTGTCCACTTGTTATTTCAATTACTGGGAGAGGATTGTTCAAATCTTCAACTATAATTATGGGATTTGCCAATTTCTTCAGTTCTTTCACTTTTGATTATTTATTATTATTTTTCTGAGAGAGAGAGGAAGAGAATGAACAGAGGGAGAGGGAGAATCTTAAGCAGGCTTGATGCCCAGCACAAAGCCCAATGATGGGCTCAATCTCATGACCTGAACCAAAATCAAGAATCAGATGCTCAACTGACTGAGCCACCCAGTTGCCCTGCTTTAATGTATTTTGAAGCTTGGTTTAGAATTGTGGAGACTTTTTCATGAATTGATGCTCTTACCAGTAGGAATTGCCCTTTATGTCTGGTAATATTCCTTGTTCTGAAAAAGTGTTTGATACTAATGCTTAGTGGTTACCTGGTACCACATTTTCCATCCTTTTATTTTTTATGAGATTTTAAAAATTTATTTATTTTTGAGACAGAGCAAGCAGGAGAGGGGCAGAGAGGGGGAGAGAGAGAGAAAATCCCAAGCAGGCTCTGCACTGTCAGTGCAGAGCTCAACGCGGGGCTGGAACACACGAACCGTGAGATCATGACTTGAGCTGAAGTCAGATGCTTATTCGACTGAACCACCCAGGCGCCCCTTACCCTTTTATCCTTAACTTTTATAATTTACATTTTTATATTTGAAGTGGGTTTCTTATAGGCAGCATATTGGTTTTTTTTTTCATCTTCAGCGTGTTTAGGTAATTGTACATTTAATGTCATTATTGACATTGAGGGATTTAAATCTACCATCTTGTTATTTGTCTATTTGTCCCATCTGTTTTTTGTTCCTTTTTTTTTTAATAGGGTTATCTTTGGAGTTTATTTTATCTCCTCTTCTGGCTTATTAGCTATCTTTTTGTGTCATTGCTCCAGGGTTTATAAAATGTTAATTATTCTGAAATTCTTTCTCATCTTGAGTTGGTCTTTTTGCCTTGCCTGATAATTCCAGTGCTCACACAGTCTCTCCTTTCTTTGAGGATTGTAGCAGATTGGTTGGTTGCCTCCCTAGCACCTATTACAGCCTGCACCCCTGCTTTTTCTCCCCTTGCTACAGAGCTTCTATTCTAACAGTTCAAAATTCCAAAGGCTCACTCTCCTAGCTCTCTTTACGGTATGGGCAGGAGCAGATGATTAGAACCTGACCAATTAGAGCTGAGAGGAAGTCTTCTGAGGGCTTCTGAGAAAGGTTTTCCTCCTTCATAAAAACCCAACAAAACAAAACAATCATAAAAAGAACAACCTCCATTTTTGTTCACATCAGAAGTGATCTGGGAGATGGTAATATAATGTGATGCTCGGAGCCACGAAGGCACAGATCTGAAGAAGCAAGCCGATACACTGAGGATGTCAGAATGGAAGGATGAAAAAACAGTTCTTGATGCTGCTGAGCTCTTGATCCATCTAGCCTTGCCTGCGCCTGGACTGGTTGGGGTTACAAGTGTCTCATTCAACCTATCTGAGTATTCCAATATTCACAACCAATAGCTTAATTGTCTATAATCCACAGCCAGGCCCTCATCATACACTTCCAGAAGGTGTGGTATTTGGTAGGTGCTAAGAGAAACCATTTTCAAAAGATGCCACTAACCTCTGTCTTCCATTTCTCCTCTCCGGTAGGTAGAGGGAACAGCCTGTTTCCTTCTTATAAGGGAGGCAGATGGAATAGGAAAGAATATTTAAATGAGTAATTAACAATCCAGATGTTCCACAATGGGTGAATGTTATAAAACTTGGTTTCTAGTCTTGATTTTGTTACTGAACAGGCCCTGTGATCTCAGGCCTGGTCCTCTCAGGGCCTCCAATCAGAGAAAAAACAAGTAAGACAGAAACAAATGTCTTGTGATTCCGTGAGTTTGTTTTTATTTGGAAACAGGTAAGTGAAGAGAGGTTTACCAATCAATATTTAGAACTGGATATTCATTTGAATTGAATCATGGAGTGGTAGAATATTCAGTGTGGAAAGAACTAACATTAACTCAAATCACTTCATTACATAGATGAAGAAATTCAGGCGTAGAGAAGAGAGAGGATTCACTCAGAGTCATCGTTCATGGAGTGGAAATGAAGATTCACACCTTCTGATTCCCGGGACCTATTTTTCCCACCGTTCCAACAAGTCTTCCTGTTCCTCAGATCCGGAGAGAAAGTCAGTGTTTCCGGAAACATAATCAAAACACGGTTTCTTCTCTGATTTTAAATGTCAGCAGTCAAGGAAAAATACAGACTTAAAAAAGAGTGACAGAGAGGGGTGCCTGGTGGTTCAGTCAGTTAAGAGTCCGACTACAGCTCAGGTCATGATCTTGCTGTTAGTGAGTTCGAGCCCCGCATCAGGCTCTGTGCTCACAGCTTGGAACCTGGAGACTGTTTCCAATTCTGTGTCTCCCTCTCTCTCTCTATTCCTCTGCCACTTGCACTCTGTCTCTCCCTCAAAAATAAACAAACATTAAAAAAAAGTGACAGAGAATGGATACATAAGTCCATGGAACAGAATGGAGAATGTAGAAATAGACCAACTCAAATATACCTTACAGATTTTTGCCAGAGATGCAAAAACAACCCAATGGATTTCAAAAGATAGACTTTTTAACGAATGGTGGTCTGAAAAAGTGAAAAGCATAGGAGAAATTTTCAGTCTCTAGACTAGGCAAGAAGTTTTTGACTGGACATTAAAAACGATCCATAAAAGAAAAAAAAAAGATAAATTAGGCCTCATTAGAATGAAAAACTCTTGCTCTATGAAATAACATGTGAAGAAAATGAAAAGGCAAATTACAAACTAGGAGAGGATATTTGCAAGCCTCATTTCCAATGAAGAACTGATATCTAGAATATATAAAGAATTCTCAAAACTCAAGATTAAAAAACAATCTAATTTAAAAATGGATAAAAGAACTAAACAAACATTACACTGAAGAGAATGTGCAGACAGCAAAAGAAATGCATGAACCCATGTCCAGTATCATTCACTGCTAGGGAAATGGGCATTAAAACACACTGGGATATCACCATGCACATATCAGAATGACTTAAAAAAATAGTGATGTATCAAACGTAGGTGAGGATGTGAAGACATCAGATCACTCATACATTGGTTGTGGGAATGTAAAATGGTATAGCTACTCTAGAGAACAGTTTAGCAGTTTCTTCTAAAACTAAACATGCAATTAACATGCAACCAAGCAACTGTTCTCCTGGGCATCTGTCTCAAAGAAATGGAAACTTACCGTCACACAAAAAACCTGTACATGAATGTTCATAGCACCTTTCTTCATAGTGGCTCAAACTGGAACAATCCAGAAGTCCCACAACGGTGAATGTTTAAACTGTGGTGTATCCTATACTGTGGAATACTACCCAGTGACAAAAAAGAACTACTGATACATGTAACAGCTTCAGTAAATTATGTGGAGTAAAAAAAGCCAATGCCCTCAAGTTACATACTGTAATGGTTCCCTTCACAGAACGTCCCTGAAGTAACCAAATTATAAAAATGGAGAATGGGTTAGCCATTGCCAGGACAGGAGGTGGGGTAGGAAAGGGATGTGGGTTTAAAAGGGTACAAGGGCCCCTTGTGGTGATGCAACAGTTTGATATTTCGACTGCATCAGTATCAATACACTACCTGTGACCCTGTGATCCCAAGATGTAACCATTGGGAGAAACGGGGTAAAGTGTGCAGGGGAATCTCTTTGCATTATCTCTTAAAACTGCACGTAAAACTACAATGACCTCAAAAAGTGGAATTAAACATAAGACACACTCAACAGTAAGGTTTTAAAAGAAAAAAAAAGAGGTGGGGGGGGGCTAGAAGTGAAGGGATGGATCCCACCCAGCACTCCTGTGGCTTGTCTTTCTCCCTTCTAGAATCTCTGCTCTGACCGCAGACAGGTGGTGGCCAGGTTTGCTGGTAACTACTTTATCGATAGCTACTCTTGCCTCATTTTTACCAGGACTATGATTGGAAAGGGGCAAGGAATCCCTGGTGTTTGATACAATGGTAAATTCTACCCCTCCTTTTTTTTTTTCAACAGACTAGGGCAAGGTGAAGATAGGAATGACGAATTTTGTTACATTTTGCTTAATAAGGTGAGACTTCTCTCAAATCCACAGCCAGTGTTTAAGGTCAGGCTAATCTGTTTCACTGAGCAGAGCAAATTAATACTGGTGGAAAGAAGGCTAGAATTAGGCACAGGGTCTCCAGTGATTGCCAACTTCTCTGTCCCTCCATCTCCTAAAACTGCAGACTCCGGGAATTCTGTCCTGGGATCTACGCTGAGGTAATACAATTGCTACCTTGTAGGACCCCTATCCCAAGCACCTTCTGTTAGCTAATCTCACAAGAACCCCATTACCAGTTTTGGAAATGAGGAAGTGAAAGCTCAAAGGTGCTAAGTCACTTGCCCAGTCCCACAGCTGAAAGAGAACCCGAGCCTGTCCAACTGCAGTAAGGAGACTGGTTGGCTTTGGCTTTCTTCCCCCTGATTGCTGTGTATCCTGGGGCAAGTTACTTGCTTTCTCTGTGGCCAGGTTCCTTGTCTAGGAAACACGATCATCTCAGAGCCAGCCTCCCAACCCTAGCACCCTGTGAAATCCCTTTGTCTGGACTCCATCATGAAGGACATGGTGCCTTGTCCTCAATCCAGTCACAAGAGATGGCAGGGTGGGGGCTCTCCGGGGACCAGCATGGCCCAGGCCTCAGGGCTCAGCCGTTAGGAGAACAGGCTGTGCCTCTGGCCACTCTGCTTCAAACCCTTGCCCTCACCTCGGGAAGGGGGGGTCTGTGCAGTAGCCCCTTCTCATGCCTCACCCCTTCCTGAGCTTCTCCAGTCTTGGGGAAACTCACTTGCACTACAGGGGTATCAGCGGTTCCCTCTCTTCCTCTCGACTCAGTATTCCTGCTGGGATCCCACCCTGCAACCTAATGAAAGGACTTTTCTTTCTCACAAGAAGGAAGAGAAACAAAAAGGGGGTTTGCACGGTCGCCTGGCCCATGCATCTAGGATCCTCTCAAGCACAGGAGGTCCCAGCAGGTACAAAGCAAGACCTGGGCTCTGGGTTCCTGCACCTGTTGAACAGGGCGAGGGCCATCTGCTCTGCAAAGCGGGCTGTGGGAAGTACGAGTGATTTAAGTGCGGCAGCCGCACAGCAGCTATACATGGGCACAAGGTAGACACTGGCCCCTTCTCTATGCCTACCATCCTCCCCCACCATCCCCCATGGAATTGTCTGGCACAATCAGGGCCCCTGGACTTTTAAAGTTTTTTTTTTTTTAATGTTTATTTATTCTTGAGAGAAAAAGAGTGCAAGCAGCGGAGGGGCAGAGAGAGAGGGAGACACAGAAACCGAAGCAGGCTCCAGGCTCTGAGCTGTCAGTATGGAGCCACTCAGGCACCGAAGGAACCCTGGACTTCTCATCAGTGAATGTTCCTATTCCGTTGCACTGAGGTAGAGGGGACCTTCTGAGTGATGTATAGTTCACTTCCCCCTCCCACTGCACACTACCTGCAGGAGTAGGGCACCACTGCCACTCTGGACAGACAAGTGGGCCACGCACGAGCGCAGGGGGATGAAACCCTGGCTTTGCACTCCAATTAAAGAGGAGCTTTTTTATGCAAGGAGGCTCCAAGCCCACCTCCAAAAATACTACTATCACCAGTGAGGGCTTCAGCATGGTTAGGAAATCTTCAACCTGTAATGCGAGACTAGAATTGAGACCCAGGGCTTCGGCTCTTTGCTTAGTAACCGGACTTGAACAGCAGCAAGCTCCTGCAGGTCTGGGAAAAAATCTCAACAGGACTAGCTTCTGGGCTGGGATGATTAGTAAGCTTGTCTCTAACTTTTTCATTAGAGCTCTCTACGCTCCCGGATAGAAACTAGACAAAGTTTAGTGGGTGCCATTGCTTTGTCCTCAGGCCAGAGACTGTTCCCCTCACACCCCCACCCTCCTGCGTGTGGGAAGAGAAGGCGGCAAGCGCAATGGAAAAAAAGTTCCTTTAGAGAGGGGCTGCAAGGCTATTACTCTCCAAGAGCTAGAAGCAAAGACTGGACCTGGAGACATTTGGCTAGGGGTTCAACATTCCCAAATGTTTCCAGAAGAAATGAAGGACCACGAAACCTTCCTGAGGACTTCAGGAAGTCACCGTCTGGCTTAGACAACAGTATTTCAGACAATCCATCACTTCAGCTGATAAAGAATGAGTTAAACACAGAAACTCAAAGTTACTCACGGGTGGCGGCATCAAGAGGCAATCTTGCAGCCAGAAGCAGAAATCCTAGCAAACAGGAGAGATATTCCATGCTGAATTCTCACAGACGCAGGCAATGAAGGTTTTTTTTTTAAACTCCCTTGGCTCCACCCGCTAAGAACAACAGTGCTCTTCTGGCCTCTGCTGTGCCCCACTCCTTATTTTAATTAAATACAGGGCGCCTCAGGGCAGATCATGTGACGGTATTAAGCAGTCTTGCCTGATCTGGTCTCTGGAGTTCAAGCTCTTACAACTCATGTGCTTCTGACTCACTCACTCTTAGCATCTATTCTCTCTTTTCAGATGTGCACCATTTCAGTGTTGTGATTCCACGTTCCTAGTTAAAGGGACTTCCTTTCCTATGAACCCTACTTTAATATCCTTCAAACAAAATTTCCATCTTGAACCTCATTTATCAACTTGCTGTGGTTCTTTTATGGAGTCATTCACCCAGCTCATGTGACCACGTCGCAGTTGTGCTTCTTTTGCTATACTTTAGAGGACCAGCTCTTCCCAGTGCTAACCAGTGCTTGTATGTTCCCTTCCCCTAAGAGGGGACACAACAGGGAAAGTTATCTCTTCAATGGTTTGAAATTGAGGATGACATACATGGGTAATAGCGTATGTTGCACCAGAAGGTGCTTGAAACAGCTGCACAGACCTCGGTTGCTGAGAAATATACTTAAAAGCCCATTTTAGGAGATCTGTGCAATTCCATACAGCTTTTGGAAGAACCTCCATCATTTCTGGTAACTGCTCTCAAAGCGTTCATGTCTCATACCACCCAAGGCCAACTGCATAAAACATACTGTGTATTTCACGTTATAGAGAGCAGACATGGAGTGTAAGAACACACTTGCCTGGAACAGGAGTTTGATGTAATGAAATCATGTTGGGTTATGAGAATGTGCGGAAAATGTAGCAACACGCACACTCGACTACATGCGATCTTGGTCTAAGTCACATCCACATGACCATCTTCAGTCTTAGTGGGGGTGAGGGTAAAATTTGGGGTATTAGTTTCAGTTGTGCTGACAAGGAATAGAAGCTGAAGCCCATCAAGCAGGTGTGGCCAACCACTGACTCTAAGGCCACAATGCAATTCTTTAAGGCTCCTTTTACAGACTTGGAAGCCAGTAGGAGAGAAAACAACATCCTGGGGGAACATTTTCAAATACGGATGAATCATTGAACAATGGAAGTGTTTATTTCTTGTAATGTGAATCATTTATACAGTTTTGTTTGCTTTTTCCAACCAACATGTGTAAATTTTATAATCAAGGCTTTTCGTTTAGGGGAAAACTTACTGTTGATATTTAAATATTATTGCCCTTGGTTACCGACAATTCTAGCTTTTATCTTTGGCCACATTAGCTACCTCTGTTGTTAACGAAATTGGAAGTGTCGAACTCTCCTGCAACAAAACCTTAATTATACAGAGAGACACGATTTTCTTTTATGTCTTCTCTCCTTCATGATCCTTCCAGGGCAGACGGCGATGACTAGGGCGATAGGCAAAACCGGCGGCAGCGGGGCGGCAGTGAAGGAGAAACCAGAAGTTAGTTTTTCATTCCAAAACACTACAGGTTGCATGAGCCATTGTGCCTTGATTATCACCAGCTGACAGCGTATCAAGTAGTTTACATCGTAGAAATTAGTCGTAGGGTTATTTTGGATAAGAAATGTTTCAGTGTTTTATTAAAAAAATTGTTTTAATGTTTACTTATTTTTGAGAGAGAGGGAGAAGAGAGCGAGGGAGGAGCAGAGCTAGAAAGAGCCAGATCTCAACCAGGCTCCAAGCTGACAGCAGCGAGCCCCCCAAGGGGCTTGAACTCATGAACTGTGTGATCATGACCTGAGCCAAGTTGGACATTCAACTTACTGAGCCACCCAGGTGCCGCTCAAATGTTTTTTAATTTATTTTTTTAATAAAATCATCTTGTCAAGTTTAGTTCATTGAAAGAAGAGAACCATCTCAGTTACTTGGTATTAACAACATGATTATTCTGTTTGGAAATGATGCTGAGAGAACAGTCAGTTTTGGAGAATGTACCAAGTTGCCTCTAAGGTCCTGGTTCCTGAGGCCCCTCGTGGTGGGCACAGTCCTAACCAGAGGGGCAGGTAGTCATCTGAAGGGGGATGCGGGCAGTGGCAGGCAGCAAGGAGTTAACCCTTTTGATTTTAGAAATTTCTTAGTTCAGGGGCACCTAGGTGGCTCAGTTGGTTGAGCATCCGACTCTTGATACTAGCTCAGCTCATCATCATCTTGCTCAGGTCTTAATCTTGTATGATCTTCCTGAGATCGAGCCCCACCTCGGTCTCTGTGCTGTGAGCAGAACCTGCATGGGATTCGCAGCCTCGCCTTATCTCTTTCTCAATGCCTCCCCCACTCACACGCAAGCTCTTTTGCTCTCTCTCACGATAAACAAACTATAAAAAAAATTCTCAGTTCGAACTGGCGTTTTTAAGTCAGATAATAAAAATTAAGGTCTTTTTCTCCCCAACTCCTATAAATTTTTGTTTATAAATCGTCATGGTAACAAACTGCAGAAACTTAAAAGCTTCAAACAACACGAATCTGTTACCTTATCTTCCAGAAGTCAGTCTTCTGAAATAAGTCTCGCTGGGCCCAAATCAACGTGTCAGCAGGGAAGCTCTAGGGAAGAATCTGTTTTCTTGCCTTTCCCGGCTTTGAGAGGTCTCCCTTATTTCCTGGTTCGCAACTCTCTTCCATCTTTATAGCCAGCAGCGGCCCGTCCTCGGAGTCTTTCCCACATGGAACCATTCTGCCTCTCTCACTTATAAGGAAACTTATGATTACATAGAATTCACCTGGATAATCCAGGTTCCTTGCCTTGTCTTAAAGTCAGTTGATTAGCAACCTGAATTCCATCTGCAAGCTTAATTCCCCCTTGCCATATAAGTTATCCACAAATTCCAGGGATTAAGATGTAGACACCTTAAGGGGCCATTTTTCTGTTTATCACAGTTATACAACAGGTGACTTAACAAAAATTCTTGTTATGAAGAAGAGTTTGTGATGAGAGCAGTCATGGGAAGGACTTCTCAAAGATTACAAGACTTGTTGAAACAAAGGCTTTGAAATTTGGCAGAGCAGAAAGGCAAGAATAAACTAAAGATAAAGGAATCAGTTCACAAAGAGAGAAGGCTCATGTGACAGCCTTGTCCTAATGTGGGCTTTTTAACGTGTTATAATCAGAGTCATGGTTTTCAGATTTAAGCATTAACAAATGACTCGGAGACTTCTGTTTAGGGTCTACTTCTCTGGTCTCTCCTGTCTGGCTTCTCTCCACATGAATAAGTAATTAAACTCCCTTGTTTCCAGGTTTACTAAGTTTTGAAATTACTCTTCCGCCAAAATATTTTTTCCTAGATTTTCAGAGAGAGAGGGGAAAATGAATCACCAAGGTCAATGCCTTCTTTTCTAGTCACTCCCGCAATCACAAAGCATGGATGGCTGTTGTATTTTTAGCCTGATTTTGCACCTGAAGGAACTGGCTACCTGATCCAGCCAAAGGGGAATTCTCTTGATTGCTGGCGGCAAACATTTTTTGACATGACTCTTCTTACAGAGTTACTGGCCCCATTTGAAACGAGAAAGAGCAGTAGGTTTAGAAACATGTGTATTATCACACTACTGAAGTCCTCGTCTCTCTGTATTCTTAGTGTAACAGGAGAGGAAGACAAAAGTTTGTTGTGTGAATTCAGTAGCAAAGATAAAAGGGCTCCTTTTCTTTTCTACCTTTAGTGCCCACAGAACAGCGGGACAGAGAAGGGAGAAATGGAATGGATCTACAGAAACAGAAAGGAAGGAGGGGGGCAAAACAGAAATCTGAATGGAACCTTGGCCTCCACTTTTATGATAATTAAGGATTATCTAGAAATGTTTCAGAATCCTGGAGCAAGTGCATTGCACGCATTCACTAGAGATCGATTGTAAGCCCAAGAAAGAAGCTAGAAGATAAATAAAAAGGGATTTTGACTGTAGAAGGAAGGCCAGGAAACTGAAGATAGAACGCATGTTGGATCGTTACTCTTATACCTAATTTTGTTTTTCTCTTAATGAAATTTAAAAACTTTTTTTTCCAATTTTTTCAATTTTTATTTATTTTTGAGGGAGAGAGACAGAGTGTGGGAGGGGGAGGGGCAGAGAGAGAGGGAGACACAGAATCTGAAGCAGGCTCTAGGCTCTGAGCTGTCAGCACCTGAGCCGAAATCAGACACTTAACTGAGCCACCCAGGTGCCCTCCAAAAATGTTTTTTTAAAATGTTTATCTATTTTTGAGAGAGAGAGAGAGAGAGAGAGGTGGAGTGGAGGAGAGGCAGAGAGAGAGGGAGACACAGAATCCAAAGCAGGCTCTAGGGTCTGAGCTGTCAGCACAGAGCCTAACGTGGGACTCAAACCCCAATGTACTAAATGCCTGTACATTGTTCACTTGAAAATGGTTAATATTATGTTATGTTAAATTCATCTTGATTTAAAAAATTATGGCTAAAATTAACAACTCAGGCAAAGACAGATGTTGGCAAGGATGTGGAGAAAGAGGAACCCTTTTGCAGTGCAGGTGGGAATGCAAACTGGTGCAGCCACTCTGGAAAACAGTATGGAGGTTCCTCAAAAAATTAAAAATAGACCCAGCAATTGTACTACTAGGTATTTATCCAAAGGGTACAGGTGTGTTGTGCTGTTTCGAAGGGATACCTGCACCCCTATGTTTTAAAGCAGTACTATCGACAATAGCCAACGTCTGGAAAGAGCCCAAATGTCCATCGACAGACGAATGGGTAAAGAAGATGTGTTTTATATATATATAAATCATATACATGATTTATACATATATAAAATATATACATCATACACAATGGAGTATTACTCAGCAATCAAAAAGAATGAAATCTTCCCATTTGCAGCAATGTGGACGGAACTAGAGTGTATTACGCTAAGTGAAATTAGTCTGTCAGAGAAAGACAAATATCATATGACTTCAATCATATGTGGAATTTAAGATACAATACAGATGACCACTAGAGAAGGGAAGCAATAATAATATAAAAACAGGGAGGGGGGACAAAACATAAGAGACTCAAATAAAGATAACAAACCAAGGTTGCTGGAGGGGTTGTGGGGGGGGATGGGCTAAATGGGTAAGGGGCATTAAGGAATCTACTCTTGAAATCACTGTTGCACCATATGCTAACTTGGATGTAAATTTAAAAAGGAAAGAGAAAAAAATTACAATTCTTTAAAAATTTTTAATGATTAACTCCTCAATGCCCTTTGTCAGGTGTGCCAGGTATGGTACTAGGAACTGGGGATACAAAGAAGAATAAGGAACCTGGCTTTCTGGGGCTTTCAGTCCTGTTGGAGGCGGCAGCCCAGTGAGGGAGCGCTTGTAGGTGCTGAGAGGGGGAATGTGTCCAGGTGCATAGCAAGGGCACAAAAAATGGCTGTTCTGTTCCATCTGGGTAGCGCACTGTTCCATACACATATAACATGAGCCACATATGTAACTTAAAACTTCTTGGAAGACACATTAAAAAAGTAATGAGAAACAGTTGAAATTACTTTAATACTATGCACTATGTAACTCAATATAGCTAAAACATTTCAGCCTATAGTCAATGTATAAAATTATTAACAAGATTTTTTACATTCTTTTTTTTCATGTGGTCTTTGAAATCCAGTGTTTACACTTACAGCACGTATCACTTAGACCAGCACGTTGTGGGTGCTCACTGGCCCGTGTGCCAGTGGCTGGTGTATGGTACGGTGCCGCCCGGGAGGGACAGGAGAAGCTTCTCCAGGGGGTGAGGCATGGCCCGGGGCTTGTGCTGCTCCAGGCAGAGCAAGGCGTGGGGTCACAGCCCAGAGGGGAGCAAAGGCTACAGGGCGCTGCCGTCTGCCAGTGGTGAGGGCAACATGCAGCCAGGGTGAAGGAACCAGTCTGATTTTGATGGAATGTGAGTGAACTAGGGAGTATGTTTTAATGCACATCTCATATTTTTTTTTCTCTGACTGATTTCCCAGGAGTGGAGATAAAGAGGTAGAATTGTCATTACACATAATTGATTTTTTTGTTACACAAAATTGATTTAATGACTATTCCCCGCCCCCAAAACCCCGACTGTCCGTCTCCAGCATGCTTTTCAAAGTGGTAATAAATCTTGCAAAACTTGGTTGTAAAACTTGTCCGTTTCAACTTAATCATCAGTGCCTTGCTCAAGAGAATATTTCAGTGTTAGCCAAGAGTGGTATATCACAAGGCAAGTGATTTCAAAAGTGTAACGTATGTCCCCATAACTTAAAAAAATTTTTTAATGTTTATTTATATTTGAGAGAGAGAGAAAGAGAGACAGTGTGTGATCAGGGAAGGGACAGAGAGAGATGGAGACAGAAGCCGAAGCAGGCTCCAGACTCTGAGCTGTCAGGACAGAGCCCGATGCTGGGCTCGAACTCACGAGCCATGAGATCATGACCTAAGCCAAAGTCTGCTGGTGAACCTACTGAGCCACCTAGGCACCCCGCCCATAACATTTTTAACTTTAATTTCATTTGAAAATAATTGCAAACACACAGAAGAGTTACAAGAAGAGTAACTCCCCTATACCCTTTACCCAGATTTACCAGTTTTAACGTTCTGCCACATGTGTACACTGATTTACAAATAACTTGGACTTATACCTACATATACACATTTATTCCTGTTATGATTTCATTAATGAAATACAAATTGCAGTTATTATGCTCCTTTACTCTTTTCTTCAGCTTGCATTTCCTGACATCAAGGGCAATCCGTTAACATAACTATGGTGCAATTATCAAAATCAGGAAATCTAACATTGACATAAATCCCCAGGTTTTGTTTTTTTTTTTTTCAAATTTTTCCTATTACTCCAATAACATCCTTTTTTTTAAATGTTTATTTAGTTTTGAGAGAGAGAGAGAGTAAATGTGATTGAGTGGGGAAAGGGCAAGAGAGGGGGGACAAAGGATCCATAGCCGGCTCTGTGCTGACAGCAGAGAGCCTGATGTGGGGCTCAGGCCTGTGGGGCTCAAACCCACGCACAGTGAGATCATGACCTGGGCCAAAGTCGGACGCTTAACTGACCGAGCCACCCTGGCACCCCTCTAATAACCTCCGTTAGAGCAATTCCCCGTCCGGCTCCGGCATCCAGCATCCAATCCGAGATTGTGCACTGTGTTTAGTGGTTACGCCTCTTTAGTCTCACTTAATCCAGAACAAACCCTCAGCCCACTTTATCTTTCACATCATTAATATCTGTGAAGACTATTGGCCAATTTTTTATAGAGTGCCCCTCACTGCGGAGTTGTCTGCTACTTCCTCGTGCTGAGGTTCAGGTTACGCGTTTTGAACAGAACACCACATAAGTAACATTCCTCCTTTTCAGAGCATCTCATCTTCAAGAATCTGTTGATCACTTTTAGCTCATTAAATTGAAAAGGATATGATTTAACCAGAAATTCATGCAATCTCTTAGCACAGGGCAAGGCATGGAGTACGCTCTGGAACACTGTTGACTAAGGTTTGGAGGCCTTAGGTCAGTAAGAGAGGGCTACTCCAAATGTCACATGAAATGTGTAAAACAAATTAAAGTTTCATTCACATAAAGAGCAGCAAGCTTGTGCTGATGTTAGTATATAAGAGAAAATTCTGAACATGTCTAGAATGTGATTTCACTGAAATATTTACACAGATATAATGAGACAGAGCTCACACACACAAGAATACTCTTCTTTATTATAACAGATAGGTGTTTTAAAAAGGCTACTTTCCAGAAGTTTCCCAGCTTGCCCTCTTTACCTTCAGCATTTGCTTAGTTTACTGGGTTTGGAAAGCATCTACTTGCCTTTCTTTTATTAATCATGTAAATTGTAAAGCTTATTTAGCTTTGTAGCTAAATGGTATACATTCATTCATACTTTATAAATGAAAGAGGGGTGGGATGCCTGGGTGGCTCAGTTGGTTGAGCGACCGACTCTTGATTGCAGCTCAGGTCATGATCTCGTGATGGAGATGGAGCCTTGTGAGGGGCTCTGTGCTGAGCGTGGAGCCTGCTCGAGATTCTCTCTCTCTCTCTCTCTCTCTCTCTCTCTCTCTGACCCTCCCCCCCAAATAAATAAATGTTTAAAAAATAATAAATAAAAAAAATAAAATGAAACAGAGGTTTTGCTCAATATCTCTAACTAAATATGGAAATGCAAAAGTAACACAGCTCAGTGCAGAGTGTGCTCAGTTATAAAGTAAAACAGGACGGCCTCCCGGACCTCGGAGCAGAATCAGATTTAAGGTCCAGCACCTCAGGCCTCATCCTCACTTCTCCCGGGATCTGCGGATCCCAGCTTGGAAAGAGGCTATGTCTTCAAGCCGTGCCGGCTCTCTGGGCTCCCTTTCTTCTCACCCATTCGCCATGGAATACAAATTCAGTTACAATTCTGAGGGCCTGATGTGCGGTCGGTTGAGGTGCTGATACAATGGGAAGAGTGACTGCAGCAGAGAGGCCTCCATAGTCATATCTGAATTTCTGGGAGAGGTTTAGAGAGACTATGGTTCATGGCAGTCATCGATGCTTTAAAGTTTAAAAATTCAAATATGTTTTGTTGTTCTTTTGACCAATTCCTCACTACCTTCTGACATTAGGAAACGTCTACGAAGTCAGGACTATGCCCGGGGCTGGTCAAGGCAGTTGCCTTTGTGAGGTGAAGTATTTTATTTGCTATGTATGAGCCTGCCATTTCTCATCACACGCCTATTCCCTCTAAGTTTCTGTGGGGAGGACTCCCTTATGTTCTTGCCTGGATCTAAGGCAGGTGGGGCTGTCAGAAGGGGACAGGGAGAGAGTGTGCGGACAGCTCCCACCGAAGTCACAGACTGAACGGTCGGTCGTTGGGAAATGGTGATATGGAGCAAGCAGAGCAGCCAAATGTTTTCAAAAGTATCTAAAACCCACCCTATCATAATTCTCTCCTTATGGAGTTGGCACTTCAGGATTTCTAACTTTTACAGTTCTATTACTTTCCTTGTTAGTGCTTGTTTGATGGCGCCTTCATTTGCCCGTGTGCTGAATCGAGCGCGCAGAGGCACATAATCAGAACGTGTAGCACGGAGTCTGGAGGATCAAAGGAGCCATCTGTCGCTACATGCTCTCGGGCCCACGGCTCTGACTCACGAGGCCCCAGATCACAGGCTGGGCACCGGCTCCTGTCTCCTCCCAGCCTGCGTGTTCATGTACAGCTCTTTCTTTTCTACACGAAGCAGAGACCTCTGGTTGTAAGCCATTACTTACACTTACACATAATAGTTGCGTTTGATTCCTTGCTTAAACATTGCAAAAGAGCACTCCAGGGATCCCGGCGAGCCAGCCATTAGGAATATGAGGGTTTTGAGGACAAGAGCAATTCAACCCACGAGTGCACAGCAGCAGAAGGGTCCTGACTGGGGAACAACACAATTTATTAGAAAGGACCAACTTTCTAGTAAAAAGCTAAAAAAGCTACTCGGCCAACTCTGGTGGTTTGAAAACCAGCTGAAACTATTTGGTAAAGATGTGCTTTTGTAAAACGAATCATAGTCTTAGGAAAGACTGGAATTAAGCTTCTGCTTGGTTTCGCTCATTTAACACATCGTTCAAACTTCTGGGTGGCCTTTCCAAGGTAAAGCACCAGCCTCGCTGTTTGTCAGCCTTGGGGCAGACACTATTTATTGCTTACCCTAAAGCCATTCTCTTGTTCCTCGTTCCCTGATGATCTTTGAGTTTTGGGGGGAGATCTCTAGTTCTCACGGGAGGGACGTCCGGCTCCTGGTCCAGCGTGTGATCCACTTCTGGCTCACACCATGAGGGGGGTCTGCTGGGGAGCCTCAGGGAATAGTTTCCTCTCCTATAAGACAAAGGCATACTAGGTCAAGTTCTTTGTTTATGGACACCGACATTCATATTTCATATATTGCTCAAGTGTCACAAAATATTCTTCTTTTTTTTCTTCAACCATTTAAAGATGTAAAAATCTTTCTAAAAATTTTTTTTAGTGTTTATTCATTTTTGAGAGACAGAGAGTGAGTGGGAGAGGGGCAGAGAGAGAGAGATACAGAATCTAAACCAGGCTCCAGGCTCTGAGCTCTCAGCACAGAGCCCACCGTGGGGCTCAAACTCACAGACCGCAAGATCATAACCTGAGCTGAAGTCAGAGGCTTAACTAACTGAGTCACACAGGCACCCCAGGATGTAAACACCTTTCTTAGTGGCTGTACTTAACTCGAAGACAGACTGGATTTGGCCTGGGGGCCGTAGATCACCGACCCCGGTGCGGGGCAAAGCGGGGAGCTTACAAAAAAGAAATCTTTTTTTGATTTACAGGAAGGGAAAGCTGAAAGTAGAGAAAAGACAGGCTTTAAAGTTTTGTTGTTCTTCCACTTTTGTCCTTACACAGAAGAAAGCCTCTGGGCAGTTGCAAAGGGCTCAGAGATGGGAGAGGACTGGAAGTCAATGTGAATGGAAGAAATGTTCAAGTGCTTTTCTGTTTTCGAGGTTTGAGAATCTCCCCCAACCCCCGCCACTGAGGCCTTCGCCCGCTCTTTCTCCTATTAATCCCATCGTTTCAGCTCTGAGCGTTCAGTGTTTAGTCGAGTTACAGTTCGCTCTGTATGCAGTGTTGGGTGGTGATCCAGTTTCATTTGTATCCAGGCAGTCCCAAGAGTTCCCAAGACCATCTTCTGAGAAACTCCTCTTTTCCCTGGTTTGTTGTGGAGGATGGTTGGGGGCAACCTAGGTGTCTGTCACCTGGGGAAGGAGAACGTCAAATGACAGGATGTGCACCTAGGGTACAGGCAGCAAGGAGAACAGAAGCCTTGAAGTCCTCATAGCAACAGGGATCTTAAGACCATAGGGAAAAGGGACAGGTAACACGCATGTAACCCAAGGACCCGCGGGTTCACCAGCACGCCCTTTACCACACACTGGGAACCTGAGAGTCCCCTTCAGCACAGGGTGTGTGTGGAGGGCTAGGGCAGTGAGGAAAGTGAAGGAGAGAATACATGAAGAAATAAAGGAAGGGAACAGACTTCCGTGGAGATTTACGACAAGCATACACTTCAAAAGGAGGAATAAAATGAACTCTCTTCATCTAGGTTAATATTTTTAACAAAAGCAATGAACGTCTTGAAAAACCAGACCCGGTTCATGTTGGGACCTGCGGTTTCCTGATCACGACTGCCATCCATGTCCAAGTTGGGTAATTTATCATGCCTCAGCAAGACATCTTCTCCTAAGGGGAGTGGGGGACCACTTGATGAGTGAAAAAAATGCCAGAAGTTTCTGTAAGATGTAGGGAGCAAGAGTGTGAGGAAGGATTGGAGCGCCGTCAGGGGAGGACCATTCTGGCAGGGGTGTGAGGCCATCATTCACCCACGATGGCCCTGACACCAATGGCAATGCTGATTGCTTTTCATTTGCTAGACCACAACTTAAGTGTTTTACATCTCATAGCAATCTGCCTGGGGTAGGTCCTTTAATTGTTCTGATTTTTTAGAAGAGAAGACCAGAGCACAGAGAGGTGTGGTAATTTGCTCAAGGTCACACCGCTAGTAAGTACTGGAACTGGGATTTGAATCCCCTGCAGTCTGGTTCCAGAATCTGTCATAGAATCCTCTCCTTGTGCTGAGGGTTTCACTGTATCACCTGTACCACTGAGCTTATGCTGTTGGTATTAATGGTCTAATTATAAAAAGCTTAACTTCTTGAAAATATAGGGGCATTCAGAAGTACAAGGGACAATAGGCAGAATTTTTTGCCTTAAATCTTTTTTCAATAAGACTTGCTCTGTGGTTTTAGTTTTCAATAACTTAATATGTCACTGACTACTTTTAAATAAAAAATACAGAGGGCCAGATGCCTGGAAGGCTCAGTCGGTTTGGAGACTTGATTTCAGCACGTGATCTCAGAGTTGTGGGTTCGAGTCCCACATTGGCCTCTGAACTGACAGTGTGGAGCCTGCTTGGGATTCTCTCTCTCCCTCTTTCTCTGCATTTCCCCACTGTGTGCTCTCTTTCTTTCAAAATAAATAAGTAAACGTTAAAAAAAAAATAGAGAGCCATGTTCTTTGCTGGTGCCACAAACAGACCATGAAGTGTCCTTCCTGGGCCTGGATATTGAGAATGACGACGGCAGGTAGAGTCCATTTTGGCAGAGTTATAAACATGGCAAATTAACAGGTTAGCTGGAGCTTTTAATCGCGAATTACATCATTTGTAACTTAGTCCACGGAAAAGATCTGGCAAGTCTTCATTAGTCTTGAAAATAAACGATTGCGTTTTACACAACCAAACAGATAAAAATACCATCAGTGAGCAGAATAAAATGAAGAGGAAAGAAAACGATTAGAATAATGCCAGTGAACTGTGTAAGAGGCAAAGTTAAAGATTCCTGTGTTCAGGGCTCTCCAGCGTTAAATTGATCTTTCAGGCCAATGTTTTGGAGTGTGTTCAAACCCAGAAAAAAGAGCGACATTCTTCATTAGCTGGAGATAACAAGAGGCATTTTCAGTGGGATTTAATGCTGGGTAGAGACTGCAGCAAGCGTGGAAATAATTGAAAGTCTGAACTCATTGAACTGATTTGTGCTGTTTACTGATGTTCAAAAATAAAAAGACCCCATTGATTCAAGTTCTCTGCCCCTGCATCTTTTCATCAAGTGTGCAAGGAATTGGCATGACGCTCAAGGCCAAAAAGAGTGACACCATGAGAAAGAGACGCGTAAAGGAAGTGGACTTTTCTGGCAGGAACACCTCCGAGCCTGTGAAAGGGAACAGTGAGTGTCTGTGGGGCCAGGCCAGGGGCCACAGCTGTCAGATGGGGCCTGAGGGGAACACGTGGCTTCTGCAGAAGGAATCGGGTTTCTGAGAAAGAATTAAGGCCCCCCTGTCAGAGGTGGCGAGGAGAGCTCAGAATGGTGAAAAAGACAGCTGGGGCTGGCGTCGGGGAGAACACACCAGCTCCTGAGAGGGGGCCCTGCTGCGAATAAGGGCCATTGTTCCGCAACACTGCAGCCCCAGGGCCTGCAGCAGACCTGCTGTGGGGAGGTAGCTGTCCCCGCGGGTCAGCTCACACCAGACTGCGACACACAAGGCTGCAGTTGAGAGGCTTAATCTAACTTTTAAGAGGAGAGAATTATGAAAATATTTTTGAATAGGTACGTCCTTCAGAAGACAGCAGGCCAAAGGGGGGCAGCCTCGCAAATGAGACAAATGAAAGGGACAATTAGGAAACATGAAGGAGGAGGAAGAGAAGGAGGAGCAGGAGAAAGAGCAAGAGGAGGAGGAGGAGGAGGAAGAGGAGGGGGACAAGAGGGAGGAGAAAGGAGGCTTAAGCCTGAACTTTTCTGTCTAGGCACCCATATCCATATGTCTATAGACATATAGACATTTTATTGTGACAAATTTCAGACATACATGAAAACAGAAAAGCACAATGATTTCCCGTATTTTTGCCATATTTTCTTCATATATTTTTCATCTATTTATTTTTTACTATAATTTTAAAACAGATCCCAGACATTTCGTGAATACTTCAATACCCCTCACTAAAAAGCAAGAACATTTTTTGTAATTTCAAATTGTAACAGTTCTAATACTTCCTTGATATCACTTTGTACTTAGTGCCTTGTATTAGTTAGCTGCTGCTGCATAACAAATGACCACACACTTTATGGCTTAAAATAGCACCAATTCGTTGTCTCCCAATTTTGATGGGCCAGGAGTCTGAGCACGGCTTACCTGGGCCCTCTTCTCAGAGTCACACAGACTTCAGTCTGTGTCAGCTGGACTGCATTTCCCTTCTAGACCCCAGGGTCTTCTTCCAAGCTCATGTGGTTGTTGGCAGAATTCAGTCCCTTGTAGTTAAAGGACTGAGGTTCCCATGCTTGCTGGCCAGCTGCTGTCCCTGTGGTCTGCTCTTTGCAGCATGGGTCCTGGAAAGTAGGTCCATATTCACTGCATCCACAACCTTTCTCCCATTCTTTTTTGAAACGGTTTCAGTCGGGGTTTCTATCCTACCATTGCATGGGAATAGCTCTTACCGAGGTCGCCATGACCTCCATATTGTCAAATCTGATGGTGCATTCTGAGTTTTCATCTTATTTTACCTAAGAGCATCATCGAACACAGCTGATCCACTTCCTCCTCTTTATACTGTCTTTTCTTGGAGCCCAGCACCCCACACTCTCCTGTCCTCTCCCTCCTTCTCAATCTCTTTTGCTGGTTTCTTCCCAACCCCTTGACCCCTAGCCGTCATGGTGCTCCAGTCCTCCGCCTGCATGCACTCCTTAGGGGAGCCCAGCTACTCTCACGGCTTTAAAGGCCTGCTGCATGCTGCTGCCTCCAAACAATCTCCAGTCTCGTCTTTTTGCTAAACTTCAGATATATAAATAATAATAACAACAACAACAATAATAATGAAAACAGCAACAACAAAAAAGTAATAAACACAGTGTATTGTTTATCTGCATTTGCTGTATTATTAACTAAAATAGTAATTATTAGGGGCACCTGGGTGGCTCAGTTGGTTAAACTTCTGACTTAGGTCATGATCTCACCGTTCTCCACTGACAGCATGGAGCCTGCCTGGGATTTTTTCTCTCCGTCTCTTTTTTTCCCCTCCCCAGCTCACACACTCTCTCTCAAAAATAAATAAATTATTTTTAAAAAACAATCATTATTAATTAAAATAATCATTATCTAGCCAATGTGAACACATATACAGAGCTTATTTTGTGATAGGTACTGTTCTAAACACTTTATAAACATTAACTCATTTATTATGTCCTCACTCGTTTCTCCAGTTTTTCATGAGGATATTCAATGTGTCCAGGGCTGCTCCATACCTATGTGACCTGTGCAGTCCCACAGGGCTCCCTCCTACCAGCGCCCTGCGGCTGCTTCGCTGCTCTGCTGTCACCATCTTGAAATTCTTAAGTTTTGCACAAGGAGACTTGTATTTTCATTTTGTACTTGGCCCACAAATTATGGAGCTAGTCCAGGTCCTGCTGCCAACTCAGTGCCTCAGAGCACATGGCGCTGCAGCCTGGAGGGCCACTTCCTAGGCTGTCAGGGACGGCTTCCCTGAACTTCTCAGTGCTGAAGAGTTTGCAGAGCTGGCTTAGAGGCTGTGGAGGCCCCGTGTGGCTGCCCCACCAGGCCCTCTGAAAACCACCCAGGGGTTAAGCTAACCAGCTGAGATGTGTCCTCAAAGGGCATAGTCTTGGTTCCTGTAGCATTGATTTCCAACACTCGCTTTGGCCTGAAGCCCCCACCTCCAATGAAGATGTGGTACAAAACGGCTCTGTGAAGCCACTGTGGTGCATCCCAGAGAAATCATCGAGGACCCCGTTGATGGCATCATGTGGACACTAGGAACTTCCTTTTGATCTCAGCACATGGCATGCTTAGCCTTCTCCTGAGCAGTGGTTTGTTTTTAGAAAAAAAAATGTTAGGGTCACCGTGGACCATATTTGTCATTGCTGCCTTTGCTGTCTGGCTGTGAGGAAGCTGAGCCAGCTGTGCCACCACCGTGGAGCCCCTGATGCATACATTTGTGACAGTCTTCATTCTTGCTTCCATTTTATCTTTCCCACACTCCTTTTCCTTCTGCCCCAGTTTCCTCATCTATTAAACTTTTATCTTATTGTATGTATTTTTGTAAGTCATTTCACATCCTTTCTAGAAAAAAGTTGTAACTCAATAAATTAAATGACAATTATTAAAAGAAATCAAATCCTAGGGTGGCTCAGTGGGTTAAGCATCTGACTTCAGCTCAGGTCCTGATCTCACGGTTTGTGGGTTTGAGCACTGCATCGGGGTCTCTGCTGTCAGCACAGAGCTTGCTTCTGATCCTCTGTCTCCCTCTCTCTCAGCCCCTACCCCATTCATTCTCTCTCTCTCAAAAATAAAAACATTTAAAAAAAGTAAGTATACATATAAAAAATAAATAAATCAAATCCTATATCAAGTGCTCTCTTCTCATAAAATTCCTTTAATAAAAAGATTTTTCAGGACCTACTCACTTAAATAGTATCATCCCCCAACAAAAACATTCTGGCACAACAGTGACCCAGGCAGTCCCATGGAGTCATGGGATTTGCTCTGCGAGGGCCTGAGCCTGCCATTGAAATGCTGCCAAGCCAACAAGCCCGTGACACTGAGTCAGCTGTCCAGGGCTCCTGGGGAGAGGATCACTACTAACCTCTTCCTCTTTCTCAAAACTAAAACAAATCCAAGTCAGCTCACTGGCCCCTGAACAGATAAATGCCTGACAGCCTTCTCTGATACCCAAGCACAGCACAGTCAGTCCAGCAGGTGAGTTCTGCCTTGTTGCACCAGCCATGCAGGAAGCAGACACACAGGAAGTCAGCCACTAGGTTAGCCAAAGCCAGCCACTTTGCCTACGGCAGCTTATTGAGAATATTGCTTAAAAAAAATAGCGGTGCCTGGGTGACTCAGTAGATTAAGCATCTGATTCTTGGTTTTGGCGCAGGTCATGATCTCACAGTTTGTGAGTTCATGCGCCACACTGGGCTCTGTGCTGAAACTCAGAGCCTGCTTCTGGTCCTCTTTCTCCCTTTCTCTCTGCCCCTTCCCTGATTGCTCTCTATCTCTCTCAAAACGTATACATAAACTTTAAAAACTTTTAAAAAATAAAAAAGAATATTGCTTAAACATTAAAAAAAATTTAAGGTATGCCTGGATGGCTCAGTCAGTTAAGTATCCATCTCTTGATCTCAGCTCAAGTCATGATCTCACAGTTCACGAGATTGAGCCCCGCATGGGGCTCTGCACTGAGCGTGGAGACTGCTTGGGATTCTCTCTCTGCCTTTCCCCTACTTGTGCGCTTTCTCTCTTTCTCTCAAAATAAGTAAATAAACCTTAAAAAAAATTAAAAAAGAATACTGCTGGAAGAAGCACGGGTGAGGGTCAGGTGTCACATTAATGAACTCTGATGAAGCACTGTGATGTTTTAGGCAGCATGAGAGACAGCAGGGTCCTCAACTTCATTCTCCTACCACCTTTATGGTATTTATCATATCCGTGTACTTTTAGATTACTTAATATTTATCTTTGAATCTCCATCAACACTTTAATCTCATCCTAAGCAATCATACTCCAAATGCAGGAGTTTGATATGCTAGTTATGTTTTTTTCTATCTATAGAAAAATAATCTACTGTAATCTATTGTAAAATAAATATTGAAAACTTGTGGAAAAAAATGTGTTCACATACCTTGTAAAGTCATCTCATGTACCTCCAGCGGAAGATATGCCACATCCTGGGACACACGGAAGGAGAAACTTGATGCGGGGTCTCATGGGGCTGCCCAGAGCAGTGCTGGATGTGATGGAATTTGGGGGGAGCAGAAAACTTGTCTTTTAAGCACCATATGTACATACACACATTATTATAGCCTGAAAAAAATTAGGTTTTGGAAAATAATCAAAATAATCACAAGGTAGGCTCTATAACTCGTACACCTTTCCTGCCTCTATTTCAAGGCTTCCTTGGGTAAAATTGTCTTTAAAACCAATATGTTTACTAATGCCAATAGTGCAGCGTCGGTACAGCCCTTTAGAAACAATGCTGGCAGTTATAATAAGTTCTCTGTATATTTTATGAGTGGTACTTGTTCATTCAGTTTACCAAGCACCAGTAAAAGGAAGTTTTGTTATAAAATTCAGCAAATGTGGCCTGAGGGAAGACTGTATTCCAATGTGGGCTAAGATTCCTCTGGGAGCCCCGATGGAACTGAGCACACTGGAAGGGGGGTGAGATCCCATCAGAGAGAGGCTGGAGAGAGAATATTTTCAGTCTGTGTTTTCACTCCATGCTGCAGATGGGTGGGGGAGGGGGGAGGAGGAGGAAGAGGGCCTGTGCTGTGCGAGGAGGCAAATAGCGTTGGTGGTGTTTTCTCACGGCACAACAGAGGAAAGGCAAAAGAGGAAAAAGTTGGAAAAATAAATGTTCTGTAAGGTCAAGGAACAGGAAGCTTATTTATCAGCAACAAAACAAGGATGGGAAGTGCAAGTGGGTATTAACTGGAAATCTGGCCAATGGTAGAGCTGCATACTAGAACTTCCAAACTGAGGCTAGCCCAGAAAGGTTTGTGAAGTGATTATTATTATTTTTTTTAAATCAGGCATCAGAAGCAGCAATGATATACGACATGCTTCTGAGAGATGCTGCATTCAGTTAGCCAGAAGTGCTGATTCATGGCTTCAAGGTGATGGGTTGGCTGGATAAGGGCATCATGGTACAGGCAAGGTCATGCACACAAAGCCAGGGGGAAGAACAGAGGGCTGATAAGTCAGGTTTTGGTCCGAGGGCAATGTCACCTCTTTGACGATGGAGGTTGGAGGGCGGTGGTAGTGGTTCTTTCTATGGCTCAGGTTGAAGCAGCCCTTAGACAATGGTAAAAGAAGTGAAACTGGAAGTTTCAAGTTCCAGTTCTTTTGAACTGTTATGGTGGAAGAAGAGGCAGAACAGATTAGGAGAAAGCTTCCTCCACCACCCCCAAAAGGTTAGAGAGATTGGAAGGGAAGTGAGGCTTCCACAGAAATATGAATAATTTTTTTCCTTCTAATTTTAGGGGAAGCTTCGAAGAGCCCCTCTATTGACAGCTGGACTACCTTTGGTGTTCTGAAGACAATGAAGAAAATGTTTAGATATTGCAGGCTCCAGGGTCCCCTCCCCCTTCCTCTTTCTCAAAGTGGTCACAGGAACGTACATTGTTCCTTGCTGGTGGTGTGATGGAAAGTTCCTTAAAGCATAAAAAGCACAATTCAGCAGTCATGTGCTTGGTGAGGTTGGTAAAAAAAGAACCGTGTGAGTGTGTACGTAGGGGGGCAAGGTTCTAGAATGTGCATCTTAGCACGGCATTATTTGTGTTAGGAAATTGCTAGAAAAACCTGATGTCCTTCAGGAAAGGAGAGGTTAAATAAATTATGATACATTCGTGCAATGGGATATTATGCAGCTGTTAAAAAAGAGGAGGTAGACCTTTGTATCAGAGATTGGTCAGGTCATCAGAAGAGCCTCTGCGTATTCTGTGACTGACCGGGGATGGACACATGGTCTTGATCAGAGCCAGTGAGAGGCTGTGAGGATCCTGTTGGGAATCCTGGGAGAGACTCTTTTTCTTCACTAACTCTCTGAGAGATGTAAGGTCTGGAGCTGCTGCAGGAACGTTGTCAGTGTGAAAAGGAAGCCTGGAAAGA
The DNA here is from genome assembly GCA_030068075.1 of Paguma larvata. Taxonomy (NCBI): domain Eukaryota; kingdom Metazoa; phylum Chordata; class Mammalia; order Carnivora; family Viverridae; genus Paguma; species Paguma larvata. Next base: position 51,629,133 of record CM057834.1, on the reverse strand, counting down.
CACCTGACCAGTACTGAGAACTCACCAAGGACAGTTTCAGTGAAATGAGGGCTGAGACAAATTGGGACATGAAGGGTGAGGTGGGAATGGGTTGGGGAGGAGAATGGTCAAGTGAAACAACATTTGGAGATGTGTGGCTTGTACAGGAAGGAAACAGAGAGCTGGGGTGGTGGTTTTTGGAAGACAAGGTCAAGAGCATTTTGTATTTGTTTTTCCCCAGCAGGGAGATCCTACAGATATTTATGAGGGGACTTAGTGAAGGTGAAGAACTCAACAGGAGAGTGGACCACTGGTGGTGTCCCATGTGTGTGTGAAGGGCTGGCTTTGGAGTACAGAAGAGAATGACCAGTGTCCTCTCTGAGGCTTCTAATTTCTCAGTGAAGGATGAGGAAGGTCATTTTTTTCACAGAGAAGACAGATGATATAGAAAAGGTAGAGAAAAGCTTGTGTGGGTGGTGCCTGGGTGGCTCAGTCAGTTAAGCGTCTGACTCTTGATTTCAGCTCAGGTCATGATCTCATGGTTGGTGAGATGGAGTCCCACAGCTAACAGCTAACAGCACAGAGCCTGCTTGGGATTCTCTCTCTCCTTCTCTCTCTGCCCCTCTCCCCCACCTGAACGTGCTCTTTCTCTATCTCAAAATAAATAAACATAAAAAAATAAGCTTAGGTTGGGGTGCTTGTCTGTCTCAGTTAGTAGAGCATGTGACTCTTGATCTTGAGGTGGTGAGTTGGAGCCTCATATTAGGGGTAGAGATTACTGAAGAAGGAAGGAAGGAAGGAAGGAAGGAAGGAAGGAAGGAAGGAAGGAAGGAAGGAAGGAAGGAAGGAAGGAGGGAGGGAGGGAGGGAGGGAGGGAGAAAAGCTTAGGTGGGAGCAGGAGCCTTGAGAAACTGTGGCTCTCTGGGCAGCGTTACTGAGAGGAAAGGTCATGTCTTCACAGCGTAGCTCTTTGTAGCAGCTACAATGTGCTGCAGGTGTGCTGGTCATGGAAGACAGCCGGCCAGGGTCTCAAGTTGGCAGGAAAATGCCTGGAGGAAGGAATGCAGAGGAGTTGTAATAATTACCATCAAGAGTGATTGGCCTCACAGACTACGGAATCTAAGTTAGAGGAAGAAACCTATGAGACCAGGAGGTGCCTTAGTCACTTGAGGATAGTTCTCCCTGCTCCTACAGAGCTTCATTTTCCTTTCCCTGTAACCCATTTTGGTCTCAGGCTTGGTTTGTTAGATGCTGCTTGGCTAGTTAGGAAGCTGGAGTTGTTTCTTAGAATCACCTCTCTCAATTCTGCCCCCACGAGTGAGCTGTATTTTCTTTGTGTCTTGATGAGATTCATCTCTCTGGTCAATGACAGGCTTGTACATTCAACCATCACACATTATGCAAGCCTGGCTACAGGATAAAGGCATCTTCAGAGCACTTGGAAACCCAGTCTCTTTGGGTTTTTCTAATTTGATGGGAAAAAAAAAAACAGTAAGCACTGTCCATACAGTAGAGGTCCAGGGGGCTCATTGGAAGGGATGACGGAACACTGCCAATCGAGCCCCAAGTCCTCCTTGCTCTAATTGCTGTATATATTCAATGACAACAAATTCATTACCTCTGAAATGTAGGTGGGCTGTGTCTTCTGTTTTCAGGACCTACATGGTGGGGAGGATGGGGGAAGAAAGGATAAATTAGGAAGACATTTCAAAGATCAATTTAGCGAAGTCTACTAAAATAAGAAACTATTCATCCTTTCAACTCAGCATTTTCCCTTCTGACAAAACACTGGCACAATGGTGCAAAGATATATGCTCTAAAATGTCCTATTGAAGCATTATCGGCCCATGAACAGAGGCACAGTTAAATAAATTAAGCAATGGACATACAATGGAATACTACTTTTATTTTTATATTTTTTGTTTATTTATTTTGAGAGAAAGAGTGTGCAGAAGCAGGGGAGAGGGAGAGAGAGAGAAAGAGAGAAAGAGAATCCCAAGCAGGCTCTGAACTGTCAGAACAGAGCCTGATGTGAGACTTGAACCCACAGACTGTGAAATCATGACCTGAGTGTAAACCAAGAGCCAGATGTTTAAATGACTAAGGCACCCAGGCACCCCTACTCCACTCTTTTTAAAAATTTTTTAAATGTTTTATTTTTGAAAGAGAGAGACAGAGACAGAGCATGAGCAGGGGAGGGGTACAGAGAGAGGGAGACAACAGAATCTGAAGCAAGTTCCAGGCTCTGAGCTGTCAGCACGGAGCCCGATGCGGGGCTAGAACTCACAGACCACAAGATCATGACCTGAGCTGAAGTTGTAAGCTCAACTAACTGAGGCACCCAGGGCCCCCCCTACTCTTTTTAAAAATAGTATTCCCTAGAGGGCTTCTGGGTGACTCAGTTGGTTAAGCATCTGACTCTCAATTTTGGCTCAGGTCATGATTTCATGGTTCATGAGATCAAGCCATTAACAGTGAGGAACCTACTTGGGATTCTCTCTCTCTCTGCCCCTCCCCTACTCGTTTTCTCTTTCAAAATAAATAAACAAACTTAATAAAATAGTGAGGTAAACCTATACATACTGATTTGGAAGGCTCTTCAAGATATTTTGTTAAGTGACAAGATGAAAAACAGTATGATAGCACTGATAATGATAATAACTATTAGAATGTGTATAAAATATAAAAATGAGGGGTGCCTGGCAACTCAGTTAAGCGTCTGACTCTTGATACCGGCTCAGGTCATGATCTTGTGGTTGTGGGATCACGCCCTGAGCTATTGGTGCAGAGCCTGCTTGGGATTCTCTCTCTCCCTCTGTCTCTTTTCCTGTCCTCCTACTCAAAATAAAAAAAAAATAAACATTAAAAAAAATATAAAAATGAAATATGCATGATAATGTTAAAGACAATGCTATTGGGAAGGTGGAGAATAATTTTTATTTTATGAATTTCTGTGTGGTTTGAATTCTCTACTGTGAATAAGGATTATTTTTGCTCAAATATTGTAATCATTGAAACATAATTTTTTAACTAAGCATGTTACATTCATTACTGATTCACACAGTCACTAGGTGGTGGACATTACCTACTTACAGATAAGAGGATTGGAAAAGTTAACCTGCCCAAGTTCACCCAGTTAGTAAAGATTCTTTATCTAAAGAGATAAAGAGTTTTTCAAACTCTATGTAATAAAGTTAATGCAATCCTCCCGGGCTCACCTTATCTCTATTTAAAAGCTCACTTCTGGCTGTTTTGGCTATTTCTCCTTCCCATTATGATTTCATTTCCCTCTCGACACTATTAAAATTCATTTCCTCTGGGAAATTACCACAGGCTGATGATGGCTCCATTAACTCTACTCTGTGGCATTTTGATGTTCTCACTGCAGTGCCTTTGTATGTACGTTACCATCTGAATTTGCATAGATGATTCTATTCTTGTTCATCTTCATCTGGATGATGAGCTCCTTGAGGGACTTGATATGTTATTTGGAACTTTCCATAATCTTTCAGGGTCATCTCCAAACCTGCTCAGTAGGTCTTAGGACTGAATCCTTAGTGTAGCATTTGCATTTGGTGGGTCCTTAATATCAGAGATCAACAATTCCAATAAATCAGGCAATCTTTTTCTTACACAAGACTGTGTTTTCTCTACTGAATTATGTAAATGTCCCTGAGTTGAGTGGCTTCTTGATTAATACATAATTCCTGTACTGTCTTCTCTTGACTTTTTTTTTTTTTTTTTGGTGGAAAGGATATTTAAGTCATGCAGTCACTAGAACTTTTCCAAATGGAATAAGCTGGACAATTACCATGTCAAGAGAAGTATTAATGGCAGAGAATCCCTCTATTCCACTGCTTTACTGCTGACAGGATTAAATACTGTTTATATTATAAATGACAAGTAATATGAGACTTCCAGCTGGTTGATGACACGTGGTTGAGAAAAGAGCTTCAAGGTAGCTGGTTAACATATAGATTCTAGACTATCTACCTTGTCTGGTGTAAGTAGAGAGACAAATACATGCTCTTACCCAAACTAGTGAATCAATTATCATTTTCATTTTACTCCAAAAGAATCTGACTGTGTACCCTTAACATTTCATAAGTCTGGCAGCAAAAATTACGTTGTCTCCATCCACGGTCAGTTTCCTAGGGTAGTTTTTCCTTCTTGTGCTTAGGTATTTGAAGACAAGCTTCAACAGGGTGGCATATTTAGTCCAAAAGACTTGGATACAGTTTGAAAACCAGCTGATTCAGAGTGATCACTTCAGAAATCTAAAAGCTACTTGGTAATACACAATTTAGTGAAAAGAAGGGATTCCTTTTTTCCCCCTAAATCTTTACAAATGTGTAAACTTATTTCAAATATATGGAAAAATATAGAAAATAATATAATGAATAACTATGTATTCATCATACACTCTTTCAAATGTCACCATTGTCACATTAAGTTTAGCGTAAATGTCACAGAGATAGTGGCGCTTGGGTGGCTCAGTCAGTTAAGCCTCCGTCTTCAGCTCAGGTCATGATCTCATGGGACGTGGGTTTGAGTCTGACCTGGGGCTCTGTGCTGATGGCTCAGAGCATGGAGCCTGCTTCGGATTCTGTGTCTCCCTCTCTCTCTGCCCCTCCCCCACTCATGCTCTCTCCCCATCTCTCAAAAATGAATAAATGTTAAAAAAAATTTTTTTTAATGTCACAGATATAACTGGAATTGCAAACAAGATTTTCCAGATGATTGGATGCACCTGAATATATGAGAAACAATTGTGTGTGGAGAAAGACATGCGCAAATCTACGCACAGTATTGTTTGTAGTAGAGAACATTGAAAACAGCCAGAAGTCTGTTCCTAGGATAACAGATATTTTACAACCTAGTGGTTCCACTGCTCTGTAAGACCAGAGTCTTGTTAACACATAGACTCTGGTTCGAAAGGTCTGGGACGGGGCCTGAGATATTGCACTGGTCAGTATTATACTGCTGGTCCTAGAACCACACTCTGAGAAGCAATGGTCTTACAGAGCAGTGGAACCACTAGGTTGTAAAGGGTGTGGACTTCTGCCAAACTCCTCCTTCGAGTGCTTGCACCAATCCACATTCATATCAACAGCTCACAGGGTCTCCACAATATTACATCTTCTTCAATACCTGTTGTCATCAGACTTTAGTGTCTGCCAGTTTGATGGGAAAGAAGTGGTATCTTGTATTAATTTGTCTTTCATGACTATTACTGAGGTTAGACCACTTGAGTTTCTTTTTCTAAAATAAGTCTAAACATAAGCTAAAATTTGGGGCAAAGAAAATGTCTTCATTCATCTGTTTCATACTCTAAAGTCTCCTTCTTAAAGATTCCCTCACATTTTTAAAGACTTCAAGTTTTTGTTTTTTTGTTTTTGGAATGGAAACAAAAGTGAAAAGGCAGAAATGAAAGAATAGGGCTGGAAGGGAGCCAGGGGAAGCATCTATCATCACCCCATCTTAGTCTTTTTCCTACACTCTTACTTGGCTGAGTGTAAAAGAAACAGAATTAGAAGTTCAGGGAGGGAAGAAGGGATAAGAAGTATGTACCTTCTGAGTACTTCATTTTTCTTGAATTTTAGGGGAATGAATTTAACTTAAGTAACTAATCCTGCTAAAATTAAGTCGTTGCTATCTAAAAGTGTTATGCTCCATCCTACAAATTTCATGCCTATAAGAAAAATGTGAGATACATGTATTGCAAAGGAAATGCACATGCATTGTAGAAAAAAGCAAAAAGCAAAAAGCAAGCAAGCAAACAAATGAAAAACATTCCCCCATAATCTAATATCTAGTATAGGATGGTAGTTAAAGGCACACACTTTTTTTTCTTCCAAGTTTTTATTTAGATTTAAGTTAGTTAACATATAGTGTAGTATTGGTTTCAGGAGTAGAATTGAGTGACTAATTACTTACATATAACACCCAGTGCTCATCACAAGTGCCCTCCTAATGCCCTTCACCCTCTGCATACGTCCCCTCCAGCAATTTGTTCTCTATAGCTAAGAGTCTCTTATGGTTTGCCTTCGTCTCTGTTTTTGTCTTATTTTATTTTTCCTTCCATTCCCCTGTGGTCACCTGTTTTGTTTCTTAAATTCCACATATAAGTGAAATCATATGGTATTTGTCTTTCTCTGACTTATCTCACTTAGCACAATGCACTCTAGTTCCATCCGCATCATTGCCAATGGCAAGATTTCATACACACACACACACACACACACACACACACACACAGCACACACACATCTTTTCCATTCATCTGCTGATGGATATTTGGGCTCTTTCCATACTTTGGCTACTGTCAATAGTGCTGCTATAAACATTGGGGTGCACGTGCCGTTCAAAACAGCACACCTGTATCCCTTGGATAAATACTTGGTAGTGCAGTTGCTGAGTCCTATGGTAGTTCTATTTTTAATTTTTTGAGGAACCTCCATACTGTGTTCCAGAGTGGCTGCACCAGTTTGTATTCCTACCGGCAGCACGAAAGAGATCCTCTTTCTCCTCATCTTGTCAACATCTCTTGTTGCCTGAGTTGTAATTTTAGCCATTCTGACTGGTGTGAGGCAGTATCTCATTGTGGTTTTAATTTGTATTTCCCTGATGATGAGTGATGTTGACCATTTTTTCATGTGTCTGTTAGCCATGTGGATGTCTTCTTTGGAGAAGTGTCTATTCATGTCTTTTGCCCATTTCTTCACTGGATTATTTGTTAGTTATTTTTATTTGTTTTTTTCAAAACCTACTAGATTTAGTTTTTATCGTAGAGCACACATATTGGGGCAAAGTGCTGCACACACAACTACAAATAATTTTTGGGAAAAAATGCTATTAAAAAAAAAAACTGCAACTGTAGTTAGTTATGCAGTTCTGATTTGAATCCACACTGGCAGAGTTCTGGCCCCTCAGAAGGGCTTCTCGGTGGTGACTGCCACAGATTTCTGCAGCCTCAGGCCTGGGCCTCTGTAAGACAGGGCCCCTATGGTGGTGGCAACCCGGGTACTGGGAGGGCCTCTGATCTCAGCAGGCCTGGAGCTTGGCCCTGGCTGGCAAGGAGACATTCCAAATGAATCTACATCATCAAAACCTTGCAGCCTTCAAGGATCTGAGTAGGTGGAAACTATCAAAAGACTTTTTCTTTTTATTATTTCATAAAAGCCCCTTCCCAGTTCCCATGCCCCTGAGGCAGAGGAGGCACCAACCTAGTCTGCAGTCCTGAGGTCTGACCTTGGATGCATGCTACAAGCAGAGAGAGGGGGTGGGTGTGTGCCTTCCTATGGGGATGACACGGAGAGAAGGCCCAAGCTGGCCAATGTAGGAGAAGGGAAAGGGTTAAGAAAAAGCCAGAAGACCAAAGGAAAAAATAAAAACTCAAAAACGAAAGAAAACAAAAACCCTACCACACACCACAACAATTTTCCATATCCCAAACACTAGACCTGAAGGACACCAGTCCCTCTAGCTAGAAACAATTCCTAAAACTGCCCCAACATGGGAAGTCTGTTCCATACAGTCACATGCATATGCTAGAAAGAGGCATGCCCTTGGCAAGAAAGCTCAGGACTAATGTAGCCAACCCCTCTGCAGTCCAGGGACCTGTGGGCAGAGCAGGCCAATGGGCATGGAGGAAGCCCAGGGTCTCAGCCAATAACCTTGGGGTGGCAGAGGACTGCTGAAACCTCCACCTAATGGAGGAAGGAAGAGGGTGCAGGAAGAGGGTGTTTGCATGAACTTCCAGGGTGTGCAGAGTGGGTGAGAGGTGAGGGCGCACACATACACACACACACACGCGCGCGCACGCGCGCACACACACACACACACTTCTATATCCGCTTACCACTCACCAGCTCTTTCCATAATTTCACTATTGTTGATGGTGCTGTGATAAGCATTGGTGTGCATGTGCCCTTTCGAATCAGTATTTTTGTATACTTTAGATAAATACCTAGTAGTGCAATTCCTGACTTGAGGGTAGTTCTATTCTTAACTTTTTGAGGAACCTCCCTACTGTTCTCCAGAGTGGCTGCACCAGTTTGCATTTCCACCAACACTGCAAGTGTTCCCCTTTCTCTGCATCCTTGCCAACATCTGTCGTTGCCTGAGTTGTTATTCTGACAGGTGTGAGGTGGTATCTCATGGTGGTTTTGATTTGTATTTCCCTGATAATGAGTGATGTTGAACATTTTTTCATGTGTCTTTTAGCCATTTGTATGCCTTCTTTGGAGAAATGTCTGTTCATGTCTTCTGCCCATTTCTTAACTGGATTATTTCTTTTTTGTGTGTGTTGATTTTAATAAGTTCTTCCTGGTTTTTGGGTACTAGCCCTTCATCCAATATGCCATTTGCAAATATCTTCTCTTATGTCGTTTGCCTTTCAGTTTTGTTGATTCCTTCACTGTGCAGAAGTTGTTTCTTTTATTTATTTATTTATTTATTTATTTATTTATTTATTTATTTATTTATTTATTTTAGGGAGAGAGCGAAAGTGAGTGGGGCAGGGGCAGAAAGAGAGGATGAGAGAGAGAATTCCAAGCATGGTCCCCACTGCCAGCATAAAGCCCGATGTAGAACTTGAACTCATGAACTATGAGATCACAACCTGAGCTGAAATCAAGAGCTAGATGTTTAACCAACTGAGCCATCCAGGCACCCCTGTGTAGCTTTTGGTTTTGATTAGGTCCTAATAGTTCATGTTTGTTTTTGTTTCCTTTTCCTCCAGAGACATGTCTAGTAAGAAGTTGTTTTGGCCAATATCAAAGAGATTACTGCCTGTGTTTTCTAGGATTTTGATGGTTTCCTGTCTCACATTTAAGCCTCTCATCCATTTTGAATTTATTTTTTGTGTATGGTGCAAGAAAGTAGTCCAGTTTCACTCTTCTGCATGTATCCATCCAGTTTTCCCAACCCCATGAGTTGAAGAGACTTTCTTCCATACAACATTCTTTCCTGCTTTGTCAAAGGTAAGTTGACCATATAGTTTTGGGTCCATTTCTGGTTTTTATCTTCTGTTCCATTGATCTATGTGTCTGTTTTTGCACCAGTACCATACTTTGATGACTACAGCTTGTAATACAGATTGAAGTCCAGAATTGTGATGCCTCCAGCTTTTCTTTTCTTTTTCAGGATTGCTTTGACTATTTGAGATCTGTTGTAGTTCCACAAAAGTTTTAGGATTGTTTGTTCTAGCTCCGTAAAAAATGCTGGTGGCATTTTTATAGGGATTGCATTAAATGTGTAGATTGCTTTGGGTAGTATAGATATTTTAATGTTTGTCCTTCCAATCCATGAGCACGGAATTTTTTCCCATTTCTCTGTGTTCTCTTCAAGTTCTTTTATGAGTGCTTTATAGTTTTCAGAGTACAGATCTTTTACCTCTCTGGTTAGGTTTATTCCTAGGTATCCTATGGTTTTTGGCGCAATTGTAAATGGGGTCGATTCCTTGATTTCTTTTTCTGCTGCTTCATTATTGGTAAATAGAAATGTGACAGATTTCTGTATATTGATTTTATATCCTGTGACTTTGCTGAATTTATATATTAGTTCTAGCAAATTTTTGGTGGAGTCTTTCAGAAGTTTGATGTCTTTGTTGACAATTTGGATGCCTTTTATTTCTTTCTGTTGTCTGCCTCCTGGGGAGGAAAGGATTGTTGAGGCTAAGACTTCCAATATTATGTTAAATAGTATGATGAGAGTGGAGATCCCCGTCTTCTTCCTGACCATAGAGGAAAAGCTCTCAGTTTTTCCCCACTGAAGATGATATTAGCTGCAGGTCTTTCATATATGGCTTTTATGATGTTGAGATATGTTCCATCTATCCTTACCTCTTTAAGCATTTTTGTCAAGAATGGAAGCTGTATTTGTCAAATGCCCTTTCTGTATCTACTGAGAGGATCATATGATTCTTACCTTTTTTTTTTTATTAACGTGGTGTATCATGTTGATTGTTTTGCAAATACTGAAACAACCCTGAAGGCCAGGAATAAATCCCACTTGACTGGTAAATAATTCTTTTAATATACTGTTGGATTTGATTTGTTAGTATCTTGTTGAAAATTTTTGCATATGTGTTCATCAGAAAGGCATGTGCTTCTAAGTCTTGTGTTTGAATTCCAATTTAACCATTTGCTGGTTGAGTGACCTTGGATAGGTCATTTTCTCAATTAGAAAATAAGGATCATGATTCTTGTGGTCTTTGAGTTCGAGCCCCGTGTCGAGCTCGGTGCTGACAGCTCAGAGCCTGGAGCCTGCTTCAGATTCTGTGTCTCCCTCTCTCTCTGCCCTTCTCCTGCTCACACCCTGTCTCTATGTCTCAAAAATAAATAAACGTTTAAAAAAAAAAGAAAATAAGGATCATGATAATAGGACCTAGATCATAGGGTCTAAGGATTAAATTAACTAACAGATGTAAAGTATTTAGGACATTGTTTGAAACACTGCAAAAGCTCATTAAACGTAGAGCTATTGGTAGTGACATTAGTAAGATGGTGGAAAAGGAAGCCCTCCACCCTCCTTTCCCCCCTCCCCATGGAGACACAGATTTAACAGCAATGCACAAACCAATTGTCTGAAAAATCCAGAACTCAGTCAAGAGGTTCCTGCATTCCAGGTGAGTGCAAAGCCAGTAACATTAAAGCCTGGAAGGAAAATATGTGGCACTTTCTTTTGCCAGAGCCCCTCTCTCTAACACAGTGTAGCACTATTGGGAGGAAACACTTAATTCCCATCTTCTTCCTGGGGAGGAAAGGAGCAGAATGCATGTCCAACATTCTCTTATGTGGACTGCCCAAAGGCTTGGTTTACATCTTACCTGACAACCAGGAGCCAGACTGGTAGCTTGGCCTCTGAGAACAAGAGATCAACATGCACCAGAGTCTGCAGTACCATAGACAGACACTAGGTGGAGCTCCAGAGTCATGGCATACTATTACACCAGTGTGGCCACAGGCAGACATCAGGGGGAAGTACGGAGTAGATATAGGCAAACCTCTAAGTTACACACAAGCCCAAAAAGGACACATCCCCAGAAAAGGTTTGAGGAGGCCAGAATCTCTAGCAAGGTTGAATTGAGAATCAAATTCAAAATTCAAATTCAAATTCAAAATCAGACTGAGAAGTCTGGGAGGGATGGCTGATTTTTCAAATGCCAAAATCCCAACACTAGATAACAAGACAAAGAAACAAGGAAATGTGGCCTATTTAAAGGAAAAAATTAAATTTCCTGAAACTGACCCAAAATAAATGGAGACATAGGAGTTACTAACAAATTTGAAATAAGCATCAAATAAATGCTCAATGAATTAAAAGAACAGATAGACAACTAAACAAAATCAGGAAAACAATGCATGAACAAAATGAGAATATCAATTATGATGAGATAGAAACTATGAAGAAGGGCCAAATTATGAAAATGAAAACAATAACTACACTGAAAAATTCACTATTCAGCATTAGATTTAACCAGGAAGAAGAAAGAATCAGTGAACTCAAATATAGGAATTTCAAAATTACTTAGGCAGAGAAGCAAAAAGAAAAAAGACTGAAGAGAAATGAAAAGAGCCTAAGTGACTTATAGGATACTATAAAGTAGAACAACACATACGTTATGGAAGCTTCAGAAAAAGAAATAAAGTCTACTTGAATTAATGGCCTCAAATCCCCTTAATCTGAAAATAGAAATGGACAAATTCATGAAATTCAAAAAACTCCAACTAAGATAAATCTAAAGAAAACTATACCAAGGCCTATCAGAATCAAACTGTCAGAAGTCACAAAGAAAAACTTCAAAGTGGAAAGAGAAAAGTGACTTGTCATGTACAAGGAACCATGTATTAGATTATCAGGAGACTTCTCAGCAGAAATCTTGCAGGCTAGAGGAGAGTAGGATGATATATCAAAAATACAGTAACGGCATCTGGGTGGCTCAGCCTAATAAGTGTCTGACTTCGACTCAGGTCACGATCTCATGGTTAGTGAGTTCGAGCCCTGCATCGATCTCCATGCTGACATCTTGGAGCCTGGAACATGTTTCAGAGTCTTTTCAGTATTTTTTTTTTTTTGAGAGAGTATGCATCAACAGAAGAGGGGCAGAGGGAGAGGGAGAAAAAGAATCTTAAGCAGGCTCCACACTCAGTGTGTAGCCTGACTGAGAGCTTGATCTCACAATCCTGAGATCATGACCTGAGCCAAAATCAAGAGTCAAACACTCAACCGACTAAACCACCCAGTCACCCCTCTTTCAATACAGTAAAACCTTAGATTGTGAGTAACTTGCTCTGTGAGTGTTCCATAAGACGAGCAAACATTTCTAATAAATTTTAACTTGATAAACAAACAGTATCTTGCAATACAAGTAGCACGTGATGCCAAATGTCACATGATCGCAGCTGAGCCAATGGTTCCTGAAATTCGATTTGATATGCATCTGGGTGGCTCAGCCCTCTTTTGGGTCATTTAGAAAGGCTGTCCAGTATTGTTGGACACTAGACTGAATTATTTTATTCTTACGAATAATACTGTGTAGGTAAATCATGCTATGCCTTTTGAACAGTCATAATATCAGCTTTTTTCTCTCCTCTTCTAATCAGCTCTCAGCTGTTAGACCTTTTCTCATCTGTGATCGGATAACCAAGCTAGTTAAATCAGTTAATATCAGACAATAGAAGCATTTAAAAAATTTAAAGTCAGAGTCTGTGTCTCCTTTTCTCGGCCCCTCCGCCACTCACACTCGGTCTCTTTGTCTCTCAAAAATAAAAAAAAGACATTTAAAATTTAAAAATACAGTAAAACCTTGGTTTGTGAGTGTAATTCATTCTGGAAACATGCTTGTAATCCAAAGCACTTGCATACTGAAAGAAACAACTGTCTATGATTAAGAGAAAGTATTTGTAAATCATATAATCTGAAGTGCACATAGACATTCTCTAAGGTATACCACATGGGAAACTTAATAGTGTTAAAATACGCATACTATCCAAAGGGATGTAGAGAGTCAATGCAATCCATATTAAATCCTAATGGCAAATTTTTTTTTTGGCAGAAGTAGGAAAAAATCCTAAAATTCATATGGAATCTTAAAGTATCCCAAATATATAAAACAATCTTGAAAAAGAACAATATTGGCAGCCTCATAGTTCTTGATTTCAAAGCAAAACACAATGCAACACTAATTAGTGTGGTACTGGTATAAAGGGAGATGTATCAACCAATGAAACACAATGGAGCCTAGAAACAAACTCTTGCATATTATATACCCAAATATGTTTGACAAAGGTGCCAAGACTACAAAATGGGGAAAGCACAGTCTCTTCAACAAATGGTACTGGGAAACCTGGATATCCACATGCAAAAAAAAAAAAAAAAAAAAAATGAAGTTGGACTCTTACCTTACACTATATATACAAATCAAAATAGATTAAATACCTAAATGTAAGATCTACAACTACAAAATTCCTAGAAGAAAACATTGGAAAAAAGTTTCAGGACACTGGAGGTTGGCAATGGTCTCTTGAGTATGATACCAAAAGCACAGACAATAGAAGCAAAAATAGACAAATGGGACTACATCAAACCAAAAAACTTCCATCTGTCCAAGGAAACAATCAACAGAGTGAAAAGGCAATCTATGATTAAGAGAAAATATTTGTAAATCATATAATCTGATAAAGGGTTAATATCCAGACTGTATAGAGAATTTCTACCACTCAACAAGAAAACAGGTAACTGGATTAAAAAATAGGCAAAGAACTTAGACATTTCTCCAAAGAAAATAATCTAAGGGGCCAAGGAACAACTGAAAAGATGTTCGATATCATTAATCATAAGAGAAATGCAAATCAAAGCAACGAGATATCACTTCACATCCATTAGGATGGCGACTATCAAAACATGAAAGTAAGTGTTGGAGAGAGTGTGGAGAATTTGGAACTCTGTTGGGAATGTAAGATGGTGCAGCTGCTGTGAAAAGTGGTGTAGAGGTTCCTCAACAAACTAAACATGAGTTGCCATTGACTTATCAATCCCACATCTACAAATATGTCCAGAAGAATTTAAAGCAGGATCTCAATGAGATATTTGTACACCTGTGTTCATAGCAGCATTATTTACAGTAGCCAAGAGGTAGAAGCAACCCAAATTCCATCAACAGATGAATGGATAAAGAGAATGTGGTTCATACAAACAATGGGATAGTTTCAAGTGTGGCAAGAGGAAAGAGATTGGAGATCTGTCGTACAACAATGTGAATGTGGTATGCACTACCTAACGTTACTATACACTTAAAGTTAAGATGCTAAACTTCATGTTGTGGATTTTTTTTTTTTTTTTTACAATAACAAAACAAATCTGAGCTATTAACAACTTTCAGGCTTTCCTCTCCCTATGAATATACAACTTCCCCCTAAACTGGACAACACCGTACATACTATTTTATAATAGGGTTTTGTCCACTGACTACAGAATAAAGGCTTTTCCAAGTTATTCTCTATTCTTTTAGGTCATTTATTTTTTTAAGTTTATTTATTTACATTGAAAGAGACAGATAGCAGGGGAGGGGAGAGAGAAAGGGAGAGAGAGAGAGAATTCCAAGCAGGTTCCGCACTCTCAGTGCAGAGCCCCATGCAGGGCTTAAACTTACGAAAATGTGAGATCATGACCTGAGCTGAAACCGAGAGTCAGCCAACTGACCCACCCAAGTGCCCCTCTTTTGGGTCATTTAGAAAGGCTGTCTAGTATTGTTGGACACTAGACTGAATTATTTTATTCTTACGAATAATACTGTGTAGGTAAATCATGCTATGCCTTTTGAACAGTCATAATATCAGCTTTTTTCTCTCCTCTTCTAATCAGCTCTCAGCTGTTAGACCTTTTCTCATCTGTGATCGGATAACCAAGCTAGTTAAATCAGTTTACTGGTTAATAAAACCTTATTTGCAATTCTGTAATTTGCTCCCATCCTAGGTAAACAGGGACAGCCGCTGCAGCAGCTGTGAAGAGAGGTGGATTTTGCTTATTTGGGGGTGTACCTTCCAGTTAGACCAGTTCACCCAGAATTGGTTCTTGCCTCACTGAATACATCTGGCTGGTAGCACATGCTCTAGGGTTGCTTTTTCCCTTCCACTCCCTCTCAGGCTCTTGAAACTCCATCTACCAGGCCACTACCTCACTGGTACCAGTTTCTATTTTCTGAAGCACTGCCGCCTCTTAGCCAGGTCTAGGAGTCCCCTGGCCTTCTTTGACTCCTGATACTGGTATGCATGCATACTGCTGGTTTCTACTTTGTGAACTTCGTTACTTTAGTTCCTCACCCTGTTAAGTAACCCATAGCACTTCTTGGTGCTTTTTGACAACAGCACTATTTGATAACCTTGGATCTCATTAGGTTCACCGTACCGTATGTGTGCGTGCGCGTGCATGCGCACGTGAAAGCACATAAAACAGACTTGAACAATTACAACGGAACTCGTAAATCACACAATACTAAGTACAGCTACACTGGCCCCTGTTTTCCAAACTTGCTTACAGAATCTCATGAAACACTTGGTAAAAAACAAATACCCAGGCCTAGCCCAGTGGATCTATTATTCTGGACATATAATTTAACAAATACCTCAAGTAATCCTTCTAATCAGGCAACTTTAGAAACACTAGACCCTTAACCTCCATCCTCAGAGCCTCCAGGACACTGGGAAGTTCAGCTGGGATCCAAAGGAGACTGGTAAGCCTGGTACCATAGGGTTCGTTCCATCAGGGTAGGAAATTCCTAGGAGTCAACTGTAAGTAGGAATAAACATTGAAAAGTCTTTAGAGCTTGAGACCAAAGCAGGAATTTAGGATCTGTTTACCATTTCTACACCATGGACGGTTCCAAACATATACCCCTTGGCTACTGATTCTATTCCAAAATTTGGGTTTCCAGAAGTGTTAGATGGCAGTCATACGGTTCTTTGAAAGAAGTAATATATGGATCCTCTGAGGACTGAATGCTTTGCATATATGCTAAAATCATTTGAGGTGCCTATCTTCTATTAGTAAAGGTTCTGTTTTCACTTCAATCAGCTCGATACCAGATCTATGTCAAGTAACTCCTCCTGTAGCGCTAGCTATGTCTTTCTGGAGGCTTGAGAGAGGAGCACAGAGCTCTGACACATATGCTTCAACTCATGACAAGTTTGGCTTCTTATATTAACTGCATGTGAGAGACAGAAGCATTACTCTCTCAATCTGAGGACACAGGGAGATCCGACGCTGTCTGAGAATTTTAAGAGAAGCTCACCAGAGCTGGTGAGTCTTGACCCCACCACAGACACTATTTATTCACACGTAAACAGGTAAACAGGTAAACCTTTAAAGGGTTCGACAGTAAAGTGACGTAGAATGAGAAAAGCACTTTATTCAGTGCACACTGAGTTTTTCGGTTCCATTCAGAATTAGAGTAAAAAAACCTTCTGTTGAGTATTTTTTATGAAAAAAATACTGAATTTCAAAACCCCTGAAGTTACTGAAAGCTTATACTCGTTACATGTATATATGTACATATATACATACAGATGTATATATTTGAACCACTCAGAACAATTATTTAAGAACCACTCAAAACAATTTTAAAGGCTTGTTCTTTTCTGTATTTAAAATTGTTCTTTCAAATATTTAGAAGTTCCATAGGTGGTGGCTTTAATGGAATTTTTCCCAGAGTAAATTTCTTTGATTGAAACTGCTCCAGTTCTTCTGCTGTTAGCTGCTCCTTGGGTGTGAATAATGCATTATCTGTTGTGGAGCTGCCATTTGAGACTGGGAGAGAGGTGGATATGCTGCTATTTCCAAAGGCGTCACTGGATGACTTGGAAAAAGCAGTGTGAGAATGTGAGCCTAGACTACCAAAACCAGCCACAGAATTGCCACTTCCAAAGGCTGGGGCCCCTGGAGCTCCAACAGAGCCTGCTGCCATGGAAGCTGGGAATCCTGAAAATCCAGGTGATCCAAAACCAGAAGCTGCAGGACTTTTAAAAGAAAATGAAGCAGCAGATGTGATTGCAGGTTTCCCAAATCCAAATGCTGGAGCGGAAGTAGAGACGGCAGAACTGGCAGAGGGTGCGGCTCCAAATGCTGGAGTATTCCCGAACACAGAAGGACTTCCAGAAGGGGCAGAGGCAAATCCAGAGCTTGATTTAAAACTAAAATTCTGAGGATTAGCACTGCTGCTGTTATTCACTGGAAAACCTACAGAAGTCAGAAAAAGGAAAAAATAACCTATGATAAGTCAGAAAATATAGCCATATAAACCACTCCTCCTTTTTTTCTTATTTCTGCTATGTTTGAATGTTGAGAAGCTTACTGGAAGGAAGAAGTGAAAAGAAGCAGCTAGAACAAACCCACTACACCCTGTTGTCCTTTCTGCTATAGTGATCTCATCTGCACTGTGATTATTCTCACTCATGGAAACAGCTTTGAGAAACTTGTGGGATTAGGAGGTGGACTTTCACTTTCTGTGCCCCCATGCCCCAAGTAAATCAGCTAAATCCATTATCGAAGAAGTAACTCTTGCCTTAACTATATTATTTTATTAAAAAAATTTTTTTAGTTTTAAAAAATATTTGAGAGAGGGGAAGGTAGGAAAGGAGGAAAGGAGGAAGGGAGGAAGGGAGGAAGGGAGGAAGGGAGGAAGGGAGGAAGGGAGGAAGGGGGGGAGAGGGGGGAGGGGAGAGAGAGAGGCAGTGAGAGATGGAGAGAATCCCAAGCAGGCCTCGTGATGTAAGTGCAGAGCCTAACGCAGGACTCGATCTCAGTAAATATGAGATCATGACCTGAGCCAAAATGAGTCGGACGCTTAACTGAGTCACCCAGGTGCCCCAGCTATATTCTTTTAAGCAAATATGGAGCGGTCACTTCATCTCAGATTCCTCCTGTAGAAATGCAGTGATTCTCAAGCCCCTTCCAGCTCTCAACTAAGATGAATCTGATGAAATCGTACTCTAATAATTGGCATCTCTAGTTTTTGCCTAAATTTTTCCTGAGTTGCCATTTTTTGTATACTTTTTATGGGAGTTGAAACCCTCAGTCCTAATTTGCCTTTTTATTTATCTCTGAGAACCACTGTTTACCTCTGTGTCCTAACTTAAAAAAAAATTTTCTTTTAAACTAAAAAAAAAAAAGTGACACAGTATTGCCACACTGTACTGTTATATACAGTGAAAACAAGGTCCTCAATGGTGGTGCTGCTAAAATAGTTACTATGTATTCCTTTGAAACTCCTGAAAAAACATTCCTAAAATACACTTTTAAAGCCTGGGTCATAGGGTCTTTCAAAAAACATGCCCCGTCTGACCTCCATTTCAAAATGATTGATGAGCCGAATTCTTTGAAGCTCCATTATGGAAGGTAGTAGAATCTGCAATTGTGATTTAAAATGTCACTTAACACACCTCCAGACTTTATGATCTGAAACCTCTAAAATCCTATGTTTCCAAAATGGATAAAATTGTGCATCATTGTATCATTTACCTGGTGACCCAAATGTTACTCCTTGCATACTGCCAAAGCCAAATGTAGGTGCTGCTTGATTTACTCCATCCTTTACATCTGAGAGCTTTAAAAAAAAAAAAAAAAAAAAGTAAGCAAATAATAAAGGAATTGATGAATAATTTTCAACTGCCTTTTATATACACTTCACAGCCAAATTAAATTTTTATTTATTTATTTATTTTTTTATTATTATTTTTTTTTAATGTTTATTATTTTTGAGACAGAGAGAGGGAGAGCATGAGTGGAGGAGGGACAGAGAGAGAGGGAGACACAGACTCCGAAGCAGGCTCCAGGCTCTGAGAGCTGTCAGAACAGAGCCCGACGCGGGGCTCGAACCCACGGACTGTGAGATCATGACCTGAGCCGAAGTCGGACGCTCAGCCGACTGAGCCACCCAGGCGCCCCCAAATTAAATTTTTAAAATGTGCACTAAGGGACATCTGGGTGGCTCAGGTGGTTGAGGATCGACTTCAGCTAAGGTCATGATCTCACGGTCTTTGAGTTTGAGTCTTGTGTTGGGCTCTGTGCTGACAGCTAGCTCAGAACCTGGAGTCTGCTTGGGATTCTGTGTCTCCTTCTTTCTCTGCCCACCGCCCCCCCCACTCATGCTCTCTCTCAAAAACGAATAAACATTTAAAAAAAATTTTTTTAGATGTGTACTTAAAAATATGTTTAACACGGAAAAATACCCACAATATGAATACGCATAGGAAAAAATGGACTAATCACAATGTTACGAGCAACTCATGAATTATGAGTGATGAATTATGGGTGATCTTTATTTATGCTTCTAAAATATTTTCTAAATCTCTTCAATGAATTTATGTTAAAATTAGAAAAAATGTTTTCAATAATACATGTCAGTTGTCTATAGGTTGATTATCAAGAAACCTACATTTTAGGCAAAGGTCCCATTTAGAGGCTACCTAGTTTACTTACTCTGATGCTTGAAGTGAACTGATTCACAATTATATTATTAAAAACTTACTACTAAAATCTACTGAACATTTCCTATTCCTTGAAAATACTTTATGTTCTTACTATTTTTTACTCTAGAAATGTCTTTCATCTCTGCATACTGAAATCTCAATCTCCCCCTTTTTTTTTTTTAAGTTTTATTTAAGTGATCACTACACCCAACGTGGGTTCGAACTCATGACCCCGAGATCAAGAGTCAGATGCTCTACCGACTAAGTCAGCCAGGCACTCCTTTAAAATCCCTTTCAAGGAACTTTTCCCTTACTCCTTACCTCCAAGAAGGTTTTCCTAATTAACTCAAACAGATACGATTTCTCTCATTTGGAAGCCTCAAAAGCATTTTCTAAATATCAATTTCACTGAGGTATAGTTTAGATGCAATAAAATGCATCCATAATATATATGTATTTTGATGAGTTTTGACAAACTTATAGCCACCACCACAATCAAGATTTAGAACATTTACACCCCTAAAAGTTCCCTTGTGTCCTTTTCAGTCAACCATCTCCCAAACGCTGAGCACAGGGGATCACTCATCTCTTATCTCTATAGATGAGGTTTGTTTTCTTTAGTGTTCCATATAAATGGAATCACATAGTATTTTTTTTGTCTAGCTTCTCTCTTTCACTGTAATATTAACAGGTAAACAGATAAACATATTATATTCATACACTGGATTAAAAGAATAAAGAATGAACTACTCATATATGCTAAGCCCACTGTGGGTGGGGCTATCTAAGATCTTCACCTACGAAGGGGCCCCTAGAAAGCTGGCAAAGAGCAAGGAATTCTAACCCTGAGGGAAGTTGTGCAGTTCTTTGGACTCGGTTATCCCTTTTACATCAGCAATGGTGATAGAGGGCTACCTTTCATGTAGGGACAGAATCCGTCAAGAAGTCCTACTAAACTTAAATGGCATTATAAACTGTGGAGAAATTAGCTTACACAAAAGTCTAATTGTTTAGGAAGTATCTATTTAAGAAAGGGGTGGGGTGCTGAAACTGTCACACAGTCATTTACTAAGTTAGGCAGCGACAACTCTCATGTCCTTTTTAGAAGGTAGAAACATAAATCGTCTGGGAAACTCTAAATATCTTAAGATAAGGTCCTTAAGAAGTTTTTATGAGAACAGAAACATAACTTTATTGACCGAGATAATGCTATAGTCAGGATCATGTCTCTTTGGAGACAAGTGGGTATATATCTACTAAAGACATTTCTACATAGGTCAGGGAATAGACGGTGTTTTCCAGACAAAAGTATACAACAGTCTAAATGTGTGTTCAGATCATTTTTCAAACCAATTTCTATGTAAATGCTAATAACCTGGTATACTTGAATTTATGTAACATTTTCAAAACTAGACTACTTAAGTCAAAAACTTTACCCTAAGGAAAGCAAAGTTATCTGTGCTTTTCTGACTGAGGAACAGAGAGAAAGAAATTCCAGGACTGTGATTTTAAATGATACAATCCTGGGATTATGTGTATCATAATTGTTGACAGAGAATTTTAGCTTTGCTTTCCAAATCCAAAGTGAAATTCTCTGCAAAAAAGTAAAAGAGAAGACACTTCCCTGTGGAAAACTCTCCAATACTCACCGAAGCTATGTTAGTTGATGTATTTAGATTTTTCAGTTCGTTTACTCTGTTTCTCCACTGATTTATTAACTGTTGGAGGGAATTTAGCTGAAGAGAGAAGACATAAAAATAATCAGTCAATTCTGAGTGTTTAAGTTAGTCTCTCTAACTTCATGTCTTTATTTGCTTTAGTCACAGGAAGCCTATAAAACATTTTTACGGCCCATAACTTGTGCAATTTGCCCAAGACGTTCCAGCTACAGTTCCCTCCCTTTTCTCCACCACATTGTGTCCCCTGGTTCAGAATGTGTGTGGCAGCACAGAGGTAGTTCTATCCGGATTGGGGCAAACACGTATACTAGTTGAAATGCATGATCATGACACAAAAATACGGTTTACGTCATTTCTTTCAGGCACCAACTTCCTGAAGCCCAGCCTTGTTATTTTTTGACACCTCATAAGTGAGAATGTTAATCAGTATAACAGACTGTGTCTTATTTCACTGCTTTTCTAGAATTCATCATTGTGTGTGCACCTAAGAGATGTTCCATAAGTGTCTGTCAAATGATGAAAGGGTCTGACTTCTGTGACTGATCGCTGGGTTATTTGTAATAAAAATAGTGATATTCCTAGTTATATAGTCAAAATATATTATTACCATTTTTGATAATCAACCAACTTCAAAGAAAGTAATTTAGAAAATAAAAATAGCCTTGTCTTGAGAAAAATTATAGACCTCATCCAATTTGCTAACATATAAGAAAGCCATTACAAACAGAGAAGACTATAATTAACAGCTAATCTGGTATTAAGGTAGATGAATAGGAAACAAACTTACATAACTCTGTAAGTTATTGCTGGTTAAGTAGTTATGGTATTCAAGCCTCAACTCCTCTGGTGAAATGTCTGTAAAACCTGAAGTGAGGAATCAGTTGGAATCTTTAAAATAAATACCAATACTTTTGATAGTATAGTAAAGCTAGAAGTGCTAGACAAGAAAATACGCTG
Organism: Paguma larvata; assembly: GCA_030068075.1. Classification (NCBI taxonomy): domain Eukaryota; kingdom Metazoa; phylum Chordata; class Mammalia; order Carnivora; family Viverridae; genus Paguma; species Paguma larvata. The sequence goes on along the minus strand of CM057834.1, from coordinate 51,607,049 downwards.
GACGTTGATCATTAGAAAATTTTCATAATTATAAGGAAAAATTTCAAAGCCTATAATGTTTAATAAACTAGAAGATTAGAATAAAATATAGTTGGATATTTGATCTTTTTCAGATTCTGTGTCTCCCTCTCTCTCTGCTCCTCCCCTGTTTGCACTCTGTCTCTTTGTCTCCCCAAAATAAATAAACATTAAAAAAAATATATTAAAAAAAAAAAAGGGCACCTGGGTGGCTCAGTCGGTTAAGCATCCGACTTCGGCCCAGGTCATGATCCTCCACTTCGTGGGTTTGAGCCCCGCATCAGGTTCTGTGCTGACAGCTTGGAGCCTGGAGCCTGCTTCAGATTCTGCATCTCCCTCTCTCTCTGCCCCTCCCCTGCCTGTGCTCTGTCTCTCTGTCTCCCAAAAAAATAATAAACATTAAAAAAAATTTTTAAAGTGCAGTTGGATATTTGATCTTTAAAGGGGAAATTTTTTAAAGAGTTGATTACATTCAAACTTCTGTCTAAAAAAATATTCTGTATGGCAGAAACTGTAATAAGCAAAATTAAAAGGCAAATGGTTAATTGGGAAAACCATAACTTTAACATATATGACAGGAAAAGAGCTAATGTCAATGTTTAAATAGCCCTATAAATCAATAAGACAGATAAGTTATTATGGGCGAACATAATAAACAGGCAATTTGCAAAAAAATTCAAATAGCCAGTAAATAAATAAAATTAAAAAGTTCAATTTAGGGGCACCTGGGTGGCTCAGTCAGTTGAGCATCCGACTCTTGGTTTCTGCTCAGATCATGGTTCGTGAGGGCAAGCCCTGTCTGTGTCAGGCTCTGTGCTGAGAGTATGGAGACTGCTTGGGATTTTCTCTCTCCCTCTCTCTCTGCCCCTCCCCCACTTGCTCTCTCTATCCAGCTCTCAAAATAAATGAATAAACTTAAAAATTTTTTTTTAAAAGTTCAGTTTAAAAATACAACTTAAAATAGAGATAAGATACTTTACTTAATGGAAAAATTAAAAATGGATGGTATTTACTGTTAGTAAGGGTGTGGTAAAATTGACATTCTCTTAAATTGCCTTTAGGGGAAGAAGAAAAGTACTTTTCTGGGAGGAAAATTGTCAATAAGTGTCAAATGCCTTAAAAATGTTCGTACCTTCTGTCCTTAATAGGATTTAACCTCGGAAAATAATTAGACATATAATCAAAGAGTTTTATGTATGAAAGTGTTCATTCTAGTATTTTTTGTAATAGAGACAAACTGAAAACAACAAAGTAGAAATACAAAACTAGATTATGATCCTAATTATATATATACAAACAGGAAATATGGTTGTATGTGTATATTTTGAAAGACTCTGAAATATTATAGTTGTTATCTTTATGAGACCAGGTGATCTTTATTTTATTTACATATTTCTGTGTTTTCAAGTTTTCTATTGCAACAGCTGTGAATTTATAATTAGGAAAACTTTTTAAGAAAGGAAAAACAACATTCGGGATATTCCCTAGAGAGAATTACTTGTAACCCAGATATCATTAGCTCCATGGACCTCTACACCCCAGAACAAAGAAAAGACGAAACGTTCAAATTAGAACCTTGGCCTCCCTCTAACTTGTCGTTATGCCATCTTTAATAACTGTTCAAGCCAAAAAACCTAGGAATCCCCTTGCATTTATCTCTTTCCCCACATCTAATTAATCAGCATGCTGCCAGTTCTAATTCCAAACCGGACTATGAATTTGACCAATTCTGTCTCCACTGCTAGTGCCTCTACCCCAATCAGTCACCAGCGTCTGTCTCCTAACTCATCTCCTTGCCACTATTTTATTTCTCACCCCACACCACTCCCTACAGACCATTTCTTTTCATACAACAGTCCGACTGAGTTTTTTCTATTTTTTTTTTAAATAAAGTTTTAAAGATGAAAGCTATACAGTTTATTTGAACCAGACTAAGATGATGACGGGTCTTTTTTAATTTTTTTAATGTTTATTTCTTTTTGAGAGACAGTGAAAGGCTGGAGGAGGAGTAGAGTGAGGGAGACACAGGGTCTGAAGCGGGCTCTGCATTGACAGCAGAGAGCCTGATACGGGGCTCGAAGTCAGGAACCGCAAGATCATGACCTGAGCTGAAGTCGGGCGCTTAACCGACTGAGCCAGCCAGGTGCCCCAGTTTATTTCTAATCAGAGCATGTCCTTCTGCTTAAAGCTCCACATGGCTGCCCAGTACAATTAGTTCCAACATGATCTGGCTCCTGGCTGACTCTATGGCCTTATGTCCTATTACTCTTTCTCTCGTTCGCTCTCCTCCAGTGGTTCTGGCCTCGCTTGGCCTCAAACTTGCCAGCCTTGTTCTTACAAGGGCCTAAGCACTAACTATTTCTATTGCCAGGAATGTTTTCCCCAAATCTTCTCTTGACACCTTCTTCTCTCTTAGGACTGCACTCCAACACTGCCTTGTAAGAACGGGTAACTTACTCTAGCTAAAGGAAAACTGTCCCTCCTGTTACTTTCTCCTCCTTCCAGCTGTTCCTCATCTGAACCAAAGAACACAGAAAATTATTTGAGTGACTATTTTCTCAATTATCTCAAGGGTGGTACAAAACTAGTATCATTTTAGATGTATAGGTAGAGTTAATTCATTATAATTGACGTCTAAGGACAGTAGTTCTCCAACTTTTTGGTTTCAAAACCCAAGTATATTCTTAAAAATCATTAACAATCCCAAAGAGCTTTTGCTTAGTTTATAATATATATATTTACCATATTTAAAATGAAAAATAAATATAGAATATATTTACTAATTTACATACAATTAAAAAAACAATTACAAATCAACCTAAATGAAAAAAAAATATTTTTCAAGCAAAAAATAAAAATTTAGTAAGATGAGTGGCACTGATTTAGGTTTGTAAATTTTTTTCACATACCTTAATTTAAAAATATTTTATTGCTAGAAAATGCTAACCCTCTTCTGAGCTTTGAGTGAGTCATCATCTTTTTGCTGATGGAGAGTCTGTAAATTTTTTTAAGGTTTGGTTTGAAGAGAAGACTGCTGGATTATTATATCTGTTTCTACATTCAATCTGTTGCAGTATACTACCTGGCTGAAGCATATGAAGAAAAGCTGTTCTAACACAGATAAGGAGTTGGGAAGGAGAACTTTAACAATCTTTTCAGATAACTGTGGCTATTTTTCTTTGATATTTGATAGGTGGTAGTTTCTTACAAGTTAGCTATAATGCAAATTCAAATCTTAAAATTAATTAACTTTTTGTATTATATTAAATCCAGTGGTTTATCTTGCACTTAGAATGAATTTTTCAGCCATGCATAATTTTAAACCTCATACATTGGTCATTCAGAAAATACTGGTTCAATGAGTCATCTAGAACTTCCAAACATTGCCACATGCCATTTTACAGTATCAAAAAACCCCTATTTGTTAATGTCACTATCCATCTCATCGGAAGAGACTTTAACAGATATTTAAGTCTTAGAGCTCAAAGTGGCAGAAAATAGTTTTGCATAATTTTAATTTTCACTTGAAAGCTTGAATTTTGTCATTGGCAATAAACAGTTGTTTTCTTTGAAAGGACAAATTCACTCCATTTGTTTCTTTAGAAAATGTTGCCAAATTCCTAAGTCTAGATAACCACAGCTGTCAGTCATTCTTTCAAGTAAAAACTGTCTATGGAAAAAGTGGCTAGTTCAGCTCACAGCTCCGAGGATCATTCGTGTCTTCCCTCAAGGCAGACAACCATCATCTCTGAGTATGTGGCAGAAGCACTTCACGTGTGCTTCTCATTTTGTCACACAGATTAAACAAAGTGTGCACACAGGGCACCTGGGTAGCTCAGTCACTTGAGCATCTGACTCTTGATTTCGGCTCGGGTCATGATTCCAGGATCATGGGATGGAGCCCCACATCCCACTCACTGCTTAGCATTACTATGAAAACATTTTTGAATTTGTAGAGTCTTTTGAAAATTTTTTAAAATTTATTTTTATTTTTTTTAATATTTATCTTTGAGAGAGAGAGAGCACAAGCAGGGGCAGACAGAGAGAGCTAGGGAGGATCTGAACTGGGCTCTGTGCTGACAGCAAAGAGCCTGACGCAGGGCTTGAATTCACGTAGTGTGAGATCATGACCTGAGTCAAAGTCTGACGCTTAATCAACTGAGCCACCCAGGGAACTCCCTCCCTCAACTTTAAAAAAAAGTTTTTTGTTTTTTTTTTTAAAGTTTATGTGAGAGAGAGCATGTGTGTGTGCACCCAAGAGCACACCCAAGTGGGACAGAAGAAGAAGGAGAGAAAGAATCCCAAGCAGGCTCCATGCTGTCAGCACAGAGCCCAGTGCAGGGCTGGATCTCACCAACTGTGAGATCATAAACCTGAGCTGAAATCAAGAGTTGGATGCTCAACTGACTGAGTCACCTAGGCACTCCAAATTTGTACAGCCATTAAAAGGGTCTCAGGAATAGGGTTGCCAGATTTAGCAAATAATACAGGATGCCCAGGGGCGCCTGGGTGGCTCAGTTGATTGATTGACTTTGGCTCAGGTCATGATCTCACAGTTTGAAGAGTTCAAACCCTGCATTCGGCTTCCTGCTATCAACACAGAGCCCGCTTCAGATCCTCTGTCCTCACTATCCCCCGCCCCTCCCCCATGCGCGTGAACTCTCTCTCAAAAATAAACATTAAAAAAAAATACAGGATGTCCGGTTAAATCTGAATTTCAGATATACAAAAAATAATTTTTTAGTATAAGTATGTCCCAAATATTACATGGGCTATTTATATACTAAAAGTATTATTTTTTGTTTACCTAAATAAAAGAATTTAAATTTAACTGAATGTCTCATATTTTATCTGGCAATCCTATTTAGGAATCTATATTACACAGTTTGAGAACCATTGCTTTAGGGCAGTAAACATTAGGTTCAATTCCAAACTGATTAAAAAAGGTTCACTACTTCTTTATTTTCTTTATAGAAAACACTATCTAAAACTATCTGACATATTTGTATTATTTATTGTCTCCCTCCCTCGAGAACATAAACTCTGTAAAGGAGGGAGCTTGTCTGTCCTGCTCATGACTATATTCTTAGAACTTAGAATAGGGCCTGGCACAAAAGAAATTCAGTAAATATTTTGTTGAACAGCTGACTGAATAAATAACTAAGGACTGGTGTGACAAATGCTCAGAGGGAATGAGCAGGCAGAGCTGAGACAGAGTAGGGATCCCAGAGTTCTGAGGCACTGAAGGGCTCTCATCTGCAAGGTACTTGTGATTTACTCAACAGCGAGGAGGGCCCAGGATCACCCAAAGTAGGATTAGAAAAGTGTGGTGCTCTAGGTTTCAGTTCAGAAAGGGTTTAGGAACTATGAACAAAAGAAAACGGGGAGGAAAAAGGGTATTCTAAAGAAATGCTTTCCCTGTAGCCAAGCCAAAGCTCTTTACCTTCACATGTTATCTCCAGGATAGGTCTCAACATGCTTTACAAAAAATAACTATCTTTAGAAGGAAATACAGAGAAGGGAAAAGAGACTCAGGCAGCCAAGGCCTTAATGACAAAAAGGATGTGAATCTTCTATACACTGTAAGCAGCTAAGAGGTTTGGAGGTTGTACCTATAGGGAACCAAGAAGGCAGAGACTCTTATGGGGCTTACAGAATTGGAATTGTGGTGGGTCCTGATTTCACTATTTTCTCATGAGAACTACATATTCTAAAATAACTGTATCTTCTAGTCTCTATCTCTGAATTAGGAAGTTCTGCCAGAAAAATGGGATACTTTAAACAATGTCCAAACTCTCCTAACTGTAGCTAAGTTTGTAGTTAGTTTATTAAGCATGATCTTGGTTTTAGAAGATAAGAGTTATAAAATATATTTTAAAAACATACAATTTCTCAATTACCTGAAATATTAGGCTTTTTTTTCACTGGCGAATAAACAGAAAACATCCACTGCCCTGATGATTCCCAAACTTCCATATCTTTTATAATTCCTTCCCTGGAAAAAAAAGAGAAAAGGATCTTTTTCATCTGCTTGTTAAAATTTATTGTTTAGAATTTTCAATGACTGAAATTTTTAAATTATAGTGAATATATAATTTTATATTTTTTCCATTGTATTTTCTGAAGAGTATTCTTTAAAACAGAATTTATAGAATAAGAACTATATTTCATGATTTTAAATATTATAATGTTGGGGTGCCTGGGTGGCTCAGTTGGTTGAGCATTTGACTCTTGGTTTTGGTCCCCCAGGGTTGCGGGATCGAGCCGTGTTGGACTCCACACTCAGTGTAGAGCCTACTTGGGATCCTCTCTCTCCCCCTCTCCCTTCCCTTCCCTCCACCCCTCTCTTCTGCTCAAGTGTTCTCTAAAATAAAAAAAATTAGGGTTGCCTGGCTGGATCAGTCAGTTGAGGGTCTGACTTCAGCTCAGGTCATGATCTCATGGTTCTTGGGTTCAAGCCCTGAGTCAGGCTCTGTGCTGACAGCTCAGAGCCTGAAGCCTGCTTCAGATTTTGTGACTCCTTCTCTCTTTGCCCTTCCCCTACTCATACTCTGTCTCTCTCTCTCAAAAATGAATAAACATTAAAAATTAAAACAAGGAGTGCCTGTGTGGCTCAGTCAGTTAAGCGGCCGACTTGGGTTCAGGTCATGATCTCACGGCTCATGAGTTTGAGCCCTGCGTTGGGCTTTGTGCTGACAGCTCAGAGCCTGGAGCTTGCCTTGAATTGTGTCTCTCTCTCTCTGACCCTCCCCTGCTCAAACTCTGTCTCTCTCTCTCTCTCTCTGTGTCTCTCCAATACACATTAAAAAGTAATTTAAAAAAATTAAAATAAAAAAAATTATAATATCGAAGAAGTTTATAGTTTTGGTCCTTTAGTAAGCTGAACCATTAAACAATACATTTATTAAGAGACAACTCTCCAACTACATAAATTTAAAGAACTATATTATAATAAAATATACAATACTAACTTTAATCTTTGTTCATTATCATAAACATTAATGACCATTTAATTGGAAAAAGACACAAAGTACCATATGAGTAATATAGAACCATAACATTTTTATTTTATGTATGTATGTATGTATGTATGTATGTATGTATGTATTTATCTATCTGAAGTTTATTTATTTTGAAAGAGAGAAAGAGAATGAGCAGGGGACAGGCAGAAACTCTGATAGGGAGAGATAGAATCCCAAATAGGCTCTTCGCCATCAGCGAGGACCCCGATGCAGGGCTCAAACTCACAAACTGTTAGATCATGACCTGAGCTGAAACCAAGAGTCAGACACTTAACAACTGAGCCATCCAGACATCCCTTTACTTAATTTATTAAAAAAAAATTTTTTTTTTAAGTAAGCTTCAACCCCAGTGGGGAGCCCAGTGCAGGGCCTGAACTCGCTACCCTGAGATTGAGACCTGAATTGGGATCAAGTTGACACTTTAACCAACTGGAGCCACCCAGGCACTCCAGAACCTTAAAATTTTTAAAGGAGGCAGGACTTTAGAGACCATTTTGGTTAATTCTTGTATTTGGCAAAACAGAAAACAGACCCATGTCCATATAATTATTTTATTGGCATAGTTGTGGATAGATCTGACTCTAAATTAAATGTTTCTCTCCCATTATCAGAAAGCTACAATTAATAAAATTTTAGCTATCACATAAGTTTTAATTTACAACATCAAATAAAGGAAGGCTTTGTTTGCTCTTTAACCTTTAAAAAAATCAATTGTATATAGTACATGGCTCAAAATATTTACCACTTGTTCTAATTTATTATGGGAAATAAAAGACTAACAAGTATATTTAAGTTCTGTCCTTGAGAGGGGAGCTGAGGCAACAGAGAGTCAGGGACTACTTCAGCACCAGTCATACATTCTACCATGATTAAGAAATCATAAGAAATATACTCTACGGTAATGAAGGAAATCAAATGAAACCAATTTCAATGGGGTAGGTAAAATAAAAGTTTTAGAAAGAAAAATGCCAGATGCTGTAAGTACCACCAGATTACAAATTGTTTAAGTTACCTCATACTTTGTAAAGAACTCATAATTTGAAACAAACTTAAGCTGAACTACTTTAGAAAGATATTCGCAATATAGTGTTATCCATAGAAAAGTGGAAAAAAAAATTAGCCCTGAGAGTCACTATACGGGTATGGTAAGGTCACCATATTTTTTGTTTTTTGTATTTTTATTATTTTTTTATTTTAGAGAGAGACAGAATGTGTGAATTGGGGAGAGGGGCAGAGAGAGAGAGAGAGAGAGAGAGAGAGAGAGAGGGAGAAAGATTCTCTCCACAGTGTGGAGCCTGACGTGGGGTTCAATCCCATGACCCTGGGATCATGACCTGAGCTGAAACTAAGTTGTTTGCTCAACTGACTGAGCCACCCAGGCACCCCAAGTGACACATTTTTAAGTTAGATAAACTTTACTATGACATATGCAAAATGGTGATCTCTTGAGTGATAAGATCATGGGTGTTTTTCCTTCTTTTTGCTAATTCTGATTTTTTAGTAATGTATTACTTCTTTTTTAAAGAAAATATTGTAGGTACCTTGAAAAAAAAAAGCAAACGGGTAGTTAGTTTTTCTGAAAGCTTCCACTTACAGAAGTTTCTTTTCATCTTTCTGCTCATCAGAGCTGGGTGAAGCAAATGGATTCTGGGACAGTCCAAACCCCCTGTTTCTGCTAGTTGAAGCTCCGGAATCCGAAGAACCGAAAGATGACTTTTCTTGATCTCTGCTGCCCCCCCATGGTGTGGATTTGGAGAAGCTAGATGGCTGGATAACGCTAGAGTATCTCTGGCTGGTGGTATTCCATCCACGTCTGTTACTACCTGAAAACGAACAAAACAATTTTACTGGCAACTCCTTTTTTAAAACTCTAAAAATCTAATTACATTTTGTCTTATTATGTACAGACATTATGCGAAGATTAACAAGCAAATTTCCACTCATTTTAAATCACAAAATTCTTCATTTTTGATTTATATAGTTACTTGTAACCAACAAATCATGTACTAGTCTAATGGCATTGTTTGTTTAAAGATTGAGAGAACTGTAAATCTATAAAAAATAATGATATATTACTAAGTTCAGCTGATATAAGCTTATTAAATAAATAATTGCTTGATAATGGATTTAGGATGTATCCTAAATCATAAGCTCTTTCAGAATAAAAAGCTATGTCTTTCTTAATCATTCTTTGCTCTCCTGCTGGGCCCTTATACAGCAGCAAAGTCTGAAAAATGGAAAATGTATGAAAGAGTTTGTTGAATATAAGAAATTAGGTTCTACCCTCTGTCCTTGAATAAGGACATGCTTAAATCTATCTGACTCCATCTCCCCTCTGGGAAAATACCATCTACCCACCTATCTTTCATAGGGAGATTATAATTTACATGTGAATAAAATGCATTGAGTTCTTCTATTATGAGTAGATTCTAATAATTCATAATTATCAAAATGAGCCAACAGGACTATCTCCTCTCTCTCTATTTTTAAAAAAAAAATTTTTTTTAATGTTTATTTTTTTTGAGAGACATAGAGACACAGTGTGAACAGGGGAAGAGCAGAGAGAGAGGGAGACACAGAATCAGAAGCAGGCTCCAGGCTCTGAGCCATCAGCACAGAGCCCGACGCGGGGCTCGAACTCACAGACCGTGAGATCATGACCTGAGCTGAAGTCGGCCGCCCAACCAACTGAGCCCCCCAGGCACCCTGCTCCTCTCTCCATATTTTAAAAAGTCTTATCACTTAAAGCACCTCGTGTACTCATCGCTTCCTATTTGGGGCCAAGATAATTCCTTGTTTCTGACTGAATTAGGAGATATGCCATGAAATATATTAAAAACTGGAATGATTAAAAACTGGAGGGGCGCCTGGGTGGCTCAGCTGGTTGGGCGGCCAACTTCGGCTCAGGTCATGATCTTACAGTCTGTGAGTTCGAGCCTCGCGTCGGGCTCTGTGCTGACGGCTCGGAGCCTGGAGCTTGCTTCGGATTCTGTATCTCCCTCTCTGTCTGCCCTTCCCCTGCTCACGCTCTGTCTCTATGTCTCTCAAAAATAAATAAACGTTAAAAAAAAATTAAAAAAAACAAACAACTGGAGCTATATTCCTTCATGAAAATTCATCTCCCAACTCCAGAACTACTTAATAAAACCAACGAGAAAAATGAGCAGAGTGCTGGGCCAGATTCCTCAAGTAAGGGTTAATGGTATTTTATTTTTCTGAAGTTTCAAATCCTTTGGGGGGTGACACCCTGAAGAAATTCATTCCTTCTTTTGTATATAGCTTTTGGCCTTCGGTTATAAATTCTAGAAGCATTCCTTTCTGGGAGCTAAATACACTGTTAACTCGATGAGTTTCATTTAACCATCAATCCATTCAACATTTATTTTTCTAATTACTACATTTAGAGTGAGTCTCCACAAAATGTCAAATATTAAGTAAGTGGGTTTTCCAGGAAATACACTCACATTTATCAGACCCCCAGTCATAATTTTTGGTTTGGAATATTCACTAGACTAACTGTGGGTGATGCAAAAAGGACTGTCTCCAAGGAGAGGGATCAGACGTGAAACCACAATGCAACATGAAGAGTTGGATGAACAGTCCTAAAAGAGGGAAGGAAAGGAAGAGGAGGAGGAGACGAGGTAAGTACCTTGTGATACTTTCAAGGGCTAAGTTTCAATTCTAAGAAAATAAAACCTATTCATCTGAACTTTAAAACCTTGTGTTGTAATATGGTTTCATTTTTGTTCTCTTCTCTTTTTGAACACAATCTTTTCACATCATCCACGACTGGCTTAAATATTCCAAAAACTTTGACAATCACTTGGGCCCAGATAGTAGGTCAACGCGGTCCTCCACACCCTCTTCCCACATAACTCACAGCTCTTAACTGGGCATCCCACCCTTCCAATTTACCCCCAATGTTACGAACACGTACATTCACCTGGGATATAGCTTTGTAGCTACTAGATTTTCAAAGGAGTTTGCGACTTCCCCAAAGTTAAGAATCCAGGCTCTGACCCCAATTGCTAGCCTCTCCCTGGAAAAAAGTTTGGTAAAAATTATATTTAAGGTGCTAAGGGAAAAAAATAAAAGTACCCAGAAGGGCAGTAAAGCAAGGAGGCATCTGGGTCGACCTACATCAATTCTCCGGACCCATTAGCACCCACGGACCAGGTAGTTTTCCACGTACTTCCGACCTAAAAACTCATTGTTTCGCATTAGTAACAAAGGCCAACAAGTCTCTGTCTTCATCCCCTTAACAAAAAACAACCCAGGACCCAACAAGCTAATAAAGGCGTCCGAAAGAACCAGAAACCAACCCAGTGGGCGTGGCTGAAGAGGGGACGACGCGGGCAAGTCAGCGTCACCTGACTGGTGCACAGCAGCGCGAAGCCGAGCGGCGGGTCTCACGCCGGACGACCGTACCCAGCCGGCAGGCCTTCCCCTGCTCGGCTACCAGCGTAGGACCCGGGGTAACGTCACCTGAGGGCTGTTGCTGCCGTCCTCCGCCCGCACCCCCGGCGCCGGGATGTTCGTTCCAGCACCGGTCTCCAAAGCGGCACCGTCCTTGAAGGAAGAACTGACAAATGGCCATTGCAACGGCGTCGCCCACGGAACGGTCTTCAGGCGGCACCCTCAGCGGAAGGAGAGCCCAATACAACCACAGGGCCCACCCCGGTACCGTGACGTCATCTTCTCGCGCCCCTTCCTGTCTTGCTCCGCCCTGGAATGAGAGGCGTGGATTTTACCCAATAGGATTTGAGAAGAGCGGAGCGGCCCCCACTCACTGAGCTTGTCTTAGGAAAGCGGAATATTTGAATGGTTAACGTGAAGAAAAAGGCGTGTTTGCGCGTGGTACAAGGCTCCGACGTTAAGAGACGCTTGAGGGGCCGAAATGAGAAGAAAGCAGGTTAAGGAAACAGATCTTCAGCAAGGCCCTGGAGGAGAGTAGTAGTTGTGGATTGAGAGACCGAGTCGTACTTTTCATTTGTACTGTTTAGGAAGCAAAAATCTGCCCAGCCATTAATCAGGTGGGTAACAGATAAAGCCAGTTATAAGGTTAACAGGAAACTTTTCTTCAAGGACAGACAGCGACTGAAAAGTATCATAATAACCTCTATAAATACTACATTCTTACATTGAGAAAGCCTAGTTCTTTAAAGTCCACGTAAAGACCGCTATTTGAAATTATATCCGTTTAAGAATGAAATATTCCACTCCTCTTTGGAGGAGCGAAGACAGAGAAGTAGCATCAATTTCTATCCAGGAGCAGAACTTCAGGCGTTCCTGAAAAGAGCGTTCCATATTTTTCTTAATTTTGTAGTTTCCGAGAAAACGGCCCTACATCCACTTCTCAGTCTAGCTTGGATGTTGATGCCTTTACATACAGCTCTGCTTTGCTTTGAGTTTACCAAATTTTACCTAAAATCCATCTTCCCCACAAATCCTACAACCATCTTTTCCTTTGTATGGTGAGACATCCTACTCTTTCCCTGGTTCCCAGTCTGTTTGGTTGCAAGGAGACAGTGAATCTGAATTTGTTTGTTTGTCCCTGGTGGTTTAGGATGATTGGCCATAGTTCTTGCTCACATCTTTGGAGTTTGAGTACAATGGAATCTACTGAAGCACTGGGAATAACTGGCACAACCTAGCTTATTTTGAAAACTTTTATGTATTTATTTAAAGTAATCTCTACACCCAACGTGGGGCTCGAACTCATGACCCCGAGATCGAGTTGCATGCCCTTCTGACTGACCGAGCCAGCCAGGTGCCCTAACCTAGTTTATTAGAAAACAAACAAACAAAAAACCTGCTTAATTCACTTACTTTGAAACTTCTTGAATATTTACAAATACAGTATAACAGACTGTATTGCAGACCTGATGCCTCATCACCCAAATACTTACTGTATTTCCTACAAAGACATTCTCCTACATAACCACAGTACAGTCACCAAAACCAAGACATTAATATTGATGAACTACTGGGGCCCCCTAGTGGCTCAGTCGTTGGAGTATCTGACTTCAACTGAAGTCATGATCTCAAGGTTTGTGAGCTCGAGCCCCTCATAGAGCTTGCTGCTATGAGCACAGTCTACTTTGGATCTTCTTTTCCCCTCTCTCTTTGCCCCTATCCCGATCTCTCAAAAATAAACACATTTATATTAAAAGAAAAAAAAAGAAAGAAAAAAGAAAAGGATCCCGTTTAGAATCATTGTTGCCTTACTCATATTTCTTTAGTTGTCTTCATTCTGGAACATTTCCTCAGTATTTCCTGGATTTTCAAGACCATAACACTATTAAAGACCTTAACACTATTTCAAGAACTTGATAGCTAGTTATTTTGTAGAAGTTCCTCAGTGCAGATTTATCTCATGTTTTCTCATGATTGGATTCAGATTAAGTGTCTCTGGCAGGATTATCGCAGAAATGATGCCATGGTCTTCACATTGTACCTCCCAGATTGTGCACAATTTCTGTTGGTCTCACTACGAGGTGTTCACTTTGATTGCTTGCTTAAGGTGGTGTCTGCCAAGCTACTTCACTCTACAATGACTCTTTTTCTTTTTGTTATTAATAAGGACTTTGTGGGGAGATACTTTGAAAGTATAAAAGTGTTATTCCTCCTCAAGCTTTTTGGTTTATTCATTCATTTATTCCTGTCAATATGGACTCATGATTTCCATTCAGTGGTGTTATAAATCTACTACTGTCATTATTTTGAGGTTCAAATCATCCCTAATTTGGCCAGTGAGAGGCCTGTAAGCTCCTTTGTTTTTCAACACATCCCATGTTTCTCTGAGCACTTCTTTACTCCTCGGCCCGAAAGATGATGGGCTCATCTTGTACATTCCCTGATCCAGTCTTGGAATCAGCCATTTCTGCAAGGAGCCTTGGGTCTTTTAATGGTGCTTAGAAGCCGAGATCTGAACTTTAAGTTTTCTGATCGCTGTTGTGAGGTCTTTGCTCCCAAGCACTTTCATGGGCATTGCTAGGAAATAAGTACTATAGACAGATGCATTTATACCAATACATATTTCTGTGTCTATATGTATTAGAAACAATGAATTTACACTGATAACCTCCAATTCTAACCCAAGATCACAAGATTTATTTTGCTCCTGTATTTCTTACTTCTTCCTTTGATAGTGAAAAACTTGGTTCCCACTGTTCACATTTGAATAATTTCCTTGTATTAACCAGTTTATCATTGTGGCCACTGACTTGTCTAAGCAAACACCAACATGTGTAAGGACTCTGCTGTGATTATCAAAGACCTAAAATAATGCCAATGGTGGCTAAAGCCGTGAGAATGAGCATGGTGCTGTATGAAGGTAGAGAGGTGGGCAAGGCCAGATCCCAATGGAGATTGTCTTGGTGGAGTGCTGCATGAGACAACAGAGCATAGGGCCAAGGAATGCAGAATTCGGTAGTGATCAGTTAGGGGAGGGGAAAGTGGAAATCAGGAGTCAGGTCACAGGAAGGAAACTTCTGATTTCAGGATGGCAAAGTAAAAATACTTCTGCCCCCACTTTCCTTTTAAAAATCATCTCAAAATAAGAGGAAAACAAGGAAAAAACACCATCTTTGATTAACCAAAATCTCAAACCACAATTTATGAGGACTAAATGGACATGGAAGAATATTCAACTACTTAGAAAAGAGTTGGAAGATAAATTCCTCTAAGGTGCACACCAATGTCCCTAGAGAAGGCTGAAAAGCCTCAGAAATTAAGAGCCTCCAGGTAACCATAGAAGGGTAGAGTGAAAGTCTGTATGTGGTGCAGTTAGAATCTAGCTCCATAAATCCACCCCAGGAAGGCAACTATCTCTCCCTGATGAGAGATAGGTGTTTTCTTGGGAAAAAAAAGAGGAGGGGACAACGGAGGGAACAAGAGAGGATTCAGAATCCAGGACATCAACTACAAGGGGGAAGTTATGGTACTGACAAAGCAACCTATGTTTATTGTCCCCTTTGCCTGAGCTCCAGAAATCCTGCAGCCAGGCTTTCAGTCCCCTTTTTCCCAACTTGCCCTCCCCATCCAAGGCCCAGGAGTTTGGAAGGTTATTTTTGTGAGAATCGAACATCCCAGAAAAGTATCCATGAAATCTCTGATGGATCCCCAACAAAAATAGGTGGCCATTTCCTCCATATAACAAACTGATAATTTTTTATTATTATTTTTAAGTTTATTTAGATAGAGAGAGAGAGAGAACCGGGGAAGGGGGGAGAGGCCCCAAGAGGGGGAAGGACAGAGGCTCCTGAAGCAGGCTTGGTGCTTACAGCAGAGATACCGACATGGGGCTTGAACTCTCGAACTGTGAGATCATGACCTGAGCCAAAGTCAGATGCTTAACCTACTGAGCCACCCAGGTGCATCAAAGCTCACTGATAATTAAGCCCACCTCTGTAGACAAAAATTACCAACTTTTTAAATGTTTCATTTTAAATATAAATGCACAGCCAGGGATCAGATATTTGCCAAAATTTCTCCAAAAGAAAAGAGCAAAGCAGAGTAAACTGAGTACACTTGAAAGACATCAAGTGTATAGAAAACGTTAAAGAAACTAAAGTATCCCCAGGATAACACGAAACAGTAACAGAATGCTATAGGAAAGAATATTTTTTAAAAAGTGTTCTTAGAAATTAAACATGGATAGTGAAAACAAATTCAGTAGAGGGTTGGAGGATAAAGTCAGAGAAATCCCCTACAAGAATTAACTAAACCAGATCCTGAACCCATTTAGTGTTGTCATGACAGTGGGCTTAAAGGTCTGGGAAGTAAAAAGCTTTCTAGTTAGTAACATTTCAGACAATTTCCCAGCACAGACTTTAAAATAGCCTCGTGAAGGAGGAAGTTAGGAAGGTGAAAGTAAATTTAAACTTTCAAGTCTTTTGAGGCAAAGATAAGAAAATGTTATTAAAGGATTTATCATATGATGAATGATGCAGTCTGAAATTGTCTTTTCTTATTACCAAACTACTGGGACTTAGTTTGGTGTCATGTTGGAATGGACTGAATTTTCTGACACTATGGGTATATGTTAATGGCATTGCCTTTACAGAGCAAAATTTCCTTGAAATATTTCCTTTACCTTGGCCTATGCGACAAATCTCAAGTTTTTGCTGTTAACAGTATATAAGGCAAAAGGAACATAGATTGCTCAGTTTACTAAATGGCTCGTTTTTGTGGTTCAAAATCTCCTGTAAGATCGTAGGTCAGGTTTTTGAAAGCTAGGTCACAACTGTAACTAAGTAGTTTTTTTATAGCAACATTTTTTGAAGACATTAAACTTTTTATGTTCAAGTTGTGATTTTTAAAAATATCAACTAAGCTTTGTGTCATCAAAATCATGTCACTGCACAGGATATAACATGAACATATCACACAGTGACTAAAAAGAAAGTAGAGCCCTTTATAGGGAAGACAGGAATTTCGTGGGGAGGAAAAATAGAAAAAAATACTTGCCAATGTACACATTATCCTGGCATTGACAATTTTGTAGAATGTTTCCAGGGCAGAAGATAGGTACTAATTAGTAATTACTAAGATTACTAACAACACTCCACCCCCAAACTACTTCATTATTACATACATCAAACCTGTCTACATACTTAACAGTGTGTTCTGGTCAGTTGATACAGCCTAAAAGAAAAGGCTAGTCTGTTGAAAAGATTTCAGATAGGGGGTGCCTTGGTGGCTTAGTCAGTTAAATGTCCAACTTCAGCTCAGGTCATGATCTCAGTTTGTGAATTCAAGCCCCACATCAGGCTTGATGCTGTCAGTGCAGACAGAGCCTGCTTCAGATCCTGTCTCCCTCCCTTTCTGCCCCTCTTCCATGCCCTCTCTCAAAGATAAACAATACTTAAAAATACTTTGAATTTATTGTATTACTATAACCAAATTATGATACATGGATGCTCTGCCCTGAAAAAATTAAACTGGCATTTTTTTTCATAATTTTTTTCAATGGAGTACAAAACTCAAAACCCAACATAAAAATGTTCAAGATAGGCAAATCCAGAGACAGAAAGATTAATGGTTGTCTAGGGCTAGAGTGGCTGAGGTAACTGGGTTGGATAATGCCCCCCTAATTCATGTCCACTTGGAAATTCAGAATGTGACCTTATCTGGAAACAGGGTCTTGACAGATGTCATTAGTTAAGATCATACTAGATTGGGGGAGGGCAGGCTAAATGCAATGACTGCTGTCCTTATAACATCAGCAGAGACACACAGGAAAGGACATGTGAAGACAGAGGCAGTGTTTTAGTGATGGAATTTCAAGTCAATGAATGGCAAGGATTTCCAGCAACCAACAGAAGCTAGGGGAGAGGTGTGGGCACTTTCTGCCTCAGAACCTTTACCCAGAAGGAGGCAACTCTGTCAACACCCTGGTTTAGGACTTTTGGCTTCCCAAACTGAGAAAGAATAAGTTTCTGTTGTTTTAAGTCACCAAGTTTGTGGTAATTCATTATGGGAGCCATAGGGAACTAATACAGGGGACAATGGAGAGTGAATGCTAATGAGTATGGGGTTTCTTTTCTGTGGTGATGAAAATGTTCCAAAATTGTGATACTGATTGCACAAGTCTGAGTATATTAAAGACCACTGAATGGTACACTTTAAATGGGTGAATTGTAGGATAGGTAAATTATATTCTGAGAAGTGTTATGTGCATTAAAAACCCTACATAAATAAAAATATATCATTATGCTTTTTATAATTTCTTTTTCACTTAAAAATTTTTAGGATTTAAGATTATAAACCCCATATAAATAAAACAATGATAATAAAAACAGAAACTCTGGTTCACAAATTTTAAAAATAACCATTGCCTAACACATTTAAAATGAAAGATGAATAAAACTTAGTCTATTTTAAGTTAAAAAATATTTAATATAATTGGATAAAAACACTGATGGTGACAGCTTTACATGGCTCATTCCATACATTCCATAATGTAAAAGGGCAAAACATTACTAGGAAAGAAATGAGTAGTTGGGTTTGTAAAAGATTTATTGACCACATAAAAGCAATTAATACGAGATGACAAACATCTAACTCAAATTACTACAAAATTTTTATGAGATACTTGGGTATCTCTCTGAAAAGAAATCATGTATGTTTTTAAATCCATAAGAAGTTCAAAGTCAACAATGATATTGTATAGCTATCAGTGCTATTCTAGTAACCTAGAAATTTGCTATAAATAGCTTTATCTTCTGCTAATCATTCTTACTATGATTTTATTTTATATAACAGTGAGGAGTGAAGAGGCATAATCATTTTTTTTATCCACGGGGTAAAACAGTACTATAAATTAACCAGTGTGCTAAGCTTTGCATTTTGTGTTTAAAAGATGGAATATATTTCATTGGATTGAATATATTTCATGAGGACTTGGGTATGTTTTTAAGCCCAAAATGTGTTTATGAAGTTTCGTGAGAGAATATATGTATGCCTTGACTCACTCTGGCTTGCTTTTAAAATGGAATAAATTTGGCACTAAGTGGAACAAATGAAGACAAGCAAAACTAGGTAAGACTAAACTGCTTCACTGGAGTTGCCGTCTTGACTTACAATTCACACTATTTCTTCATTCTTGACTGAACAGAAACAAGTAGACCTAACTACATAGCACTTCTATGATGTATGAAAATAGAATCTAGAGCTAAGATGAGACTGCTTCACAGATGAGTCAATCCCCCACTCTGCCATAATCAGTTACACATGTAAAATTCATTCAAGAATTCGTATTTTCACCAAATGCTTATGATTTTTCAAGTTTCTCACTAGGTATGTCTTGGTTAAGTGGCCAGCTAAAATATGGTCTTTGATTAAGTAAGGAAATTCGTATAAAAGAAACATCTATTTTATAGTGATCTTACTTTCCTTGAAATTTCCTTTAAAAAAAAAAGACAACAAAACACCAAACTAAAACTTTGTAACCAAACTCTTGGAACAAAGCACTGGTGCCCGTATTTTTGAGTCTCCAATAAATCTTGAAGTCCATTCACTTTTCATGTTTCAAGTGTTTCTTCATTTGCTCCACAAGTATCAACAACACAAATTAAACAACTTGTTACTGGAAAAGCTCGGACTTTGGAGTTGGCGATCCACTTGTCTGTCTCAGTATTGTATTCAAGGATGTGTCCTAATCGACCCACTCCTTGAAAACCTGCCAAGACATAAACTATAGAGCCAACTGCTGCACACTTTACTGTCACACCCTTCCATGGCATCGGTGAGACCATCTTCCATTCGTTTAATTTAATATCATAATATTCCACGTTGTCCAGGCCACCTTCAAAAGAATAATATGAACTATATGAACAGTTCTCAAATCTCTTAAAGAATTAATTTTTTACATTTTCCCAACATTTTATTACAAACATTTTCAGACATGCAGAACAGTTAAGAATCTTACAATGAATGCCCAGGTTATCTACCATCTATTCTTATTTTTATTTATTTATTTATTTTTTTAGCGTTCTTATTTTATTTTTGAGAGACATAGAGACAGGGAGTGAGCAAGGGAAGGGCAGAGAGAGAGGGAGATACAGAATCTGAAGCAGACTCCAGGCTCTGAGCCATCAGCACAGAGCCCGACACGGGGCTCGAACTCAGACCGTGAGATCATGACCTGAGCTGAAGTTGGCCACTTAACCGACTGAGCCACCCAGGCGCCCCTCTTATTTTTATTTTAACATAATACAAATTTAACTTAATTTTTACATGTTGGTTTAGAATACTAAATATTTATATTTATTTTGCAAAATTAAAAATGTTCTATCTGTTTTGTAAAAGTAAATCAGTGGATTCTCCTTCTGATTAACTTTGATTATAATTATTCAAATGTCTTTTATCCTTCTGCCATTTATCAACTTATCAATGGTGTGAGACAGGAGAAGGGAAAGAAGGTATTTGTTATATACTTAACTAATGCTAAAAGGCACTGGCTAAAATGAGGTTTCTGGACCATAGATTCAGTCCAGATTTCCATTATTTAAACAAACTATTTAAAATCTTTTACTATGATTTAAGAAAATAAAAAGCCTAATTTACTTATTTAAAAAATAGTAATATTGATATTTTCATGTAATGTTTAAAAATGTTTAGGAAACTATGCCATTCGGGGCCTGTATACAAATCTTAAAAGTTGTATTTAAAGTTTTTTTAAAAATTCAAATGTTTCTGTTACTCAACAAGTTCTTTCGTTATTATGATACTACTACCCAGGGGGTGTTTGGAAATGTGTGAGGTGGCCATTACCTATACTTCATAGACAGCAATGTTAAACGTACTGCAATGTCTCATAAAATACATTAGTTCCCAGAAACTATAAAAATAAGTATAATAATATATGTGATAAATGCCTGTATTTACATTTTAAGAAATGTTTAAAAAATTTAAGAGAAGGAGGTCTCAGCAAACTCATTGGGAAAGTTAAATGGTGAATTAATATCACATACCCAAGCCATTCTGACCACCTACAGCAAATATCTTGTCTTTTACAAATACCAGTCCATGATTCTTCCTGGCCTCAATCATTGGACACAGCTCAGTCCATCTGAAAATAAAAGAAAGTTTTTGGTTTTTTAAAAAATTTTTTTGTAATGTTTATGAATTTTCGACAAAGAAAGGAACAGAGTGTAAGCATGGGAGGGGCACAGAGAGAGAGGGAGACACAGAATCTGAAGCAGGCTTCAGGCTCCAAGCTGTCAGCACAGAGCCCAACACGGGGCTCGAACTCAGGAACCACGTGATCATGACCTGAGCTGAAGTCAGACGCTCAATCGTCTGAGCCACCTAGGGGCCCCAAAAGGAAGTTTTTAGAGTACCTGTTCACAAGAAGTAAAGTACTCATACTAATTTATAAGAAAGGTTTGTTGGGGCGCCTGGGTGGCTCAGTCGGTTGAGCGTCCGACTTCGGCTCAGGTCATGATCTCACCGTTGTGGGTTCGAGCCCCGCATTGGGCTCTGTGCTGGCGGCTTGGTGCCTGGAGCCTGCTTCGGATTCTGTGTCTCCCTCTCTCTCTGCTCCTCCCCTGCTCATTCTCTCTCTCTCTCTCAAAAATAAATAAACATAAAAAAATTAAAAAAAAAAAAGGTTTGTTATCTCAATTAAAGCGATCATTTTACCACTCACATATGTGTTCACACAAACACACACACCTGAAAGGCTAGAAAACAAAAGTCTAACATGATTTTGAGTAATTTATTTAAAAGTCGGGTAAATGGGGATTTTATTCCTTTCTACTTCAAGAGAATATGAGAGAGAGAGAATATCTGGAGACTGCTAATACGTCTTTGGAGGAAATCCAATCCCTGTAGTTCACAACAACTTGTTAAAATGGTAACAACAAAAAAAAAGGGGAAGGTACTTAAGTATAAAATACTCATATTGTCACATATGGTTTTAATTAATATTTATGTATCAGTAAAACACAAATTTAACATTGGGCTCTAGCAATCAGCAAGTGAGTAGTATCTGTTACTATTCACATGTCCACCTTCAAAAGTACTTTAGGCAGCCCTAGTAACAAACGTACTGTCATTCTGTCCAATTTAATACCTTATTAGCATGTTATTTTGTTCACGGCCACTACTGTAAGTAATGAGACTGAGAATATAGATGTGGACACAAGTGTTGAAGAATACTAATTCAGAGCTAACAGCCTCATATACACAGACAACAGTCTTTTTTTCTAGGAGACTCAATCCCTTCTTTTGCATACAATACCATACACCCAACTGACATTTGTGATTGTGAATGGAGTATTGGCACACAAGCTGGGGTCTCAATAGCTAACGTAAACCAAAAGTCTCCAAGCAAAAACAAACAGGAAATTGAACATAAGTGTAACTCTTTAATATGATTTTTTATATCTCTTCCTTTAAAAGTTAAACTTATAACTTTTCAAAATAATTAGGGCATAATGATTAACTCTGAAACATTAGTAACTGTTTTCTTGCCTTATAATTTTTTCGTTTGTTTTAAAAGATATTTGACAGTCACCACTCTCATTTTCAGAGCACTCTGTAAGGTAAGGTGGGCAACACTGCTCCTTTTTTTTCAGGGTAAACGCACATGCTCGCTCAAGGGAAAAGACCAGCAAACAGCTCAGACGAGGGAGCCATGCTGGACCTCCACTACCTCTCGATGCAGTGAGCTTCGGACAGTAAGCTGTCAAAGTGCAATAAACATAGTATTTGACTTGGAAAAATTCAAAATATATACCCTTTCTTCTCCAAATATGTCCATGATATAAAGTAAGAGCGTAGTTTGATGTATAGTGACACTTATGATGGTTTGACTTATGATTTTTTGACTTTATGATAATGCAAAAGTGAAACACATATAGTAGAAACTGTACGTCACATTTTGAATTCTGATCTTTTCCTGGGCTAGCTGTATGATGCTCTCCCAGGATGCTGGCCAGCAGCAGTGAGCCACAGCTCCCAGTCAGCCAGTTGATCACGAGGGTGAACAAACGATACACTTAGGACCATCCTGTACGTGTACAGCCGTTCTGCTTTTCACTTCCAGCTTTCAATATATCACATGAGATAGCCAACATGTTATTATAAAATAGTTTTTGTGTTAAATGATTTTGCCCAACTGTAGGCTACTCTAAGTGTTCTGAGCACGTTTAAGGTAGGCTAGGCTAAGCTACTATGTCCAGCAGGTTAGTTGTAGTAAATGCATTTTCAAGGTAACAATATTTTCAACTTACAATGGGTTTATCAGGATATAACCCCACTGAGGAAGATCTCTGTAGCTAAGTATCCTGAAAGTTTACAGTAGGAAGTTTCCCAAAATACATTTTTCTTCTTCCTGTAATTTCACGTGTGGAGTATGTACTAGGTCCATGCTCTCCCCAACCTGAATTTAGTGTTTAGAAATTTTTCTTAAAGTTCTGACTGCCTAAACTGTGTCATGTTGTTTTCACAGGCTTCATAGGTTCCAATTAAACCATTCTAGTTACAAAACACTTAAAAAATGAAATCATTGTAGCATATAACTTTTCATTTTGGGATGTGAATCATTATAGTCACACTAGCTTTTCACTTAGGAAAAGTTAAAGGCATTGAAGACAATATAGAGAATTCAAGTCATACATAAGCTCAATATATACAAAAGAAATGCTAACTTGTGTAAGTTTTATTAAAGTATTCCCCAAAATTGAATATATTGACCCAGTTTTAAAAAAATATTGAGGTTGCAGGGGTACCTGGGTGGCTCAGTCAGTTAAGCATCTGACTCTTGATTTCAGCTCAGGTAATGATCTCGTGGTTCGTGAGACTGAGCCCCACGTAGGGTTCTGCACTGGCCTGCTTGGGATTCTCTCTGCCCCTCCCCAGCTAGTACTCTTGCTCTCTCTCTCTCTCAAAAATAAATAAACATTTAAAAAATATATATTGAGGTTGCAGAATTCCTTTATACTTTTTCTATGGCTGCTATGAATAAGAATATACTAATTTACACTGTTAGTGCCTGAATAAAGATCTCAAAATTTAGAATCCTGGTGTTTATCTGGTATGGGTTCTATCTTAAGAGATTTTTTAGAAATGAAAAAATAATTAGGCAACAGGATGAATGAGACTACAGTTCTCCAAGTAATATGCAGTACTAGTTTTTGAACACAATATTTCTCAGAGGTAAAGCAGAGACTGACACAGGAGGGAAGAGAGTTGGCACCCACCCGCCGCCACCACCTTCCTGTAGCTTGGGACAAGATGGGGTCGAACTGACGGATGACAGGATGAGATAAGGGGTATCCCAGTGTGCTCTGGCAAGTACAAAGGTATATTCTGAAAACACTGAGAAATAGTAAATTTGAGATTTTCTAGTCTCAACACTTTAGCAAGAGATAAGTTTCAAGATAAGTTGCTTTCAATTCTATTCCTAACGCTGGTAACCAGTTGAGCAAAAAAAAAAAATGAGAAAAGAACAATTGTAATTGCAGCTTTGTTTGGGGAAGGAATTACTGATTTTAAATCCTTTAAAAATAGGTGGGAAGTATTAAGTAAATAATTGTACATGGTTGGGGCGCCTGGGTGGCTCAGTCGGTTGAGCGTCCGACTTCAGCTCAGGTCATGATCTCGCTCATGGGTTCGGGCCCCACGTCGGGCTCTGTGCTGACGGCTCAGGGCCTGGAGCCTGCTTCGGATTCTGTATCTCCCTCTTTCTCCCTCTGCCCTTTCCCCGCTCATGCTCTGTCTCTCTCTCTCTCTCTCTCAAAATAAATAAATGCCCCCCCCAAAAAAATAATTGTACATGGCTAAACATATTTTATAATTAAATTCTTACTTCTCATTAAAAAAAAAAGCAATAGCTGGAGTGGAAGACCACTATGTTTTGTAATCTGGCAATATTTCCGAAATGTAAAACTTGAGCATAAGACTTTCGGTGCAGTTCTTTGGCATAATGTTTAAGTTGAACATATCTACCTAATAACTTGGTCTGGTAAAGGAAGAACAACCCTTTCGAATCAGTAAGTAACTTTTCTGATTAAATCTCTTTGGATGTTTCTGAGTATCAAAAAAAGGTCTGACTCGGATATTACCCGGGTTCATTTCCTTAATAGTTTAGTGGCACTTTACTTACCTACCCCCTCCTGTTCAGTAATTGGCACATTATCTTTGTCTTTGTCTGAACAGGTTCCATCATTAATTACGAGGTCAGAAGAACTGCCTGACCATTTATTTCTTTAGCATTTTGTCTTTTAAAAAGAAGTTATTTACTTCCCAGATTTAAGAATACTCTTTCCAAAAAAATATGTATTCAAACATACTTTCGTAAGCACAAACTCAGAATTAAGACATTATACCTAGTGGTATGATTTATTAATGGCACAAACCAATATATACTATTTCTGATTAAAGGCAAATTTATTATTGATCATAAATTTCTCCCTCTCCTCCTCTACATTTCCTGACCTCAAGCAAAAATATTTTATGAATTTGATGAATGAAATCATACTTGTCTCATTCACAGTATTTAGTGCAGAAACAAGAACAGAAAGAGAGCGGCCCCCACAGGGTATACAAAGGTATACAAGGTCTTAACGCACAGAGGAAGGGTCCAGGCCATAAACGTCCCAAATAGCACATTCTGAAGTGTATGCACATTCTTGACACAAGAACTAAATTCTGTCGGGCTCCTTTGCCTTTTGCCATCTTCTTCTTATGGGCTTACAGATGACAATTAACTGAAAGAAGACTTTTTGTTTGTTTGTTTATACGAGTGATATTACTTGAAAGACAAATTATACCCAGTGTAATTTCACTGATTTAAGAACAGGTCTATTCTTGCATGATTTTAAAACTGATACATACGTTTCTGTGGCAGGATCGTAAACCTCACAGGAATTCAGCACGCGCCCAGAAACATTGTTCCCTAAACTCCCACCGCAAACATAGATCAGGCCATTGGCTTCCACCATCCCGTGGCTGCAGCGCTGAGTCAACATGCTGGGCTTTGTGTGCCAGCTTTCGGTTCTTGTATCATAGCACTCAAATAAATACAGAGCTGAGTTTCCTGTAAGAGAAAAAGGCCCCATCATTCTTAGTGTGTGTGTGGGCTTGGAGTGAGCTGATTCTAGAGGTGAGTCACTAGTTACTGGAGTGGAGAATTTACAATTGTAGAGTCTTTCCTAAACTTAATTAACACTAACAGCAAAACGTAGGAATAAGAAAAAGCTAGCCCTGTTTGTATAGACCTTAGAAAATATTAAAAAAAAAAAAGATCTGCTGAAGATACTTATTGGTAATTAATTTTAGGAAAAGAAGTTGGTTTGAATTCAAAAGAAAAATTAAATAAATAACATTAGGTATGTCTTCAAGCCCAGTTATGCATGATGGGAATTATCCAAACTTCAAATGTTTATAGGGGAGAAAACCATAGCTATTTATAGATGATAAATCCATACCTTAAACTCTGAAAACTACGACCTGATAATATTCTAAGGATTATCATTTAACATTCCATAATAGTCACTGCACCGTTAACAAAACTATTCTTCCTGACTGCTCTCAGTGGTTGTGTGAGTAAGCCCTGAAGTCACGCTCGGCCAATTCTGGAGTATATTCTCAAGGTATCATTGCATGATTCTGGTGTACTTTGATTATACGTTTTAATAGCAAAACATATATGCATCCTGTTTTGCAATTTCTGCAGGTTATAGAGGCTCAACAGAGATTTAAAAAATGATACAAAGAAACAAGTGCGTTTTTCCTTCCCAAGAAAAAAGAAGTTAAAATTTAACCAAATGATTTCTCATCTCCCACTCTTCTGGACTTTGCTAATGCTTAAAAACAACAACACCCTTATAATTCTCAATCACAAACAAGGTCTACAGGAGACAAAATTCAGCAAATAACTAATGGAAGAAGCGACTGTTCTGATTAACAGTAACTTCTTTTTGACTTTTAGAACATTTTCAATGTGGTAGATTCAGTTGGCTGATACTAGGGGAAAATAAAAAGCATATGGCAGATATAAGAAATTAACTACTATTTAAGTAAAAAACTGACTTAGTAATTGCTGAAGAAGTAAAGTTACATACTATCCTTTCTACAAAAGTGTATCTATTGAACAGTTACTTTCCACTATCTTTAGTATTTGTTGTATTTGAAATATACTGTGTTAAACATTCTATGAAGAATGCTTTTAAAGGGGGGGAAGGTCACTTCTTAAGTCACATTTTAAAAATCTCTATTTTTTCTGGGGCACCTGGGTGTCACTCAGATAAAGGTCCAACTCTTGATTTCGGCTCAGGTCATTACCGAACCCTGTGTGGGGCCCCACACAGACAGCACGGAGCCTGCTTGGGAGTCTTTCTCTCCCTTTCTCAGACCCTCCCTAGTGCTTGCTCACACTCCTTTTCTCTCAAAATAAATAAACTTAAAAAAATTAAAAAATCTTTAATTTTTCTAATACTCATTCATCTGTTTTATACAGATAAAAATGCTGACCAAAAGTAAAACATTCCCTGCCTAATATAAAAATTATCAAAGAAAATAAAGACTTAATTAACATTTAAATTCTGTACCTTAGGTTTAGTTGTCTTCCTAGTTTTCTTTATAAACCCATTATTTAGCTAAAGGTATTATTTGAAAAAGTGAAAGCATATAAAAACTATTACATATCTAGTCTGCACCTAGAACATTCATTCAGAAAAAGACCACTCCTGGATGCTAACAAATTATCTATTAATTTGTTACACCTAAGCCTATACCCTATTCTGTAAAGGTAATAATAGATTTTAAAAGCAAGAATGCAGTAAAAAGATATTAAAGAGTCTATGAGTGATCGCTTCTCGGCCTTTTGGCTAAGATCAAGTGAAGAGTCTATGAGTGAGCCAAACTCTGAAATCATTAAAGCAAATATTATGTATCTAAAACTAATCTACAAAGAACTAAAATCTAGATGGTGTGAGAAAAAAAATGGGACAATTAACATTGTTCTTGTAAAATTAATGATTTATAAAATAAGGTAAACCTTCAGGGAAGTGGGCTCTACAGTGTGATAAATGTGTATTTAAATTATGTTAAAAAGACAACACCAATTGTTTATATAAATATGCAAAGTCAAGAAAGGTATTTGGTAGAGCACTTTCCCCCCAAAAAATACCGAGTAAGTCCTTACCGACTTCGGAACCTCCAGATGTGTAAATTTTGCCTTCTGCAGCACAGGCAGCAAGGCTGTCTCGAGGGGTCGGAGGGCCCAGTTTGGAATACCAGCTATCCTTCACGACATTGTAGCAATCCATTCGCTTTATGGGGAAAAGCTGAGAGCCCCCCAAAATGTATACCACGTTGTCCCAAAACACACATGCTGCATCTCTTCGTTTTTCAAAGGGGCAGCGGATGTCTGTCCAGCTATAATCCTGTAACAGGAAAGAAAATGATCAGTAATGCAAAACTTATCATTATGAGACAAAGAGATAGTTAAGAAAATACAAAATATAAGAGTATGTTAATTTACTAGAGTACATGTAACAATGTTTGGCTTGAGACGTTATCTAACTTAATCTTGTGTGATTTCCTCAGAATGTTGGTTAGTGGCGGGCAGAGGGCAAGAGGAAGACAGTGGGTGTTTTCTGGTTCCAGATTAAACTGTCACATATTTGGATGCATCACAACCACCAGTCTCCTATTCCTTCTGTTATTAACGATAATAATACAAGAAAATTCTACAGTAAGTTTTGTTATTTAGAAAAACACTTATTTCAAACGTAACTGTAGCCATCTCTTCCCTGCCAGATACACAGAGTGATATAAACAATCACTGGCTAACATGAAGCTTAAAGTGCTGTGATCTTCCTGACATCTAAGGTATTTTGTGGACTTCTGTGATGTTATTTTTTTAAAAATATTCAGTTGAGCCAGTTTATTTAGCCGAACTCCTAAAGCTGTGATATTTACTATGAAATACTTGAGTAATCTGTTTCGACTAGTCTGGAAACTCACTTTTTTCTTCCCAAAGATTAGAAATGAGCATGTAAATCAGTACTTCACAATAAGGGCGGTTCACAGCACCATTTAGTTTCCTCACTATGTCTGATACACCCAAGGATACCTTTTCTATGTTAATGTATGAGGGAATTCTCCCAGGCTACAGAATCTTGGGTTCTCCATTTTTTTTTTTTTTTTGAACAAGGAAGCTATAGTGTTTCTGCAAATGTCTGAAAATAATTCAGGTCGGCAGAAATCCAAACAATTCCTGATCTCACTGAGCAAAGCAGCATGTGTGTGATTATTAATGCTCAGTTACCTTTGGTTAAATCTGATGGATATCTGCCCCACTAGTGTCCAGTGTTTCAGGGATTCATCAGATTAGATTAAAGCATCATACAACACTGGGAAGATCTCAGGAAAAGGAGCCTCTCATGCAGAGCACCTTGACTCTTAGTGATGATGAGCATTCTGCTTTTTAGGTGATCAGGAAAACAAGAGGCTTTTTTTTTTCTTAAATACAAGTCCATTTTTTTAAAAATATAATTTATTGTCAAATTGGCTTCGATACTATACCCAGTGCTCTTTTTTAATGTTTATTTTTATTTTTATTTTTGAGAGAGAGAAAGAGAGAGAGAGGTAAAGGGAGACAGAGGCTCTGAAGCAGGCTCCAAACTCTGAGTGCAGAGCCCAACAGGGCCCAAATTCAAAAACCATGAGATCATGACCTGAGCTGAAGGTAGATGCTTAACTGACTGAGCCACCCAGGTGCCCCTAGAAATACAAGAGTCTTAATCCTTGCTTTATTCTCAAATTGGGATCTATATATCCCCCTGGTTTACTCAGTGGTATACCTAATGGCAGGCACACAAAATTATAGGATAAATGTAAGTTTCCCAAAGTCTGTTTTACTCAATGAACACTGAAAATGGGAAAGTTATTTTAAAAATTTGTTTTCTTAGAGTTGCAAACCACAGAAAGAAATAAGAGAGAAAGTAATGACCATACTCTACATGAAACAATCTCTCAAAATTAAACTAATGATTCTCTTACATATTCTGCAAATCTACTAATTTCTACCTGACCAAGTTCATTAGAGAATTTCAATTTCATTAATAAGCTACATGGTTAACTAAGTGAATCTCAAGTCTTGCCACTTTTACTCCCAATTTATTTGATATTATTAGAAAACAATATGTGAACTTTTCCATATTTTCTAAAGATATTCTCAAGAACATTATCTTTTCCTGCTCTTCCTTTATTTCAGGATAAGAAAGTGGGTGATATATTCTTTTAAATGATCTCTAAGACCCGCTACTCTTCAAATTAAAAATAACTGCCCATGTATGAGCTGGGATTAAACACACAAACGAAATACCATTTCTTTTAGCTAAATGAGCTTGAACATTTAGATGCAGGATATGAAGTTCTAAAATAAAAATTAAAAAAAAGGAAAGAAAAAGAAATAATTCCCAAAAGTTTGATAGTACTTTCTGATACTACCCAAGGTTTTGAGTAAGGAATAAATGAGTTTTCATATGTACCTGTCACATAGGGCTTAGGCTTCAGATTTAAGAATTAAAATAAATTGCTCTCTTGGAACTATAAGCTCAAAGGAACAATGATTCCACATGTGAGACAGGAATAGATAGGCACGTGCACATGGTTGTATCTACTTGCAATTTGGGCTCTGATTTCTTTAGAAATCCTCCAATTTTTAAATCTTTTTTAACTCTCCAAATACTCTCATTGGCCAATGTACATGCTAGACACTACATATAATATTCTTACCTAATAGTTCATCTTCACGGCAGATAAATGAAATAGCCTTTGCAAAAATTTTACCTAGAACGTAAATCCGATTTCGTTTCAGCTAAAATTTAATGTTTTATATTTGAGCTCATTAAATATACTTGTTGGGTATACACAGGTATACATCTGTGTTTGAAAATACCTGACTTTGGTTATATGCATGTATGAGGGAAGGGAGCTTTTTTACCTATGTATGCGTATGGTAGATCTCACTGGAAAGTCTAACTCCTCCCATCTACACCTCATCCAAAACAAAATAGTAAGAAGGTGATTTGATGCTTACCCTTTAATAACTTGTTGTACTGCCTAGGAGATAATGTGTGTAGTTGAGGAAGCAAGCAGAGAGGGTAAAACTATAGATTAGGAGTTGGATTTACAGTCTCTGTGGGTAGGAACGCCAGGTCTCATCCTAGCAATAGGACCACTCCCAACCTGGGGCTTGCGGGTAGAGGAAGGGTTGCTAATGCCTCCCTAAGCTCCCAGGCTACAGATCAAGCTAGAGAGACATGCGGCTTTCCTGTAAGTAAGCAGATAGATACACAGCACTAGAGTTACAGTGTATATGTGTGGGCAGGGAATTGGTACTGTAAAAACAATGTAACTCAGTTAAGTTTTATTGAGTATCAATTTCATGCAAGGTTCTGTGCTTAGCTGCTGAGAAGATATGAAAATGGGATAACTGGAAAGCCTGGAAAAGACAGAGGTAGAAGGAAGTTTTGCACATCACCCATTTATGCATCCGCACACATATATACTCATGTATAAAGTCCTGTCTTCCTTTGTCCTTAGCCTTTCTTGTC
Organism: Paguma larvata; assembly: GCA_030068075.1. Taxonomy (NCBI): domain Eukaryota; kingdom Metazoa; phylum Chordata; class Mammalia; order Carnivora; family Viverridae; genus Paguma; species Paguma larvata. The sequence goes on along the minus strand of CM057834.1, from coordinate 51,575,929 downwards.
TCTGCTGTGACACACCACATTCAAGACTTTTTTCAAGCTCAAGGCCTCCTTCCTTTTTGTAGGCTTCCCTGTCTTTTTCTGAATCCCCACCACACCTAGTCTGGGCGTGATGACTGGGCACTGTATTACATCTTATCCCCTATGATTTTCCAGTAGTGCTGTGGGACAACAGGAATGTGAAATGCTTCTTGAGGTGAGGGGCTGTAACAGCCTCTCTAAATCCCTCAAGGCAAAAACATCAACCTACAGTTTTCCTTGAGAGTAAGGACTGATTTTAAATAATCTGCATTCTGAAAACATGTCAATCTTCAAAAAAAAAATAAAGATACCACAGATGTAGATTTTAATAATCAAGACAAGCAAAATCCAAAATAAAAGAAATACTTTTTATTTTTAAGACTCAAGAATTTTATTTTGGATCATTTTGAGAGGAAACCAAGCAAAAATAAGGAAGACAGAGTCTTAGAAAAAAAAAGGAAACAAAATTAACAAAACGGCAAAAAAAAACACACAACCCTTAAGATTTCTTGCAGAAACTTCAAAGAGTGAATCTAATCTGAGTTTATAATGACCAAATTATAAGCACTTTCTGTTAAGCCATTATCTGACTTATTTCAAGCACTTCCCCTTCCAGGAGCTATGCTGAAATATCTTAAAACATTTTATTTAATTTCCTCAATAACCCCATAAGGAATAAGCTTATTTTTATAGGTGATGAAATCTTAGAGTTAAGTACCATGTCAAAGGTCACAGCATTAGAAAGTGGTGAATCTAAGATTTAAGTCCAAATCTGTCAGACTCCAAAACTATGCCCTTAACTCTTACACTGCCCTGCTTCTCTAAAAATCTTCTTATAGGGCCTCCTAGAAAGAACACTGGACTGAGAGTGGGATAATCTGGGTTCCTCTTATTCCTGTTGTATTTCTAGCTAAGTCACTCTGGGCATTTGACGTGACATCAAACGAAATGAACCAGCCTCATCTACAAATCCAGATGTTGGCAAGAGGGCCACTGCACAGCCTCCATATCTTATCACTTAGAAAAATAATACTTGAGTACTAAAACCACAGCTTCTCTGAAAAAACAGCGATTTGCCCTATGTCTTTGCATGGTATTTGGCCCAGGGCTCACCATGCTGAAGGGAATGTTTTTATTGGGAGATAGGCCACATTTGTGGAAATGTCTCATGCAGCTGAACCACCTTCATTTTTGACTTTCTAAAGGTCAAAGACTGTAGACGCTGCAAGGGGCTCCTAGTTTGAACCAGTTCCTCACTGTAGTGCTGTCTTTAAATTACACGGACTCCAGTGTGCATCTTGTTACTCTGGCCCCTGGGCCTTTGGTGGCTGCACTACTGAGTACAGGAAACCTGTGACCCACCAACAAACAGTACCTGATGTTAGGAACCAAGCTTTTATCTACCTTTTTTTGGTGAATTGAAATAGTCTCCATCTTTATCCTCAGCCAGAACAATTCTTCTCCTAGGAGTTTACTCTCCAGAAAAAACTGGGACAGTGTAAAGTTGGCATAGAAAAGATGTTTCACTCCAAGGGCATTTTAACAGGGAAAAATGGGAATTAGGTCAAATGTGCATGAAGAGAAGCATTAAACGAATTATGGTACATCCTTAGCTTTAGATAAATTATGGAATACTCTGCAGCCCTTTGAAAGGATGGTATTTTCACTGACATGAAAATATATTCACAATATAAATGTTCCAAGAGTAAGAATAATTTTTACAAGATAGCATGTACAGTGTGATCTCATATATGTAACAGGAGAGGACTGGAATGATGTTCAGTAACTACTGATGACTGTCTTTTGATACTGGGAGTACTTTGGCTTTCTCCTTTATATCATGCCATGTTTGAGTTTTCTACAATGAGCATGTATTTGTTTAAACAGAAAAAGTAGGGGCAGTCGGTTAAGTGTCTGATTTTGGCTCAGTTCATGGGTTCATGCCCCACGTCGGGCTCTGTGCTGACAGCCTGGAGTCTGCTTCAGAGCCTGTGTCTCCCTCTCTCTCTGCCCTGCCCCTGCTTGCACTGTTTTTCTCTCTCAAAAATAAATATTAAAAAAATTAAAATAAACAGAAAAAGTAAGTACAACAACCAGGCAAATGGTAGCAATAGTACAAGGAAAACAACTTCTCAGAGCAGATGCTTATTATAGTGCTAAATGTTTCAACAAAAAGGTGGAAGTAAAATTAACTTAAGGTTTTAAGAACTGAAACACATAAATAGCTATTGATTATACTATGAGACTGAGTTTCAACTACTGGACAGATCAGAAGCAGTCTTTTTGCCTTTCTTGCAAACAGTACACTTACCAGGGCACTCTGGTTTTCAGAAGTAAACATTCGATCGTGCCAAATCATTTCACAGGCCATATCCATTTTGAAAAACACTCCTTTTCAACAGGGTCACACAAATATTGCTGGGAACATATTAACCTCCCAAACTCCAGAAAGAGATTTAAATAATCATCCATTAGGAGAAAACATTCTTGTAATTTAAGTTCTTCAAGAAATACAGCATTGTAGTTAGGAAAAAAAAGGGCTTCCACAGTGGGGGCTGGGCGGCGGTGGGAGGGGCATGACTGTGCTGTTGTAAACTGTGAGATAAATTAGGAACAACAAGCATATGTGGCCAATTCTCAGCTGTTAATGATTGTTAAAATTAGCAAGGAGCCTGAGGGAAGGCCAGAGACCTGCTTAAAAGGAAATTACCGATTAAGAATAACTGCTGTAAGGTGCCTGGGTGGCTCTGTAGGTTTAAGCATCAGAGTCAATCTCAGCTCAGATATTGATCTTGGGGTCGTGAGTTCAAGCCCCACATTGGGCTCCATGCTGGGTGTGGAGCCTACTTAAAAAACACAAAAAATCTGCTGCTTTATAAAGTCACAAAATGTTCTTCCCTTCAACTCTCAGATGAATACCATACCACCAGAAAACAAAACTCCAAACTGAATTGCTCAGAAATTTAAATATGAAATGAAACTCAACTCAAAACTGGACCGTGAGAAGGACGTTCGGCTCAATGACAAAAATCCATGGAGCAGCAGGGCAGCACCCCTGTGCTAGGGCTCTACCACAGGGCCTTGCGGCTCTGACGTGGGATTGCAAATCTTGGCACAGGAAGGCACACCACCCTTTAAACAACTACCTCAAATCTCAACATGCAGTAACAGACTCATTTAAGAAACTGTTCTCACTAAATGGGACGATGTCGGCTGTCTCAGATGGGCACACAGGAGATACTGCACAAGAGCAAGAGGAAGAGTTAGGGAGGATGAAGAGACAAAGGAGATGAACAAATGCAGACGATAATAAGCCTTTTTACATTTAAATACGGAAAATGAAGAATCCTAAAGATGGCAAGGAGAAGCTGAGTGAATGAAGATCAAAGAAAAGATGGAGTCAAATGAACAGAACTGATACACAAATGCTGAGATTTAATTAAACTTGTTAATAGACCAGAAAGTTAAGTTTAGAAAGACTGATTTGCCTAAGTTCATATACCTAAACTTGAAATACTCTTTATGTGACAACATCCCTCACCACCTTGTAACACAGCCCAGGCACACAGCCCAGGGTCCAATCCACTTGGGATGACTGCTCCCATTTTGGATATTTTGTTCCCATGGGCGCTCCTGATCATTTTAGCAGTGCTCTTCCTTTTACCTCCGTGCACTGCTTCTACAGCACTCTTTTGCCGGTGGCAAGCACTACTGATACACTCTTATACAAGCTTTGTTAATTTTTTATTTAAGTAATTTTTTACTTAAGCCCCATCCAACGTGGGGCTTGAATTCACAACCCTGAGATGAAGAGCCACTCTTCCGACAGGAGAGCCTGCTCTTCCAGGCACTCCATGTGCCTTATTAATTTTTTAATTTGCGGTTTACACGTCTTCATGTACATGTTTTTAAAATAATATGCAATGTATAACTGCCCACGTCCACCTGATCACAGAGTGGGACTGGCTCCTCAGTGAAGGCCTGTTTAAGAGGCACGGTGGCTAGGACGCTGTGAGAAAAAGCACTGTGAAGCACACTGATACCTCTAACAAACAGTATTTCCAACAGAAACATGGTTCTGAGTGGAAGGTAACTTCATTTCTTTTGATTTAGGGCCCACCTATGGTTAAATCCAGTCCTATAAAACCAACTGACAAAACTGCTTGTGAAGTGTTATATAAAGATATACTGGTGTATTCATCCTTTCAAACCTGAGTATCCACATTGGGTCAGACATTGAGCTCAGTGATGAGTCTACTTCAGAGTTCTGAATGAGAAAATGTACTCAGGGGAATCCTTCTGACCCTGATGGTTCCATATGATATGGCACTATATGCTTTTCTGCCTTTGTAATTTACAGGCTCTGACCCTTACCCTATAGGGTCTTAGCCCTTATTTGTTTTTGGCAGGGAATATGCAGAATCCCTTTTTCTCTAGGACATAGTCTCCTATTTCTCTACCATATTCAAGTGGCAAGCCAAGACCTTTACAAAGTTCTAAGCCCTTAGAGCTCATCATTTTACTGATAGAGTTCAAATAAAAACTGGTCAGTTAAGTCAACTTTTATTTAGGAATTAATACCATAAGACATTCCCATCCTACAATTTGTGAATACCAATACTAAAAGAATAGAGCATGGTTACACATAAATAACTTTTTTATTAATCACTAAGCACTTGAAAACTTTAAAAACAGGTATGGGGCGGGAGGAAGGAAGGCTCAAAGGCTTTATAAAAGGATCATAACAAGAATTATATCATTTCAATTTAATACAGCAACCCAAGACTCCTTTTTCTGTCAATCCTCAGGAAAAACACTAAGATTTTCTTTATCACTTTTCGGTCAGCAATTAACATAAATATTTGCCTCCTCTCACTAGTGATATCCAAGAAATATATAATGATAATAATTTATAGGGATACTATCTTAATTCTGGACAATTCAATTAAGTAATACTGCTTAAATTCCCCCCCTTTGAAGGAGATCAATTCAATGAAAACGATAATTTTTGGTGCATATAGTACACATAGAAATGGGTCAAATCTAAATTTCTGAATTCTAACTGATGAAAAGGATAAATTCAATAAAATACAATTCCTGTATAGTACTTATTAAGCAATCTACTTCAATAATGAAACAGTGTTCACTTTGGCAGATTCAAGATAAATAATAATTTATAATGAAATCAGTCTTCCCAATTACTTAAATATTAGAATAAAGACTAATCAACTTATATTAAAATATCATATACAAATAATAGCAAAGGGTGAAAGTTTTTCAAGACAGTTTTATAGCAAAAAAAGGGAGGGCCTAATAATTCTAATAGAAACATTTAATAAGCATTGAAGTGGAACCGTTAGAAGTGGTGTTAATTTCAGGGCATAAAAGACAATTGATGGAATGAGCATAATTTTATTTGTAGCTATTTCCCCAATTATTTGAATTTTTTCCACTGAAAGTCTAAAAATTTGTGCTTGAGTATACAAAAGAGGATTAAGTATGTATGAGGCATTTATAAGAGCAAAGTAAGACAATGAATGAGAATTCTGGAGTTACAGTCTCACTTCCAGGCTTGTGTAGAATATGTGTCTCTTTTCGACTGTCCAATAAAAAAAAAATCAAGGAAAGTGTTAGAACTACACACCAAAAATAAAATGCTAGGAGTCATTCCACGTTTGCTACATTCTACAAACAATGCTCAGCCTCCTAAATGAAATTAAGATCTCCTTGTCCCTCTGTACATCAAAATAGCCACTTATATTAACATAAAATATTTTCTACCAAAATGTAGTTTAATTTCCTTTTAAAAAAACTGAAGTATACTTAACGCACAATGTTACATTAGTTTTAGGTGTACAACATAGTGATTTGATAAGTCTGTATGTTATGCTCTGCTCACCACAAGTATAGCTAGGTTTTTTTTTGCTTTTAACTGTAAAAATCAGTACCATAGTTAGGCTTGGATAACAAAAGGGGATTATTATCAACACTTGAAAGGTGTGGTTCATAGAATTATAAACTCCTATGATTTCAACTTTTGCTTGGAAAAAAAGATCATTATTTGTGAGTTTCTGCTCTTGATTCAAATGGATCCTGAAAAATTAAAAAGCGCTGAAATTAAACAGCCAATGAACTGTCAAGAAGTCTTACCTTTACCCAGTATGAAACAGATGGGCAGGTGTATCGATCACTTAAGCACAACACCATTGTGCTTACTGGATTGTACTGCATAGGCCATAAAGCCTTGTGATCCCTGCCAGACACCAGTCTTCCAGTGAGAAAGGAAGCCAGGTGTCTTTAGTAGAGAAAATCAGCCTATATTCTAGAGATGGAGAAATGGGCCAGAGACAGATGGATGAGCTGAGACCAGATCAATAGGGACAGTCCAAATATGATGGTGTTTAACCAATCTAACCTGATCCTCCCTCCTTGGAGAGGCCTTCTTGCTATCTGGCAATACATTTACTCATGAGTTACGGTGTTACGTACTACAGTAAGAGGGAGAAGTCTTCTTTGGCAAGGCCTCCTTCTCTAACAAAACCGAGGAAGAACTGCTGCTTTGTAGGGCCTGCAGAGACTGGTGCCTCCAATTGTTGTGCCAGGGCCACATGTGGTCTTCTGACTGGACCAGACTGAAACTACTACTAACACTTGGCATATAGCTAACACTCTGGCTAATGTGTATTTCTGTTACTGTCTACCCAGACCATTTGATGGGATTTTTTTTCTGCTGGCAGGGAAAACAAAATCATTTCATGGTTTGACCTAGGGTCAAGAGATGACTCTGTATGTTCTAATCTAAGCTGCAGGAGCCTTGGTCTATCTCACTTTACCAAAAGTAGTCAGACCTGGTTTCCTATATTGATGCTCATAATACTGATCAGTTCTGGAGAATAGGAAGTGGTAAGACAAGTGATTGGCAGGACAGAAGCTTAGCCTAGAATACATTGGTGGTCACTACAAAGTGTGAAGATGTGCACAGGTCTAGAGCTGGGTTGGCAAAGTATGGCCTACAGATGGCAAAACTGGGCTGGCAAACCACTGCCTATTTTTGTAAATAAACTACATGAACACACCCATGCCCATTTGTTCATGCAGTTTATGGCTGTTTTCCTGCTACAGCATCAGAGGTGACCGGTAATGACAGAGACTGTGTAGCCTATAAAACTGAAAATATTTATACCGAAGTTCTTTAAAGACAAAGTCCATCGAGTTCTGACCTATAGCATGTTGGTATAGCTCCTTGGAAATGAAGGCTACACCTTGCTGCCCCAAGTATTTCCTACATACTAGAGACGGCACATATCCTATAACCGAGTGTCCCACTTTTATATGTTTATGGGGTAAACCAAAAAGCTGCCAGTTGCAAGTGAAAGCTAGAGCAGGAGACAACTTTCTAAGTAGGACAGGCTACAGTAGAATGGCTTGACTGCTCACGTTACTTTGTGATCCTGGGGCATCAACACACTGCCCAACGTGCTGCTTATAGCTTGGGGCATATTTTAGTATGATCACAGAGCATGCCCCTGGGGTTCTGGAGCAAGGCCAACCCATTTTTTTCAGTAAATAGCTCCTGACTGGTCACTAGGTTGTGACAGACAGCAAATGTCTGACACCAAGGGAAACCAGGCGACCATACCATTAACCTGTTTTGAACCATTTTACCTGATCTGTCAAATCATAATAGCATGTCTTTGACCAATGATTTGGTTTGTAAACATAACCCTGCACTATGGAGGTCCCAAAGGCACAGAATACCCAAAAGGACAAAGAAAACCTTTTCCTAGGAGGCCTTCTCCCTCAACCAGGGTTATGCCCTTGTGAAGGTGGTCCCTAATAAATCAGCTGATGTATTTGAAAGACTTGAGCTTGGTTCATTTGTGATAGAACTAGCCAAGAGTGGGCTGCTAAAGCATTATAGCCCCTTCAAAATGACACTAAAGTGGCACCTGGGTGGCTCAGTCGGTTAAACGTCCAACTTTGGCTCAGGTCATCATCTCAGAGTTTGTGAGTTCGAGCCCCGTGCCTTCCTTGGATTCTGTGTCTCCCTTTCTCTGCCTCTCCCCCTCTCTACTCTGTCTCTGTCTCTCAAAAATAAATAAACATTAAAAAATTTAAAAAAATGGGGGCACCTGGTGGCTCAGTCGGTTGAGCGTCCAACTTCGGCTCAGGTCATGATCTCGCGGTCTGTGAGTTCGAGCCCCGCATCGGGCTCTGTGCTGACAGCTTGCCTGGAGACTGCTTCACATTCTGTGTCTCCCTCTCTCTCTGCCCTTCCCCCACTCATGCTTTGTCTTTCTCTGTCTCAAAAATGAATAAACATTTAAAAAAAAATTTAAAAAAATGATACTAAAGGACAATTCAGAAGAAACCTTCTGAATTTGTAGAATTTCAAGTAGTTCCTCTCATTTTCCATTATACCCTTTAGGAGGGAAAGGCTAAGGTCAGTTTTTATTAATTCTTTTTTTTTTTTAAACGTTTATTTATTTTTGAGAGACATAGAGACAGAGTATGAGCAGGAGAAGGGCACAGAGAGAGGGAGATACAGAATCCGAAGCAGGCTCCAGGCTCTGAGCTGTCAGCACAGAGCCCGATGCGGGGCTTGAACTCACGGACCATGAGATCATGACCTGAGCCGAAGTCGGCCACTTAACCAACTGAGCCACCCAGGCGCCCCAGTTTTTATTAATTCTTGACAGTAGCTTATGGTTCACCCAGATGGATGCAGACCTGAAATAAGCAACAATGTAAGACTCTTGATAGAAAGATTTGAGGAAGGATAATGTAGATGGCCCTCTAGAAAGGACAGAAACTTGCGTCCCATATGAATTCTTACCAGAGTGCCCATAACTGCAGTAAAGTCTCTTAAAAATCACATGGATAGGACTGCATCTATATGTTCCCTCTTCAATCTGATGCTTGGGCTCAATGGGCTTATGAGTGGCCACACGGTCAGGGACAGAGGCTGCATAAGCTAGCAGCTATGGAAGCTAATGTAGCTCCCCTCCCTAAGGCCAATGTGGCCATCCACGAGTCTGCGCCAACTTTGTGAAGAATTTTGACGAATCCTAAGCCCTTAATTCGTTACCAAACCCTGAGGGAACCAGTTAGTTACCTAATACCAGGCGAACTACATTGGGACCCCTCCACTGTTAAAGGGACAATGCTCTGCCCTCATTGGAACTACTACTTTGAACTTGGATTGGCCTTCACTCTCTTTTGCACACTTAAAAAAAATCACCATATTACAAATGCTTTGTACGTTACTACTACAGTATTACATAGCCTGCCGCCAAAGAAACAAGTATCAGATAAGCATCCTGATGTCAAGAGGATGCTCTGGACTTAGCAGGTGTCTATCATCAACCAAAAATGGGCCAACAAAATAATGAAAGAGACCATTATAAGCTTAGATTCAACACCAGTTAAGGGTACCACCACCTTGCAAGGTTGGGGTGTTATATTTTAGGACTGTGATATTTGCTCTGCCCTAGCAATACATTTAGTACCAGCAAAATATAGTATTATCTCTTCCATAGCCAAAACATACAAGTCTAAAAAACAAGGGGTAGAAATGTAAGTGGCTTTTCTCAAGGTTATAATTAATAGTCTGTTAAAAACTGTATTTCTCAACCTATGACTCAGGCTCTGCTGGTCCAAATGGCCTAACATGTACTGGAAAGCACATTAAAATTGGTAATTATTTCTACGTAGTTGGGTTAAAGGTAACTTTATCTTTTCCTTTGTGATTTTCTAGGTTTTCCAAATTTTCTAGAATGACATGTATTAATTTACATTAAAACATAATTACTAAAGTAAAAAAACCCCACATACAATTCCAGAACCATACTGTCATTAAAAATGGCACCTAAGGAAAACAAGGAGTCTTAAAGGATGCAAGGAGTTAGTAACGAAATGAGATAAGATAGGAGAACTAGTTTCCATTTTCTTTCATAGTGGTTACTACGCTGCATTCCAGGGCAATTACTGAAACATTTAAAATCTGACTAGCCTCAATTTCTTTGTTAAAGAAGAGAACTGTGTATCTCAAAAGATATGTGAAAAAACAACATAAACTGTAACTTCTTTAAAAGAATGAGTTATTATTACTAGTGGCAGGTGAGTGTTTATGTGCTCTGGGCTTTCAAAAACAAAAACAGTAAAAACCAGTTACCTTTGGGTTAAAATATCTACAAGACTGTGGCTGGGAGCCTCCAAACAGGGCTATGCGGTAGTCGTGTTTCTTTCTTCTGGGCCTTGTGCCTTCCACCAATTCCTCTCGATCCTCTGGAGACAGCAGATGATATCTCATTCCACCTGTAGAAAAACACGCAGCAGCTTTTCAAAGGCTTTAGGCACTTCAATGCTTTGAAAAGGAAATAAACAAATATAATAGTGCTTTTACTTCTATAACTGTTTTTCTATTATCCCTCTAAAGCGTTTAAGGAAAGTGGGAGAAGAGGTAGCAAAATGTGTAAGGATTGGAGTCCTAACCAATTTATTATTCTCAGCAATCACTATGAAGCTAAGAACACCAAACCCACTTAACTAGACACCAGTGAATTATCTGGCTCTTCAAGCAATAGTTACCAAAATAATAATTAACTGAATTCAGATCTCCTAACCTAGCAGTTCTCAATCATAACTGCGCATTAGAATCACTTTGGAAATCTCTGAAACTACCGCAGACCAATAAAATAAAAAACTCTGTTGGTAGGGTCCAGACACTAGTATTGCCACTTAAAATGTGGTTCAAAGACCAGCAGCTTTAACGTCCGGGAGCTTATCAGAAATAGTGAACCCCTGAACCTACTAGGCTTAGTGAATCAGAATCTACATATTTAATAAAATCCCATGGTAATTCAGATAACACACTTCGAGAAGTAGATGCCTTAGATGATTTGAAAATGCAATGACAATTCAGAATTACTGTGAGCTAACCTGATCCTTTTCACTTAGCAATTCTTTGATTTTGTCAATGGCCATTTAACAATTAAGAACTTTTAAGGTGTTATTTCAAATCAGTGTGAGAAGGCGGGTTATGATATAAAGATAAAAGTTATATCCCTACCTCATAATTTATTCTAAATGTCAAATCAGGAGAATACCTGAATATGCAAAAAATCTCATAAATGTACTAAAAGAATAATACAATAGTTTTTTTTTTTTTAAAACAAATAGGCCCCAAATGGAGAAGCTAAGACAGAAAACAGAAGTCATGAAAAAAAATTAACTATATAAAATTTTAAGTTAAATTGCTGCATGACACAAAGAAAAAACAAAACCAAAAGACAATAACTAAGAAAATATTTGAAAATATTTATCAAAAAAAGGACAAATACTGAAAGATACCCTGTTAATAAGATTAAGACTAGTTACTAACAGAAAATTCCATTAAGTAACTGAACACACTTCACAGAAAAAGAACTACAGACAACTCTTAAACATACAAAAAGATGCTTGAGTACTCTAATTAGAGAAATGCAAATTAAATCATACTTTTTTACTTATTGGATTGGCCAAGATCAAAGTGTCTGGACACAGGGTAGAATATAGGTTGTGGGTAAGCACAGGCTGCCTTCTACACAGGACTGGTGGGGATGTGGACGGGTACAGACTATGTGGAAGGCAACAGTGTGATCCACCGAAATTACAAATGCACACACTTTTTAGTCAGTGATTCTTCTTAATTCTTCCAGGAGTTTATCAACCCAAAGTTCAGTTAGGAAAGTGGTTAAAAATTATTGTATATCCAAACAATGGAGTATTACATGTGGCTGTTAAGAAAAATGAAAAAGGGAAGTATGTACCCATGGAATGATCTCTAAAAACTAATGTGGAATGAAAAAAAGCAGTATGTAGCAGAGTACACAGTGTGATACCATTTGTGGTTTTAAAATTTATGTTTTATGCATATACATAGTTATATAATTTATACAAGTATATGTACGTCAATGTGTATGCAGACTCAAGTAACTTCCAGCATGAGGGAAACAAGGGGGTAGGTGGCAGACTTTTCACGATATACCCTTTTATATCTTTTTGAATTATGTACGATGTGTAGTATTATAGATCCAAAAATAAAATAACGTCAACAATTCTTAACACATGCAAAAACACTTTGTTCATGAGGCTGTGCTGGGCTTTCAAATAAAAAGAGACAGGTTGGAGAAGTCTGTGAGTGAATGAAAATCAGTATTTAGCATGTCCTTCATTTCAGAGTTTGAGTAGAAGCACTTTGTATTTTAACAGCAGAGGACCTTTGCAGCCAAGCACGTGCTCTAGGTCAGGAGTCAGCAAGCTTTTTCTGGAAGGGGCCTGACTATTTTAGGCTTTGCGGGCCACATATGGTTTCTGTTTGTTTTTATAATTCTTTTAGCTCAGGACTAGCTTTAGCCTGTGGAGTTAGTTTGCTGACCTCATCTTCAGCCCTCCTATTCCAGGTCTGAGACAGTGGTTCTTGCCTGACCAAATTACCATACATGATCCCAGACTTTCTGAATCAGAAATGCTGGGGTTTCAGAGCTACTGCTCTAGGAAGGCTCCACACAGGCCCAGGTGTACTGTGGATACTCCCAACAACAGAAGACAGGTGGTATCAAGGAAGAAGAGAAACAGGAGGTAACGGGTTGCAACCAACAGGCCACTGGGTAAAAGTGGCTGACTGTGGCCAACTGTGTTGACCCCTGAAGGAAGCATAACCTGGGGCTTCACTGGTAGGCTTTTTCTCTCCAAGGATGAGGTTGGGGATATCTACTTTGACATCTTTCCTAGAAGAGCTTTTTGCTCCTTAGGCTTATTGCTTTGGGAGTTATTTCTTTGAGTCAGGTATTATCATTTGCAAATTTTGAGTAAGAAGCTGGTCTGGCCCTTTGCAGGGGCTTTGACTGTTTTTTTGCTTCCACTCTCAAAAGGCAGCGCTAAGGCAGATGGTAGGAAGGTAACTAATGATCTGAAGAAGGGAGGCTACAGGTCTTCCTTCCTCCATTTACCTCTGCCCAGGTCCCAAAGCCTAGAAGAGTCTCAGCTGCTTTTATTAGTTAAGGAATTTTAGAATAATCTACTGTCTTTATTTGTATAAAAGAAAAGAAAAAACTGTAATAAACAATAGAGACTTGATTGGCTTTCTGGAATTCTACACTTGGTTGGATTTCCAGAATAATCCTGCCATCCTGTTTCTAAATCAATTCAGAATCCACATAGGAACTAAATACTGTACTTGACTGAGATTGGCTAGCTGTCTTTAACAGCTCACATCATGTATGAAGAAATGGGTGCAGCGCTTTATCCAACGAAACCAGAAATGTAACACATGGTGTGGGAATGGAGACATGACAAAAAATCTGATATTAACATATAGGATATCTAAAAAGTGAAAGCCCTAATCTAAAGGCATCCTTTTGGTTCCAATTCTTTCTTTCATCTTTCTGAACTTAAGAGACTAGTGGTCACCTATGCTCTACTTCTTAAAGCCCTCTCTATACGATGGTTTTCAAGACACCAGTCTTTGGTTCAAGCAGTTTAGTAAATTCTCCTTTCCTAGTTCTTTTCCTCCTACCACTGCTTAAATGTAGGTAATTCATAAAGATATGTCTTTAATTTATACCCTCTTCTCTTTTTTTCTTCACACGTTAACTGGATTAAAATATTCCTAGTCTTTAAAAAATTCTTTTTTATTTAACAAAAAGATAGTATACCATATACTGTTTTATGCTTTTACCACTTATGCAAAATTTCTGAATTATTAGAAAGTCATTTAAAATATTTTTTAGTAAATACAAAGCATTCCATTATATGGATATATCATAATATTTTTCCCATTTAAGGGACAATATTGGGTCAACCTACTGAAAACCATGAAAATATTATTAAGTAGTAGCAGTGTGATAAATCTAATGAAAATTTTACTTAACTTCCAAACTAAGAGGCAAGTGATACTATTTAATTACTAGGACACTCAAACCTAATGCCACTCTTGAGAAAGATGTCTTAGGCAGGAGGGAACGTGCTCCTTTCTCTTTCATTTATTTCCTCAACTTTGTGCCTGAAACCAGCTACACCTTAAATGAAATGTCCAGATGAGGCACCAAAAACAACTTAATGGTTCAAAGTAGGTTCCAACTACCTTCTATGAGAGGCTTTCTTGATCATCACATTAATTGAAATCTTATAGTTGGTTCCATTTGTGGATACTATCCATGTGGTTTTTGGTTTAGGATGACTGGGAATTCAAGAGCCCAGGAGAGTTAGCATTAGTATACTTAATTTCACATATTACAGTCATTACACTGCACATTTCAATCCTCTTCAAAGAATAAGCTAAACTTCTACTTATAGCAGCATGACAGTTTAGACTTTGACAAATACTGTCCAGGTACAAACTAACTTTAATTCTGGAAATACTAACTGTTAAAGCATTGTTTTATGTTTTAAACGCACTGCTAAGGGGCACCTGGCTGGCTTAGTCAGTAGGGCATATAACTCGATCTTTGGGTTTTGAGTTTGAACCCCATGTTGGGGGTTAGAGATTACTTAAAGTAAAAAGTAAAGAGTAAAATGAGTAAAATAAAATAAAATAAAAGTTAAAGTGGCAAAAAAAAAATGCACAGCCAAGATCAGAGGGTGATAAATGAGAAAACTAAACCCTAGAATGGTAAGCATTAAGAGACCCTGGAGCTACTGAGGGCTCCTGATGATACTGGAAACCTAGAAATTTATTTTACTGGCTGTGTGAGGGAGAGAAAATAAGGTCTTGGATTTATACAAGTAAGGTGCTGGAACTGACATCTTTGCCTAAAGCCAAATCACTTGGACTTGTTATACCTTTAATGAAAAGATAAGGAAAAAAAAAAGAAAGCTAAAAAACCAAGCTGCTTTATGACAGAAGGGGAAATAGTAATTTGCCTATTTAAATTTCAGTTCCAGGTAGAGGTTAAGTTTCCTTCCTTTAAGAATTTATAATGATGGCCCTGCCCTTGTAAAGGCTGAGGTTTGAATTTACTTATCTGTAAATATAGGAAACCATAAGCCAAGAAAAATTCAAAGTAGTCTTGGATTTTTGTGCCCCAGGGCACTTGGCAAAAGCAAATAAGGAGAGCACGGAAGACTCACAGGAATACAACCCAGGTCTCCCAATATTCTTGGAGATTAATATCAAACAAATATAAGCTCACAATCCAAAGTTACAAAACACATAAGGAATTAAAGCCACCAGAAATAAATCAAAACAACCAACAAATAGCAGCATCTGGTCTTCAAAGACTATAGATATTGGTATCATCAAACATAAAATAACTATATTTAAAGTGTTTACAGAAATGAAAGAACTGAAAACATGAGCAAAGAAAGACCACTGAAAATGACCAGGCTGCTATGAAAAAGAAGAAATATTTAATTAATATTCAAAACTGAAAGGATAAGTTAAACAATTGATGAGAATAGAAATAGATGAAAGAAGAATTAGTGAACTGGAATACAGACTTGAAAGATTATCCCAAATGCAACACAATGAGACAAGGATGAATGGAAAGTTTAGAAATCAGAGGAGAGACTTGCCAACATTTCTAATTGTAGAATTCCTGAAGCCATGACATTATTTGAAGAAAAAAATGGCTGAGAATTTTCCAAATGATGAAAAACACAGATCACTGGACTCAGGAAACAAAACAAAAACTAAGCAGGATAAACTAAAGAAATGAATACCTATACACATTTGGTGCTAAACACCACAAATAAAGAAAAGCTCTTGTAAAAAGCCACAGAAAAAATTCAGATAATCTACAAAGAATGACAACTAGACCAGTAGCAGGGATCAAGAGTAACGATGAAGGCAGGGTGAAATAGTATCTTCAAAGTATTCAATCTAGAATTATATGCCCAGTTAACCTTTCATTTAAGAATAGGACGAATAAAAAGACATTTCCAGATAATCATTTACAATGGTTGTAAATAAAGACTGTTAATTGTAAATAACAATTTACAACAAACAGACCATAAATGTAGAAATATGGAAAATAATCTCAGCAGGAAAATCTAAGATACAAGAAGAAATGGTGGGCAAAGAAACTGGCAAACATGGATATATCTCACTACATTTTTTAAAAATTATTTAAAAAATTATAATGTCCCATTTGGAAAGTAAACAAACAAACAAAAAAAGAAAACTAAAATACAGAACAAAACACATAAAGAGATAAATTGAATTAAGATGTCCAAAGACCCCTGTTTTCTTCTAGAGGAGGGTAGAAATATTTATCCATTTTCTATTTATTCATTTTGAAAGAGAGAGAGCACGTGTGTGTGCGTGCACAAGCAAGGGAGGGGCACAGAGAAGGAGAGACAGAATCCCAAGCAGGCTCCTCACCATCAGAGCAGAGCCCTATGAGGGGCTTTTACTCTCCAAATGTGAGATCATGACCTTAGCCGAGACCAAGAGCTGGATACTTAACTGAATGTACCACCCAGGTGCCCTGAAATATATATTATTTTTTAAGTTTATTTATCTATTTTGAGAGACAGAGACAGTGCGAGTGGGGAAGGGATAGAGAGAGAGAGGGAGAGAGGGAATCCCAAGTGGGCTCTGTGTGCTAGCCACAGAGCCTGACATGGGGCTAGAACCCACGAACCGTGAAATCATGAATGACCTGAGCTGAAATCAAGAGTCGGACACCTGACTGAGCCACCCAGGTGCCCCTGAAGGAGGGTAGAAATATTTTTTTTTTCACGGTTCCTTCTTTTGCCTCAAAAAGTGACATTTATTCAAAGAAAAAAAAAAAAAAGAAAAAAATGACAAGATGTCCATCCCTTGGCTCCCTTCCCTCCCCCCTCCTGCTCTTCAGCCCCCCAAGGACTGAACCCTGGGTGGGGCCAGGTCGCAGGACGGCCCCTCAGATGAGGTCGGCAACATTGAGGGGCATCTCCTCGATGTTTAAGGTACATATATTAAGACATAAAGGAAAACTATTAAAAAGATTGATACAGAACATAAAACTTCTCAAACAGTAGAAGGAAAAAGTGAAGAGAATAAACTTCAACCCAAAAGGAGATGAAAAAAGCACAGAAAAATTAGGATGAAGAAAAATTGCGAAGATATTAGAAATAATTAAAAATATAACAGTACTTATGATAAATTAAATGAAATAAAGTTTGCCTGTTAAAAAATAGTGAGAGGGTTTAAAAAAGAAAATGAATCTGTATGCTGTTTTTAAGAGATCTAACTAAAATAGAAGAACACAAAATGTTTGAAAAGAAATGAATGGATAAATATAAGCCAAGAAAACAGCAACCAGATAAAAAGTGGTTTAGTTATATAAATATCTGACAAAATAGAGAAAGGCAACAATGATTATTAGGAAAAAGAAGATCAATATATTATGATATAAAGTTGCATTCACCAGGAAGATAATATTTCTAAACTCATATTTAGAACCCTCAAAATACAGAAAAGAAAAATTAACAGAATTACAGGAGAAATGGAGAAATCCACTATAGTGGGTGAATATAATACAACTTTGCCAGTAACTGATAAATTAACTAGACCAAAAAAATTAGGTCATGAAAGACTCAATTTTACAAAAATTGACAACTTTCAATAAATATTTAAAAACTGGTATCTGATCATAATATTCTTAGACCACAATGCAATTAAGTTAAAAATCCATAACCAAAGGGATTTAAAAGCATACTTCTACTAAACTTATTGGTCACACGAGAAAACATAATGGAAATTAGGAAGTATTTTGAAAGCAAGTTGCAGAAGAATACACACAGTATACCATTTGTGTAGCGTTTAGAAACACGTAAAACAATACTAAATGTTGCTTATATAGATGGTAACTGTTTGAAGAACTGTCTGGTAATCTAATATATTCAGGGCAATTGTTTCCTCTCAGATAGAAGAATGTGAGCTGTCACTGGAGAGGAATACATTGGATGCTTCCTCTGTATGATTTCTCAAAGTGCTAGGTAAGTTCATGAATATTTACATTTTTTATACCTTTCTGTACAGCTTAAATATGCATACTAAATTTTAAAACAACACAGACAGCAATATTTGCCAAAGTCCTCAAACTCTCAGAAAAAAAGATACTTATGGGTGTTTATTAAAGTTCAGGAAAACAAAAGTACTGTCTCAATTATAGACACCCACTCTACTCATATCCATCTAGCACCACACACAGAGAGCCACCACAGTCAAAACCCAGGTTCACACGACTAGGACTAAATGTATCTCCAATTAAAGGAAAATACAAGGCTGCCATTTATCATCATTATTAGTTAATTGCACACTGTCATGACAAGGCTATTTAAGGTAATCAGGCAATGTAACAAAATAAAAGGTATAAATAGTAGAGGGGGCAAAGCTAAAACTATCATTACTTGCAGATAAAGGATTAAATCCCTAGAAACAGCAAGAGAAATCAACTGAAAAAGTTTTAAAAAAAGGTGAGTAATGACTAATGCAAATACAATTCACAAAATAGCGAAAGTATCTAAAAAAATACAAAATATCTACAAATATATCTAAAAAAAGATTTTAAGAAGTTCAGAAGTTACAAAAAGAAAATTACAAATTTTCCAGGACATATAATTTAAATGAGGTACAACAATAATTAAAAGGTTCTAGAATGAAATGGAAGAGAAACTGATTTTTGTGTGTATATAGGTAAGTAGAAATTTAGTTTATGATGTTTCAAATCAGTGGGAAAAGATGAATTATTCAATGATGATACTGGGCCATCCTGCCAAACATTTAAAGGGGAAAAAAAGCCAGATTCTTATGTATTCATAAAAAATTTCAGCTGGATACAAGGTTTAAACATTTTTTTAAAAAAAGGAGAAAATAAGAAATCTGTTAAGTGCACAAGGGAAGAATTTATGAAATTAAAAAGTCATCTTGGAATAAAGACATTTCCAACTACATCCCTAAAACTAGATTCAGATTTAACAACACAAAAACACTGATTCAGATTTAACCATAAAAAGAACTTTATTTAAAGTTTTAAAGAACTTTTTTAAACTGCCATTTTAAGACCTTTTGTCTTCTCTTCGAAAGCCATCCCCAACAAGGAAGCAAGAAACAAACTCTACCTTTGATAATACTAGAAGATCTGTATAGCCCCGAAATTCAGTAAGTGAAGATATATAGCAGATAGAATGTTAAACTGAAATGGTTGCGGAGGCACCTGGGTGGCTCAATCGGTTGAGCATCTGACTTCGGCTCAGGCCATGATCTCACGGCTCGTAAGTTCAGGCCCCAGGTTGGGCTCTGTGCTGATAGCTCAGAGCCTGGAGCCTGCTTCGGATTCTGTGTTGCCCTCTCTCTCTTTGTCCCTCCCCTGCTCAGGCTTTGTCTCTCTCAAAAATAAAACATTAAAAAAGAAAGAAAGAAAGAAAGAAATGGTTGTGGAAGGAGACACCAATGAGAAGCAAGTCAAATTATCCTGCAGAAGCCTGGAAAGATTCATAATGGGAGACAGGAAGTGGGGTGGGGGTGAAAACCAGAGAGCTCTAAAATTCTGAACATTTTAATTGCCAGGTCTCCTTCCCCTACTGCACGGTCCAGTAAACTCCCATGCCTTCTCCAAGTAGGATATATAAGGACTGGTCTTTGGGGATATTCCAGACTCAAGGAATCACACAGAGAAGGGTATCAGCCTGATGACAAGGATTAAGTGAAAGTCTACATATCAAAATGTTCCCCACCCAGCTCCCCGAATGCCTGTATCCAACTATCTGAGAAAACACCTATAGATACTAACAATGGAGGGATCCTCAATTAAACACAAAATGTGTGTTGGGGCACCTGGGTGGCTCAGTCGGTTAAGCGTCTGACTACTGATTTCGGCTCAGGTCATGATCTCACAGTTTGTGAATTCAAACTCCACATCGGTCTCTGTGCTGATGGCGTGGAGCCTGCGTGGGATTCTGTCTCCCTCTCTCTGTCCTCCCCTGCTTGCTCTCTATCTCTCAAAAATAAACAAACTTTAAAAAATGTGTGTTTACACTGATTACCCTACAGTTCAGGCCAAGAACCAAGAGCCCATTCACATATACAGTGTTATCAATTGGTTTTACTAATAACTATTAGTCTTATAAATATGATTCACAGATGACACAAACATTTAAGAAAAGCTTCCAACAACAAAAACAGAAAAACGAAATTCAAAGGTAATAAAGAAAATGCAGACAAGATAAACATGAAAGGCACTATAGTGCTACTTCAGAATAAGGTATTACAGCCTTGAAATAAGGAATTAGAGAATAAGTAAAAGCTCACAGAAATTTAATAGCTGAAATAAAAATGCTGAGGGGTGCCTGGATGGCTCAGTTGGTTAAGCGGCCGACTTTGGTTCAGGTCATGATCTCACGGTCTGTGAGTTCAAGCCCTGCGTCAGGCTCTGTGCTGACAGCTCAGAGCCTGGAGCCTGCTTCAGATTCTGTCTCCCTCTCTCTCTGCCCTTCCCCCACTCACACTCTGTCTCTATGTCTCTCAAAAATAAATAAACGTTAGGGGCGCCTGGGTGACTCAGTCGGTTAAGTGTCCGACTTCGGCTCAGGTCATGATCTCACGGTTCGTGAGTTCGAGCCCTGCATCAGGCTCTGTGCTGACAGCTCAGAGCCTGGAGCCTGCTTCGGATTCTGTGTCTCCCTCTCTCTGCCCCTGCCCCACTCATGCTCTGTCTCTCTCTGTCTCTCAAAAATAAATAAAAATGTTAAAATATATATATGTATATACATAAATGCATTTAAAAAATAAATAAATAAACGTTAAAAAAACTTTAAAGTGGTGATAGAAAAATTAAGACTGTCTCCTGGAAGATAGATCAAAGAAGCAAAGATGGATAATGAGAGACAAGAAAAGATTACAGACTCAAGTGTTGAAGAATCATAATACCAATAACAGAGAATGAGAAATTTATGGCTGAAAAGATAATGTTCAACATGATTACTAAAAAAACAAAAACAAAAACAAACCCCAAAAACAAAAAACCAAGTTACAGTATCATGAACTTCCAAAACATCAGGGATATTAAAAAGAAAATTTAAAGGCTTACACAGAGGAATAAAAAATAAAAGCATCAGACTGGCATCAGATCTCTCAAAAATAACATTGGAAGCTAGTTAATAATGGAGCAATGCCTTCAAAATTCTAACTGAAAATGATTTTCAACATAATTCTATACTCAGTTTAACTGTCCTTCAACATTTTATGGGAAAATAAATATAGGAGCTTCATCAAGTCTCCAAATATTTACTGGTGACATATTCTTTCTCAGGAACCGGTTAGGGGATACATTCCATTCAATACAGAGAATTAAAAATGGGGAAGACCCGGGGTCCAGGAAGGCAGTGGATCTAACAAAGGAGAGAAGTGAAAGGACATCCCAGGACGGCAGAGAGGGGAAGTTTCAGGACAAGAGGTGTGCAAACAGTCCATATTGGAATACGTAGAAGGAAGGCTCTATGAAAGATGTTTCCAAGAAATAAAAGCAACAGATTGTTTAATAGTATAAGTTTATTAAGTAGCATTTTACAGAGGGGTTGGGACTTAGCCTGCAAGTCAAGAAAAACTAAGTAAATGAAAAAATATGGCAGTTATTGGCTCCAGGCCAGAGAGAAAAAAAAATTGACCACAGTACATTATTTGGCTGAGTAAAATAAAAAGGAAACACTAGAAGCAAAGTACATGAAAGCTATCATACACAAAAGGAGACAAGGTGTAAGTAATTTTTGCCTTCTATCACACACGTCCCTATAACATGAGGGCTGGGGCTGAGTCTCCTGCAGGCAGACAGCTAAGAAGCCCAGAGGATTATTAATCTAAAAAAACTAAGTCTTGGGGCACCGGGGTGGTTAGGTCAGTTAAGCGTCCGACTCTTGGTTTCGGCACAGTTCGTGGGTTCGAGCTCTGCATTGGACTCCATGCTCTCAGTTCAGAGCCTGCTTGGGATTCTCTCTCTCTCTCTCAAAATAAATAAATAAATAAACTTAAAAAAAATAAATAAAAGACCTAAGTCTGGAATGGAGTCTGATCCATTCTAAAGGGTTTTAAGCCAATGAGAAACTGGCTACAGGAACAGATTGTAAGTGGATATTAAGGCAACTTACTTATCACCATCTTAAGGCATTCAGGATTGTCTTGAATGAGTGGTTCAGCTTGTACTGTTTTACTTAAGAAATTCTTTGATATAAGAGGAAACCTGACTTTAGCAAGGATATCAACCATAAATGGCTGGCGATTAGGTTCATCATACTTCAACCATCTGACAGCAGCATCATAAACCTAAGGGGGGAAAAAGAGCACAGTAAAGGTCTTAGAAGGCAGCAACATTTCCAACTACCTACGTTTACACTGAAGGGCAGGGGAAGATCTCATAAAGACGCAACCACTTACTCCCAGTATGTTATTCAGACATTTTCTCTCTTTCTCCAACACTTGCCTGTACTTCAGAACAGTTTACGCACTGCTCTAATGATTCTTGTAGATAATATATTTTTTAGAATTACTAGTATATAATGTAATGAACGGAAGGATATTGAATTTACTATTGTTTAAAACAAAATATAACTTCTTTTCAGAAGGAGCTATGATATACATTTCTGCTGAAATAAATGTATTGGCCAACGGCAGTGTCAATATATGTTTACTTGATACCAGGGACATAGTTTAATTTCCTAAGAGGATGTCCATCCCAAGAGAAATGAAGTTCATTTATGTTACTATTTCAATATGATATTCCTCAATTATGAATTGATAGATTTATCTTCTTTCCAGAATCTTTATAAGAATTCTATATTAAAAAAAATACATTACAGATCATATAAGAACTGTTTTCAAATAGTACTGTAGCATTTATTTACCTGTCCAAGTTTATCAACACAACTTGATGTATGAATCACTAGTTTTTTTTTGTTATTGTTGTTTTAAAGTAGGTTCCATGCCCAACGTGCAGCCTGAGCTCATAGCCATGAGATCAAGAGTCACATGTTCTAGTGACTGAGCCAGCCAGGTGCCCCACAAATCACTAGTTCAGACAAACTAAAAACACACCTATTATTTCACAAATATACACAACTGCCACATGTTTGAGCTACTTAAATTAGTTAATTTGGGGTTGGTGTTAATATGCCTAAGTTCTGATCTCCGTATGAATAATCTGGTTTATTTTTTAAAATAAACTTTTAATTTTAGAAAAGTTTTAGATTTATAGAAAAACTGCAATAGTGCACAGAGTTCCCACACACTGTGCACCCAGTTGTTAAAATGTTACATTAGTATGATACTCTTATCACAACTAATATTCCATTATTAACTAGAGTCCGTATTTCCAAAAAAACTTTAGTTTTTTATCTACTTTTTTTCTCTGACTCATAATCCCATAATGGATACCTTACGGTATCATCACATTTATTATGTCACCTTACGGTCTTCTAGACGATGACAGTTTTGCAGACTTTCCTTGTTTCTGATGACTTTGACAGTTGTCAATTCTGGTCAGGTATTTTGTGAAATGTCTCTCAATTTGAGTTTGTCTGATGTTTTTCTCATGAATAGGCTAGGATTACAGTGTTTTGGGAGGAAGACTACAGAGGTGCCATGCCATTCTTCTTATATGAAGAGTGCATGATATCGACATGACTTATCGCTGACAGTATTAATGTATAGAGTAGTGCTCATCAGGTTTGTCCATCTGTAGGTAGTGTTTGCCAGGTTCCTTCAGACTAGTTACTTTTTAATTCCCTTTCCATAATGCATATAAGTCAGTTAATTTTGGTCATAGGTCACAGAACTAAGGCGTTTTTTTGTTTGTGTGTTTTTCCCTCGTCAGGTTTTCTAGGTCCAATCTGCCAACTTCTAGACTAATATAATACTCTGGGCCATGAAGAAGACTGGACAAAAATGGATCAGTGCTAATCTTTTATCTTGAGAACAAAAGTAACTCAAAGCATATGATCTTACAATACCTCTATTAGTTTCCTACTGCTGATGTAACAAATTAAATCAAATACAGAGAAGGATGTGGGACTGAAAACAGAGATTAACTGAATGTCTGCATTTCAAAGTATTAGTCCACCCAGCTCCCAAATGCCTGCACCCAGCTTACACCTCCAGCAGTTTGACAGTTCTGGAGGCTGAATCCAAAATGGGTCACAATGTGTCAGCAGGAATGCCTGATGACTCTAGAGGAGTAAGCATCTCCTTGCTGTTTTCAGAAGCTAGCAGCCTCCTGCATTCGTCAGCTTGTGGCCTCTTCCTCCATCTTCAAAGCCAGCAATAACTGGCCAAGTCTTTCTCACACTGCATCATACTGACACTGACTCTTCTGCATTTAAGGACTCTTGAGAATACACTGGGCCCACTTGGATAATCTCTTCATCTCAAAGATCTTTAATCTTGAATCTGCAAAGTCCCACTGCCATGTAAGGTAACATACTCCCAGGTTCTGGCAATTAGGATGTGGATATCCTTGGGGGGAAGCATTGTTCCTTCCTACCATGGTAACCAATAGCTTTATTTCTACCAAATGGCCTATCTCTCAAAGAGCAAGCCTAACAAGCACCCAAGACTTAGTTTTCCTATGAAAAAGACTTTGGAATACTCTGTTTAATGTAAAGAACACATTCTCTCCTACTATGATCCTTTTCCTTGTCATGTATCCAAACACGAAACATAAGAAATCAATAAGGATATTTTACTAAGAAAAAAGTGAGAGGACAGTTTAGTCACCTGATCCTCTGCTCTCACAGTCAGAGTGTCCTGGTTGAGGAGATGTGTAACTCGCTTGACATCAAGTTGCAGAAATTCATCAGTTTTGTAAACTTCAGTAAAGTGCTGATGAATAAAGTCATCTGCAGTTGCTTTCAATTCAGGACAGTCCAGACACTCGGCTAGCACACTTATCCCTACACATAGAAAAAAGAAATGAATAGAAAATCACTTAAAAAATCCCCAAACACACACTGAAAACAAAGTAGGACTTCAAAAAATGAGGCTGAATGAATTTAACAAATCTGGATCCTTTTCTGTTCTACTGGTTTATTCCTATGCCAATACTATACTGAATTAAGTAGGCCAAAATTGATACTTTGTAGGAAAAGCCACTTCAGTGCTTTTTCATATTTTTCTTGGCTACTGTTAAACATTTTCACTTGCAAATAAATTTTAAAATAAGCTTGTGACATTCTACTGTAAAAAATCCTGATATGATTTTATTTAGGATTGCACTGAATTTCCAGATTACTGTGGGGACTGTTCCACAACATGGAGGAGCTCCTTTTAGGAACATGACATGTATCTCTCCATTTACTCAGGTTTTTTATGATCTTCAATGTAATTACACAGTTTTCTTTATATAAACACTTATACATTTCCCATTCAGCCTTTTCCTAGCTATTTTATTTTTTTGTTTTAGAGGGAAGTGTCCCCTCCCTCTCCAATTGGTTATTAATATTCTATATCAGGAATCCATAAAGTACTGTCTATGAGCTAAACCCAGCCCACAACCAGCTGGTCAGCAGCTAAAAACATTCTTCATGTTTTTGAAGGGTCATAAAATAAAAAAGTGGGGCAAAGGGAGAGGGAAAACAAGTAACAAGGAGCACATATGACATGTGCATGGCATATGAAGCCTAAAATATTTAACTATCTGGCCCTTTACAGAAAAAGTCTGCCAAGCCCTCTTCTAGATGAATCCACTGATTGTTGTGTGTGATTCTGTTGCAGGTCTCCCTTCAAAGTCAGAAGGTGAATTTTTTTCAGTTCATTATCTTTGATTTTCTGTGTTTCAACTCATGTTGTCTTAAGATAATGAGTTTTGATGCTTTCCTATTTATACTTTAGAGGTTCTCATAACTGATGCCTGCTAATGAACTTGTCAGATTAACATCTATTTTCTAATACCAACAAACGCCATGGCATGCTAGATTCTCATGGCAAGCAACTGGCCGTAGGTAGCTGTGTATGTATGCTCCCCGCAGACAGGGTATCTTCACCAAGAACCAATATTTATTAACTAATTTCTGGCAGTTGAATTTGTTGTAATTATGCAACCCAATTAAATATCATGCTCCTCAATAAAATATGAATGTGAAAAGTAGTTGTTTCTATGAAAACTCATCTTAAGACTTTAGACAAACTTAAGAAAAGCTCAAATTAGGCATGACCAAGACAACTGATAAGATCTGGAAAAACATTGCAAAATTCTAGGGGAATTCTATACTCAGACTGTCTCACTAAGTTCTCAATTCATTTCAAGGAAACTAAAAATTAAAAAAAAAAAGCATTATATACATTATTGGTGTGATTTATGGAAGACATAACATGGATCAGTACTGAAAGAATAGGTATGGGCCCCACAGTCAAAGACTGGAAGATTGGTATACTTACATCCTACATTAAACACCTTTACAGCAGAGACTCTCTTATTGAACCACTCACTGTTTTAATGACATTTTAAATTAGACTAATGTCTATTTAACTAATGTTCGGATTAAGTCTGATAGAGAAGCTTTTACTGTTACCTTATTTTTTCTCAACTGATTACATTAATGGAAATCTCCAACACAAAGTTGAATAGTAGCATGTTTCCATGTAAAGAATATTTGCTATTGGTTTCAGACACTTATAGGTTAGTTAGATATTCTATTTCTAGTTTAAGAGATTTTTTTTTAACATCAGGAATGGGTACTGAAAATACAAAAGTGCCTTCGCTATGATTATAAATATTTACTTCTTTCCCATAGCTTGGTGGTATATTATGTTAGATTCTTAAACATTCAATCATTCTGACATTTCTAAAGCAAATCCTACTAGATCACAAAGTATTATTATTTTAATTAACAAACTAATTTCCATAGCAGTTGTAGGTTCACAACAAAATTTAGTAGAAAGCAGAGTTTTCATATACTTCTGTTCTGTACATAAACAATCTCCTCCATTGTCAACATCTCACACCAGGGTATATTATTTTTTTCGTAAAATATTTTTAAAAATATATTCATTGATGGATTCAATTTGCTATTTTTTTTAAATATTTTATTTATTTTTGAGAGCAGGAGAGACAAAGCATGAGCAGGGGAGGGGCAGAGAGAGAGGGAGACACAGAATCTGAAGCAGGCTCCAGGCTCTGAGCTGTCAGCACAAAGCCCGACGCGGGTCCACAGACCGCGAGATCATGACCTGAGCTGAAGTCGGACGCCCAACCGACTGAGCCACTCAGGCGCCCCTCAATTTGCTATTTTTAAGGAACTTAAAATAAATCATTTCTTTTTAAAAAATTTTTTTAAATGTTTATTTTTGAGAGAGAGAGAGAGACAGAGTGTGAGTGGGGGAGGGGTGGAGAGAAAGGGAGACAGAATCTGAAGCAGGCTCCATTCTCTGCACAGAGCCTGATGTGGGGCTCAAACTCATGAACTGGGAGATCGTGACCTGGACCCAAATCGGATGCTTAACTGACTGAACCACCCAGATACCCCAAAATCATTGTGTCTACGTGAAACAAAAATCACACGTGTGCGCATGTATACACATATGTTCTCTGTCCAATGCTGACATTTCAATAACCCTACCCTTGTAGAATGAGCAGGAAAGTTTTCTATCCATGTCTATTGATTTATGACAATTTAAGTAATATAGAATTAATCTATTGCTTGAAAGCTTGGTAGAATTAACACATAAAACCATCAAACCTGGAGTATTGGTTGGGAACAAATCTTTACCTTTACAACATTTTTATTTCTGGGTTTTCAACTTTTAAAGACAATTTTGATTGTCTTTTGTGTTTATATCTTGATGTTGTTTCTCTGACCTTTTCTAATTCTTGTTATTTGTTCTATGATCTTTCCTTCTTGATTAGACTTGTTAACTATTTTATATCATTTTTTGAAATAATTAGCTTTTGTTCCCTGGCCAAGTCTACAGTCTATTAGTGTTATTTTTCTATTTTATTAATTTTGTTTTGAAAGATGTTTTCTTCTATTTTCATTAGGTGTTTAAAGTACCCCCCCCCACCTCTTTGAGTAGAATACTCAGTCAAGGAAAGATAAAAATAAGTGCATTTATTTGGAAAATATTTTAAGATTACAAATCCTCTTCTAAGAAATACTTTGGTCACTGGGGCACCTGGGTGGCTCAGTCGGTTAAGCATCTGACTTCAGCTCAGGTCATGATCTCATGGTTTGTGGGTTTGAGTCCCTCATTGGGCTCTCTGCTGTCAGCAGAGCCTGCTTTGGATCCTCTGTCTCCCTCTCTTTCTCTGCCCCTCCTGCATACACGCTCTCTGTCAAAAATAAACATTAAATTTTTTTTTATAAAAAGGAATCCTTTGGTCACATTCCTAAGGTTTTGGTTGGTTTATTCTGTACTTATTGCCATATGTTTCTATTTGGCCTGTAAGTTCATTTTCAATACCTTTAAAAAAATATTTTCCTAAATAATTCCTCGATTAAACACCTAAGTGTTCAGAATGGAGTGGGAGGAAACAGCTTTCCTTTTGAGGTTAGTTCACAGCTTTATTGCACTGTAATCAGTGGATGTGGACTGTCTCTTCCCTTTTAGGTGCTCCAGATTTTCTGTGGCTGCTGATTAGTAAAAACTCAAGGGGTGTCTGAAAACTGTATGTGTTCTCTGATTACTCAGTAAAACACTCTATGATATCTACCTAAACAAGGTTGTGTGGTTCAAATTCTCACACTTTTACTAAGCTTGATTTGAGATTTCTATGCAATTTTGTGTATGTGTGTGTATTTAATTTTTTATTTTAAGTAAACTTCAAGCTACACCTGGGGCTTGAACTCATAACCCTGAGATCAAGAGTTGCATGCTTCACCAACAGAGCTAAGCCAGCCAGGCACTCCCCTAGGCAATTCTGTGAGTTACTCAAAAGGTTTCAATAAATTCCTTTTCTGTTTAAGCTAGCAAAGTCAAATTATTTCACTTGCAACTAAGAAAGCTGACCCACCACATCCCTTGAGATTTTTACCTTATTTTGCTGTAGTACTTTCCCAATACTTTTCTCAGAAGGCTACAGGTGGATTATACATTGTATCTTTGCAATATCTCAAATGAACAATGTTTTTAAATATAATTCTTTTTTTCTCCCTCTACCATTTGCAAAACCAAACTGGTTTTTAGGAATATCCATTCTGTTTTTCAATTCAATTGAATTTTATGGAAAATCATGGGTTTCCTTTCTATTTTAAGGTCTCTTCCATTTCTTGAGTGAAAGTTGTCTATAGTAGCCATTCATTTTGGCTGTTTAGCTTGATTTCTGTCCCTCAAACTAGTGAGTTTCCTTTAACGTGGTATGATCTTTGCCCAATTCCTTCAGGTGCCATGGGTGTCTTTAACATTCATGGAAGTCAGCTTGTTGGGATCTTTTGGGCAGTAGAGAACTGACAAGTAGTAAAAACAAATCAGCTCACAGGGAGAGCCACCTCAGGACTAAAAGAATGCAGATTGAAGCCATTCCCTGGGGTATGGAGACTAGCTGCACTTGGCTCAACTGGCTAGGCCACTATCTTTGCCCCAGGCTTAGTCAGAGAATCTGGCTCCCTTCTAGGCTGCTATGCCACCCTTCCTTTGAAAACAATGATCCAGGGGCACCTGGGTGGCTCAGTCGGTTGAGCGTCCGACTTCGGCTCAGGTCATGATCTCGTGGTTCATGAGTTCAAGCCCTGCATCGGGCTCTATGCTGACAGCCCAGAGCCTGGAGCCTGCTTCGGATTCTGTGTCTCCCTCCCTCTCTGCCCCTCCCCCACTCATGTTCTGTCTCTCTCTGTCTCAAAAATAAACAAACATTAAAAAAAAATTTAAAGAAAACAATGATCCAGAAGGCATCCAGAAGTAACACTCCCAAGTGGTCTCCTCAGAAGCCCAAAGCCTATGATGTGATTAGCACAAACTTGCTCCAGGTTCCACCATATCCACTCCCTACTCTGGGTGTTTTTCTTTCTAGTTCAATCACCTGGTTGGAAATTTAAAGTGCTAGGGAGTTAGGGAAAAATACTTAAGCTATCATCTTCCAAAAACTCTTTTGACTTCTTTTTATAATAAATTTTGTGAGACTACATATTTATACAAGGGGAAGTAAGTAAGATCTTAGGAATATAAATTTTATTGATGAATGGAGCCCCAAAATATGGCCCAGAAAAATAGAGGGACTCATTCCAGAGTGTCTCTGCTGCACAGATGAGATTAGAGACTGGCCTTTTATTTCCTAACATATGGGTCTTTTACTTTGTAACCCACAGCTATCATTAAAATAAATTTCACCAGTATAGTCACCTGCACAGCTATTTCCTGTCCTGTTCCATTTGGTCCATTTCCTTCACTGGATACCAGACACGAACTCATTCCCATCCCCTTTGCCCGCCTTTTAACCCTCCCTAAAATTTATTCTGCTTCCTATTTACCTGCCTGTTAAGATCTTTTGCTCTGCATTCACAGTAGGGGTGTGTGACAGATGGAGTAATGAACTGTCTAGTGGCAGGGGAGCCTAGAAAATGGGGGACAGAGAAGGCTTGCAAACTTCTGATATGTCTCCAGGAGCCCTTTGCCCAGCTGTTGCTTCTTATCAGCACATCCCTCATCTTCTTGCGTGCATCAAAAATCTTTGCATTGGCTGGATTCTCAGGCCTCTCTTTCCATTGTCTAGCTTTCCTCTCCTCCTTGCTTTCCTAGAACTCCTACCCCGATTCTCTTCCCCTCTGAATCACAGCAAGGGTAGGAAAATATAACTACAAAGATCTGGATGTTCATTTATGTGCCACTAAAGATTATATCACAGTGGAAAGCATACCATATCACACCCTGGAAAACTGTGATCAACTATTTCTGCTATTCCTGACACGAAATATAAAAGACTCTATTAATGGCTTTAAAATAGAGTGCTAGGTGCCTGGTGTTTCAGTCGGTTAAGTGTCTGTCTGACTCTTGGTTTCAGTGCAGGTCATGATCTCGTGGTTTGTGAGTTCAAGCCCACATCATGCTCTGTGCTGACAGCATAGATCCTGCTCGATCTATTCCTGCTTGGGAATTCTCCTGCTCCTCTCCAGCTTGTCCTCTCCAGACTGACCTCTCTCTCTCTCTCTCAAAAATAAATAAAGACTTAAAAAATAAAATAAAATAGAGTGCTACAGCAGTCTCTTAGTTAGTATCTTAATTTACAGTCTTGGGGTGCCTGGGTGGCTCAGTTGGGTGAGCGTCTGACTTCAGCTCAGGTCATGATCTCACAGTTCGTGAGTTCGAGCCCCGTGTCGGGCTCTGTGCTGATAGCTCAGAGCCTGGAGCCTGCTTCAGATTCTGTGTCTCCCTCTCTCTCTGCCCCTCTCCTGATCACGCTCTGTCTCTCTAGCTCAAAAATAAACATTAAAAACATTTAAAAACAATTTACAGTCTAGGATTTTTAAATATTCTAGTATATAATAATGTATTTAATAATCTGGAGAAGCAACATGGTACAGTAGTTAAGAACAAGATTACTTGAATTCCAACTCTAGCTCCTCCACGTGCTAGCTGTAAGACCTCAGGTAATATATACAACCTGTCTTCTCATCTATGACAGACCAGACCAATTATAAGAACTTCAACAGAGGTGAACATTCATGTTTATGATATACCACACCACCACCAGATGCAATCCTTACTTTTTGTTCTAGATACACAAAAACTCATTATTAAAGCCATTTCATATTTTGGAAAATTTAATGGGCTTTTTGCTGCCCAGGTTAATAAGAATCTCCTTAAGTGTCTCTTAAAATTTATTTTAAGTGTATTTTCTAGTGGATGATGTCTTTAAAGTTAAATGAGGACACTTAGAATGACACGTTTTTTTCTTTATTAAAATACACATTAAAGTTTGTTTTGGTTTTTATTTTAAATAAGAATATGATTCCTTACCAAGACAATTTGAAGCATCAACTTGTTCTTTCAAAAAATCAACACACATTTTCTTCACAGGTTCAATCTGGTACTGGTTTGCTGCATCTAACAAAGACTGAACGTTGTTGCTATTCACAGAAATCCTGCAAAGAAGTTAAAGTGAATTTAATTTCCTATATATTTTTTATCATTTAAATAATGATATTGTAAAATGTATCCTACTAGCCCCCGAAATTAAACACAAAATGAAACTTTTCAGTTCTTGCTTGCATTAGTACCGCATAAGCTCCTCAAGCTTCCCCATCCTTGTGGTTTTTCCTATTGAAGAATTTGGAGCACATCAATTTGTCACAATAATGCTCTGCGATGGTAGATCCCAACCTTACTCCTCCACAACAGAAATGATCCTTCTTAACTTACCTAGCAGTATAAGCAAATTCCACAAGTTGTTCAATAATGTCAGGTTCAGCATCTTTGAGTTCAACTTCAAAGGACTTTGATTCAAGCATGTTAGCTAAAATGAAGAGAACAAATATAAATGACATGACTACTATCACCAGGTTAACTGAGGACCAGATCATTCCAGGCCATGTTAAATTTGGAGAAGAATAACAAGAGACCTTTCTGTTAAAAAATATCCCAGAAAGCCCAACATTCCTATAATAAATGCAAATTAATTCTCCACACTTGAGATGTATCTTAAAATAAGCTAAGAAACCTGTGAATTAGTGTACTTCTTAAAAAAAAAAAAGGCCAAGTAAACAGAGATACATAAAACTAGATTTAGTATTTCCCCACCTCCTAAAATAATTTAGTGCCACTCTTCTAAATTGCTATAAGCAAAACCGCATCTGATGTAGCTGGAACCAATCTAGGGGAACAAAGACAATTGTTCAACTAGAAACTGCATCTCCATCAATAAAGACTTTGGACCTATAGAGCTAATGAAAGGACACTTTTCTTTCGATCAGACATCATCATAACCACTTTTCAATCTCTTTACTGTTATGGCCTTAATTTCTTAAGTGCTTTAAAAACTAGAAAGATATTTTCTTTTAAAAAAATTTTTTTAAGTTTATTTATTTTGAGAAAGAGAAAGAGACAGCACAAGCAGGGGAGGGGCAGAGAGAGGAGAGACAGAATCCCAAGCAGGCTCTGCACCAACAGCACAGAGCCAGATGCGTGGCTCGAACTCACGAACTGTGAGATCATGTGAGCTGAGATCAAGAGTGGGATGCTTAACTGACTGAGCCACCCAGGCACGCCTTTTTTTTTTTTTTTTTAAGTTTATTTATTTATTTTGAGAGAGACAGAGACGTTGTGAGTGAGGGAGGGGCAGAGAGAGAGAGGGAGAGAGAGAATCCCAAGCAGGCTTTGCACCGTCAGCACAGAGCCCCACACGGGGCTCAAACTCATGAGATCATGACCAGAGTCAAAACTGAATTGAATGCTTAACTGCTTGAGCCACCCGGGCACTGGGAAGATATTTTAAATTAGACGTCACCTCATTCTCATGGAAAAAAGAACATGTTTTACTTTAAGATACTTACTTGTGAACATTAAGTTAAAAAAATGACTGGCTGCTGCAAGGACAACTCGATGAGCAGGTATCTTTCTTTCTTGGACCATAAGGATCACATCACACAACGTTTTCTAATCAAGAGAAAAATAAATGAAATTAAAAGGGGCTCACTGTGTCTGGCTTAGGACATACATAAAACTGGTGCTTGCCAATGTTTTATCTCTATTTTCCGTCCAATCCAGTCTTTTTTTCAGCACAGAATTTGTTTATAAGACCCATTTAGGAAGATCTTAGAGAGTTGCTATCATGATTTGCTGTATCGAAATTCCCAGCAGTAAAAACAGGGGGAAAAAAAAGATCTTTACAATCAGAGAAGAAGTATTCTATTAATCTGTTAGAGAAACCTTTCTTTTTTTTCCTGACACAAATTCTTAAGGTGTTTCTCATGGTGAAATTTTATGGGGACACTAAATGACATAGAACAATGTCCTTTAATGGTTTCTCAAACAGAACAATCTAGGTTTTTAAAATTATCTATTTGTGATAAGATGCAGTGTGCACACTGTATTTCCCAAGAAAGTAGCTGTCATAGAAATAACTCAGAATACACAGAGTGGAAGAACCAAATGAGCATTCAGCACTCCTTCCTTAAGTAACGCTTTCCTCAAATGCACTTCTGACAGGAGCTGGATACCAATCACTTTTAAAACGTGATTTCTGACCAAGGACAAAATGGTATCACTCTAAATTGCTGAAAGAAGGCAGAGTTAGATTACATACTTACGATGCTGAAGAAATGAAATATTAAAGAAAAAATTTAAGGTTTACTGGAACCCTGAAACATGAATTTCAAAGAAAACAAACATCTTTTTTGTCAAACAAAATTTCAATTTCTTAATGAAGTTAAAGATTTAACCTACAGGTTAGTCTCAGAGAAAATTTGATGCTTGCGATATGTTAGGCACTCTCTTAGGCACTAGGAATATGAGGAAAATAATGTTATCAGAGTAAAAGAAAATCTATCACAAATCTAAATGTTAGGTTAGTAGCTCAGAGGATGTGGCATTTTGTAAATTTTAAGTACTACAACATTAATATAGTTTCTGATAGATAAATCACCATATTCTACTTTATTACTCCATAAATAAAAATCCAAATGAGATGATAATGCTTAGAACAAGAAAGGAAATGGGCCTTATTTATATTTTATAGGCGGGTAAGAGATAACAAAATTTCACTTTTACAGCTATGTGAAGATTTTTCACATAAGGCCTATGGACTACTGGTTAGAAACTATACGCAGATTACTTATAGTTAAAGCCATTGTTATCCCAATAGTGTCTCAAATTTAAAAATTTTTATTTCCTTTGATTTGGTCAGGGGAGGTATAGGGTAGGCATAGGTGATTTTGCCACATACCACACCAAAAATACCAAGTAGAAAAACCAAGCCAAGTATTTGGTTACCACCAAAAGAAACTGATCTAGTTGTTCAAGAACAAGAAAGAAAAATAAAGGTGGAAGGAAAAGAAGGAAAGGAGGGAGAGAAAAAGAACACCGACAGAAGAACAAGCACACCAGATGGGGGAGGGGTCTATGGCTGCTGACGGGAAGTTCCAAAAGATGTAGAGCTATACTGAAATGTAGCCAAAAACCTTTTCAAAATATGAACTCAGCAATAGGGAGTTCTAGTGGCATCAATTTATAGGCACTGAAGAAAGTTAAAGAAATCAGAGAGATCTCTCCACAGCAATTTAGTCTTCTCTAAGATTAATCTCTGGGTGGATATTAATGTTGTGGAAGGAAAGGGAGGAACTTTTTGTATCCGAATGGCACATCTGACTGTACTACAGTAGATTAATAGGTTTCAACAAGAGAGAGGACTGACTTAGAGACACTCCTCTTGGGAAGAGTCTAACCACAGACAGAAAACCAGAAGAGACAGACCTGAGTTACGTTAGACAATATGAAAGATAAGTCCTATATGAATTGAAGAGAAATTTAAACAAAAGTACCTTTTGAATAATACATGTTCGCTGGATAAAACAAGAAAAAAAAAACCTTGCAATTTTTTTGTTTGTATCCCCCATATTTGTTTCATCTTTGTATTATTTTCAGCTTTTGAATTTTTAGTCTCTCATAAATTGATAGATTTGTGTGAATTTGAACTTCTCACCATCTAAGATTACTTTTT
The DNA here is from genome assembly GCA_030068075.1 of Paguma larvata. Classification (NCBI taxonomy): domain Eukaryota; kingdom Metazoa; phylum Chordata; class Mammalia; order Carnivora; family Viverridae; genus Paguma; species Paguma larvata. Next base: position 51,540,314 of record CM057834.1, on the reverse strand, counting down.
TGAGTTTTATTTATTTTGAGATAGAGCATGTGCACGAGTAGGGGAGGGGCAGAAACGGAAGGAGAGAGAATCCCAAGCAGGCTCTGCACTGTCAGCAAAGCCCAATGCAGGGCTTGAACTAACGAACTGTGAGATCATGACCTGAGCTGAAGCTGCTTAACTGACTGAGCCACCTAGAGCACCCCCATCTAAGATTTAGTTTAATCTTCATATTTAGTACTGATAACTTATGTTTCATCTTACATATGCCAGGTCTTTTATGCTGCTTATGCTTCCTGGCTCTTTTCTTTTCTTTTTGATAGAGAAGCAGAGAGAGAATCTTAAGCAGACTCCCCGCTCAGTGCAGAGCCTGATGCAGGATTCAATCCCATGACCCTGGGATCATGACCTGAACCTGAAAGCAAGAGGTGGACACTCAACTGACTAACCCACCCTGCCGCTCCATTTTCTTTTTTTCTTTAAATACCAGTTGCTATTTTGGTCACATTTTCTTCGCACCTTTTTCTTCTTTTAGAGACTTACTTATAGATCTGTCAAATATTTGCTGAGTGAATTCAAAGTGTTATTAGTCAAATATTGTTCCAGGAATGCAAGGAGGGTTCAAGAACAATAATTATTTAAAGTAATTCGGCATAGTGACAGGTTAAAACGTAACGAGTGCCCTTAAAGACTGGGACAGTTAAAATAGGTGGTTACATTAAATTCAGAGAGATTTGTAAAGTTTTGGAAAAGGAAGATCAGCGATAAAGTAGTTCATCCATTACATAATTTACAAGGTAGTATGTGTGGGAAGACAGGAATGCTACAAACTATAATGGAACATATCTGGGAAATTTGTGGAAATAAGACTCTAAGGGAGAGTACTAGGTCACATTAAAGGGAAGCCAAATAACCCAGCCATAATCCAAGCCTAAGTTAATGCTGAATTTGTCCATAATCGGAATTACTTTGCTGAGGGGGGTGAAGGTTGGCAGTGACTGAATTAATACTGAACACATGGACCTCTTTGTTTCCACCAATACAATGTCTTTTAGAAAGGCACTAGAGGAAGAAGAAATACAAACATTTGGGCCCAAAATCAAAAGGAAAGGAAAAGTAGGAAGGTATTCTGATCTAAATAATGTTAGTTCTACACTATGTAGAAAGGAAAAGATGTAACTTAAACAGGTAAACAACTCAGCTGGGAATGCTGAAAGAGACAACAGAGACACAGCCCATTTTGACACATACAGGTAACAGAAAGGAATACGTCTGCTACTACTGAGTTGCCAAGCTCTGGAAAACTCAAAGAGGAAAGATAAGGTTCTGAGGAGCACGCTGCAAGGCCATGTTGGTCCCCACAGGCTTTCTAGGAATCAGTCAAAGGCCATTTTCCAGCTGAGAAAAATGGAAAGGAAAAAAGACCCCTTCAAGAGGTAGGATTAGTAGATACAAGGAATTTCACAGCAGGATAGGATCATAATGGGGACACGAGGGTGCAGAACTGGAGGATCAGAACTGTAGAGAATACAAGGCCACAAACTGTGCTTTGCCCGACTGCCTGCTACAAATGTGGATCATCCCTCTCTCAAAGGACAGAACTCAACTATTCCAGCACTGGAGTGCCAGGAACACAAGGTTCAAAAAAGAAATAAAAATTAAGCTTTAAATGTGCAGGACAAAGGGGAAAATGAGAAATTCTAGAAGACCTGGCAGCTGGGCAAATACCCTCTGGCAAATTTCTCCAAGTACAAGGTATCCTACCCCAGTGAAACATTATTATGCATAGATGAAATTCCTTCCCTATATGGTAAAGTGTCCCTATCAGCCTCTTGATTAGTGATTCCTCTCTTAGCTGAGTCTAGAATCTGTAAATTATATACAGCCAACACAGACTGGCAACCTGTGCAAGCCAAAAGCCAAGATATCCTTAAGTTTTCTTTGAAGATTCTCTGTTCTCTAGAAACCAACGTTTCTGTTGTTTTTGTCTGGGAATAATGTGGGTTAGGACTGTAGAGTAAGGTATCAACATCTATTGTAGAGATGGGGGATTTGCTTGTATCTTTTCAGGTTTGTGGGGCTGAGGTTGTACTCATCTTAAGAGTCCTCAGAACCCTTTGACATTCTGAAAACGTTTGGCACCAACTACCTTGACACTAGAAAAATTCAGCTTTAGAGGTGCTAAACTAACTTAATATATGCCAATGGAAGACAGCTCAGGCTGCAGCTGCTGAACAAAGTCCCAGAATCTACCCAAACACTTAAGCGAATGCCTGTTGGCTGAGACTGAGCAGTATAGGAAACCAGGGAGAGCACACATTTGGAATTGCCTTTAATTTTAACTCACAGGGATATCACAGATGTGGGAATTTAATAATGAGTGGGTTCATAACAGTCAAATTTGGGGGATTTTATGTTGTTAGCACAGAATTAGATACAGTGCTTTAAGCTGTCATTTGGTTCACGGCAGATAATATGGAAAGCTATGAATGACATCTTGGCTGAGAAAAATTTTAGATGGGAAATGCAAGTGAATTTCCAGTCTGGAGTTAATAGATTATCTACTCATTTAAAAGCTTTCTGGAGTAAAAAAATTTAAATAATTTTCTTAAGGTGGTCTGCAGAAGATACACGGAAGAATAGTTATTGATAGAGGATGACTTTAACATAGAACGAAACACTCCTGGGGCACCTGGGTGGTTCAGTTGGTTAAGCATCCGACTTTTAATTTTAGCTCAGGTCATGATATCACGATTCATGAGACTGAACCCCACATCAGGCTTCACGCTATCAGCACGGAACCTGCTTAGGATTCTCTCTCTCCCTGTCTCTCTCTCTGCCCCTCTCCTGCTCATGCATGTGCGCTTTCTCTCTCTCTCAATATTTAAAAAAAAAAAAAAAAAGAATCAAATGCTCCCTGTACAGGTTAAAAACAAACAGAAAACTTAAAAAAAAAAAAAAAAAACAACCTTGGAAATAACAATTTATATAGCTACTTGGTCCAGTACGTTCTCTTGGGAGTTTGGAGGGGTCTTTGGTGCCTGACTACTACTATTAGCCATGTGAATTCTCGACTCAGGGAGTTTACATAAAGATTTATACCCGAGTGAGACAAAATAAAACAGATGGGTGAGTGCTTGGTAATCCCCATCTACTCACACCCATATACTCCAATAATCTAAGTTTTGTAATTTGCATATTCATGTCCGGGAGGTGGAAGGGGCAGTGAAGAGCTGGGCCCAAATCCATCTTATAGAGTCCCCAAGACATTATCTTACCTGTCCTCCTTAGCAGATGGAGACCTAAGTAGAAGTTTATGAGCCTCCTGAAAGAGAACTGAGGGAGCTGGGTATGTAGGGGATGAACTAGATGGGTGATGGGTATTAAGGAGGGCATTTGTTATGATGAGCACTGGGTGTTGTATGTAAGTGATGAATCACTGAATTCTACTCCTGAAACCAATATTGCACTGTATGCTAACTAACTAGAATTTTAAAATTTGGGGAAAAAAAGTATGTAAGTCTCAAAAGAGTAATCCTACCATTAATAAAACAGCAATGTCTTAAATTCTAGCTTAATTAGAACTTCTCTTATATTGGGCAAAATTTATATGAAAGACAGAGATGAGTTCACGATACCTCATTTCCTCTTTCAGTAAGGTAAAGGTCAGAAATGTTTTCCTAGCCCCTTTGCCCTCTGCTTCCCACACCACACAAAGACAGACGGACAGAATATATGTCTTTTCCTTTCAGGAAAAAGCCTTATTATAACAGTGGTTTTCAAACTTTTTCAGCAGCAGAATTCGTTTTCAAACAATGTGATTTCACATAATTTATACTGACAGATGGGTTTCTCCACAGCCAGAGTTAGCCTGGCAACCAAGTGATAGAAGGAGCTCCCCTCACTCTTATGCTTAATGATTCACTCATAAATATTCACTCATAAATATTTTGCTTCTGATCTCAGCAGTCTCTGGAGGTGGGTTCTGCTAGTTTAGAGACACGAGGATCCAAAAGAAGAATGAATCAACCAAGTAAGAGAATCATGTTTCCATAGAATTAGAAATTAAAACTGCAACCTGGCCATTTTGACCTCCTTCTGCCACTGGGTAAAAAGCAAAAAACCTACTACATGTGGGTAGGTGTCTGAACCTGGCAATGAAGGGGAAAAAAAATACACTGCTCTCCTTTATGGAACAGAAGATAGCTGGAGCTCAGGGGACCCCCTTGGGTACCTTTTGTCTGTTGCGAGAGAAGAGTCCTCTATGGGTCTCTTGAATTCCTGTATATTTTCCTGGACATGCCAAGAAGGCAAGGCCCTGACAATTCTTCCCTGGGCCACCGTTTCTCAGGATTATGTTGGCAGCAAGCAACCATAAGGGTGAGATGCTTTCTCCCTCACAAGAATAAGGAGCAGGCTTGCTTTCTGTTTGCTATAAAAATGGCAGATTCCTGAAGCTCAGTGTTCATTCCAGAGCTACAACACAAACCCACTGTGTGTATAATATCCATCTGGGTCCCAGCAAGTCACCTTTGTGGGGCGAGGGGAACTGATACATACACATGGGTATGTGTAACTGACACATACATATGGATGCTCGTGATGCTATGCTGTGAGTAATCAAGTCTATTGTCTCTAACCTAGGAGTCCCACGTGTTCTGCCAGCATCCATTAAACAGCAACAGGCTAACTAATCAACTTATAAATACCATAAAATCAAATCCTTGCCCAATGCTGGTACTGCGAAAGCTAGTAATAAACATTAATGAAAGACTAATGTGACTGTATAGGTAAGACCAAAGGTTCAAGATACCTAGAAACAAAGGATTAGGTCAACCCATCAGAAAAAGAACCTTGAAGAGTTGGCTAAAGACAAATAGAAATAGGCAGTGAAGGACAAAGTCATTAGTACAATGTATAATAAAAATAGTAAATAAATAATAACAATGAATGTGGCTTGCATTTTTAGTTTCATCTTTGCTCATATATAAATGAGCAAATATATATATATATATACACATAAATAATATATATATTTTAATGTTTATTTGAGAGAGAGAGAGAAAGAGAGCATGCACATGCATGGGGAAGGGGCAAAGGAGAGGGAGAGACAGAATCCCAAGCAGGCTTTGTGCTGTCAGTGCACAAGAACTGTGAGATCATGACCAGAGCCCAAATTGAGCTGGACGCTTAACTGACTGAGGCATCCAGGCACCCTTTTGCTCTTATATTTATGTAAGTTTTAACTATGTGAAACCTTCCCCTCTACAATCAAATAAATACATTAAGACTTAGGCCTAAGAACTTGAAATGACTATAGAAGAAATTGGTATCACCAAATAATCTTGAACTTCAAGTTAGGTATGGTAAGTGAAAAAGATTGATGACTTTTTTTTAATTATAGGAATGAGAATAAGTGCATACATGTTTGTATTTAAAAGCTTGAGATACAGATCACAGTAGACATTTGTGGATTCTGGCAACCTAGCATCCAGTTTCCTGTTAGAACTCCAAGCTCCCATTTCTGGAAAAATCCCTCATTATGAACTACCTTGGTGAGAGGGCAATTTCACAGCCTGACTCTCATCACAGCAACTAAAAGTCAGTTATTTCCATTATTCACTTACCAGAGCCAAAACCTGGCAAACAATCTAAGGCGAGCCAATTATATACCTACTTTCAGGATTTTGAATCTTGAGCAAATGATAGAAAGATGGAGGAAAAATCGTCTTTATGGCAGCAGCAGGTAGTCAAGACTGCACTTACACTGTAATGGACTCCTGGGTTTCTGAAGCCTAGCTAACAGAGAATGCCTGGTTCCTGCTTGTTTGCCATGCTTGCTCATCTTCCGGCCTGTGGTCAACACTATAAGTTTCTGAACTTCTTATAATAAATTACTTTGACTTAAGAGAGAACATATTTCTGTTGCTGGTAACCAAGAATGCCAGTAGACTCATTGTGATAATGACGATGCCAACAATGTTTGACATTAAATAATTTATCAAGAGTTTTCACATTCTCTCTCTCACTGTCCCAACATCAGTAAATTAGGTCAGTATTATATTATGATCATTATAAATATAAATGTAAAAGGCCAAAGAAGTTGTTACTTGCCCAATGTCACAAAATAAGCGCTAGGATTCAAACCCAGATCTGTTTAATTCTGAAACCCAAGTCATTTCCACTATAGCATATGGTTTCCCATAGCAATGAGTGACTACAGACAACATGACTAAGTTTTAAAGAAGATACAAAGACATTTTAAAATCATTTTTCATGATAAAAGCTTACAATATTAAATTATGATTCAATTTAAGCACATTTCAAAGAGAAGGTCTAAAAAAGAGCTCATTTCATCCTGGCACATTGTTTTCCAGGAGCCTAACCTGATACTGAGTATAGAATTTATGATATTTAGCATAGATGGTATATTCCTAAGAGTGCCCCTCTTAAATATTCATCAACCACATTTTGTACAGTTCAAGAGAATGTAACTAAATTAAATGCTATATTATTATATATTAAAATACATAATATGCCAGCTATTTCAATGATATGAATCTTTGTAATAGATACCCACTGGAGTAGCTACCCAACTTGTAATTCTCTGTTCTCCAGAAATGGAGTACATAAAATAAGTACATAAATAAAGCCTTTCAAGATCATGTTTGTGCTACATGACCTTGTTCTCCTTAGCATAGATAATTGATTCAAAGGGTTAACATTTAACTCAAACTAGGTCTATCGGATCCTCTTTCTCCAGGAATTTGAAACTCTGAAAGAGAGAATGGTGGTAGTCAGAGCTGAGATGCAATGAAGGCAGTGTCCTAGAGAAAGGCTAGAGGCGTCTGGGGTTGGCATGGTTCTTGTATCTCCCAAATCTTGATTGTCTTTCTTCTCCTCAGAAGAGAATTTTAATATAACCATGTCTCCCTTAAGATGTGCTTCTGTATTCATTTATTCAACACACATGTGGTGTCATGATGGCAGTATGCACTTAAACTACTGGAGTTCTTTTAATTTTTAATTTTTTTCTAATTTAGAAGTATATTTTACTTTTTTGAAGTTTTTATTTAAATTCCAGTTAGTTAACCTATAGTATATTAGTTTCAGGTATACAATTTAGTGATTCAACACTTCCATACAACACCCGATGCTCATCACAAAAAGTAGATTCTTTAATCCCCTTCACTTAACTAACCCATCCTCCCACCCACCTCCCTTCTGGTACGGTTTGTTCTCCAGTTAAAAGCCTGTTTCTTGGTTTGCCTCTCTTTCTCTCTCTCTTTCCTATGCTTGTTTGTTTCTTGAATACTGCATGAGTGAAATCATATGGTATTTGTCTTTCTATGACTTACTTTGCTTCGTATAATACTCTCTAGCTCCATCCACACTGTTGCAGATGTCAAGATTTCATTATTTTTTATGGCTGAATAAAGCTTCATGGTGTGTGTGTGTGTGTGTGTGTGTGTGTGTGTGTGTGGTTATCCATTCATCAGTCAATGGACATGTGGGCTACTTCCATAGTTTGGCTATTGTAGATAATGATGCTATAAACATTAGGGTGCATGTAATAGTATTTGAATTAGTATTTTTGTATTCTTTGGGTATATACTACTGGAGTTTAAAGAACATTAATCTCGGGGCACCTGGGTGGCTCAGTCGGTTGAGCGGCCGACTTCAGCTCAGGTCATGATCTTACATTCTGTGAGTTCGAGCCCCGCATCGGGTTCTGTGCTGATGGCTCAGAGCCTGGAGCCTGTTTTGGATTCTGTGTTTGCCTCTCTCTCTCTGCCCTTCCCCTGCTCATACTCTGTCTCTCTGTCTCTCGAAAATAAATAAATGTTAAAAAAAAATTAAAACAAAACAAAACAAAAAAACATTAATCTCATCCTGGAAAGCCTGGGCCACAGAGGAGGCAGGTCCCTCTCCATATACTCACTATTTTCTCATTCCTTTGTTCTCAAAATCTGCTCCCTCCTCCACCACTCCATTAAAACTTTACTTGCTAAGCGCACCAATTTTCAAATCCAGGAGACACTGTCTTTTTTTGGCCTCCCTACTACATTTGATCCTCTTATCTCTTCTTTGTAACTTATATCTTGGTTTTAATGACATTATTCCATGCTGTCTTTCTTCCTTCCACACCTTAATCTCCAATGCACTTTTCTTCCTATCCTTCAAAATGTTGATACTCCCCTTGAGTTTCATCCTCTGTCCTCTCTTCTCCTCACTCTGTCCTCAAACTCTAGGTGTTATCAACCATACTTAAGACGTCAAGTATTTACTTAAAAAATATTTGAGCACCTATGTGGTAGATGTTGGCAATACAGCATTGAAGAAGACAGAGATTATCCCTGCCCTCAAGGAATTTAGCACCTAGTAGCAAAGCCATACATAAAAAATACAGTGTTTTATCTGTCTAATAAAGACAATCAATGGTTGAAGGAAAGGAATAGAGTATATGTAATACAGGCCCTTGACATAATGTAGGGCATTCAGGGAGGAAATGGCATTTATGGTAAGAACTGAAGCATGAGTAAAAGGGAAAGAGCGTTACAAGCACTAGTACAACATTTCAGGGCTGAAGGAAGACGGTGCCTGGAGCGAAAAGGCTATGAGAAAAGTGGTATGAAATCTGACTGAAATGGGATGGGATCAGGTCAGACGGGGCTTTGAAGGCCAGGCTGAGGAAAATATTAATTATAAATCTATGATAATTAACCTCAAAAAAAACCTTCAAAAATAACTGCCAGCCATCATACCATTCTACTCATCACAAAACCACTTTCCTCAGTCTCTAACTTTATCCTCTTCCTCCTCCATTTTAGCAGATGAGCTCATTTCCTACTTTTAAGAGAGAAAGCCTTTGATGGAAATTCCTTTATTCTGATTCCAAACCTCTCTTCCTTCCCACTCTGATGGAAGAGAAACTATCCTCTTCCCATGAGAGATTAATTACCTTTACTTTAGATCTTATCTCAGGAATCATCTATCAATTATACATTCTGTCTCATATACGTTCAATCTCTACATCTCAAGTGAATTCTTCTTTTCAGTTTTTAAGCACATTTATATCTCCCCAGTTTAAACACATAAAACCAAACAACCTTCATTTGGACTCCCTTACTCCCTCTGAGCCAAGTTTCTCCAAAACGTTGTCTCAGTAGTCTCATATCCTACTCATGCTAATCTGACTTCCATCTGTCTTCTAATCAAAACAACACACTACAGTCAACAACTCCCCTGTGTTGTTATATCCTATCTTGACTTCTCATAGGCTTCAAAATTTGCCATCTTCCTTCTGAAAGAATTTCTTCCCAGATTCTGAAAATTCTCATTTTCCTCTTACTCTTTTGGCCATTTTTGGGGGGTGGGGGTTCTCTTTTATAGGCTCATTCCCTATTCTTTATCTTAGACTCCTGACTCTCCATAGTTTCAACAAAACAAGTTATCTTCTATCTGCAGATAATCACAAATTTACACTTACAAAAAAAATGTTTTTAAATAAACTCTATCCTCAAAACAGGCTTGAACTCACAACCCTGAAATGGAGAGTTGTGCACTCTACTGCTCTACCTACTACCCAAGCCAGCCAGGTGCAACACAAATTTACATTTGTAACCCACAGCTCTCAACCTCATCGTCAATTCATCATATACCTTAATGTCTCGTGGGCATTGTGAATTAAACGTATCTAAAATACAACCTATAATCCTTTCCTCAAAGTCTTGATCCTTTTCTAGTATCTTCTCTCTCTCCTAACTATCTAGTTAGGCATTCTAGAATCCTAGAGGTCATAACTGACAACTTGTATTGAATCCCTCAGCATCAAATCAACCACCGTATCATAACAGCAACAAAAACAGCCAACATTTATTGAGAACTTACTCATTATGAGGTCATGCTTTATTTTATCTAATTTAGTCATCACAAACACATGTGAAAGTTATCATCACCAAGTCCTGTTGACTTTACCTCCTAAATTTCTTAAATATGTCATCTTTTCCTCATTGCTAGTGCTGCTACCACCTTAGTCCAAGGGACCATGTCACTGAGCTACTGAACAACTTCCTGTTTGGTCTGCCAATAACCACTCTGAGAGTTCTCTCTCATTTGCCACAGACCAGCCACTATCTTTTTCAAAAGAAAAATACCCACAGATACCTCTTCTGTCTGTCTGTCTGTCGCTCTCTCTCTCTCTCTCTCTCACACACACACACACACCTGAAGAGGTTTTAGTGTAAAGGCACCCCCCCTACAACTTATGAGACTATGCATGGGCAGTTCTCTACCTACTTCTCCACTTTCATGTTACGCCATTCTTTCCCTTATGTTCTGTGCTCCCGTCACACTGGCCTTTAATCAGTCTCTTACACTTGCCATTCTATGGTAAGTAGGTCTCTGACTCAGAACCTCTGCATTTGTTGTTCCATCTACCTAAGAGGCTCTTCCTTAAGGTGTCCTTACTCTTATTTCAGTTCTCAGTTCGTTTACCAGTTTCTTGGGGGAAATCTTCCTGATGGTCACATTATTCATTCATATGCCCTTACTGTACTATATGTTCTTCTCTTTAATAATACCTACCACTATTGCAATTTTACATTTATGTGTGTGTGTGTGTGTGTGTGATTGCTTAACTAATGTCTCACTCTTTTTTCTGACCAGGCTAATACTGAGGGAGTCAAAGCCCAGGTGAAAGCAGTGGCTTTAGATGGAAAAGAGGCAGCTTCTTCACTGTAGGAAAATAAAATGTATCAAAATAGGTTTCTAGATTTGGTGGTAGAAAGTTAAATGTTAGATAGTTCCAAACTAATGTCTTCTATTTATTTGTGATTTCAAAAGAGGGATGGCCTACTGAAAGTGAGAATATAGAGAAAGGACTCAGATTAGAGAAAAACAGTAAAATTAATGGAAAGTAGGATTGATCACCAGTACTGACAGCCCTGTTGAAATTAGGACTTATCTGGCAGAAGACTGTTCAGTAATGGGATATTCTCCAGCTGTGCTTGGAAGCCTTGCACAAAAAAGGTAAGTAGTCATCAATGCTTTTTGCCAGATGGATGTGGAAAAAAAAGACGGAAGGTTAAGAAAGCCTGGGGCATTGGAAAGAGAGTGAAGAGAGAGACTATCTCCTAAACTGGACAGACAAAAGGAGAAGACAGCTAAGAATTAAGAATAGGAAGGTCTGAATGCTGGGAGTTGTAAATGGGAGTTGTTAGCAGAATTAAATGAGACAAGGCTAGTAGAAAATAAATGCTCAAGAAGTGTTTCTCTTACTGAAGATTTAATGCAGAGGGTTTAGATTATTCACAAGTGACCCTAAAGATAATGCCGACTAGTAATTTACAATCTTGAAGAGGTGACTGTACAGAAGCTGAGTCATTTTATTTAGTAAATAAGCCCAGTTAACTGCTTGGCATCCAGTCCTCAAATCAGCTTTTCTGGTTCTTGCACATAATTCTCAACAGGGCTTTAACATAAGCTTTTAAATTCTAATTATGCTTTAATTCACTTAACATGATGAAACTACAAACTACAGTAGTACTCCAGAAGGTCTCAAAACATATCCCTCAAATGTTAAGGGTCTCCTAGACTTCATTAACATAAGAGCGACAGCAACTGGATAGGTGCAGTAGTGACTATGACCCAGCCCTTCTTTGTAGAGCCCCTCTGGTGTATGAGGTAATAAAATTAATCTAAACAAAAAGTTAGGGAAATAAAAAGGTGCTCAACCTAATTAAATAAGATGCTACGATACACCCACTAGAATGGCTAATGTTATAAAGACTGACAATACCAAGTGTTGACAAGGATGAGAGCAAAAAAGCCTCTCTCATACACACAGCTGGAATGAATATAAACTGACGCCACTTTGGAAATTATAGGACAGTTTCTATCAAAGCTGAGTGTAGCACAACATATGACTCCACAGCTCCATTCATGTATTTCCCAACAGAAATGCTGACACGTGCACATCAAAAGACATGTACCAAATACATAAAACGTTCAAAGTAGTACTAGTCTTCATAGTGCCCAACTAGAAATAAGTCAAACGTCCATAATGATGGAATGGATAAATTGTGGTGTATTCACACAGCGGAATACTAAGCACGAGGAGGATGTACTAGAGCTACACAGAACAACATAATAAATCTCACAAACATAATGTTAGCTTTAAGAAGCCAAGACGCAAGAGTACATACTGTAGGATTTCATTTATACAAGTTCAAAAACAGAAAAAACATATCTATGGTGATAGAAGTTAGAAAACTGGTTGCCTTTGGTGGGGCGGGGCGGGGGGAGTAGTGATTGAGAAGAGGGTAAAGGGAGACCTCCAGTGTGTACTCTTCACGTTCTATTTCTTGGTGTTGACAGTTTGTTGAGTTTGTAAAAATTCAGTAAGCTACGTGTTTATGATTTGTATCCTTTTAGTGAATTCTATACTTCATTGGAAAGTTTACTTAAAAACAAAAGGCTAGAAATGACTGCAAGGATGATGAAGGAAAAGGCCCCATAAGAAGCTGAGGCTGCTGGCTCTGTACAACCCCCTTGGGCACTATGTATAGAATTGGCTGCTATGTTTACAGAGATGAAATGACCTCAATCATATTTATCTAAGATCACAAAACTAATGGTACAGCAGGAATTGGCATTCAGGTATTCTAATTTCACAGTGTTCTCAAGTTCTTGCAGGAATGTTTCTGGGTGTACACAGACGGGTCCTTGTCATCCAGGCACTCATTATCCTCATCCCCAAAGTAATGAAGTCATATGGGGAAGCAAAAAGAGTCACAACACAAAAATATTCACTAAAGAACAAGAACACTTTTAAAACTGGTTCTCATTCAAACATTCTTCCTCTGGCTCAGACCACTTTCTATTTCTGCCAATCCCATCAACTGCCCTTGTCAGTCATTCCTGGTGAGTCTCTCTTGTGTTACAATGTTAAACTGAGCAACACAAATACAATGTACATCAACTGCAAAGGAAACTGCACATCTTGCAAAAGGTGCAGGATTCCATGAAGCTGGTGAAAGTTCTACTGGAGAATACCTGAATAACAAGCAAAGCCATTGGCAAAAAGATAAGGCGCAGATGAACATCGGTGAACCACTGCAGAAGAAATCGCTGGTTGTTCTAGCATCTGTTTTCCCTTCCTACTACTCAATAACGGAATCCTAATTTTTCAGTAACTTTATTACTAGTTTTACAGTGAATAAACAGAGCTTAATATAGTCTAAAGTTGAATCTAAGAAATGGATACAATTCCATTTTTGAACCCGAGGAGTTAAACATACAGACAACCCCCTCTTCCTCAAGTAAACAGCTGATGCTGCAACCCAGCTGCACCCTGTCTGCATAAGGAATGAGGCAATGCTCTGCGATGCTGGAGTCCACAGAAGAAACCACCAATCTGGGGATAGAGGGTGGGAGGGCTGCTGGAAACACATCTGAGCACTGGTGAACTGTGTTCAACTACCCTTTACAAGCACACACTTGTTAAATGTACCAGTAATTTGAAGTCACCAGTGTTGCAAATATAAAAAGGCTGGCATGAAAAGAACTTGAATGTATACATGCAAACAGATACATGAAAGTCAATTACATAGAATTCCAAATTCAGACATTCACAGCGACTTGGGCACAAAAGCCAGGAAAGGTTTAACGGCATTCAGACAGACGTCTACCGCATTCATGCACCACGCCAGGAGCTGATGAACAAAGGCAAGATCGCGGCAGTCGGAGCTTGCTTCAAGAAATCAGAAGCTCGTACCTTCATACACATCTGAAATTCCTGTACTGTTGTCCATATTCTCATCAAAACCACTAGATAAGCAAACCAGGTTTTGCAGTTATTCATACCCACACCCTGTTTTTGTCTTCTTGGAAAAACAGGACGACAGTTACAAAACAGAAACATTCCCACATCTCCTGACGTGCGTATTTTCTAGAAATAAAGCTTACGGTACCCAAGTGACTTTTCTATGCTTATTGGTATAAGATGTTATGATATTAAAAAACAAACAAACACCAAAAAACCTCTCCGGTCTACATTGTCCGCGTGAAAATCCGTGCTGTTCACCACCCACCTTTCGCCGACGTGAAGACTTTCATTAATGCGCCACACGTCAAGGACAGAACAAAGAGCTCCTCTTAATAACAGAGGCGCAGAGGGGCCTTAAAAGACTGCGCGGCATTTATCGGTGACTGTTTCTGCTCTAAATTAACACGTACAGGAGGATCTGCCTTCAACTGGCTCCACCCGGGGAACACAGACGAGGGGCGGGGATCCTTATCTAAGAGTAGCTGATTTCAGGCCAGCAACGCTGCTCCCTTCCGAGGGGGCTTCGGGCTGCGCTGTGCCAATGGGCTTCTCCGCACAAGATCTCACGACACCTTAACGCGGCGGCTCGCCAATGGAGGGATCCTCGCCTCACAAAGAGAGATAACTAGGGCAGAGCTGTTACACAACCCATACGCGATGTCGAATATGCCAGCCCCAGGAGTCCCCCAGGAGTCTGACTTGGGAGCCACACAGCACCGGCAGACGAGGAGACGCTTCTGCTCGACAACTGCTTAACGCGACCCTCCCTGCTAACAGCAGCTTGGCTGGCGTGCGAAAATGGAAGGAAGGGCGAGGACAGAGAAAGAAGAGTCGCGATCACCACAGGGCGCGGTTTCGGCCCAGGGAGCCAGGGGCGCGAGTCCCGGACCCCCTCCCCCCTGGCGTCCGTCACTCCCACAAAGGCGGTACCTGTTTCCGCATGTTATTCATGACGCCCATGAAGCCCGCCAACAATTTAGCTTCTTCTCGAGCAGCAAGTTTCTTCTCGGTCTTCTTCTTGCTGCTCTTCTCCACCCCAGAGGCTGCCATCCTCCGTCAGCTCCGTTCACGCCCGGGGCTGTGGCCGGGCCGAGCGGCGGGGGGCTGCACGCTCAGGGCACGCCGGGGCTTCTGCTTACCAAACACCGCGGCCGGGACTGCGGCTGCAGCGCCCTGCTGCCGGCGCGGCCACTGCGGAAGGACAAGGCCTGGCGGCCCCCTCAGAAACTCACCGGGAGGCGACGTCGCGGGCTCAGCGGCGTCCCAACCGAACTGGAGCCGGGCCGAGGAGTCTGCGCACTTCGCTCACGGGGGCGGGGGCGCTTTGAAGGGAGCAGTGGGCGGGGCGTGCGCGTCACAGCGGCGCGCCGCTCTCTGCGACTCGGCGCGGGGCAGGAGGCTTGGCAGCAGCCGGCGCGGGCGCAATTTTGACTTCCAGCGGCCCAAGGACAAGCGTGCCCTTGCGTTTCCCCAAATCAGATGTTATAAATTTAGATTATGTGGTGAGATTATATATTTTTTGAATATGTAGGCGGTAGGACACGTTAGTGTGTCTCCCGTTAGTGTAAGCTCCATAGGAACAAGGTTGGTGTTTTCTTCACTGCAGCATCAGAGACGCAAACTGTTGGCACTCATATATAAATGATGAAAGATTATCACATACTGCCAGTGAAAGGCATATTGCACAGAACATAAGATTTATTCGATTGGAATTCATAGAGCAAAAACGTACAGTTCCGTTGGTGTCTCCCTGATGTGGAACGCCTGCCTTTACTCAGTGTTTGAAACCAGAAGATCAGGTGTCGGCTCTAGAAATCTTTAGTCTTCCCAAATATTCTACCAGAACACGAAACTCAATCACAGAACTCATGAAAAGTCCTTTTGTAACTATAATAATCTTTCTAGTGGATGG
Organism: Paguma larvata; assembly: GCA_030068075.1. Classification (NCBI taxonomy): domain Eukaryota; kingdom Metazoa; phylum Chordata; class Mammalia; order Carnivora; family Viverridae; genus Paguma; species Paguma larvata. The sequence goes on along the minus strand of CM057834.1, from coordinate 51,524,595 downwards.
TAATATACAAGATTATTTGATATGATACATTGTTTCACATTCTGAAAAATTTCTACATATCCCCGAGGGTAGAAGAATTTCTACCTATGTCTATACAGGCATATATGGAGACATGTTTTATGGAAAATTACTATGGTATTGAAGTTATGCTTTCTCTTTATGAGGACAAACTGTACAATAACTCAAATGAAAGAGCAAGTGGCACATAAGCCTCCATTTTTACAAACGACTAAGGTTTTTATGCCTCTGTGCACTTTATCTTTCTTAATCCAGAGGTTCTCAGATCTTCTATTTTACCTAGTACATAATTCGACGTTTTATACTGGACCCTGGCAATAGAAACCATTTATTCCTCATGAAATTAGAAATGAGGAAAATCCTATTTACTTTATCAAATGCCCTAGGACACTGAAGAATATGAGTGTATTTAAATATTTATTTTAATTGAAAGGAAGTGGAAACCTGTCTTCTAGCCCTAAGGCTTTGGGAGACACTAAGGATCCACGATTCGAAGGCAGAAATACAGGTGAGAGATGGAATACTCTTTTGTAACAAGGCAAAAGAAACAAGAAACAGTAATCACCTACTTGATGTTGAAACAATGCTTTTGCATATTGCAGAATATACCTCCTTTTATTGTGCTTCGCTTTATTGTACTTCACAGGTATTGCATTTTTTATAATTTGAGGTTGTGATAATACCGTGGTGAGCAAGTCTATCAGCATAATCTTTCCAACAGCATTTGCTCACTTTGTGGGTCACATTTTGGTAATTCTAGTGGTATTTTATATTTATTATTATTATCATCATTATATTTGTTATGTTGCTCTTGATCAGTGGGCTTTGATGTTACCATTCTAATTGTTTTGGGGTGTCACAAACTGTCCCTATATAAGATGGTAAACTTAATTAATGTGTGTTCTGCTATTCCACCAAACCAGCCGTTCCCTGGTTCTCTTTCCTCAGGCCTCCCTATTCCCCGAGACACATCAATATGGGAATTAGGTCATCTAATAACCCTATAATGGCCTCTAAGTGTTCAAGTGAAAGGAAGAGCTGCACATCTGTTACTTCATTTATTTATTTTTGAGAGACAGAGAGAGAGGCTGAGCATGAGTGGGGGAGGGGTAGAGAAAGAGGGAGACAGAAGACAGAATCTGAAGCAGGCTCCAAGCTTCCAGTTGTCAGCACAGGGCTCAAACCCATGAACTGTGAGATCATGATGTGAGATGAAGTCGGATGCTCAACCGACTGAGCCACCCAGGCACCCCCCATCTGTCACTTTAAAGCAAAAGCTAGAAATGATTAAGCTTAGTGAGGAAAGCGAGATAGGACAAAAGCTACGCCTCTTGCACCAAACTGTGAATGGAAAAGAAGAGTTCTTGAAGGAAATTAAAAGTACTACTCCAGTGAAGATACAAATGATTGAGACAGCTTTACTGCTTATATGGAGAAAAGCTGAGTGCTCTAGATAGAAGATCGAACTAGCCACAACATTATTTTAAGCCATGTCCTAATCCAGAGCACAGTCTTAACTCTCTCCAGTTCTATGAAGTCTGAGGGAGGTGAGGAAGCTGCAGAAATTTGAAGCTCGCAGAGGTTGGTTCATGAGGTTTAAGGAAAGAGCTGTGTCCATAACACAAAAGTGCAAGGCGAAGTGGTGATGATGTAGAAGCCATATCAAGTTATGCAGAAGATCCAGCTAAGGCAATTAATGAATGTGGCTACACTAAACAACAGATTTTCAACCTAGACTAAACAGCCTTCTATTGGAAAAGATGCCGTCTGGTATTTTCATAGCTAAAGAATAGTCCATGCCTGATTTTAAAGTTTCAAAGGGCAGGGTTACTCTCTTAGGGGCTAATGAAGCTGGTGACTTTAAGTTCAAACTGGCCCTCATTTACCATTCCAAAAATCTAGGACACTTAATAATTACTTTGCCTGTGGTCTATGCATAGAAAAACAAAGCCTAGATAATGGCACATTCATTTACAATATGATTTATTTAATATTTTAGTCCCAGTGTTGAGATCTTCTTCCTTTCAAAATACGACTGCTCTATGACTATACTTCTGGTCACCCAAGAGCTCTAATGGAGATATAAAACAAGACTTTCATGCCTGCTAATATGACATCCATTCTGCAGCTCATGAATCAGAGAGTAATCTTGACTTTCAAGTCTTATTATTTGAGAAATACATTTTGGGGCACCTGCGTGTCTCAGTGGGTTAAGTGTCTGACTCTAGATTTTGGCTCAGGTCATGATCTCATGGTCATGAGATCGAGCCCTAGGTAGAGACCCATGTTGAGCCCTGCTCATTGGGAGTGGAGCCTGCTTAAGATTCTCTGTCTTGCTTTCTGCCTGTAGCTGCCATCATGTCTAAGTCAGAGTCTCCCACAGAGCCTGAACAGCTGCCAAAGCTTTTCATGGGAAATTTGAGCTTTGAAACAACTGATGAGAGTCTGATGGAGCCATTTTGAGCAATGGAGACTGTGTGGTAATGAGAGATCCAAACACCAAGTGCTCCAGACACTTTGGGTTTGTCACGTATGCCACTTTGGAAGAGGTGGACACAGCCATGAATGTGAGGCCACACAAGGTGGATAGAAGAGTTATAGAACCAGAGAGGGCTGTCTGAAGAGAAGATTCTCAAAGACCTGATGCCTACTTAATTGTGAAAAAGATTTTTGTCGGTGACATTAAAGAAGACCCTGGAGAACATCATCGAAGAGATTATTTTGAACAGAATGGGAAAACTGAAGTCGTTGAAATCATGACTGAGGCAGTGGCAAAAAGACTTTGCTTTTGTAACATTTGATGATCATGACTGTGTAGACAAGGTTGTCATTAAAAATACCATACTGTGAATGGCCACGACTGGCAAGTGAGGAAAGCCCTATCTAAGTGAGAGATGGCTGGTGCCCCATACAACCAATGAGGTCAAAGTGGTCCTGGAAACTTTGGTGGTGTTGGTGGTGGGAATGACAGCTTTGGTCCTGGAGGAAACTTCAGTGGGCAAGGTGGGCTTTGGTGGCAGTCGAAGTGGTGGTAGATATGGTGGCAGTGGAGATGACTGTAACAGATTTGGTAATGATGGAAGCAACTCTGGAGGTGATGGAAGCTATAATGATTTTGGCAATCAGTCTTCAAATTTTGGACACATGAAAGAAAGAAAGCTTGGAGGCAGAAGCCCCTGTGGTGGTGGAGGCCAATACTTGGTCAAACCACAAAACCAAGGTGACTATGGTGGGTCCAGCAGCAGCAGTAGCTATGATGGTGGCAGAAGGTTTTAATTACTGCCGGGAAACAACACTTGGCAGGAGAGGAGAGCCAGAGAAGTGACAGGGAAGCTACAGGTTACAACAGGTTTGTGAGCTTGGCCAAGCACAGTGGTGGCAGGGTCTAGCTGCTACAAAGAAGACATGTTTTAGACAATACTCATGTGTATGGGCCAAAATCCTGAGGACTGTATTTGTGACTGATTGTATAACAGGTTATTTTAGTTTCTGTTCTGTGGAAAGTGTAAAACATTCCAACAAAGGGTTTTAATGTAGATTTTTTTTGCACCCATGCTGTTGATTTCTAAATCAACACTGAATAATTATGTCTTTTTAAAAAAAGGATTCTCTCTCCCCCTCTCCTACATGGAGGAGAAGAAAATAACAAACAAATAGAATAAATAATAAATAAAAGTAATAAGTAAAATATTTTTTAAAAATAAAAATAAGGAATTTTTTTAAAATAAAAATATAAATAAAAATACATTTTATAAGGTTATAAAAGCCATAGGTAGTGAATCATCCGATGAATCTGACCAAAGTGAATTGAAAATCTTCTGGAAAGGATTCACCATGTTAGATGCCGTTAACAGCATTCATAACCCATGGGAAGAGGTCAAAATGTCAACATAACAGGAGTTTGGAAGAAGTCGATTACAACCCTTATGGATGACTTGAAGGGGTTCAAGACTTCAGTGAAGAACAGAACTGTACATATGGTGGAAACAGCAAGAGAACTAGAACCAGAAATGGAGACTGAAGATATAATTGAATGGCTGCAATCTTGTGATCTAACTTTAATGGATGGGAATTCCTTCTTATGCAGGAGCAAAGAAAGTGATTTCTTCAGATGGAATCTACTCCTGATGAGGATCTAGGAAGATCGTTGAAATGACGACGATTTAGAATACTACAGAAACTGAGTTGATAAAGCAGCAGCAAGGTCTGAGAGGATTGACTCCAATTTTGAAAAAAGTCCTACTGTGAGTAAAATGCTATCAAACAGCATCACGTGCTGCAGAGAAATCATCTGTGAAAGGAGGAGTCCATTGAAGCAGCAAACTTCACTGTTGTCTTATGTTAAGAAATGGCACAGCCACCCGAGGCTTCAGCAACCCACCACCCTGACCAATCAGCAGCCATCAACGTCAGGGTCAGAACCTCCACCAGCAAAAAGATTACAGCCTGCTGAAAGTTCAGATGATAATTAGCAATTTTTAGCAATGAAGAATTTTATAATTAATGTATATACATTGTTTTGTAAGGCATAAAGCTATTGCATGCGTAATAGACTGTAGTGTAAGGATAATTTTTTTTAAAACATTTTTATTTAGTTTTGAGAGACAGAGAGGGACACATCATGAACAGGGTAGGGGCAGAGAGAAGGAGACACAGAATCCGAAGCAGGCTCCAGGCACTGAGCTATCAGCACAGAGCCCGACGCGGGGCTTGAACTCCCGAACAGTGAGATCATAACCTGAGCTGAAGTTGAACGCTCAACCGACTGAGCCACCCAGGTGCCCCTGTAAGGATAATTTTTATATGCACTGGGAAAGCAAAAAATTCATTTGGCTCACTGTATTGTGATGTTTGCCTTATTACAGTAGTCTGGAACTGAACCATAATAACTTCAAGGTATGCCTGTGTAGCACAAGGTTAAGCATGAAACCTTGCCTGGATGTCAGTCAAGCAGCCCCACTCCTTAGTTGTTCAACTTTGGACAAATTGGCCAACTTCTCTTATACCTCAGTCTCTTTATTTGTAAGAATAGGACCTACCACGTTGAACTGGCATAAGGATTACAAAAATGCTTAGATTGGTGCCACCCCGAGACAAACAATATTACTTTACTGAGTTAATAATTTCACTGTTATTATTTAATCCAGAATTCCCCAAAATGTGTTCCTCAGAATTCCAGTGCTGTGAACCATCCCCACCTACCCCTGAAATAGGATCCCTGTGAATACAACTTTGAGAAATAAGATATATGTTCTTAGAGAAAATCTCAAATATATTTACATGTGAAGTTTTTGGCAAAGACTTTGCTGTACCTATTGCTTGAACCTAATCAACTTTGCCATAATATACTGTCTTGGGCATCAGATTAGCCCGTTCCTATTTTCCATGAATTATTCAATACTCTGTCCACTTATAGAATGGGACCCTGAAGCTGCCCTTGTTTTATGGGATTTTACTTATCCTTGGTACAGCTTATTGGATCAAAGTTGTACACCTGAGCCAAAGAAAGCCAATTAATAAACTGGTGGGAAGAGCAATTAGCGTCTCTCTGGAAATTGGACAAATAGATGTTAGTGAACTGGCACTTAGCATTTCTACAGCGAATATGTACGAGGGGCTCAGGCAGCCATCTTTGGGCCATGTGCATAGGTAAGCAGAGTAAGGCAGTCTGCAGAAACCACAGAGAGGAAAAGAAACCCAGAAACCCAGAGAGAAATCAAAAGAGAGACCAAGTAGTGTGTGTGTGAGACAGAGATAGAGATAGAGATAGAGATAGAGATAGAGATAGAGATAGAGATAGAGAAATAGAGGCAGAGGCAGAGACAGAGACACACATAGTGAGGCTAACTAAGCCTAAAAGTCAGGATCTCTAACAGGCCCCTTTCAAGGATGGAGTCCTAGCAATGTGTTCACATGGTCATTTGGTTTTGTAAAATTTCTAAAAGATATTGTAACCGTACTAGGTTGAGTCTGTTGTCTCATTCTACTCTGATTTTCTCCCTATCATATTTCTTTTACTATAAAGTGGTGTGGGAGTGGACATGGATTTTTTGGGAACTGACTTAGAACAAATTGAGTTTGGGATACATTTTGTTGGCGTTTAGTAGCATTTTGTGGATCATAGTTACTTCTATATAATTAGGTTACGTTAGCCCTTCTGATGTAGGTATGACTTCCAGGCATATTCGCTGTGCCCACCGTGCCAATTCTGTGCTGCAATGCGAAGATGTAGGGCTAGAGATCTTATCACAATATATCCTACAGTGCCCAACACTGTAAGGAGTGGAGGAAAACCAAGTTTGAAATATATAAAGCCAGAAACTGATCTGTGGAGAATTCTTTCAATCTTCAGTTGTGTAAAATGGTAAGCAAAAGTTTTAGTATTCAATGAATTCTAGTCAAAAATGGTAGAAATATGCTTGTCAGACGTATATTTTAGAATACAGCATATAAGTTACAAGCATGACCTCACATTGCAAAATGGCAGAGTGACTTGGACCTCCGAAAATCGACTCTTTCCTAAAAGCGGCAAGAACGCTAAGAAATTGTCAAAATCAGCTTTTTCAGATTGCTGGAAATTAGCTAAAGGGTTGCAAGAATACAAGTAGTATTTTTTTGTATCTTGTTTTCTCTCCTCCATATTATGTTTATGAAGCTCATCTATGTTATTTTTTTTAAGTTTTTGTTTTAATTACATTAGTTACATTAGTTTCAGGTGTATAATATAGTAATTCAGCACTTCCCTGCATCACCCTGTGGTTATCTCTGCAAGTGCATTCCTTAATCCCTGTCACCTACTTGACCCATTTTCCCACCTCCCTCTCCTCTGGTAACCATCAGTTCTGTATAATTGAGGTTGTGTTGAACAACCCACTTACATCTTTAAGTATCATTTTTTTTTACTGCAATGTAATTTTTTATTGTATTAATATCAATCGTTTATCCATTTTCCTATTAGGAGACATTTAGGTTATTTAGACTTTTTTTCTATTACCAAAACATAGCTATTCATATATAAATATATATCTCCTTGTATATGTGTGTGATATTCTATGGTCCAGGTGTGGAATTGCTTAGATAGGAAATATGCATTGTCAACTTTACTAGGTTTTGTCAAATTGCTCTCCAAAGTTATTATACCAAATTATATTCTTGCCAGCAATGGATAAGTGCTCAACAAATTCAGAGCCCCAAATTTTGTTCATACAGCTCATAATCATAAGTGGTAAAGAAGTGGAGGATAAGCTGACAGTTAGTCTTTATTATGTAGGCTATTTTTTTCCTTCAATGAAGTCAACAAAGATTAACATTTAATGAGCACTTACTATATTCCAATCACTGTTACTATTTTCTCTTTATCACTCCATTCATCTTCATGGCCCTCTGAGCTAGGCACTGATAATATGCACTTCACAAAAGTCAAGAACTTCTCATCAAAAGGCACTGTTAAGAGAATGAAAAGACAAGCTACAGACTGGGAGAAAATATTTGCAAATCACATATCTGATGAATGACTCATTTCCAAAATATAAAAGAACTCTCAAAACTCAATAGGAAGAAAAGAAACAATTTGGGGGGTGGGGCAGGAAACTAACAAAGCAAAATATTTGAACAGATACTCCATCAAAGAACATATATGGATAGGAAATAAGCATCATTAGTCATCAGAAAAATGCAAGTTAAAACCACAGTATGATGCCACTTCACACCTAAAAGAATGTCTAAAGTTAAAAAGACTGACCGTATCAAGTGTGTATGAGAACTTGGAAAACTTGTGCCCTCATACGCTGCCTGTGGGAACGTAAAACGAATAACCACTTTGGAAAATAGTTTGGCGGTTTCTTAAAATTAAACATATGCCTACTAGATAAATCAGTCATCCAACTTATAGGTATTTATCCCAAAGGAGTGAAAGCACATGTCCTCTAAAAAATTGTAAAAAATGTTTGTAGAAGACTTATTTGTAATAGCCTGAAACTGGAAACAACTCCATATTCAGCAGGTGAAGATACTAAAAAAAAAAAGCAATATACCCATACAGTGGAATACTATGCGCCAATAAAAAAGAATGAACTACTGATACATGCAAAACATGGATGGGTATCAAAATAATTTTGCTGAGTAGAATTGGACAGGCAAAAAATAATACACATTGTATGATTCTATTTTATAATTCTAGACAATGCAAATTAATCTGTATTGATAGAAAGCAGATCAGTGGTTGCCTGGGTTATGGGTTGGGGACAGGGAGAGATGAAAAAGAAGAATTGCCAAGGGACATGAAGAAAAATTTGGAGGATCTCTAATGGTGTCAGCAAGATGGCTGAATCAGACCTCCCTTGCTTGTATTCTCTCCTCAACAACAACAATTTGACATCTATTCATGAACAAAAGTGACTTTGTAGAAGCTGTGGGATTCAGATAGGAGATTGTGAATTTCCTGTGCAGTCAAGAATGAGGAGGACTATATTGAGAAGACAGGCCTGCACCCAGGCAATTGACCTACCTACTGTAGTCCCAGCTCTAGACCCAAAACAGCTTCATATCCTTGAAGACTTAGCTGCAGACTTGTTTGGCTTTAGTTCTGTTACCAGCACTATATACCAAGGGATTTGGGAGAGGACTTGTCTGCTTGTGAGTCAGGTAGTAGACGTATTGTCCTTGGTTTGGGCTGTGGAACCTGAAATAGCCCATGAACTGGCATCTGCCTCTCTCAGCTACAGTCCAGGAGGTCCTGGAGAACAGAGATTTAGGCAGTCACCCACAGATGAGAGTTCCTTTTTGGAAGTCCAAGTGTCCAGCAGACAAGATCCAGCACAACGTTGGAGCCAAAAACAAACAGACAAACAAACAAATCCAAGACTGGGTGCATTGGTGAGGGTAAGAGGAACACTTTGACTCTACCTATATCAACTCTCCCATAAGGCAACACACTCAGAACTACGAGAACCCTTCTGTTGCTCTGGTGATTCTTGTACATAATCTGGTGTGTTCACCAATGATTTAAAGGGATAGTGGTCAGGTACGCCAAGAGAGTGGTGGTCACTTCCACTTGAAACCTTCAGTGAGGGGGGTGGGATGGAGAGAATTTTTTTTTGATGGGATGGGTTTTTTCTCTTTGTAATTATTTCTTTAGTTTAATTAACTTTTTGGTTGTTTGTGCAATATTATATATTTTAAATTATAATGCACCTCCCCCAGAGTACTTTGTAGCCAGGGAAAGAAAAAAGGAAAAAAAAAAAGATTCTAACAGCTGTTAGTTTTATAATTAAAAAAAGAAAGAAAAAAAGAACTTTGTCCTGAACCTTTTCCAGACTTGCCGTTAACAGCATTAAAGAGATTCAACAGGAAAAAAAAAAAAAAAAAAAAAAAGCCCTTCTCAGCTCATGATTTCTCCCACAGGGGAAAGTGAAAGCATGTGAACAAACACCCGGCTTCCCCACTTGTGCAGGATGCTGCCAAAAGGGCCCATTTATCCCAGGGCACCTGGGTGGCCCAGCCCGTTAAACATCCAGCTTTGGCTTGGGTTATAATCTCACAGTTCATGGGTTTGAGCCCTTTTTGGGCTCTGTGCTGACAGCATGAAGCCTCCTTGGGATTTTCTCTCTCCCTCTCTCTCTCTGCTCCTCCTCCACTCATTCTCTCTCTCTCTCTCTCTCTCTTTCTCAAAAATAAACAAACTTTTAAAAAAGACCCTATTTCTCCCTAGTCCCAATCCAGAGGACTGAGTCATGAGCTGCGTGACTGGAGGGTGGTGAACAGCTAGGAGAATAGCAGCCAGGACTCAGGATGACTGTATGAAAGGGACACAGATCGTCTACCCTGACAAGCATTCCATTGGGAGGCTTGCCCATGAGCATACTGGGTATGCCCTGCCTGCAGATCCCACCCACAGGCACCCCCCAGCACCCCACATGCCTCACCCAGCCATCCAATAGCCAGTTCCCTGTGTATACTCTCAATGGCAGTGAGAGGGAGCTTTTGCAGACAGCTAGTGAGCACATGCAGAAAGCCCAAATCTGTAAGCCTGGGAGAATTTAGTACCACCTTTGTAAAAGCTAAAAGGGGACTATTAGCACATGACCTGTTGCTTTGCAGGACCCAGACAAGGCATACAAGTTTAAGAATTCTGCCACGAGAGGGAGCAATAGGCGTGAAGCAGACATATTCATAGAAGGTCTGAGAAAGCCTTAGAATCCCTAGCAAGACTGATGGAAGGTATCTCTCTCCTAAACTTAGTCTTAGTGAAGACCGGAGAAGGTGACTTCCACTTCAAATATAAAGATAGCAACACAAGACTTCATGAAACATGAAAAATCAAGGAAATATGATATCACTCAATGATCACAACAATTTTCCACTAATTAACCCCAAAGACATGAAGATCTGTGATTTACCTGAAAAAGAATTCAAAGTAACTGTTTTAAGGAAGCTCAATAAGCCACCAGAAAACACAGAGACAATTCAATGAAATTAGGAAAACAATACATGAACAAAATGAAAAGCTTACCAAACAGATAGAAATCATGAAAAAGAACCAAACAGAAATTTTGGAGCTAAGGAATACAATGACTGGGGGCGGGGGGAATGCAATGAGAGTATCAACAGAATGGATAGAGCAGAAAAAAGAATCTATGAAGTGGGAGATAAGACCTTTGAAATTATCTAGTCAGAGGAGAACAAAGAAAATATAATAAAAAAGATTTGAAGAAAGCGTACATGGACTATAGGATACTATTAAAATAAGCGGTCTGTGAATTACTAAAGTCACAGAAGGAGAAGAGGAGGAGAAGAGAGGGAGGAGGGGACAGAAGGCTTATTTAAAGAAATAAGCGTTGAGAACTTCTCAAATCTGGGGAGAGATTTGGCTGTCTGAGTTCATGAAGCTTATAAGTCCCCCTAAAAATTCAACTTGAAAAGATCTTCTCTAAGACACAGTGTAATAAAACTGTCAAAAATAAAAGACAAAGAAAATATCTTAAAAGTGGCAGGAAAAAAAACTTGTCTCTTATAAGGGAACCCCCATAAGTCTATCAGCAGATTTTTTAGCAGAAATCTTAAAATAGCAAGTGGGATGATGTATTCGAAGAACTGAAAGACAAAAACAAAACAAAACAAAACAAAACACCTGCTATCCAATAATACTTCATCCAGGCATGTCATCATTTAGAAATGGAGGAGATGAAGACTTTTCCAGACAAACAAAAACAGAGAGTTCATTGTTACTAGACTTACCTTGCAAGAAATGCTGCAAAGAATCTTTCTCCCCTTCCTTCCTCCCTCCCTTCTTTCCTCCCTTCTTTCCTCCCTTTCCTTCCTTCCTTCCTTCCTTCCTTCCTTCCTTCCTTCCTTCCTTCCTTCCTTCCTTCCTTCCTTCCTTCCTTCCTCCTTCCTTCCTTCCTTCCTTCCTTCCTTCCTTCCTTCCTTCCTTCCTTCCTTCCTTCCTTCCTTCCTTCTCTTTAGAAAGAGAGTGCACGCACACATGAGTTGGGGAGAGAGGCAAGGAAAGGGAGAGAGAGAGAGAGAGAGAGAGAATCTCAAGTAAGTTCCATGCTCAGCTTAGTGCGGAGTCATGACGTGAGCCAAAATCAAGAGTTGGATGCTCAACCAACAGAGTCACCCAGGTGTCACTGTGAGAAATTTTTCAAGATGAAATGAGAGGATGATAATTAGTAACAAATGAAAATATACTACACACAGGTAAAGGTAAGTATGTAGTCAGATTCAGAATATTCTAATAGGGTAATATGGTGATGTGTTTACCACCTAACTCTGGTAAAAAGGTTAAAGAATATAAGTGTTAAAAATAATACTATAGCTACGATAATTTGTTAATGAATAAGCAATATAAAAAGGGAGATAAGTGACATCAAAACATAAAAGGGGAAGTAAAAGGGTAGAGTTTTGGTATGCAACTGGAGTTAAGTTGTTATCAATATAAAATCTACTTTTAAATATACTATAAGATGTTTTATATAGCTTCATGTAACCACAATGCAGAAACCTATAATAGATACACAAAAGACAAAGAGAAGGAGTCAAAGCATACCACTAGAATTATCAATTCACAAAGAAAGCTAATGAGAGAGAAAGAAAAGAACAAGAGAATGACAAAACAGGCAGACAACAATGAATAAAATGGCATTAGTAAGTCTCCTGTATCAATAATTCTGAATTTAGGTGAATTATATTATCTAATCAAAAGGCATAGAGTGGCTGAATGGATAAAAAAGCAAAGCAAGACCCAACAAAATGCTACCTACAAGAGACTCACTTCGTCTTTAAGGACACACATAGGCTCAAAGGAAAGGGATGTAAAAAAATATTCTGTGCAGGTAGAAGACAAAAAAGTTCAGGGGGCAGCTATGCTTATGTCACACAAAATAGATTTTAACTCAAAAGCTGTGACAAGAGGGGCGCCTGGGTGGCTCAGTCGGTTAAGCCTCCGACTTCAGCTCTGGTCATGATCTCGCGGTCTGTGAGTTCGAGCCCCGCATCGGGCTCTGTGCTGGTGTCTCAGAGCCTGGAGCCTGCTTCGGATTCTGTGTCTCCCTCTCTTTCTGCCCCTCCCCTGCTCACGCTCTGTCTCTATGTCTCTCAAAAATAAACATTTAAAAAAAAAAAAAAAGCTGTGACAAGAAACAAAAAAAGGTCATATAATTATAAAGGAGAAAATTAATCCAAGGGATATAATAATTGTAAATACGAATGTCCTCAACATTAGAGCACCCAATATATTAAGCAAATACTAACAGATTTGCAAAATAGACTACAATGATAATAGAGAACTTTAATACCCCACTTTCAAGAAGAGATAGACCATCAAAAAGAAAACGTTGGACTTAAACAATACTTTAGACCAAATAGACCTAATAGCATATACAGCATATACAGAACATTCCATCCAGCAATAGCAGAATACACATTCTTTGCAAGCACACACAGAATATTCTCCAGGGTAGATCATATGGTATATCACAAAACAAGTCTTAGCAAATTTAAGAAGATTGAAATCACACCACGTATCCTTTGTGACCACAGTGGTATGAAACTAGAAATAAATAACAGGACAAAATTGGGAAAATCCACATACACATGGAAATTAAACAATACCTGAACACCAATGAGTCGAAAAAAGAAATCACAAAGGAAATTTTTTAAAATCTTGAAACAAAAGAAAATGGAGCTACAACATGCCAAAACATAGAGTCTGCAGCAAAGCTGTTCAAAGAGAGAAGTTTTTAGTGATAAATACCTACTTTAAGGGGAAAGAAAACCTCAAAAAAACAACCTAACTTTGCACCCGAAGGAACTAGAAAAAGAACAAACTAAGCTAAAAGAAACTAAAGAAAGAAAATAATAGGTGATGGGCATTGAGGAGAGTACTCGTTAGGAGGAGAACTGGATGTTGTAGCTAAGTGATGACTCATGGAACATGGTCACGGTTCTTGCTAAGAACATCTTTTCATATGTTTATTGTCCGTTTGTGTTTTTTCTGTTGAGAATTGCCTGTTTATTTTATTTAGTTCATTTTACTTTTGGATTTTGTTGAGGTGGGTTTTAGGCAAATTGAGTTTGAGATAATGCATGTGTAAAAATGTCCAGTAAGTCATTGAAGACGTACGATGAAGTTTCCAGGAAAAGAATGCAAATGAGCAAAAGGAGATCCTGGTTCACAGCTCAAAGCGAAAAAGGATCCTGCAGAGGCAAAAGAGAAGTATTCAGAGTGACCTGGAAAAACATGTCCTCATATGATCCTTACCAGTCAGGCTTCCTTTTACTACACAATTTGGTGTGACACGCATATTCTTCCTCCCTAAGTATATTCAAGAAGACCCAAGGGTACTGATTCATGTCCAGATGTTTGTCATTCTATTATTTTTTTTTTTAGCAGACCCAAAAGTCAGTCTGCCCCCTCGAGGTTAGAGAATTCCACAGAACTGCCCTGATCATGTCACTCCAGAATGTGCTGGAGTGCAGTTTTGGCTAAGATGCCTAGTATACTGCCTTCTGAAACCAGAGTAGTTGGAAGACGTGCCCCAGCTAGGCCATGTGACCCATGTGACCATGTTGGCCAGGACCATCGGCATCATCACTACCATTGCTAAGGCCGAATCTCAGGATTTCTGTCCGCTGACCTTGGCTAAGCCAGACAGCTGTGGCTCAAGCTGTGGTTCTAATTATGCTGCCAAGGATGTTGTTGATCCTAGTCCGGGCTATGGTTGTTCCTCATTGTACAGGGGAGAAATGTACAATTCATTGTCCAGAGGGATCTACACCAAACATGTGCCCGGCCTTACCACCTTCAAATCCTTATGATACACACGGGCCTGAGTCTGCCTCCGGCTGGCTGTGTTGGGGGCATATCCATTAATGAATCCAGACTCAGGATTCACTTTTCTCAGCTCATCTCTTCATCTATTTTTCCCTGTCCTCATGGTAAATTATCTCCTAGGGATCTTGTTGCTCTTTCCTGTTGGTTTGGGCTGTCCAAATTCATCAAACGACTTTGATTCTTTTGAACGTGAGAGGGAAAGAAATAAGTTCTCACTTCCATTCCTCCTCCAAAATACTGGGATGTGTTGAGGGCTCTGACTAACATACCCTCATTCCCAGCAATATCTAAGCTTTCAACGGCAATGGATACGTTGAGGCCTGGGGTGGGCTGGGGGAGGGGCGAGGGTATTATTAAAATGTCCTGTTGCATTACAAAAGTACCTTCTCGCTGTTAACCAGGTAAAGTTAACCTGAAATGTTGAATCCCCAACAAAGGTGGGCTGTCTCCGGATGTTAATGAATCTTAAGCATTAAGTGCCTCTACCCCTTCCAAGTGACTGGAAGGGCCCTCACAATGTATTGGCATGCTCATATATTTCAGTAAACATTGCAAAAGTAAGATATTTTTGTATTGTTTTTCTTAAAATTTTTTTTTTAACATTTATTTATTTTTTTTGAGAGACATAGAGACAGAGCATGAGCAGGGGAGGGGCAGAGAGAGACACACACACACACAGAATCGGAAGCAGGATCCAGGCTCTGAGCTGTCAGCACAGAGCCCGACGCGGGGCTTGAACTCACAGACCGTGAGATCATGACCTGAGCTGAAGTCGGACACTTAACTGACTGAGCCACCCAGGCGCCCCTGTATTGTTTTTCTTAAAGAAGTTTCCTCCCCCCAGTTATATGACCATTAGTCTCCACAAAACCTGGATCTATCTTTGATCTTGGGCAAAACTTTGTGAAGTTTTTTGTTGTTTAACTTTTAACAAGAAAAAAGAGTCGTATTAGAGTCAAGCCAGTCGAATCCCATCCCTGCTTCCACTTCTTACCAGCTGTGTAGTCCTCCGCTTGTTACTTAACTTCCTTGAACCTAAGGTTCTTCAGCTAGAAAAACAAAGGTAATAATCCATGTCTTGCAGGATTGTTATGGGAATTAGAGCACGTAGCATGGTGTTTGGCACATAGTATTTAATCGAAAGCATTGTGTGTTATTGAGGTTCTTCTTATTATTTTGTTAACTGCAAAAAGATCTTTTCTTTGGGGAAGTGGATACTTATTTCCCACATTTCCTACATATCTATTTACTCTCTCTTCTCACCAAGACCTGATCAAAAAAACCCTTGAATGCGAAAGAAGAACCCAGAAGAATGGGGCTCTGCTCTGAACTCTTAACTGAGTAATTCAATTGCCACCCACTATTGTCTTTTTTCGTATCTCAGATTTGAGGTTTTCTGGATGACTAGATTGCCTTGATTTTACCAATGTTATACTACAAAAAAAAAAAACAAACAACAAACCAACAATTCATATCTAGGTAAGAAGGCTGGAAAATGTTTTTCGAAACCATTTACTTTGGCTCTAAATCTCAAAGAGAAAATTTGATATTGAAAACATAATTAAAGACTCAACATTCTTTCAAATGTGATGGGAAAGGGACTAGGTAGTGGTCTTCAGGCCATGGGCCAATATGTCAATACAAGTGGCCACGCCCAGGAATATAGTGGTTCTTTTTTTTTTTTTTTAATTAAAGTGCCAAACATATTTAGTCTTCCAAGCTTATGCAAGGGGGAAAAAGTAAAATTTAGTGACATACTCGGATTAAAAAATAATGAAGTTTTGGGGTGACGATGGGGTGGTCAAGAGCCAACGCCCAAGAAGAATTCTTGAAGATGTCTTTGGTGCAAAAAGGTGATTTTATTAAAGGACAGGGACAGGACCCATGGGGTCTGCACTGGGATTGTGACAAGTAACTGATTATATACCCTCAGGTTGGGAGGGGATTAGGGATAAAGTAAGTCTCTTAGGTATTTTGGAAGTAAGGTTTCCAGGACCTTGAGAGGCTAGCTGCTGTTAGGAAAAGAAGTCATTTATTACCATTTAATAAAACCTCAGTCATGAGACCCTTCAAGTATATGTCAGGGGGCCATAAACGTGGAGTATGATTTCCAGCATATATCTTGGGGGAGCTGAGATAAAAGGAATTTCCGAAGGAATTTTTATATGTTAAAGATGACTTACAGGATCCTGAGGGGTCAGAATCATGTTAAACCAAGATTCTGTTTTGCCTCTAGCAAAATGTCATCATTTAGGCAGCTGAACTCCTAGAGGAAGATCACTCTGCCAGTTTCAAGGACTTGTCAATGGGCTGTAGGCGGGCGGTAAGGGAATTTAATTTTTCATTTGCCTTTGTTTCCCATATCACCATAGTAAGCACTGAAACGCCTTTCCTTTGTTCTTGGGTAGCCAGGAGCATCTGAGGAATATCACACATATCCCACCTGGGGAGGGGGAGGGTGCTGTGAAATATACACATAGGTGCTCTAGTAAAAAAGACTCGGGAATGAAAGACAATATTTCAAATACACTCAAGGAATTATTTGGAACACAGAAGAAACCCAAAGAGATGGGTACATTTCTTATAATTGGTTAATTGACTGTTTTGCCTGTGGGTCACACAGTAATTTACCGTAACCATAGCTTGTAATTGAAATGTTGTTTTAGTTAAGATGACAACATGACAACGAATCCTTCTATGAAAGGATTTCAGCCCAAGGCAGTTAATTCTGTCTCAGAACTCAAGTCTAGTGGGTGGAGGAAGCACATGCTTCTGAACTCCTTAATACTGAGCTTCAACATCTTTGTCTGGCTTATCTTGAATATACCTCTTTCTTCCAGCACCACGCTCCCCCAACCAAGGATAGTTGTTTTTCTGCACTTATAGTTATCTTCATTCTTCTGCATTGCCCTCCTCTCAGTTCCACAAACGCACATATGAGAGTGGCTCTATAAAGTCAGTGGGAATTCTGCCCCCCAACTCCCTCCTCACTGAGGCCTTGCAGACCAGAATTTTAGTTAATTTCCACCTTCTCTAGGCCCCTTTCCTTCCTTCCTTTCTTCCTTCCTCTTTCTCTTTCTTTCTTTCTTTCTTTCTTTCTTTCTTTCTTTCTTTCTTTCTTTGAATTCAAATTAGTTAACATGTAGTGTAGTATTGGTTTCAGGAACAGAATTTAGTAATTAATCACATATAACACCCAGTGTTCACCCAGCAAGTGTCCTCCTTAATGCCCATCACCCATTTAGTCCATCCCTCCACCCACCTTCCCTCCAGCAACCCTCAGTTTGTTCTCTGTATTTAAGAGTCTTTTATGGTTTGCCTTGCTTTCTGCTTTTATCTTATTTTATTTTTCTTTCCCTTCCCGTGTGTTCATCTGTATTGTTTTTTAAATTCCACATATGAGTGGGGGCATGTGGGTGGCTCACTCAGTTGAGTGTATGACCGTTGGTTTCATGAGCTCAGAATGATCCCAGGAACATGGGATTGAGCCTGACGTTGGGCTCCATGCCCAGGGTGGAGCTTGCTTAGGATTCTCTCTCTCTCTACCTCTGCCCTTCTCCCCCACTGGCTCTCCCTTTCTCTAAAATAAAAAAAATAAATAAAAATAACATAAAAAAATTCCACATATGAGTGAAATCATATGATATTTGTCTTTGTCTAACTGACTTATTTCACTTAGCATAATATACTCTAGTTCCATCCACGTTGTTGCAGATGGCAAGATTTCATTCTTTTTCATCGCCGAGTAATATTCCTTTATATATATATATATGTATATATATATACACATATACATACATACACACACAGACACACACACACACACCCCATATCTTTTTTATCCATCCATCAGTCAGTGAACATTTGGGTTCTTTCCATAATTTAGCTATTGTTGATAGCACTGCTATAAACATTGGGGTATATGTGCCCCTTCGACTCAGCATTTTTAAATCCTTTGGATAAATACCTAGTGGTGCAATTGCTAGGTCTAGAGTAGTTCTATTTTTAACTTTTTGAGGAAACACCATACTGTTTTCCAGAGTGGCTGCGCCAGTTTGTATTCCCACCAACAGTCTATGATGGTTCCTCTTTCTCTGCATCCTCGCCAACATCTGTTTTTTCCTGAGTTGATAATTTTAGCCATTCTGACACATGTGAGGTCATATCTCATCCTGGTCTTGATCTGTATCTCCCTGATGATGAGTGATGTCGAACATCTTTTCATGTGTGTATAAGCCATCTGATGTCTTCTTTGGAAAAGTGTCTATTCATGTCTTCTGCCTTTTCTTCAAAATCTCCAATAGATTATTTACTTTTTGGGTGTTGAGTTTGATAAGTTCTTTGTAGATTTTGGATACTAACCTTTTGTCTGATATGTTATTTGCAAATATCTTCTCCCATTCTGTTGGTTGCCTTTTAATTTTGTTGATTGTTTCCTTCATTATACAGAAACTTTTCATTTTGACTAAGTTCCAATAGTTCACTTTTGCTTTTGTTTCCCTTGCCTCTGGAGATGTGTCTAGTATGAAGTTGCTCTGGCTGATAACAAAGAGGTTACTGCCATGTTCTCCTCTAGGATTTTGATGTTTTCCTGTCTTACATTTAAGTCTTTAATCCATTTTGAATTTATTTTTATGTATGGTGTAAGAAAGTGGTTCTAAGCTTATTTTCTATCCTCTTCCCCTCCACACTTACATCTACCTTTCCCCATATTCCACAAGCATTTCCAATAATAGACAAAAGAAATGGAAAACTACAATGATTTTCTAAATCTCCAAATAGGTTGAATACAATTTCCAAGTATTTCATTGCTGTACCAACATTCAACGTCTATTGACATTCTATGGGAATCAACCTTTCATAGTTGTGAGGAAATGCTTCAAAAAGATAGCCTCTTGGCATGATAGCAGAACGTATTGAAAATGCACAGAGGGGTGGCTCAGTCAGTTAAACATCCGACTCTTGATTTCAGCTCAGGTCATGATCTCACTGTTAGTGAATTTGAGCCCCATATCGGGCTCTGCACTGACAGTGCGGAGCCTGCTTAGGATTCTCTCTTTCTCTCCCCCTCTCTATGCCCCTCCCTTACTCTCTCTCTCTCTCTCTCTCTCTCTTAAAATAAATAAACAAACTTAAAAAAAGTAGTCTTAAAAAAAGAAAATACACAGAAAATATGTCTGGAAAGCAACTTATAAACCAAATTACTAACAATGCTTATATAAAAGGGATGAGAGATATTTGAATGAAAATAAAAAGGAAAAAATATTCTCATAATCCCTCAAGGTAGGCTCTTCTTATTTTAAGTTTTACCATTTATTTAAGGAAAACAAATAAGGAATAACAGAAATAGCAAATACAAGGAAGTGACAAATATTACAAAATTCCTTCAGAAAAGATCCCTTGACCCATTTCTCTTGGCACAGAGTTTTGGTATTTTAGGTATTTTTATAGTAGTAAGATTATTATACCGGTGTATCTAAATGGTCCAGGTCAAGTCCTTCATAGTGGCAAACAGCTGATGATAGGCTGGGAAGGAAATGTCCAGGGAGCTACTGTGGGTGAAAACTTTATCCCTATTGAGCCCAACCACAAAGGCATCAAAACTATCAAGAAAGCAATAGTCTGGGGTTAGTGTTAAGATGGCTCCCTTCTTCAAAGACAGGGTGGGAGCCAAGAAGAAAATGACATAGGTCAAGTACCTATGAACTTCTGTCAGTCTTTGAAAAGAAGGTAAATATGTCAGGTAAGGTATGGAACAATACAGAGCTTTAAAAGCAAAATTCTTGAACAAAGTCATTTTTCAGAATGTGCCTACTTTTAATTTAAATTACTGGCGAGGGAACCAAGAATTAGACAATTAGACAAAAACATTTCCATTAGTGCTTTCTTTCACACACACACATATACAAATGTCTGTATAGTTAGCCAAAGAAAACATTACTAATCGAGACACAAAACTGGTTAATATTCTATAGGGCAATAAACATCTTCAGTGTTAATTTCTCTAAAGACTATAAAATCATAATTATAATATTATATCAGATCATTTGAGGGTAACCTCCAACTTTAAAGGCTGTAGCCCTTTTATCAGTCGTGAATTGTTAGTCAAATATACTTTGAAAACAAAGTCACAATGACCACTAGAATCGGTTTAGGGTAAACCAGGACTGCATGGTTTCACTCTGCCATCCTTCTGGAGAGTCTCCTTCTAGACTTATCTGTGAAAGCTCTCAATATTTATCTTTGTAAAGGAGCCAGTATTTTCCTATACCAGCATTGTTAGACTTGTGTGTAAAGTAGGAATAAATTGGAGGAGGGATGTCTAGGGATTCAATCCATGACTTTCAGTATTTGGAATGTGTGAAATCAGTTTTGGCTGCTCAGAAAAACCTCTGGTTCACCAGCTAATTCCTCACTGAAGTCTATTTAGGCAAAATGACGGTTCCCTTGCTAGCTGCCTTCACTACCAAAGCTGCTTCTCTTCAGTGCAAGAATCAGAGAATCGTTTATAAAACCAGGACCTAGAGAGATCTTGGTGACAGGGATTTATTTTTTCTTCCTTACCTTTGTATCTCTACTCCTAACATAGGGCCTGGCACATAGTAGGCATTAAGTAAGTGAAGTAAGCATATTCAAACTTAACTAGACAATATATATGACTTGTCCACAAACTTTATCTAGTACTGGAATGGGATGAAATTGAATAAATGGAGTTGGTGGATTACCTGTTCAAAATTTAGTATCTTTCCAGAAAGTAAGGCAGTCAGGTATCCTTTTAACCTCACTCTCATTATGAAAAATTTTGTATACATTTATTCTTCCTCCTGAGTTTTTGAGGCTAAATACCTCAAAATTTTGTTCTTATAAATGCTTTAGAAGAGACAGTAAAAAGAGAACCCAAATTTGGTTCATTTGTGATTTTTTGAGGATAACTTCTCTTCTTTGGGGGTTATATTCACTTCTCAGTGATCAGAATTGAATACAGTACTTTGTTGCTTCATGCTCGTTTGGGGAGAACTGCTACTTGCTTCGAACAAGCAAGGAAGAAGCCATTTTTCAAGACTGAAATATATTATCAATTGTAGACCTTATAGTATTCCAACAAAGTTTGTAAAAATCCTTTGAGTTTATTCTTTACCTAGTGATCTGTGATATAGTCTTAGGAAGCATCTTATTGCAACACAACAGCATTTACCCATTTTGTGTGTACACTCTGTGTGTGCGTGTGCATGCACATGTGTGTGAAAGAGAGAGAGAGAGCACTTAAAGGCTTGATTTCTTGTTTTTGTTTGAGGAACAATCTAGATTAAATTTTAGGAAAGGTTGGCTCAGGTTACAGGAGCTCTGTGCTAGGGCACAACCAATCCAGGGTACTGGAGCCGTATTCTGTCTCCACCCTCTGGCTGACTTCCAAGAGAAAGGGGAGGATGCTGAGCCCTCAAACTCAGATGGAGCTGTATTTAAAGCTTAGATCCAACTTCCTCTACCTCTAGGGTGGGGCAGGATGCAATTTGTTCTGATGAAAACTGCACCTAAGGGGAGAAGACTCAGTGAGGAATTAGCTGGTAAAAGGAAAACTCTTTAGAATCAAGTGACACCTGGTTTTCATAGGCAAACTGAATTCCCCTCCCCCAGTATGAAAAAAAAATTGTCTTTTCTGCTTTAGGGAAAGCTCCAGCGCTTTGTAAACCACAGTGTCCTTGGGGAGCCCTGACTTCTCTGTCATCACCAGGGACGAGGTTAAAATGAATGTTTTACTTCATCCATTTTGGGGACCCAGTTTGAACCCAGAGGAATGGAGATTGTTTGAGACAGAATATTTGATTTCTTGCTCATGGCTCATATCTTGTCCTCATCCTGTCTCTAAAGCAGTTTTCCCAAATCCTTGTGGTTTCCTACTCAGCCTCTTCCCTTCTCTGGTTGTATGTAAATAACTATCCATACAAGATTAGAGCAAGGAAATAAATGACAATTAAAATATAACCCTTTATTTTTCAGCCATCTCCCAAACTTCCTCTTTGCATCTGGAAACCCATATTTCTATATTTTTCTTTGGGTCTAACATTTTTTCCTTAGCAGAAACATGGTAGGAATTCTTAGAAGTCAGTAAAACCGCGGCTTATAAGAAAAGTAGGACATAGTAACTTAATATACTTGGGAAAAATCAGTATGAACTCAAGACTTAAAAAAGCTCTGTATTCACCAGCTCCATGGCTTCTCAGCTTCTCGAATGCCCCAGGGGCAGTAGTGTTTGCTCCCTTACCAACTCTCCTGTCTAGAAATGCTCAGATTTGTCTCTTTGATAACTTTTTTCCACTAGAAGGACCTGGACTCCTTGGACTGCAGCAGTTTCCAAGAATAGAGACAGGAAAAAAATTTAAATGGGTCAGGAAATATCCTTTTATTGTCAGACGACAAGGATTCTTTAAAAACACAGTAGCACCAGAGCTGAAAGGACAAAGGAGCCAAATTAAAGATGTTCTACTGACTAAATTTCGAAAAATTAAGACGACATGATTATTTCTGTTAAGTTCATAATAATACTCAAAGAAAGTTAAAATAAATGTTACAAAAGGTGAATATAAGACAAAAGAATGGTGAAGATGAATAGATACGTTCAATTTTTCCTGAATTTAATTGGTCAAGAGAGTAGTTTTTTCTTTTCAATGTATATGTCTTGCTGAAGGATTTTTTTTTTTCTTTTTTTTAATGTTTATTTTTTGAGAGAGAGGCAGAGACAGAGACAAGAGCACGAGTGGGGGAGGAGGTGAGAGAGAGGGAGACACAGAATCTGAAGCAGGCTCCAGGCTCTGAGCTGTCAGCACAGAGTCCAACATGGGGCTCGAACCTACGAACCCTCAAGAACATGACCTGAGCCAGAATCAGATGCTTAACCGATTGATCCACCCAGGCACCCCAAGAATAATTTTTAAAGATGGCATTATATCTATATGATTTTCTCATGTAGATATAAAATAAGTCTATGTAAAAAAGTTTATTTTACTCATTAATGAGAGAACCAGCCCTCTGTTACACCTTGGTCAAAGGAGATTTCAAAGAACCTCATATTGTCGGCAATAGGAATGCTGAAATAAATTTACAACAGGTGCAACATGGGTATATCTAGAGGCAGTAGTAAATTGCCTTCAACTGTTAATTTGCATTTCTATGGACAGAAATTATCTGTACTATTAGTAGTTCACTGCAATTTCCAGATTTGTAAAATAGTTTGTAGTGTAGGAAAAATATATCATTCTATCATTCTAAGTTCTTGGTTTGGACCTCTGTAATGAAAGACATTCCCAAGAGTTGGTTTGCTGTAAATTCTATGTGACATGAGAGCTTTCATAAGGAAATGAAGGCCTGGAGAAATGGTTATACTGGAGGGTTTTAGCGCTAGGTTTGATGATAGAGTGGAGAGTTGTGGAAAAATGTGATAGGACAAAAAAAATAAAAGTATGAACGTAGTATAGTAAACTGGGGTAAATAGCAAGACTTGTTTGTTCAGATTCCTCTTGGACATCCTTAGAGATAAGGATGTTCTTTGCCTCAGTGTGTGGGGGCGTGGGGCACTTCTTACATTATGGTTTTATAACTTGTTTTAGGAGAAGGTCAGAAAGTCCTTTCTGCACACGCCATTTCTCAACTTCCTTCAGCTTAAAATATTCCACATGTCAAGATGCCATGTTTTGGGGTAGTGTGACCTGAACCCCATCAAGTTCAAAGACAATGCAACTTAGAAAAGTGTGCTAGCCAATAATTTTTATTTGTTGCCTATTTCAAAGTCTCACAGTTTTTCCTGACAGTCTGTTTATAAAGTATACAAATGTCCTTATTTCTATGTCTGTTGTTAACCTTAAAAATAAAAGTACCAGGGGGTGACTGGGTGGCTCGGTCAATTAAGCGTGCAACTTCGGCTCAGGTCATGATCTCATGGTTCATGGGTTCAGGCTCTGTTCATCGGGCTCTGTGCTGACAGCTCAGATCCTGAAGCCTGCTTCAGATTCTGTGTCTCCCTCTCTCTCTGTCCCTCCCCAACTCGTGCTCTGTCTCTCTGTCAAAAATAAATGTTAAGAAATTAAAAAATAAAATAAAATGCAACCCCCGAGTCACTTATTTCATATTCATGGTCTGCAGGTGGGCTGGGTGTCTCTCCTACAGACTGTGAGTTGAGTTTAGACATGTTCCATGTGTTTCTATTGTAGGATGATTAACTACTCAGGGCCTTTCTTAAGGCAAATAGCAGAAATGCAAGAGAAGAGAGTGGAAACACGTGACTACCTTAATTCCTTGGCGCAAAACTGACAGGCTTTCTTTTCTGTCCACATTCCACTGTCTAAAGCAAGTCACAGGGCCAAGGCCAGTGTCCAACAGGTAGGGAAGAATGCTCTGCT
This sequence comes from Paguma larvata, assembly GCA_030068075.1. NCBI lineage: Eukaryota > Metazoa > Chordata > Mammalia > Carnivora > Viverridae > Paguma > Paguma larvata. The sequence goes on along the minus strand of CM057834.1, from coordinate 51,499,848 downwards.
TACAGCGAACCTTGGCAACAGGAGGAGGGCAGGAGAACTCTGAACAAATAGTGTAATGACACATAATACATATATTTGGTCAAAATATTGGATATTAAACCAAAGCACAACAGTTATCATTTCCTATACACCAAAAGCCTCTCATAAATAAAAGACTTTATAGCAAAGTTCCGAGTAGTGAAAGATTATCTTTCTGGGGTCAAATGTAATACGATGTGAACTTAACATTATTTGATCTTAGTGTTCTTGAAGCAAGATTGCAAAACTATGCATGACACAAACATTGAGAAGAGATTTAGTTTCTTTATTTTGTCTATAGCCGTTTAGTCTTGTGACCTGGTAGGTGGTGGGAGAGATAAAACAAAGCCAAACAAACTTGATTTAATCTGGTTTAAAGTGTATTCTGATCCAGTCATTTAAGCCACCTCATTAGGTAATTCTCAGGTTCTCAGATTTCCCACATTCTTACTCCTCACTGCTGTCCTATCTGAAAGTAGAGCTTACAGTATTACAGTATGGGGCAGGGGCTTCTATAGTCTTCTCCTGGTTCTTGATTTTGTACTGGTCAGTTTATCCAGGTTTTGGCTAAAAACTTGAGTAGTTGCTAAGTTGTTTATCTCTTCTGGTTAAGTCAGGCCTATTTACCCTTTCTCATTGTCTTGGCCCCATTTCGGCTCTCTCTGGCTATCGACCTTTCCAAGTCTCCCCCCATCCAGCCCCTGGCCAGGCTCTCCATCTTGAATACTTCTACTGTGGGATCATCTCTCTCGTTGCCCCAGCAGGTCCCAAGGCCGGCTGCTGGCTCTCAACTCTGTGTCCATGTTACCAAGGTAAGCTTTAGAGTACAAATTAAGTTCTCCAACCCCATCCCCATTTCTCCCAGGGACCCCAGCACTCCAGTTTCCTAATCATCCAGGGCATCTCATGCTGAGACGAATCCACTCACTGTAGCTCTTCCAGAATCCCACATGGATAAGAGGACCAACTTGGAGCATCAGTTTCTCACTGTCCACCTTTCCCTTCCTCTGACCTCTCTTCTCCTTCTCTTGAACTCCTGGACCAGAAGAGAAAGGTTTACTTCTACATCTCCTCTATCCCTTTCTCTTTCTATCACAGACTAGGAAGTTTCTTGGCACAGTTTTACAGGCAAAGGAGGAAAAGCTCTATGATTTGGTTTGCCAAGTCTAGTTTCTAACATGTTAAGTGGAGCCAAAGAGATATAGAAAATCTCTTTCACCTTGACAGTTTCTTATTGCAAAATCCTAGTTTACATGTCAGAAGCTGAGTGTTACTCTCTTTCATTCATAATTACCATCCTCTCCCCAATGGGCACCCAGATGAATGCTTTTAGCTCATTAAAGAGAAAGTCAGGACTAGGAAAACAAAAGAGAAAAGCATGTGGGTGTTTGAAAGTCCTGCTGCTGTTACACTGACACTTTGTATTTGTCAGTGCTCAAGTTGAGTAATATTTCAGAAAAACAAATTTGTTTCTACTTTCAGATCTATCGTGTTCTTAGGCAACGTGGTAGAGAGGAATCTAGGGCATACATGACATGAAGGTTGATATTCACTTATAAACAGTTATTAACTTTTTGTACGTGTGTATTTGGGGGTGGGGGGCATCCAGGGAGTGACGAGAATTAAGAATAGGAAAGAAAAATAAATTAGTCATCTCCAAATTAGCTGTCATTAGAGGCTGGACAATAGGAATCCTTGTCATGTTTATCATCTACCCTTGCTCTCTGATCAAAAGAAGTCTCATTTGCATTGTCCTGATTCTCTGTGCCCTGTCTCTGATGCCAGACCCTGGGCTGCACAACTTGGTGACAATGAGGTGCTGCTCTGTGCCGTTAAGCACCTCAGGAGGAGATATCACCTCTTCTCTTGGTTGACAGTCCCTGGAAAGATTGGGAACACTATTCTTGCAGGAGCCATAAATCGCAGAATTGATGCTGCTCCCACTCTTCAGGGCTTTTAAGAAGTGGAAAGCACTTCATACATATCATTCAGCTTCTCAGATCCTATTCAGAGTAGAGTTTTACAGAATCTCCTAGAGGAGATTTCAAAACAATCCCAAACTCCACCAGGACTTGCTAAGGTCTGGGAGATGAAAAGAAAACACTACATCTACTGCTTCTATTCTATTACCATGCTGGCATCTATACTAACAGAGACACCTTGATAACAAGACACTTTGATAGTATCATGCCCCGTGGAGTGATACTCTGAGAGTTACAAGCTTCTTAGAAGATATTTTCTTTCTCATTTATCTCCCTGGGCCTTTAAAATACTTTTGAGGGGCGCCTGGGTGGCTCAGTCGGTTGAGTGGCCGACTTCAGCTCAGGTCATGATCTCGCAGTCTGTGAGCTCGAGCCCCGCGTCGGGCTCTGTGCTGACAGCTCAGAGCCTGGAAACTGCTTCACATTCTATGTCTCCCTCTCTCTCTGCCCCTCCCCCACTCATGCTCTGTCTCTCTCTGTCTCAAAAATAAATAAACATTAAAAAAATTAAAAGCAAAATAAAATACTTTTGAGGAACCTAGATAGCTCAATTGGTTAAGCATCCAACTTTGGCTCAGGTCATGATCTCACAGTTCATGAGTTCGAGCCCCACATTGGGCTCTGTGCTGACAGCTCAGAGTCTACTTCAGATTTTCTGTGCCCCTCTCTCTGCTTCTCCCCTACTTACATCCTCTCAAAAATAAACAAAACATTAAAAAAAAGGAGAATGAAGTGCCTAAGTTACCTGTGTAAACCTTCCCTGTTTCCCTTGAAATTTTCAGTGGAATCTACTGTACTCCAGAATATTATATGTGAACAATATTGGTTTTGATATTGTAGAAACTGAAGAAGGTCACAAGTGACATGAGAGGTAGTGAGACGTGGGGGGATAGAGAAGCTCAACAGGCCAGTGGATACTGGACCTGACAAGTCCTGCAGTAGTAATTCACCGAAATCCTGGAGAGGCCTCCAAGCTTCCCTTGGCAGGAGGGGCTGGGAATGCCTCTAGCCATAAATGACATTGCATGTAAAAATGAAGGATTTAAATAAGATTATCTCTAAATTGATGGGGGCTAGAGAGAGATAGAGAAACAGAGAGGGAAAGGGCATTAGGGGCTAGGAAGGGAATGCATTTATTTATTTTCTTTACTTTTTAGAAGTTATTATTCTTATTTTTTATTTGACAGAGTGCAGAGAGAACATTTTATTTTATTTTTATTTATTTATTTTTTAGAGAGAGAGAGAGAGAGAATGGGGGAGGGGCCGGGAGTGAGGGAGAGAGAGAATCCCAAATAGGGTCCATGCTTAGTGCAGAGCCTGATGTGGGGCTTGATCCCACGAACTGTGAGATCATGACCTCAGCCAAAAATCAAGTTAGATGCACAACTGACTGATTCACCCAGGAAGCCTAGGAGTGCCTTTATGAAGCCTATAGGATGACCGTAAGTCTTGATTGCCTGCATCAATCCCAGTTTAAACAACAAATTTTACAGACATCGAAGTAAGGCCCTCCTAGGTGCCAGGGTCTGCATATTCAAAAGAGAGATTAAGTAACTGAATGCTTTCGATGTATTTCTATACGATCCTTACCACAAATGCTACCAGGTAAGTATTATTTTCTCTGACAAATTTCAGAAATAAGGCTCAGAGATGTTAAATAATTTGCTTAAAAGTTCACACTACCGATAAGTGGCAGAGCTAAGGTTCAAGTTCATACCTGTCTCACTCTAAAACTCATCTTCTTTTCATTCTTTTTTAATCCTAATGTACGAGGGGATTTGGGCATTTATGACAATACAGTGTTGTTATGAGCCTAGTTCGATTGTGCACTGTGTATTTCCCCATAACATATCTTTTTTATAGAGAGCTTTGGAATGCTCCTAACTTCACACATCGATGGTTTCAGCTTAGAACCACATGGATTATGGCTTGAATGAATCAAGAGATTGTAAGTAACAGAATATCTGGTTAACCATGGCTAAACAATAAGGGTCGATTATCTTACCAAAAAAGAAGTCTGGAAACGAGAGGTCTCAGAAGGCTGAAGGATGCTTGAGCTCTTGGTCAGCCGGACTGCAGTTCTCTTGGCTTTCTCCTCATGGTCACATGACAGCTGCCACTAATCCAAATGTTCTGCCCTTATCTGACCATACTGGCAGAATGAAAGGGTTTTCTTCTCATATGACTTTCTCTTTTATCAGGGAAGAAAATATTTTTAATAACCCCCAGCTGGTTTTTCCTTACAATTAATTGACCCCCATTGTGTCACATTCTCATTCTTTAAAAAACATTTTTTTAAAACTTTATTTATTTATTTTGAGATAGAGAGAGTGTGAGCAGGATAGGTGCAAAGAGAGAAGGAAGAAACAGAATCCTAAGCAGGCTCCATGCTGTCAGCACAGAGCCCGACTGGGACTTGAACTCATGAACTGTGAGATCGTGGCCTGAGTTGAGATCAAGAGTCCAACACTTAACCAACTGAGACACCCAGGCACCCACCTCTCATTCTTAAACCAATGTACATAAAGGGAAATGGGACTATCATGATTGGCTTTGGCTGCTTATGCTTCATTCCCAGAGGCAGAATCGACCTTCCTTGAGCATATTGCTGCCTGATACTTGAACAAATTTGAATTCCAGGAGCGATGGAGAAGGGAAGAACAGCAATTGGATCTACAGTGTCTTTTACAGAATTCTCAGCCAAAGGCTCATGACGGTGGATCTGTGTGAGCAGGGCTACTCTGATAAGTCACTGTTCTTTTGTGTTGCAGAAGATCCTCCTTAATAACTAACACTCCTCTCTCATCCCTGCCCTACGGATTAATGCAGAAAGTTGGATTCAAATTTCTGAGTTTGCACTTGTGAGAAAGAACTGCCATTCTTTGGTACATGGTGTTTTAACATGAAGCGCACAATTGTTCCAAATTCTCACTCTTTTCTTGAAATGTTTTTGAGGAAAGAACAGTATGAGTCATCTTTCACAGTACTGGAATTCTAAGTACTTCCCTTTGGAATAGCACAAAAATATATAATAAAAAATGGCAAGCATCCTCACCATCATGTTTCATGTTCCTGGTATAGTGGTAACACAGTGATATAATTACAACAGTGATGATGATGATGATGATGGTGATGATGATAATACATACCGTTTATTGAATGGTGCCAGCCAGTGGGCTGAGAATACTTATACATACACGCATTTTTAATTCTCACAACAATTACATGAGATAGAGTTAAATATCTTCAAGACAAGAGAACTAAAAGAGAGATTATAGGGCTTGCCAATTTTACACAGCTGTGAGCTAGGTTCTGCATCCTGTCTGCTGACTCAGAGAGCCTGCTGAATGACTATGGTGTGCTGCTTTTACTAAGTTCATGACATCACCTGCTACAGACGAAGAGACAGAGTGGGAAAAAGCAGTGGGAGGAGAGATGTTTTCTAATGGCTGAAACTGATTGCCACTGAGGAGGAATTTGAAATTCACTTGGAAGAAGAGAAATCTTTTTTTTTTTCAAAAAAAAGTTTTTATTTAAATTCCAATTCGTTAACAGAGTGTAATGTTAGTTTCAGGCGTGCAATATAGCAATTCAAAACTTCCACCCAACACCTGGTGCTCATCACAAGTGCACTACTTAATCCCTATCACCTCTTTAACCCATATTCCCTCCCCACCAGCTCCCTTCTGGTAACCATTGGTTTGTTCTCTATAGTTGAGTCTTTTTTTTTTTGGTCTGTCTGTCTCTCTGTCTCTCTTTATTTCCCCCACTATGCTTGTTTGTTTTGTTTCTTAAATTCCAACTGTGAGTGACATCATATTTTTTGGTCTTTCTCTGACTGACTGATTTATGGCTGAGTAATATTCCATTGTGTGTATATACCACTTCTTTACCCATTCATCAACCAAGAGACATTTGGGCTATTTCCATAATTTGGCTATTGTAGATAGTGCTGCTATAAACAATGAGCTGTATATATCTCTTTGAATCATTTTTTTAAATTCTCTGGGTAAATACCTATAGAAGTGAGATTGCTAGATCATAGGGTAGTTCTATTTTTAACGTTTTGAGGAACTTCCATACTGTTTCCCACAGTGCCTGCACCAGTTTGCTTCTCATAAACAGTGCAAGAGGGTTCTCCTTTGTCCACATCCTCGCCAACACCTGTTGTTTCTTGTGTTGTTGATTTTAGCTATTCTGATATGTTTGAGGTGATACCTCATTACAGTTTTGATTTGTATTTCCCCGATGATGAGTGATGTTGAGTATCTTTTCATGTGTCTGCTGGCCACCAGTATGTCTTTGGAAAAATATCTATTCGTGTCTTTTGCCCATTTCTTAACTGGATTATTTGTTTTTTTTGTGTGTTGAGTGTGGTAAGTTCTTTGTAGATTTTGGATACTAACTCTTTGTCTGATATGTCATTTGCAAATATCTTCTCCCATTCCATTGGTTGCCTTTTAGTTTTGTTGATTATTTCCTTCATGTGCAGAAACTTTTTTATCTTGATGAGCTTCCAATAGTTCATTTTTGCTTTTCTTTCCCTTGCCTCTGGAGACATATTTAGAAAGAAGTTGCTATGGTCAATGTCAAGGAGTTTACTGCCTGTGTTCTCCTATAGGAGTTTTATGGTTTCAGGTCTCACATTTAGGTCCTTAATCTATTTTGAATTTATTTTTGTGTATAGTGTAATAAAGTGGTCTAGTTTCATTCTTTTGCATGCTGTAGTTTCTCAACATCATTTATTGAAGATACTGTCTCTTTCCTATTGGATATTCTTTCCTGCTTTGTTGAAGATTAATTGGCCATATAGTCATGGGTTCCTTTCTGATCTCTGTATAAGAAGACAAATCTTGAACTATAGTTTTTAGAGAAACATCATTGTATTTTCAAGGTTACCTGGAGTCAAGTCCAAACTTTACCATTTACTAGCTGCAAGTTATTTCAGCTGCCACTGCCTCATTGTCTTCATATGTAAGGGAAGATTAAGTGAGTTCAAGGATATAAAGCACTTAAAACAGTAGTTGAAACTTAATGTGTCATTGAGAGGATGTAGAAATAATGTAAGCTTCAATCAGATGGGCTTGTGTTTGAATCCTGACTCTGCTCCTTCATAGCTGTGTGACTTGGGCTGAAATTCTAGACTGTGCCTAATGCATGGCTTGTGTTAATAAATGGGCTTTAAGAACATGCCCTGCTATTACTACTATGTCTACATTTCCTCTTCTTCTATACTCATTTTGTCCGATTTTGGTAAGTCCGATTGAGTGACTTATTAAAATCAAGTTGATGCTGCTTTGGAGTATAGTTGCTCAGAATCCTCTGCCTTAAAGATAACTAGACCTCAGTATAGTATCTGAAATTAACATCTGGCAAGAGTGCCACAAGTAAAATAGGGTACTAACAGAAGAGGGAAACATTAGGAAAGATGATAACTGTTATCCACTAGTATTTTATTTTCTGAACTTCTCAGCAAAGGAATCTGGATTCTAAGTAGGAAGCAAAGATGTATGACTACTTGCTATTGCTGCTTGAAATAAATATCTTGAAGCAGAATGGCTTCAGGGCACTGGACAATCCTCTAAGTGTTCCAATTCTTCTTCCAAAATTATTCCTCCTCTCTCTCTTCAATAGATATATGAGATGATTACTCCAAGAAAAGGAAAACACAAATTCACAAAATTTTATGTACCCCTATGTTTAATGAGGCATCATTTACAATAGCTAGGATATGGGAGCAACTCAAGTGTCCATGAATAGATGAATGGATAAAGATAAATATATACAACATTCCAGTGTACAGTTGTATATATACAACGTATATAGTGTCAGGCTCTGTGCTGACAGCTTGGAGCCTGAAGCCTGCTTCGAACTCTGTGTCTCCCCCTCTCTCTCTGCCCCTCTCCAACTTGTACTTGCCCCCTCTCTCTCTCAAAAATAAACTTAAAAAAATAAAACAAATAAATAAATAAATAAATAAATAAATAAAATTTTAAAAAGTACAAACTTTGAGTTATAAAATAAATAAGTCACCCAGATGAAAAGTAAAGCATAGGAAATATAATCAATAATATTGTAATAATGTTGTATGGTGACTAAACTTTTCACGGTGAGCAGTGGGTAATGTATAGAATATAGAATTGTCGAATTACATTATACACATGAAACTAATATAACATTGTAGGTTAATTACACTTCAGTAATAAAAAAAAAAAGAGTATGTGGTTTCTTTAGGGCCCTGTTTTTAGCTAGATGCTACAGAAGAGGGAAATCTGACAAATGGATTCATCCAAGAGTGTCAGTGACCACTGTAAGTGCAGTATACAGTGAGCAACCAGGAAGAACTGCCATTACAAAATAAGGTAAAGAAATGTACTTCTAACCGGAGTTTAGGCTAGTAAGAGACTTTCTAAGGCTCCCCATATCTCATGTGGTCTGTTTTTCTCCCAGAAGCCCACATAGATTAGGGTTTATAAGTGTACCAGGTGATGCCAGAGCAAGCTAAGTGCAAGATAGGACTCCAGGGAGTGTGCAGAGATTCACTTTTCTTTGGCTTTAGGTCTCCATTTGGCACAGGGTCTTTGCCTTAGACACAAACTAAGCACATTTAATAGCATGAGACCAAAATAATATGTTTTAACCTGAATAATATAAAGAGTTACAGCCATGATCTTCTCTTACAATTATTATATTTTTTTCTGTTCACTAAGGTTAGGCCTGCTCAGTACTGAAGACAGAAAGTTGTTATCCTGTGAAATTTTTATTATAACAGACCCAAACTCCAAATAAATCAGGCCAAAAGACCAAGTTCTGTCTTGAAAATTTTCAAGGCATTGCCCAAAGGTCCACTTCCCTTAGAGTTTTATGGAGATGAATGAAAAATATTTCCACTTCGGTAGGTATCAGGGGTTCAGATGAGGACATATAGAAATCATGATTTGCTGGACTGCCATTCTTCTTTCTGGGATAAAATGGTAATCAATTTTAAAACCTAAGACTTTTTACAATGGAACTGACAGGCCAAAAGCAATTTTCAGTTTTTCACAAGGATTCAGGAAGTAGAACTCCCTACCATACTATTAAACATTTCTTGGCAGGGCTTTGCTAGATGTGCCTGAGAGCTCTTGGCAGAAGCTGTAATGGAATCATCCTTTTTCCCTTTATCATCCTAGCAATTCACAGTTGATTTATAATACTCTCTGGGAAAGGCAATTCTCAGGCCTAAGGGACATTGAAATGAAAAGCCCAACTGAATGAAATGTTTAATTTCATCAACCCAAGGATTAAGTAAAAAGTCTTTTTATCCTTAGGGCTTATAATAGCAAAATAGCCTCTGTTAGAGAGAATTGCTTAAACGAACTCTTGTAAAATAAACTTTTGGCATACATTATGTCATTTAAAATGATAGCAGAGAAAAACGTGGGAATGTAAACCCGTTCTATTCATTCCTTATGGGACCAACTGCATTTTTTTCTTTTACTGTAACAAAGAGACTCTGTAGTATGTCTTAATGTGATAAAAGTTTATTTCTTTTTATTTTTTTAAATTAATAGGCTATTTTTAGAGCAGTTTTAGGTTGACAGAAAAATCAAGCAGAAAGTAGAGAGATCTTATATATCTCCCTTCTTCCTACGTTCCCCTCACTGCCTCCCATCCCCAAGTTTCTCCTACTATTAACATTTTGCATTAGTGTTGCATTAGCAATTTATTACAATTGATGAATCAATTTTGATCTATTATTATTAAACATCATAGAACACATTAGGGTTCACTCTTTGTGTTGTGCATTCTATGGACTGAGCAAATGTATAATGACATGTATCCACCGTTACAGTATCATACAGAATAGTTTCATTCTCCTAAAGATTCCTGTTCTCCACCTATTCATTCCTCCCTCCCCCTTAACCACTGGCAACCACTGAACTTTTTCTATCTCCATAGTTTTGCCTTTTCCAGGGTCTCATATAGTTGGAATTATACAGTATGTAGCCGTTTCAGACTGGCTTCTTTATTTGTTTTAATTAAATTTTTAAAAATTTTTTAGAGACAGAGAAACAGCACGAGTAGGGGAGACGGGCAGAGGTAGAGAGGGAGAGAATCTTTTTTTTTAAATAATAATTTATTGTCAAATTGGTTTCCATACAACACCCAATGCTCAACCCAACAAGTGCCCTCCTCTGTGCCCATCACCCACCCTCCCCCCTCCCACACCCGCAGTTTGTTCTTATTCTTTGAGAGTCTGAGAGAGAGAATCTTAAGCAGTTTCCATGCTCAGTGCAGAGCCTGATGTGGGGCTTGATCCCATGATCCTGGGATCATGACCTGAGCCAAATTCAAGAATGGATGCTCAACTGATTGAGCCACCTAAGTGTCCCGCAGTCTGGCTTCTTTCACTTAGCGCTGTGCATTTAAGGTTCATTCAGCTTCTTGTGAAATCGAGAATTGTTGCTTAACCAACTGGGCCACCCAGCGGCCCCGTTTAAGATTTTATTTTTAAGTAATCTCTGCATCCAACATGGGGCTTAAACTCACAACCTTGAGATCAAGAGTTGCATGCTTTACTGATTGAATCAGCCAGGTGTCCCCAGTTTATTTTTATTGCTGTATAATATTTCATAGTGTTTCATAGTGTTCATAACAGTTTGTTTATCTGTCCACCTATTAAAGGACGTCTTGGTGGCTTTCAAGTTTTGGCAATTACGAATAAAGCTGCTGTCAACATTTGCAAGCAGATTTTTGTGTGGACATAAGTTTTCAACTCATTTGGGTAGATACCAAGGAGTATGAGTGCTTGATCACAAATAAGATATGTTTAGTTTTATAAGGTACTGTCAAACTGTCTTCTAAAGTGATTGTAACATTTCACTACCCACCAACAATGAATAATAGTCCCTATTGTTCCACATACTTGGCATCATTTGGTATTGTTGATGTTTTTGGACTTTAGCCGTTCCAATAGGTACATAGTGACATCTCACTGTTGATAATAATGTTGTTCACATGCATTTTAAAGTGTCTTAAAACACACTGCTACCTTTTGATCAAAGATAGTTAACCTGAAGTTGACAGATCAGATATAGGACCTTTGTGAAATTGTGTGTAAAGTTGTGTGTGATTTTTTTTTGGAACGTGGGACTTATTTTTATTGTTAGAATTTGAGGGAAGTTTATCAACCACAAAGACAAAGAGACTCCATTTTAGAGCATTTTACTAGTATTATTTTTTAATCCAATTAACTCTTACAATATTGCTCAGATTCCAGGCTTTTTAAAAGCTTAGATTATGGGCAAGTGCGTTTGTGATCATCCAACATGTATTAAAGCATCTTTAAAGTGACAAGCACAAATACCAGGCACTAGAGATACAGAGCTCAACAACTCATGATCTCTGTTCTTAAGAAGTTCAACCTGGTGTAACTCATGCTGTCAGTAATCATAGACAAAGACACAAATCTGCTCTGTCATGTTGAGGATTAACTCTGGGTGCTCAGTCCTGGTTGTGCCAGTAGATGTCATTATAGTGTAGGCCAACTAACTGATCTGCTAACATGAAGGCATGGAATTGAGAAAGGTCTTTTTTTTTTTTTTTGTCTTGATGCATGATGTATATACATATTAAAAAAACATCATGCGGATTTTTTTCTCTTACTGACACAGACATAGAGCTGCCATGAGTTTAAATCGTGGTTGTTTTGAAAGTTAAAGGAGATTGTGAAGCTTAAATAAAAATATTTATGCAAAGGGAATATGTATAACCAACAATATAACTCCTAATATATAGTGTAGTTGGCAAGTTGATCCTAGTAAGCTTTCATCATGATCTTGAGGTTTATTAAAGCCTCCATATGAAGAAAACTCAATAATAACCATTACATTTAACATAACAACATTGGCTTTTCTCCTATAAAACCCAAACACAAATTGAGTGCTTCTAGAAGCAGTGAAAGATTTAAATTTTAGTGTTTATGACATATATGCTGTTTCAGAGAGTATTCTATGGTGAAATAAGAATTTTTTACAAGTAAAAAATGGACTAAAAATCAAAAGCCTTGTTTTAATTTTTCAAGTGCTCATTCATTGATTAAATAAATAATGCTAAGGCCCAAGCCTTTTACAAGCATTGCAAAGGTGAATATATTATATACCCTGCCTATGAGGAGATTTTATTCTAGTGAGAGTGAATTCTGTTTTTATCTTTGAAAACAGAAATTAGGTTAGCAATTACATAGACCCAGACTCAACCTGAGTTAATACGTGTTTTAGCTAGTAAGCCAGTAAGAAATCAGTGAGATATGCTAATATATAATTGTGCTGAGATTTAGAATTTTTCTATACTATTAAAGGGTTAGGGTTCTGGATTCAGTTACTGAACCAATAAACATGTCTAGCTTACTGCTTGGCATCCATATCCTAAAGAGGTTTTGCCAATGCACTCTTTTTCATATTGGGAGTCAGCTTGAAGACCCTACTTTGTTTTAAAATGATCATCAAGTAAGTGAGTGAAAACTGAAAAGCTGTCTAATTTGTAGTGGGAAAGTTGATATAGGAAACTAATTTTGTGAGGTCAGTATTATCCTGATAATACCAGACAAAACTATTTCAAGAAAATAAAACTAACAACCAATATCCTGCATAAACATAGATCCCCCAAATCCCCAACAAAGTATTGGTAAATCAATCCAACAATATATAATGAAGATCATGTATCCTGAGCAAGAGAAGGCAGGGTGGCTCAATCAAGCTAAATCACTGCAATTCACTGTATCAATGGACTAAAGAAGGAAAACTTATATGATCATCTCAATAGATGCAGAAAAACATCAGTAAAATTCAGTATTCATGATAAAAACTAAAAGTAGAGTAGAAATAGAAAGGAACTTCCTCAATATAATGAAGGACGTCTATGAAAAACTTATAGCTAACATCATACTTAATGGTGAAAGACAGAATGCTTTCCTTCAAGATCGAGAACAAAGGAGAATTATATACTCTTCATCACTGCTATTTAACACCTTCCTGGAGGTCATAGCCAGTATAATAAGGAAAGAAAAAAAAAGGCAAAGAGATCGAAAAGGAAGAAATAATACTGTCTCTACATACAGGTGATGATTGTCTAGAAAAGAAATCTCAAGGGATAAAAAAGCTATAGGATCTAATAAGTGAATTTAGCAGGCTTGCAGGATACATGCTTATACATAAAAATCAATTGTATTTCTGTATGTTAGCAAAGAACAATTGAAATTGAAAAAAAATCACTTAACAATACAACTAAATCATTAAAATCTAATAAAATATGTATAAGATTTGTATGTTGAAAATTAGAAAACATTGATAATAGAATAAAAATCTCTAAAGAGAGAAGTATCTGTGTTCATAGATTGGAAGAATCACTGTTGTTAAGATACTAATTCTTCCCAAATTGATTTTTGATTCAGTGCAATCCTAATAAAAATTCTTACAATAATCCAGTTAAAAAATAGGCAGTGAATAGACATTGTTCCAAAGAAGACATCCAGATGGCCAACAGACACATGAAAAATGCTCAACATCACTCATCATCAGGAAAATGCAAGTCAAATTTACAATGAAATGTCATCTCATACCTGTCAGAATGGCTAAAATTAACAACACAGTAAACAGCAGGTAGTGGCAAAGATGTGGAGAAAGGGAAACCCTTTTACACTGTTGGTGGAAACACAGGTTGGTGTAGCCACTTTGAAAACAGTACAGAAGTTCCTCAAAAAGTTAAAAATAGAACAACTCTATGACCCAGCAACTGCACTACTAGGTATTTACCTAAAGGATATAAAAATAATGATTTGAAGGGATACATGCGTCCCAATGTTTATAGCTGTATCTACAAGAGCAAAATTATGGAAAGAACCCAAATGTCCATTGACTGATGAATGGATAAAGAAGAATAATGGACTATATTATTCAGCCATAAAAAGGAATGAAATCTTGCCATATGCCATGATGTGGGTGGAGCTAGAGTATATTATGCTAAGTGAAATAGCTCAATCAGAGAAAGACGAATACCATATGGTTTCACTCATATGTGGAATTTAAGAAATGTAATAGATGGACACAGGGGGAATAAAAGAGAGAGGCAAACCATAAAACAGACTCTTAAGTATAGAGAACACACTGAGGGTTGCTAGAGAGGAGGTGAGTGAGGAAATAGGTTAAATGGGTGATGGGTACTAGGGAGGGCACTTGTGATGAGTCCTGGGTGCATGTAAGTGATGAATCACTAAATCCTATACCTGAAACGAATATTACACTGCATGTTAACTAATTGGAATTTAAATAAAAACTTGGAAAAACAAAAAGAAAAAACAAAAGAAATTCTTACAAGCCACAGTAATCAAGGTTGTGGTATAGACACAGATTAATGAAACAGACTACAGCAAGAGTTGTCAAACTACAGCTTGAAGGCCTAATCTAGCTTGCTGCCTGTTTTGTAAATAAAGTTTTATTGAAATATAGCTGGACTCATTTGTTCACATGTTGGCTATGGCTGCTGAGTAGTTGCAACAGAGACTGTATGGCCTGCAAAACCCAAAATATTTCTTATCTATCCCTTTACAGGAAAGGTTGTCTAACTCCTAAAACAGAATCCAGATATAGAACATCATATATGGTCAGTTTGTTTTTGACAAATGTGCTGAAGTAATTCAATAGAGAAAGGACACACTTTAAATACATGCTGCTGGAACAATAAATACTAGACATATATGTATAAAAATAAGAACCTTGACCCATATCTCACAGCCTTTCAAATACTTAACTCAATGGGGCACCTGGGTGGCTCAGTTGGTTAAGCGTCGACTTCAGCTCAGGTCATGATCTTACTGTTCCTGACTTTCGAGCCCCGAGTCGGGCTCTGTGCTGACAGCTCAGAGCCTGGAGCCTGTTTCAGATTCTGTGTTTCCCTCTCTGTCTGTGCCCCTCCTCTGCTCATGCTCTATCTGTCTGTCTCTCTCTCTCTCAGAAATAAACATTAAAAAAAAACACAAAAAACTGAACTCAAAATAGATTATAGATCTAAGTGTAAATCTTGAACTATAAAATCTCTAGAAGAAAACATGTGAAAATCTTTGTGAATTTGAGCTAGGTAAACACTTCTCAATTAGCATCCAAAAAGTACAAACCAGGAAAGAAAAAGTTGATGCATTGGACTTGATCAAAATTTAAAAAACTTCTTCTTCAAAAGAGACTGCCAAGAAAGTAAAAAAGAAGCCACTGGAAAAAAAATTTACAAATACTATCTAATAAAAGACTGATTTCTTTAATATGCAAAGAACTCTGACCACTCCATAAGAAGAAAACAGACAATCCCATTAAAAAAATCGACAACTTATTTGAACAGACATTTCACAAAAGGAGATACAGATGGCAAATAAACACTGAAAATATCTTTAGTCATAAGGGAAATGTAAATGAAAATCACAGTGAGATATTACTACAGACTTCTTGTGCTGCCAAGGAGGCTGTGCCATTGGATCTCTCGTACATTGTGGGTGGAATATAACATGGTGCAGACACTGAAAAAATTGTGTGATGGTTTCTTATAAAATCAAACATGTACTTACTACACAACCTAACTTAACTTCTAGGTCTTTACCCAAAAGAAATAAACACATAGGTCCACACAAAGACTTGCACATGAATATTTATAGCAGCTTTATTTGTAACCACCCCAAACCGCAAGCAACCGACATGGTCATCAACTTGTAAAAGGATAAGGATAAACTATGGTATATCCATACTGTGCACACACATAGTGTGATACATTCCATACCATGAATTCCATACAATGCAATACCGCTCCACAACAAAAAGGACAAACCTTAACTGCATCATGCTAACCAAAAAAAAAAAAAGCCAGCATTATAAGGCCACATGTTATCCTTTTTAATTTATATGGTAGCCTGGAAAATTAAACCCATAGGAACAGCCATAGACTAGGGATTGACTATAATGGGGCACCTGGAAACTTTTTTAAGTGGTAAAGATATTTTATATCTTTTTTAAATGTTTATTTGTTTTGAGAGAGAGAGAGAGAGAGAGAGAGAGAGAGAGAGAGAGCAGGGGAAGGGCAGAGAGAGAAGGAGAGAATCCCAAGCAGGATCCGCAATGCCAGCATAGACCCCTACATGTGGCTCGAACTCACAAGCCTTGAGATCATGACCTGAGCTGAAACCGAGTTTGATGCTTATCCATCAAACGTTTTATATCTTAATTGTAGTGGTGGTTGTATGGCTGAATGTATTTACCAGAATTTGTAAAATTATTCATCTGAAAAAGGTAAATTTTACTCTATGTAAATTATATCCCAATAAACCTTATTTATTTTTTTATTATAATTTATTGTTAAATTGGCTTCCATACGACAACAAATGCTCATTCCAAAAAGTGTCCTCCTCAATGCCCATCACCCACTTTTTCCTCTCCCCCAACCCCATCAACCCTCAGTTTGTTCTCTGTATTGAAGAGTCTCTTATGGTTTGCCTTCCTCCCTCTCTGTAACTATTTTTTCCCCTTCCCTTGCCCCATGGTCTTCTGTAAAGTTTCTCAAGATCCACATACAAGTGAAAATATATGATCTGTCTTTCTCTGACTGACTTATTTCACATGCATAATACACTCCAGTTCCATCCACCTTGCTGCAAATTCAGGATTTTATTCTTTCTCATTGCCAAGTAGTATTTCATTGTATATATAATCCACATCTTCTTTATCCATTCATCAGATGATGGACATTTAGGCTCTTTCCATAATTTGGCTATTGTTGGAAGTGCTTCTGTAAACATTGGGGTACATGTGCCTCTATGCATCAACACTCCTGTGTTCTTTGGGTAAATTCCTAGCAGTGCTATTGCTGGGTCATAGGGTAGTTCTATTTTTAATTTTTTGAGAAACCTCCACACTGTTTTCCAGAGTGACTGCACCAGTTTGCATTCCCACCAACAGTTCAAGAAGGTTCCCATTTCTCTGCATCCTCGCCAGTGTCTATAGTCTCCTGATTTGTTCATTGTAGCCACTCTGACTGGTGTGAGGTGATATCTCATTGTGGGCTTCGATTTGTATTTCCCTGATGATGAGTGACATTGAGCGTTGTTTCATGTGTCTGTTGGCCATCTGGATGTCTTCTTTGGAAAAGTGTCTATTTATGTCTTCTGCTCAATTCTTCACTAGATTATTTATTTTTCAGGTGTGGAGTTTGGTGAGTTCTTTATAGATTTTGGATACAATCCCTTTATCCAATATGTCATTTGCAAATATCTTTTCCCATTCTGTCAGTTGCCTTTTAGTTTTGTTGATTGTTTCCTTTGCAGTGCAGAAGTTTTTATTTCTTGATGAGGTCCTAATAGTTCATTTTTGCTTTTAATTCCCTTGCTTTTGGAGATGTGTCGACTAAGAAATTGCTGCGAGTGAGGTCAGAGAGGTTGTTGCCTGCTTTCTCCTCTAGGGTTTTGATGATTTCCTGTCTCACATTCAGGTCTTTCATCCATTTTGGGTTTATTTTTTGTGTATGGTGTAAGAAAGTGGTCTAGTTTCATTCTTCTGCATGTTACTGTCCAGTTCTCTCAGCACCATTTGTTAAAGAGGCTGTCTTTTCTCCCCACTAAACCTTATTTAAAAATGGCTATCAGGTAAGAAAACGATTTTGAGTAAAAGTTGAAAAGCTAGTTAACTTCTGCTGGGAGGAAACGCAAAACAGATGAAAATGATTCAAGCTAGAAATTTAGAAGAAATCCAGAAGCCCACATAAACATTTGCATGTTCAAACATTTGGATCCGTGAGGTCTCAGGGTGTACACGTGGGGAATATTAAGGGTCTATGGCATGTATCATAAAGTTTAAGAGTCTAATAAGAATCTATTTTTCATATAAGAGACTTATGGGCATTCAAGGGAGTAGGTAGGTAACTCTGCCTAGAGGCTCAGGCAAGCTAAACAGAGATAATGATGTTACCTGCTGAGAAGCTTCCTTAAGGATGAAACAAGAATAAAAATGGGCACCTGGGTGGCTCAGTTAGTTAAGCACCCAACTTCAGCTCAGGTCATGATCTCATGGTTCATGAGTTTGAGCCCCGCGTTGGGCTCTGTGCTGACTGCTCGATCCTGGAGCTTCTTTTGGATTCCGTATCTCCCTCTCTCTCTGCCCCTCCCTGCTTGCACTCTGCTTCTCTCTCTCTCTCAAGAATAAGTGAACATTAAAAAAAGAATAAAACTGAGGAGACAAAGAAGAATAAAATTGAAGAGACAGACATTCTAGAAGAAATAACAACCTAATATATTAAGACATGAGAGAGTGAGGTATTTCCTAGGAAAGGTAAATATTTTTGAAAGTTCAAACCACAGTTATTCATTGTATTACACATTTATTAACTTTTATCTTCCTTAATTTGTTCCCTTCATTTATTCCACACATTCTTGAGTACCTACTTTGTGCCAGGTACTAGGTACAGCTTAGTGAGATAAAGATAAATAGGATATAATTTCTGTTCTCCAGGAGCTTATGGGCTAGTAGTTCTCTCCCAGCCTCCACTCCCCGCCCTCACAAAAGTGTTACAAGATTTTTAAATAGGTGCATGTGCATGCATATGCAAGTTTCTCAGAGAATAGAGGGTCTAACTCAAATGGTGGCTGTGAGCAATCAGGACTGAAAGAGTAAACTTTACAAAAAAAGGATTTTTCAAGCTGAATCTTCAAGTACGAGCAAGGCTTGTCAAATAGACTTGCAAGGCGGAAGGAGTAGCATATGCAAAAACATAGCAGCAGAACAGAACGTGGCACTCAGAGAGAATGATGAATCGTTAAGTACGGCTAGAGAGTAAAGGGCAAGGTGCATTTGAATGCATAGACAAAGAGATGTGGCTAAAAAAGTGGACAAGGGTCTTTGCATGCCAAGCTAAGGAATTTGGACTTCTCTGGAAGACAGTAGGGAGCTACTGAACTATTCTACTCAGAGTACCGACGTGATCAGATTCGAGAGTGAAAATGCCATTTTTCCAGCTTTCTGGAATGCGATTTGAAAAAAGAAGAAACTAGAAATAGGCAAACCAGTTTTACAGTTGCTAAAAAATGTAATCGTGGGATGCTGGCGACCTGGCCAGTGACCGTGAAAGTATAGATTAAGGGAGACTTTCAAAAGATATCTGAGAGATGGAGGTGATGGACTTGTGAAGTACCTGCAAGTACATGGGGGAAAGGAGCAGTGAGGGAGAAAATGGAATTCAGTGTATCTACCAGAGCTCTGGTTTGAGTGGTGGGATGGTGAAGCCATTAACTGCATTAAGTACTATAGAAGAAAGATAAAATTCTTTAAAAAATTTTTTTAATGTTTATTTATTTTTGAGACAGAGAGAGACAGAGCATGAGTGGGGGAGGGGCAGAGAGCGAGGGAGACACAGAATGTGAAGCGAGATCATGACCTGAGCCGAAGTCGGATGCTCAACAGACTGAGCCACTCAGGCGCCCCAGAAAATTTTTTTTAAAAAGTTTTCGAGAGAGAGAGAGAGAGAGAGAGAGAGAGAGATAAAGAGAGAGGGGGGAGGGAGAATGCACAAGCGAGGGAGAGGCAGAGAGAAAAAGAGAGAGAGGGAGAGAGAGAATCTCAAGCAAGCTCCATGGTCAGCTCAACTCGGAACCCGATGTGGGGCTCAATCCCATGACTCCCAGATCATGAACTGAATTGCAAGAGTTGAATGCTTAACTGACTGAGCAACCCAGGCACACCAGAAAGAACAAATTTTAAACATAGTTGTCTAATAAGAATCAATTTTTCACATAGGACATCTAAAAACAGTACAAATTTCAATTAGATAATAATGTAAAAAAGTATTCTGGATTCTATTCTCCTCTTCCCCAGTTAAGGACATATTTCTTTGCTCCTTCTCATTCAAATACATACTGACATACTGATACAGAATGGAATCTGAGACTAAACCATAACCAATTACTCTTGAACTGTTTCACTGGTGATACAATGGTTACCTTAGAAATGAGATAAATAGAAAGCTGTTTCCTTTTGTGTTTTGAATAATTGTGTTGTTGCCTAGGATGATAAGTTCTAGCCTTGGGCTCTCTGTGAAAGGATACCATCTTTTTCTTTGTTGGTTTTCTTCCTTCTTCATTTCAGAATAAATCTCAAAACATGTTGTTCCAAGTTTCTTTGAAATGTCTCTGTCTTCAATATCTTCTATAATTGTAACAATAGCTACTGAGTGTCTAGTATGTGTCAGGCACAGTGCTAGATGCTTTAAAGAAATGTAGTATTTCTTTTAATTCTACTACTTTTAATTCATAGTAGCACTGTGTAGTAAAAGTTATTTAAAATATGAAGAAGAAGCTCTGTGAGCTTGAGAATCTTGTCCCAGGGGTGCCTGGGATGCTCAGCTGGTTAAACATCCGACTCTTGGTTTAGACTCAGATCATGATCTCACGGTTTTGTGAGTTTCAGCCCACATCAGGCTCTGCACTGACTGCTTGGAGCCTGCTTGGAATTCTCTCTCTCTCTCTCTCTCTCTCTCTCTGCCTCTCCCTGACTTATACTGTCTCTCTCTCAAATAAATAAACTTAAAAAAAATCTTGCCCCAGTTTCCCTAACTGGTTACTGAAATGAACCAGTATTTGCACTTAGGTCTACCTGACTCTAAAGCCCTTGAAATTTCTATTATGTCACACTGATTAATATGACATATATAAGAAATAACACATTTTCCATATATAGAAAAATAAACTTTTTATTTTATATTTTTATTTGAGAGGCAGAAAGTACATATGAGTGGAGGAGAGAGGCAGAGGGGGAGAGAGAGAGAAAATTCTAAGTGGGTTTAGTGTGGAGCCTGATGCAAGGCTTGATCCCACAACCCTGGGATCATGAGTCAGCCACTTAATCAACTGAGCCAACCAGTGTCATGAAAAAGAAAACTTTTTAATAGAAAATTTTAAAAAGAAACAAAAGAATACGGGACAGTATAATGAACCTCTCTGTACCATCAACCCAACTTCTCCAAATATTAACTCTATCTTATTTCATCTTTACCCACTTACTTTTTTTTCCATGCTCTCCCTCTACCACTGATTTATTTTGTACCAAATCCCAGATAGCATATCATTTCATCTGTATATACTTTTGTATGTAGGTTTAAAAGGTAAATATTCTTAAAAAAAAAAAAAACAAAACCAACCCAACCACAATACCATTATCCCATCAAAAGAAATAGGCAATAATTCCTTAACATCATGAAATCTGTAGCCAGTCTCTATTTCCCTGGCTGTCTTATACATTCTTTTAAATAGCTGATTGTTTGAATTAGGATCATTGGAACTAATTCTACTTGAGGTACATAGTTTAAATTAGTTAAAACACCAGCTTATTTTGGTCTATTCATCAGATCCATGTGCATGGGAGCTAGGAGGAACTCAGTGACAAATTGTAAATGAACTACTGAATCAGTGAGTGACTTGTAGGTCTCTATTTCTTTTTTAATTGAGATGTAATTGACATTATATTAGTTTCATGTGTACAACATAATGACTTGACATTTGTATATATTGTGACATGATCACCACAGCAAGTCTAGTTAACATGTCACATCACACAGCTACAACTTTTTCCGTGTGACGAAAACTTTTAAGATCTACTCTCTTATTAACTTTCCAATATACAATACAGTATTATTAATCATAGTCACCATGCTGTACGTTATATCCCCAGGGCTTATTTATTTTACAACCGAAGGTTCAATGTTTTACCTCCTTTACCTATTTCTGATATAGATCAGGGCAGACATGGCCGGAAGTCAATCCCCTTTGAGATCAGTGTGAAATGAATCATTATTTTGACACCTTAACCAATATGCAAAGTTTCATAGTGTTTGACCACCTATGACAAATGAGATTATCTGCATTTCCTTTGCTAACTGCTTTAAAAAAGATGAGGAATTAACTAAGTGCAGAATGTTAATGTAGATCTTCTATCAGATTAAAATGTCACACAATAAAAAATGTAAAAGCTGTATGTAAGTAGTTTTTTCACATCTAGTGATGCCCAGGTATTAGAATCTGTTTCGTGGTGGTCAATTTTTTGGCATAGGTAATGTTCGTCTCTAAAGCCCTCCTTCTCTTTGTCCTTCTTCCCCAGCTCTCTTCTGGCTGGGGTCTGGCTAGCGACTCCCTCTACTAAAAACACTCAGTTAGGCTTAATCTGATTCCAAATTCACCCATTCTCTAAATTGCCCGTCCTATACCTCATCCTCTGTACAAAGCCCTTTCCCCAAGGATAAGCAAATGTAATGGAAAGCCTGTAGGCTTTGGAGTCGGATGGGAACGAAGTGAAATCCATATCCACAGCTCTGTGACCTTGGGCAAGTTGATTAACTTTCTAAACATTGGTTTTGAGATTAGCTATTGGATTGTTGGCAGGAATAGAATATTTATGCACCCTTTAACTTTCAGGGAGCACCTTCAACCAAACTCTCTTTTGTATGATGAATCTAAAAGACTAGTCCAGGTCCCAGTCCCTGGATGGGTGCCTCAGTGGATACACAGAATAGTGGCAGAGACTCAGAGGTGGGCAGAGAGAGGACATGCTGTCAATCAACCAGCTCTTATTCATTTTTTTTTAAAGACCTAGACTCATATGCCACCTGCCCACAACTACTCCCTCAAATCACCAAAGCAAAGTAGGCCAAACCACCCTCCGTTGCTCTACACACCCCTTTCATGACTTATTGTCCCTTTTCAGATCCCGTGAGAAGTTCCCTGAGACCTGATTTGGAGGTGGGAGGACATTAGGAGACAGAACACACAGTTTGGTTTACTTCATTTCACCACTCATTAGAAAAGGCCCTGCATAGAACTATTCATATCAGGAATTGGAGGAAAACAATCTTTTAAATATCCACAGTTATTGGTATTTCCCCGCATGGCCATAGGCAAGCAGAGGTGAACTGGGGACTGCCTGAGTGGAGCTGCTTATTGTATGATTGAGTAGATTCTTCTGGAGCCCTTCCTGTTACATTTGAAATAAGCCTTCTTCTGGCAGCCACTAAATGAGACAACCCAATTCTCTAGCTTCTTCAAGGCAGATTTTAAAATGGTGCTCTGGGAAGCCCCAGGGTTCCGATGATGATGGATAAGACGGTAGGATACCAGAAGGGGCTAGAGGCACTCCATTTCTGTTCTGTCAGTTCTACTTTGTTCACTAAGCCTAAAGGAAATATTTGGAAAAAGAACACAGTTTTGCTACTACACACACACACACACACACACACACACACACACACACTGGCAAACTACCGTTTTGGATATTCTGCTCAAGGGAAAGTTGAAGAAAGAGAATGGGAAGAGGGAAGAGGCAGGGAAGAAGCAGCAAGACCCTCGAATTTGTCTTACTATGACAGTGTATTACTAGTATTAGGTGCTCCCAGTGAAGTTAAGAAAATACATGTGTTCACGTTCGTGCGTGGTTGGTAGAACCTTTTGAGTGGTTTTCAACTCTGCCTGCACATTGTAATTGCCTGAGGAGCTTTACAAAAAATACCAGGGCCTGTGTTTCATCCCACAGAGTCTGACAATGCTTTGTTACTAACCCACCTCTGGCGTCTAGTAATTAAAGACATATATCCACATTGTAACATTTGAACAATTATATATTATATAAATATACATATATAAAAATATGTGTATATAATATATAAAAATGATATAGGGAAACTTGACATGATTATAGAGTTGAATTATCAAGAATGACTGCTGATAATGACATTTTTAGGTATTTTCTCAATTTTATATTCTTCTCTGCTCATGGAGACCCAAGATAAATAGGCCACGGGCTTCCCTGGCATTGTGTTAGATAAGGATGGGCCATAAAACAAGCTTTTATCATTTTGTGTTTTCTTTATCAACCAGAGGGATAATAACATACATTTATCTTCATGATCTATTCCTGCCTCCTGGTTACAATAAAGGCATTTTAGAGAGTTATTCTCTGGGCGAATTCTCTGATGTCAAACATTTGCTTCAAAATATAACTATAAAGGGTATTGGTCATGGTCTTGGAACACACAAGACCATAAATGTCCACTCTGCTTGAATAATGTTGCAGGAAAGTACAAACATTAAATAAATTCGGAAGCCATTTATTGTAAATGTAAAGCAAACATAGGTGCTTCTTACTTTTCAAGTATTTGAAAGGGCTGTGTTTCCTAACTTTATTACTTTTCACTGTTAAAAATGATGTGATGATAGAGCCATAAAACAATTTGTCCTAAAGAATCCTTTATACCTCATGGAAGTGAATCACGAAATAGTTACAATACATATCTTTCTGAGCTCAGATAGTAAAATTCTCTCCATAATGTAGATGCTTTAAAGGGAGCATTCTTTCCTTGGCAGCCATGATCTTTGTTGTCAAATAACTCTTACCAAACCATATCTGTGGGTGCTGTTACCCCTCCATTGCAAAGTGTGGGCCCTGATAGGAGAGAGTGGGCTCCTTACCCTGTGGAGACCGTTCTATTTTGAGATTAGCACAGGTTAAGAGAAATACTTCTGAAATTTGAAACGTTCTTTTAAATTCAAATACAGACCTGCATAACCCACTTGAAAAGACTCCGGGAAGAGATTGTTAGGAGACCACGGATATGGGTGTGCTGACGGAAGATCTAAGGTCGTTCTCGTACTGGTCAAGTTCTCCTATCTGGGTTCTTATATTTAGAAAAGTTTTAGTCAAGACGTCACACATAGAATTTTTTCATTCCTGGTGCTACTTAATATTATTAGTAAGGTCACTTGTGAATGAAAATGTTGGGGAAAATAAATAAAAATAATAATAAATAGATATATGTTCCAAAATATTTCTCCCTCATTCAGCAAACAACATTTCCTATCAAGAAGTGGCAGGAGAGAAAACGAACATTTATTGAATTACCTATAGTAGTCCATGCACAGTGCTAAGCACCATTATATGTTTTATCTCCTTCAACCTTTACAAATGTCATGAAAAATGTTATTTTACAGATTAAAAATTAAAGTGTCAGAGAAGCTAAGGAACTTTCCCAAAGTCATAGATCAGGAGAGTGGTGAAGCCAAGACTCAAATTATAGCCTGAGTTCAAAGTCCACATTCTTTTCATTATACCAAACTGCATCTTTCTTAAAAAGTACAATTAACTATAGTATGAAAGTGAAACCATTATGAGTAGTGACTTAGCAAATGAACTGTGGGGTCAGATACACCTGAAGCCCAGATTCTTTACTCAGCAGACTGGAGTTTGGGCAAGTTATTACTTCATAGGGGCTATTCTTAGTATTAAATGATAAGTGTGTTAAATAAAATCATTGCGGGTGCATGACACATAAGTGCTTAATACATTCTAGCCACAATTGTTCTCATTTTCAGGAATTTAAGAACTCCCTGTTGCAATACCTTTAAAGAAGTCAACACTGAGGTTCTGAGAGTCTAAGTGAATTTCTCAAGGACATAAAGTTCATCAAAGGCAAAACTAGTATTGGAACTCCTCTCTTTGGGGTCCTGATATATCCTTGCTGTCTTTCCAAGACATAGTACATTCACAAAAGGATTTTAAGAAACTGTTTGAGTTATCTTAATGATGACCACATTTCTCAAACCCCATGGAACAGAATATTTGAAATATAAGAAAATACTTAAAATCTTTTCTTAAAAAACTCCGTATATGGATACTATTAGTATCTCAAAAGGCATATCTTCCTCTTCCTCCTTCCTAACATAACCCCAAATTGGTTCGGGTGTCCACTTCTTTTCCGTCTCTAGGGTGGGTTCTATATAGTTTAAGGCAGAGGACACGGACTACATGGAAGATGTATTGTATAGTACATCAAAAGCTTGTTAAAACTCCCAATTGCTGGACCCCATCTCCAGCATTTCTGATTCAGTAAAGCTGCAGTTAAGCACAAGAATTTGCATTTGTACAGAAGTCTACATTCTTAGAAGCATCAACTGTTGATCTGGGGACTAATTTGAGAATCACTGGCTGAAGACAATCAATGTCATTCCTCTGTTCTGGAGATGGGCAAGTGTAGTGAGTTGGTCCAATCTGACTAAAGGCAATGATTTATACCTTGTTTGGGAGATTTACTTTCTTCTGTTGCAGATGAATAATGAACAATTATTGGTTGCTGGTAGCCATCTTATGACCATGAGGACAGAACCAGCCTCAGTAAAAAGGCAGTGCTGTAGATGGCAGAACAGAGAAAGGGATAGAGCCCAAACTGTTGATAACAATGAGCCCCTGATTTAGCCAAACCAGGGGCTTTATCTTCCTCTGTACTTCCTGGTATGCGAGGATGTACAAATTTTCCTTGTTTAAGCTACACTAGATCAGAGCTTCTCTTACTTTGGCCAGATACTGTTACTTAATGTCAGATACATTCCTAAAACTCAGTAAAATGAAAGCAAATGTATTTGAAATACATTTGAAATAAGTAACATTTTTATTTAATGGCAGCCTTTCCTTTTCCAAATAACTGACCACTTTCACTTTCATTAATGAGATCATAAATCCATAAGCAAAAACTATTTCCGTGCTTTAAATCACAGAAAGTGCTCGATAAAGCACAGCCTTATTCTTAATGCTTTTGTGATATTCCATGGACAGGAAAACCAGTTTTCTTTCAAAACATTTGATGTGAGTAGTTAGTAGTTGTCAGTAAGAAACATACTCTAGTGCATTACTCAATTAGGAAATACTTGAAATTCTTAGGGAAGATAAATTACTTCTAAGGAAGTTGAACCACATAACCGTAAAAATTGCAGTTTGCTATAGTTTCCATTCTGTTTTATAAGCCCAGAAAGGAGCAGAAGTGAAATAAGTTACTTCACTTCTTCATATTTTATATTTTTACTGTAAGTAAACACAACTATGGTAAGGGTATTATAAAATAAAAAGCAAAACTCTCAAGTAACATATTTGCTCTTCCTTTTAGCATCACAGATTTTTTTTACACCCAGCTCATTTCTTCCTTGTAGAAACATGCCATTTATTGTTTGCAACTGTAAGCAAACAACACTTTTGTCTGTGATTTTGATATATTTCCATGTAAGTCTTCTCTGTGTGGAAGGTTATTTTATTGCGGCATTACCACCTGGTTCTCTTTCAGAAAATGTATGTTAGCTGGGGACAGAGCCTATCTAAGTCTCGAAGTTATTTTCAAAGAGGCCAATAACAAGTTTTGGGTTTTTCTGTTTCCGCTAAACCACAGATCATGATGAGTAGTAATAATAGTATCTGCTGCTACTTACGCCACATCATGCATTGTCATAAGTGCTTTACAGGGATTTGCTCATTTCATTCAATCATTAATTCATTCAACAAATGTTTGCAGAACACCTAACATTTGCCACTCTGGTACTACAGACCATTTTCAGCCAAAATGTTCATCAGGGTGGAAAAGAGCAGAAGTCTGATTTTGGATCCCAGGGCAAGAGTTGCATTGCTCAAGAGGTAGGAGATGGAGAAGACAGAAGTCACATTTTCTCCCTTCTATTCACTAAGTTTCTACTTCCATGAGATATACTGTGTTTCTCAAAGTTTGTGCCTTGATATTTCCACAAGAGAATTATAAATAGGTATTATTTTAGAAGCCTCCATGACTAAAAATTTTGAGGAGAAATATGGGGATTCAATCATGAAACACAATTCTTGACTACAGGTGTTCTCCATGCCTTTAATATGTTTGGGGCTTTCCAAGAAGGTGCCACATTTTTTTACATGATGTCCCAAACTTCTTTGACCATAACCCTTCCCATCTCTACCCCCACAAGACATTATAGTGTTAGGGTTCTATGGCACACACTTCAGGAAAGGCTGGTCCAAACCATGTTTGGTTTTAAAAGTTTTTTCATTCCTCCCTCCATGTCAAAGCTCTCTAGTGCTGAAAAGCCCCCCAGTTGCAAACTTCCCACCTCCCTGCCAATCTTCTACTTCTTCAACACATGTAGTTTCCAGAACCCACAGACATGTCTAGTTAAATCCGAAATATCCATAATAGACATTTCACTTCTCAGATTCTTTCCTTCCTGGATGATAGGGTGGCCTTGATCCACAATGACAAGGGGAGGAGGGAAGAAGAAGACATAGCGAGGAAGATTATAACTAGGAAGGGTAAAATGTATATTTTAGTAAATAAGTGGAACTTGGCATGGTTCTCCTGAGAAACTGCCAACTCCTGACTGAAACCAAAATGTATAAAAAGTAAAGTCATGAATCGTGTTTATCCTGGATGCAAAACGAAAGGGAAAACTTGGAAACTGCCTGCTTTATCTTGACATGTTTCAAAGTCAAGTCTGATAATTCTTGTCGGAGGAGGTGTGGAGAGGGAAGAAATGGTCTTTGGAACTTGGATCATTTAATATGGCATTCATGTTGGCTAAATTACTTAACCATTTTGAAACCTGGGTTTCTGCTGTGTGAAGTGTATAGCTGCATATTATTGTGAGTTGCTACACTAATGAAGTCCAGTTGGGAAACAACAGAGTGAATAATAAAAAAGAAAAAAAAGGGAACTTACTAACTCTGGATACCTTTCCCTCTTCCAAGTAAATACATCCATCAGATCTCTGGAAATGAGAAGAATAATAGTAGCATCAAGTCTGGGAGAGGGAGACTTGTGGAATTCTGTAATTCGTAGCTTCCTTATCAAAGAGAAAGTTTTTGCATAAGCCAGGATTCTGGTAGGAAACCGAATTCCCCATTCAAAACTGTTCATCGGAAGAGGTTTCAGTAAAGGGACTATTTACAGAGATGAGGGTATGGTTAAGGGAGCCAGCTAGGAGGTTGAAGTACCTAGGAATTAGCAACAGTGGGAAGCGATTACCATTAGTTGGCCTAAGGAGGCAAGGAAAACAAAGGTGTTACCAGATGGAGGAGGGACCACCCCCACAGAAGCTGGACAGGTAAATACAGGACACCAAAACAGAAAGGAGGCAGGAAAGAAATACCTCCCTCTCTCTCTCTCTCTCTCTGTCTCTCTCTCTCTTTTTGTCTTTCTCTCTTTCAGCCCTCAGGTCTCCTGCAGGTATCTTCCACTGGCCAAACCCAGAGAGAAATAGAATCAGAGATCAAAAGAGTCCAGGAGATGTGGTGTGAATAGTGAGACCACTCGGACACCAGGGCAAGAAAGCCTCTGGGGAAGAAATGGAGAATAACCAGGCCTCTTTTACCGCACTTATAACCTCTGGGTAAAAACTTTGAGCAAGACCCCAATATGTCAATAAAGAGGAAATTTTACTTTTGGATCAGAGTCCAACCCCCTCATTTTATAGATGAGAAAACTGAGATCCACAGAGCTTAGTCAAAGTCAGACATCTTCTGAGATCAATGTAAGGGTTCAGCCCAGTCCTGACTTCTGGCTTTGCAAGGCATCTTTTTTTTTTTTTATTTTTTTAACGTATATTTATTTTTGAGAGACACAGAGACAGAGCGTGAGCAGGGGAGGGGCAGAGAGAGAGAGACACACACAGAATCTGAAGCAGGCTCCAGGCTCTGAGCTATCAGCACAGAGCCCGACGCGGGGCTCAAATTCACAGACCTCGAGATCATGACCTGAGCGGAAGTCGGCCGCTTAACCGACTGAGCCACCCAGGCGCCCCTGCAAGGCATCTTTTCCCCTCTCTCACGCTCATATTTCACACCCTCTGTGTCTACTCATTATTTCATTTTTACCTCAAATTTCAGTTCTCAGATCTCTTGTGTCTTTTAGAGAAGGAGAAAATAGAGGTGAAGCCTTCCTCTCCAGGCAGAGATATGCCACAAACACCCGGCTATTCCTCTGAATAAGGTGCACAAAGCCCAGAAATGAAAATGTGCTTTTATTAACGTGCAGCTACATCTCTTTGCACAAGCTGGATGGATAAGCAAAAACCGGCTCACCAGGAGAGGTCGGCTGCACCACAGCTGTGTTGTGTGACAATCTGAATGGGTAATTAATGTGGTCAAAATGCTGCTTCTATTATTAGGTTCAGTGTTGGCTTGGTCCTCCTAAGGAATGCAAGGCACTTTAAGTTTCAATACTTTAGAGTGCGCTTAGGGAAAATTGGGAAATGGTTGATCTTTGCCTCAAGTCTCCTGATAACCACTCCTTCCAAGGTTCCTTTCTTCCCTGTCATCAACAGCTAGTTCCCAGCTTACCCAGGAGCTGGTCTTCTCCCCTCCTCCACACATCTTGAGTATGACTTCCTTGAACGAATGTGGCCCAGCATTTCAGACTGTCCTTGGCCGTTTTTTGCTCAGTGAAAGCCCATCTGTCCCTTAGGGTGTCCCTTTCAGGGAGATTTCAACAGAAGATCTGCTATACCAAGCTGTGTCTAACTGTCCAAAGTTGTGTTAATGTGTTACCCTTCCCCAATACTCTCCCCATATTCTCATTCCTGGTCACTGCCTCCCCATTTAGAGATTCTCCACATTAAGATGGAACTCATGATGGGCTATCTGAGACTCCAGTCAACCTGGGACAGAGGCAGCAGAGGGAAGATCATCTAGCCACCTCCTCTTGGTTGAGACGCGGAGGATGGTAATTCGCAGCCTCTTTGTAAAGCAGGAAAGAGCTCCTCATTGGCTCCTGTTGCCAGCAATGGAAAAACAAACCTCTGCCAGGTAGAATTTGAGGTCAAGCAAACCTTTCTTTGGCCCTCAAAGAAACATCATGTTACTAGAGGGTCACCTACATTTTTCAGAGAACCTGTTCTATGAGTTGTTCTAAGAAATATCTTTCTGAGATATTTTTATTTCACAGTGACCAAACTCCTGTCAAAGTTCACTATTCCCTGGCTTATAAGAACTAGTATTAATCATCATCATATTTTATGGCTGATAGGTTAAATTATTTAGTTGAAGAAACTGACATCAACTATTTTCAAGCTATAAAATGTGAAAGCCCGGTCGTTTTTTTCACTCTTTGTACTTAACCTCTTTCCCGGCTCCCTGCCCTAGCCTCTGTTGGCACATTCTTCTCCCAGAACTCTTATCTCAATAATGTTAGTGACAATACACTGGAATTGAGCAGCAGGACTGACCAGAAATCACCCCGCCTAGAATCTCTCACTGCCATGTATATGTAGGTGAATAACACATGTAGTCTTTGTAGGGGTAGGTAAGGATTTAATAGCTGATCATTGATCTTGCAACTAGTAGACAAGTAGGTCCTGGAGATCCAATGCACAGTATAGTGAATACAGACAACAATATTGTATTAGAATCATCAAACTCGCTTAGAGTCTAGATGGTAATCATTCTAATCACAAACGAGAAATGATAAGTATGTGACAGGATGGAGGTGCTAACTATAGCTACAGTGGTCATCATATTGCAATACATAAATATGTCAAGTCAACGTGGCGTACATCATAATTTACAAGATGTTATATGTCAAATATATTTCACTTAAAAAAAAAAGATTGTTGATTCTGAATCAAAATGTGGCTGAGTAGTGATTTGCAATGAAACAGATATGCAGAAGTGTTTTAAAATTGCAGAGCATGGAAAGGTCTGCATTAGTCATCAGGGAAATGCAAATTAAAACCACAGTGAGATACCTTTACATACCAGCTAGGATGGCTAGAATTTAAAAGACTGGTAATTCAGATATTGACAAGGATGTGTAGCAACTGGAACTCTTATATTTCACTGATGGGTGTATAAATGATACCATTACTTGGGAAAATCGCTTTACGGCATGCAAAGAACAGAGTATGCTGCTCCTACACCCAATAGTTCCAGTCTTGAGTATATACCACAAAAGTGCACATACATGTATTCTGAGAGTCATGTACAAGACTACTCCCAGAAGCATTATTTGTGATTAATTGCCCTCCTCTGAAAACAACCCATATGTCATTAGCTGTAGAATTGTCAGATACATTGTAGCATGTTCATATTTTAGAATACCATACAGAAATGAAAAGAATATAATTATCACAAGAAATATGGATGGACTCCACAAACACAGTATGGAGAGAAAAAAGTCAGACTCAAAATAAATATTCTGTATTATTCCACTTATACGAAATGTAGCAGGCATAGACACATTAAAGCAATAAGAGTCAAAACCGAGGTTGCTCTTGGAAAAGAGGAAGGGAGTGGTAATTGGAACAGGCCCAGTGGAGCTTCTGGATTGTCGCCAATATTCTTTGTCTTGACCTGGTGCAGTGGTTGCAGTGTTTACCTGTAACGATCTGCTGATGTAATCATATTTTTGTTTTATCTATTTTTCTATATGTACTGCTATGCTTCAATTAAAAAAAAATAGAGGTGCCTGGGTGGCTCAGTCAATTGAGCGTCCTCTCTTGATTTTGGCGTAGGTCATAATCCCAGGGTTGTGGGATCAAGCCCAGTGCTGAACATGGAGTCTGCTTAAGATTCTCTCTGTCCCTCTGCTCCTCTCTGCCACTCGTGCTCTTTCTCTCTCTAAAATAAAAATAAAAATAAAATAAAATATAATATAATATAATATAATTGCAGAGCTGGAGGGATGATCAAGCCACTTCTTGACCTTTCTGGCTTATCTTATTTCCTTCAGTAGTCCCTCTGTTTTCAGATCCTAATAGTGTCAGGAGCTGGTCTCCAGAGTGAGAGACCTTCCTAGACACTGTCCCAGGCTCAGATATCTACATCCTTCCCTCTGCCCTCTCCATTATCTTTCCTGAAACCCTGATTTTTCATGGGACATGATCAATTAATCTTTGCTAATTTTTTTGATGACTGATAATGACTTCTCTCTCTAGGGAAATTCAAATTCAGAAAAAATTCTTAAGAGTAACTTTAGGGATTAGTACCATTGACTCAGCCCGTAGAAGTAGAGGTTTTTTGGGAGGTGACATCCTTTAAATGACACAGGGTAAATGGGCCTGAACATGTATCCCAAGCCTGTGCTGAGGACTTGCCACGGGTAAGCAGAGAAGCCCAGGGACAGTGTTTCTTTCCTGGGTTCTGCTGGCACAACACGTATCAAGAAAGACCAACTTGGGACGCCTGGGTGGTTCAGTCGGTTAAGTGGCCGACTTCAGCTCCGGTCATGACCTCGCAGTCTGTGAGTTCGAGCCCCGCGTCGGGTGCTATGCTGGCAGCTCAGAACCTGGAGCCTGCTTCGGAGTCTGTGTCTCTCTCTCTCTGCCCTTCTCCTGCTCACGCTCTGTCTCTATGTCTCAAAAATAAATAAACATTAAAAAAATAAAAAAAAGAAAGACCAGCTTGATGGTGGGCTGGGTCACTTGAACACGGTGGTGGAGGAAACAGGTGCTGGGCTTGTCCTTACTGAACATCAGTGATGATGTCGAATTCGCTCACTGACATTTTTTTCTTTTTGGCATAAATATCAGGGCGTGGTGATGATGACTAAGGAGATGAGAACAAAACTGAAAAATGGAAGAATTACTCATACTTTGGGCTCTCTGAACCCAGGAGTTACAGACCAGAGTGAATGGGCTGGCAGAACTCTTTGGGATATGCGTCTTCCTGCCATTTCTTTTTGTTTCTCTCCTTGCAACTGGACTTCAAGTTCCCAGGCTCATTTACCCTTCAACCAGTACTTGAGCTTGTTGAATTGCTTCAGGGGTTCCACTTGGCAAGAAAACCGGGGAAGTAGGGGGCCCAATAGCCATCTCTGCTCTCTGGGTGAGAGGTTAACAGATGGGAAACAATTTTGGGAAGATTCATGGTGATACACAGTGAAATGTTACACTGAATACAACTGAAGTTACTTTGCATCCAATGAATGCAGTGAGTGGTCAGAAAGGGAAGAAATCATGTTTCTATTTGGCCTATGGAACCTGAAAATGATTCATAAGCCAAACCTAGACTGTGGAGAAAAACTGCCAATTTTTCATGTTCTCCTTTTACCTGTGATTCTGAAGTTCCTCCATGGGCCCAGCAATCTCACTATCGTGGGAGAGCCAGAAATGACAAAACTCAGTTCCTCTTACCCTGGGGTGGGGGTGGGAACAAAGGGAGAGTGTCACTGTTTACCACAGTTGTCTGTAGATTTTTTTTCTGTGTTTTCGGTTCTCTGAGTCTCCCTTTGGAAGAGAAAAATCTACATACAAGTTTGTGCTTTTATACTAAATACTAGTGAGGTCTCTTCCTTGTCAACAGTAACAAGATCTTCTCTGTGGAATTTATGACAGCGCTTTAAAGAATTTTGAATAATGCATTGGCTACAAGTAAAAGGAAGAATGTTTAACTGAGGTTCACTTGGGGTGAATTAACAATAAGCAGTGTGCAGTGTGCTGCCTAGTCATCTTAAAAAATAATGTGCACTTCTTTTCTTGGTTATAAAGCTCTATCTGCTTTATTGTAGAACATTTAGTAAATTAAAAACATATGAATTAGAAAATAAAATCCACCCGTGATTTCTCCATGCTTACACGTTGTCGATATATCCTCTTGGCATGAACATGTGATTGATGCTGTGGACACGTCATACACGCAGTTTGTAACCATGTTTTTCATCTTTTTCCCATGTCGTAAAATATTTTTACAAAAACGCAATTGCTAAGAGCTATATAACAAGACTCTCCCAACAATAATTCTTTTAGAAGACATTGGTGAACAAAATGTCTTAGGAGATATATATTGACATCTTACATTTTTCAATCACTGAGCATAGTAACCAGTCATTAGGTTTTCCATCCTTATTACATCTATGGTTTTCTCATAAGTATGAGCCAGATTGGCTCCACTAAGAAGAGATCAGAGAAAGAAGACCTTTCCCCCTTAAAACATCTGTAATAAAGATATTGAAATTTTAATTTATGAATCTTCAAAAAAATTTTTTTTGTTTTAGAGAGAGAGAGAGAGAGAGGGATAGAGCATGAGTAGGGGAGAGGGGCAGAGGGGGAGAGAGAGAGAGAGAGAGAGAGAGAGAGAGAGGGAGAGAGAGAGAGAGAGAGAGAGAGAATCCCAACCAGGCTCCACGCCCAATGCAGGGCCCAATGTGGGGCTCAATCACACAACGCTGGGATCATGACCTGAGCTGAAATTAAGAATCAATGCTCAACTGAATGAGCCATCCAGGCACCTCTATGAATCTTTTTTTAAGATGTGGAGAATGGTTCCCCCCCGCCCCGGATGTTATTCTAGAAAAATTTATAATCGACCTTGAAGGATAAAGTTCTCTTTGCCAAATACAATTGATCCAGCTTCATTCACTTGGTCCACAATTTTGGGAATCTACTTACTGGTTTATACAGGAGTGAGAGGTACAACGGTTTACTTAGAATATCTTAAATGATGCAGATGGGAATCTTATAGGACTCTGGGAAGAGCTGAGACCTCATGGATGCTGAACATAGGTGGGAACTGGCAGATTCAGTGCAGCTGTAGGAATGGGTTATCTCGTTGTCCCCTTGACAGCAGGATTTCATTGATCCTTATCCTTATTCAGTGACTCATTCTACTCTGTCTCTACTTCTACTGTTCCTTTGTTACCAATCACTTCATTCTCTATATGTCTCTTCTCTACCTAATGGCTTCAGTTTAGTCATAACTTGCCCTTCTTAGGGCTTCTCAGGTGTCTTTCTACTACTTGACTTTTTAACTTCTGATCCCAACACGTGACTGATTTTGTCTTCACGTTCCAGTTCAAATTCTTGAAAGAGAATGGGTGTGTGCAGTCACTGCCATCCCTGTTTGGCTAGAGTGTTCCTATCAAGTCACATCTTAGGCCTGGCTGCCTCAGGCGATATGGTTCTATGAAGGGGGTTGTCTGACATGGATCATGCCTCAGCCTGCTGCCTCAGCTGGGGACACTGGCTGGAGTGGAACTCTTCCAAGACTAATCTGAATCTGGCACAGCAGCACAGAATGACCTCTTAGGCACATTCTTTTTGTTTTGAGTTTAAAGACAAAATTTTTTTTTTAAGATTTTAATGTTTTAACTTATTTTTGAGGGAGAGAGAGGCAGAGCACAAGCTGGGGAGGAGTAGAGAGAGAGAGAGGGAAACACGGAGTCAGAAGCAGGCTCCAGGCTCCGAGCACAAAGCCCGACACGGGGCTTAAACTCATGAACTGCAAGATCATGACCTGAGCTGAAGTCGGACGCTTAACCGACTGAGCCACCCGGGTGCCCCTAAAGATGAAAAATTTTAATATACCACTAAGGTGACCTATTTTTCATGTTTTTTTTTTTTTTTTAAGACAAAATTCTCCTGACTTTTTCATTTAATATAGTCACGTTAGGGGCGCCTGGGTGGCTCAGTCAGTTAAGGGTCTGACTTCAGCTCAGGTCATGACCAGCTCCATGCTGACAGCCTGGAGCCGATTCTGTGTGTTTTTCTTTCTGCCCCTCCTCCGCTCATGCTCAGTCTCTCTCTCAAAAATAAACACTGAAATAAAAATGAAAATAAAATAGTTATGTTACATAGAAACAATAAGTAGATTTGTGGTTGCCAAGGGCTGGAGGTTGGAGGGAAATGGGGAGATGTTGCTTACAAACTCCCAGTTGTAAGATGAGTAAATTTTGGGGATATAATATACAGCATGGTGACTATAGTTAACACTACTGAGCTATAGTCTTGAAAGTTGCTGAGAGACTAGATCTCAGGTGTTTTCACCACAAGAAAAGAAAAAAAAAAAGGGAACCATGTGAGGTGACGGATGTGTTAACTAACCTTATTGTGGTAATCATTTCATAATATACACGTATATTAAATCATCATGTAGTACATCTTGAACTTACACATTCTTATATGTCAATTATATATCAATAAAACTGGAAAAAAATAGTCATGTTACTTAGCTATTTTCCAGCTGACTCTAATAGAAATATATTTGAGCTAAATCTTTCTTAAAGTTTCTAAAATTTAATATTATGGGGAAAATGTTCATGCTCTATAATGTTCAACTGGCATTTTGATAAACTTATTTGCTTATTAAAGGAAGTAAATGCACTCTAATAGTTAATAGAGAATGGTGCCTAGAGATATCAGAGACTAGCAAAGATGGGCAGGGAAGGTCTGGAATATGCTGACTTTGATAAAGTAGGTTAAAAACATTTCCCTTTTGAAACAGAATGTTCTCAGGCATTTTCCTGGCCCTCGGCTGCTGAAGTATAAATATAAATGGTTATGTGCAATGGTTAACTGCAGACCGTTATTGTTGGAAATTATTTTTATATGCACAAATTGTGATGGAGAGTGGATTGCAAACATAAATTTGTGTTTTGGTTTTATTCTGATTTAGAAGGATGACTTAACTTGCCTTCTATATCATCTTACCACTGTAAAACGGGAAGTGAAGTCAGGCAAAGAACTGCTTCCTGCCTTCTTACAGAGAGAAAACAATTATATAAATATGCATAGGCAGCCTTCAGTCTTTCTCTCTACTCAGTCCATCCCATGCACAGTCTTGATTTAGCATTAGTAAAATATCATAATGCCATTCCCCTATTCTCAACTCTGGCTCTATGTTAGAATCACTTGGAAAGCTTTTCAAAGAAACCCTATTTCTAGGCCCCACGCCCCACTTTTCTGATTTATTTGGTGTAGGTGCGGTTTGGGCATTGATATTTTTGAGAAGCATCCTAAGTAATTCTTAGGAGCAGACAGGAAGCCACTAGGCAAAAAGACAGAATGTGAACATTTGCATTTGCCTTCAAGGCAAATTTTCTATCCCCAGTTTAGCTCATCAGGCAGTGGACAGCTCAACCAGCTTCCTATATACCCTCTGTACAGTGCTTGTGATTCCCCTCTTCTATTTCTTTTTCAGGCATTCCAAGAGTTTTCTCCTCACGCATTTCTTTTTGAATCAAATTCCTGCCCATTTTTCGAGACGCTGGCTGAGTTTTTACCTCCTTCACAAAGCCTCCCCTGACTGCCCTTGTCTAGAGGGCTTGCTCCCTCTTCTGAGCAGTTATTGCCTAGAAAATCATCTAAACAATGCATCAGTCATGTACTACTTTGTGTCGTGTCTTCTATTGTGTTAAATAGATTCATCTCACTTTTCACCTGTTTGTTATCCAGCTACCTACCCTGTAAGCTTCTAGCATTACTTTGTATCTTTGACAAGCTGAGTGCCCTGCACCGTGTAGGAAGTCAATAAATGTCCTCCCCTCTCTTCCATCCTCACGTCCACAGGTGCGGTTCAGGCCTTCAATTCTCCTGGAGTTTGGCCCTGGTCCTACTGTGCCTTCCTGACACCAGACTCTTTGGCTTTTTAAATCAGGCCACCGCCTCAGTGGCTCACATGGGCAATGGCCAGTAAGACTGATTGTGAGCTTGTACTCTGTTCATTCTGGCTCTCTTCCTATTTTATGTGCTACGTGACCCTATGGGTTCCTTTCCCCCTCTGTCCCCTCATTCTTTTACTCCCTGTCCTGCCAGGACTTGATGACAAATTCAGTTTCTCAGGTTTTGACCTTTTGTGTTCTCTAAGATGTCAGAGTGTAACATACTTTCTGGATCTTCTTGTCCCTATTCTTTTGGGCAAACACTTCCCCTGCCAGGCTCTGGCCCAGCTGACCTAAATTATTTTGCCAGGACCCTGGTCTGATCTGTCAAGATTCCCCTCAAAGAGAACAATATACTCTCTTTAGGATTCTCATCCTTTAAAAGAAACCTCATTGAGTTGTCTACGTGATTAAAAACTTGTGTTGGTCCCTTATTGCCTGCGGAATAAAGTTTAAACCTGAGATAGCCAATACAGATGTAATTAAAACTCAAATAAAAAAAAATGAGTTCCTGATGTGAGGATGATCTGGCTGTGATATCTATCACCCCATTGATTGCAGGGTTGATTTGGCTGATCTGTCTGGCCAGGTGGGTGTCCCTTTTCTCCCTCACCATTCCACGTGTTTTCTCCTGAAGGTGAATATAACTCCAAGAGGACAACTTGTCTGGATAGAAGACCATTCTTCCGGTGGCTGTGCTCACCTGCCAGATCCTACAAACAAGTTCTCCAGATCCATTTGTAGGAGAAGGTAGAGTAATAAAGCTTCCAGGACTCCGGACACATCTAAATGAGGTGCTGCAGGTGGCAGTCTACCTTTCTTAAAAAAACGAACAAACAAAAAAACAAAACAGTTCTTCAGCTATGCTATGTAAGCGGCTAGTGGCTATTATACTGGACAACACCAATACAGAGCATTTCTATCATTGCAGAAAGCTCTGTTGAACAGTGCCCTTCTAAATACCTGAATGCAGCTCATGAGGCCTCTTACAATCTCAATCTTTTGCTCTACCTTAACTTTTGGCTGCTACTCACTTTCAGTCCCACCCGCTTTCTCAGTGTTCCCCAACCACTCAGTGCCCTTTTACAACTCCATGCCTTTGGACATGAAAGACCCTTTGACTTTCTTCTCTGGCACATTCCTATTCACCTTTTAAGATACAACTCACACATTACCTTCCTTGTGAAGTTCCTTGACATTCCTAAACCGAATAGTTTTTTCCTCTGTGTTTCCCTTGCTCATTGAACCTAGCTCTAGTCCTCTTATCATTGTAATTTGTTATTTGCTTATAAATTTGGCTATGCTTTTGGAAAGGGGATGCTGACTGTTCTAGAGATCTGCCCTAATGGCTGCCTAAAATTATTTGCTTGATGCCTGTTTGACATCATGTATTTTCTTATTTATGTGCTTGTTATTCATGTGTTTGGCATGTTTGAAAGGATCAGTTGGTGCTTTAGAAGTCCTTCTCCTTTCTGGTATAAATCCAGAAAGACTTCTTGTCTTCCAGGGTGAAGTCCATTTTTCTCCTAATTAATTCTGACTGGACTTGGGAGGGATGTGATAGGAGTTGACAAAGTCCAAAATAGAGGGACTATATGTAGAAGCTGGTTCAGATGTGCTCAGGTTCCAGTAGCCACACAAAATAGTATATGTTTGGGGAAGGGTAGGGAGGGAATATGGAGAAAATAAAAACAGCCCATGGAAAGAAGTTAGGGAAATTATGTTTGACTTTTTCCAGGCCAAGGCCAAAAGCAATGATACAATAAGATGGGAAGAATTTTTATGACCATTTTGCAAAAACGTACATAGTTTTCCCCTCTGGTATTTGATGAGATTTTAATAAATTCTTGTCACTCGAATTACTGGGAAGTAAATGCTCCTGACCAAGAAATTAAAATATCAGTTAGTTTATCTTCTGTGGTCATGGTTAACATCACTCTGAAAGGCTAATTTTCTTCTGAGAGGGCTATAAATCCTATTGGCTCCGGGTCTGAGAGACCTTAGCAGATCACTGTAATCTACGCTGTGCCGCAAATCGTACAGTAAATCATCTTCTCTTTGGCGCCCCGACCACGCCCATTGATTAGACCACGCCCACACGAGTTGCCCGCCCTCCCACCGTATGACTCCGCCCCAGGACTAGGAGAGGAAGATTCTTATTGGTGAAGAAGTTGTTCTGGTTCCGCCCCAGGGCACGGCGATAGGCCGAGCCGGAGTGGGGCGGTGGTGGTTGGCTGCCTGCGGACGGGTCCGTAGCCGTGCCTGTCAGAGTGGCTGGCGGCAGTGGCGGCTCTCCCGGCTGGGTTGTCAGTCAGTGAGCAGAGGGGGAAGATGGCTTGCTGGGACCCGTTCTGTTAGGAAGACGGGGGGGCAGGTGGTGCTTCTACTTCGGAGAAAGCAGAGCAACCGCCGTCGCTGTCGCTGAGAGTCAAACAAACCGAGGTTCTGGAGGTGGATCTCGGGAAGCCGCTCTGGTGAGTCCGACCGAGCGACCCACGCCGGGCCCCCGGGGCAGCCGGCGACCGATAACTTTTTTGTCAGGGAGGAGCCGGGGCGAGGCTGCGGCGGGGAGGGGACCGGGACTTTGTCCCCGGGGCGGCGCCTTCGTTGGGAGTAACGGCTCCCTCGCGAGGCGCCGCGGGTGGGCGCGAGAAGGCGCTGGTCTCTAGCGGCATCCGAGGGGCCGGAGCAGCGGGGTCGGGTGAGTGGGCTGCGGCAGGCGTCTGCTCGCCGCGAAGTTGGACGCAGCCTGTCTGCTGCCTGGGCGGCGGCAGCTTTGTGCGCGTGGACTCGGGTCTTTCTCTTTCCCAGCAAGGAGCAGTCCAGACTCCGGGCGTGCCCAGGGGGCAGCCGCCTGCGCGGGACCCGTCGCCCCTCGGCGGGGGTCCCCCACCCCCACCCAACTGCAGCTGATGCTCCGGCCTGGCCTCTCTCACTCCAGGGAGGCTACCGCTATACGTCCAGTCTAGTGGCCAAAATGGTCACCGTCGAACTCCCCTCTCACCCCATCTTTAAAAGCAGCTTTCGCCTAGGTCTTTGGGGTCCCCCGCAGGGCAGTGAGATTCAGAAAGCAGCCACGATTCCTTCCTTGGTTCTTACCCTGGAGATCCCCTCTTCAGCACTTGCTCCCTTCTTTCTAGGAGTTATTCCTTTCCCGAGGCTGATTTTAACGTGCTCGAGAATCGTCGGGGTTTTGTCTGAAAATGGTTGCATAGCAAGACCCCAAGTTTGCACGCTTCAGCAAAACTGCATATCCGCCCTTCAGCGTGCACAGTTGTGCTCTCGTGCCCTCCAAGTTTAGGCATTCCTGGAAGATTTTAATTTTGCCCTAGTGGTTTCGGACTGCACTGGATCGGGTCTCTGATAAATACACTATCACACACCCGGCAGCGGCTCCGCTCTTCAGGTAGGGGAGTTTGTTCCACAGGCAGCTGCTAATATCAGAGACCAAACGACAGGCAGTAGAAGCAAGCTGTCCTTTTGCAAATTATTTGTCCTTTGGGTCACACAGTAGTTTTTGGAGCTGATATGCCACCTCTTTGGTGTCTGTAACACTTGACAGTTTGAAATTTTCAGCGTTTAAAATCTTATCTGCATAAAGTCATAAGGATCAGGGTAACCTTGAGTCAATGCGCTAGACCCGCGAGGGTTGTTTCCATAAGAAAATTTTCCTAACATCCACAGACTACCCTCCCCTCCAATTTCTAAGCATCTTTTCTTTGGGTTAATAAATTTTAAGGTTTACAAGATAAATATTGGTTCCAAACACTATTTTTTTTGTAAGTGCAGGGAAAGGCAAGAAAGAAAAAAATTAGGGTCTGCTGGGCAAATAGTAGTTTTAAAGTCAGTTATTCAAATAATTCATTTAAATAAGGTGGCTAAGGGGAAAACCATCACATATTTAGATTAAAAATATTCTGCATTTGGCTTATTTTATTCCTTTTTGATTTACTACAGTTATTACCATAGAGGGATTATAAAACCTTTTAGTTATCGACATTAACGGTACCTGGATATAGACAGTCGCTCAGATAAGGTGTTGTTTAGGTCAGTGTTTTATTCCTGCTATGCTGTCTTTCTTTGCTGTGTTTCTATTTTATGAAATCTGCTCTTGATGGCATTTCTTAGAGTGGTGTGGTTTTGACAGTCAGAGTTTAAACATATCTTATAGTCAACTGTT
Organism: Paguma larvata; assembly: GCA_030068075.1. Lineage (NCBI taxonomy): Eukaryota > Metazoa > Chordata > Mammalia > Carnivora > Viverridae > Paguma > Paguma larvata. The sequence continues at coordinate 51,457,455 of CM057834.1, read as the reverse complement.
TTATTCAGGATCCTGTTGCGTGATATTTATTTTATAATGAAAATGTGAAAACTTTGATAATGTTAGTATCAGTACATTTTGGGGGTATCATATTTACATTTTGTAAATAATTGAAATTATGCCAAACATAAATTTATTTTGCACTGCCTCAGGCTGAATAGGTTCTAGGGCAGAAATGAATGGCATAACTCTTGTCATCAAGGAATTTACTGTCTGATGTACAAAGCAGATAAGTAACAACTATAATACCATGTGATAAATGTGAACAGAGATCTGCCTGGTGTAGGAAGGTAGCAGAGTAGGAGATGGCTAACTCAGCTTGGATGTAGGTAGAATCAGGAACACACAGTACAGTTTTGAAATATGATATAATTTAGCCAAATGCAGGAGGTCTGTATCTTTCCAAGAGGAAAATATAATAAGTGAGGAGGCAAGGAGGCGTGAGAAACTATGGCGGTTTAGAAAAGTCATTGTCAATGACAAGTCCGAAGTCAATAACATTGACATTAACGGGACTTGAATGCTGGGGTTAGATAAGGAAATGGTGGAAGATGAGAATAGTGAGGGTGGTAGAACTCCAGTTCAGGGCATCGTATCCTTGGCTACGGGGGTTGGATTGGCGGTGATGAGTAAGAAGCCATTAAATGAGGGTTTTAGACCCTCACCCTAGTAGAGTGTAACAGAATCTGATGGGTACTGTCACCTTTCGGAAGCAAGAAGGAAGAATCAGGACCCCCAGGATTTGATTTGGTTCTAGTGCTTGGAAGTAAGAGAGGATGGAGGGAAGATGATAATTTCTGTGTTGGGTTTTCTGAATTTGAGGAAGCTGCGGAGCATTCAGGTGAAGAGGTCATTAGATGTTTGGATCCATGGATGTGGAACTTATAAAGGAAATCAGGATTGCAGGACAGATCGGGGGTTGAATTGAAGCCATATTGATTTCGTGATATTGAAATGATTCAGGGAAAGGTTTTAGTGTTATGAAAGCAGCAGCTAGAGAACACCCTGGTAAAAAGCAGAAATGGGTAGAAGAATAGTGTAAAAGAGAAGAGTAGTAGTTAGGAAGATAGGAGGAACATCAGGAGAGATGCTAAGGATGGAGAGAATTTCAAATAGAGGGGAATGGGTCATCAAGTTTGAATGCTGTAAAGAGATGTCAAGGAAGGAGGGGATTCCAGGGACCTAAGGGTCAGGATTCCATAGGTTTCGAACAAGTACAGTTTTAACTGAGCGGTGGTTCAGAAACAAGTCTTTGGGAGATTGAGAAAGAATGGGTGATGGTGAAGTAGACATGCTTGAGTGAGGCATTTCAAGAAAACTGAAGAAGAGAGAGGACGATAGCTATAGAGCAGTGGTTCTCATCCTTAGCAGCACTTTTCCGATCATCTTGGGAGCTTTTAAGAATCTTGATTTCCAGGGGAAAGCCCATACCACTTTGGGGTTGAGGTGGAACTCCAGACATTAGTATTTATTCCTGCAGCTTTGTTGAAATTAATTGGCATGTAATAAACTACACATATTTAAATGTGCAGTTTAATGTTTGACATAGATTTATATTTGTAAAGTCATCACCACCATCAAAATAACGAACATATCCATCACCTACAAAAGTTTTCTTGTGTCCCTTTGTAATTTCTCCCTCTCATCCTCAGGAAGCCACTGATCTACCTTCCGTTACTATAGATGAGTTGCACAGGTATTTTGAAGTTCCCTGGGTAATTCCAATGTTCAGGCAAGGTTGAAAACCACCCAAGAGGGATATAGGTTGAAGGAATGTTATGTTTGTTTCTTTACATGCATAAATAAGGTGAGAAGTAAGAGATTTAGGAAAGATGAGATATTTACTGGAACTGAATCCCTGAGGAGATGAAGTGGGTGAAATTCAGAGCTTTGACAAGAAAGGAAGACAGTTTGGAAGCAACAAAGAATATGATGTTAAAGACAGCACATTTCTTTGTTATCAGCATCCAAGTTGTCATCATGTAGTATCAAGATTGATTTTCTAAAGTATTCGAACAAAGTTAGAGAGCTTCTTAATGTTGTGAAAATGGATGCCACTCAGGAAAACTCCTTAAATGGAGCCTGGGACCCCTGGCATCGCCATGTAATGCTTTGTCATTTTTTGGAGGGGAGCAGATGGAATTAACAGTTTGACTATTGCTTGTTAGTGAGAGCCAAGTACTGCCAGAGTCTTTTTGGCCCTGTTGGAGTTAGGCTGCATATCTGCACTGAGGAAAGAGAATATTTAACATTTGAAAATCTTCTGTTTAAAACATCTTTTTGCTCAGAAGAAATTCTGTTTGCTTGCCCTTTGGATATATGCCTTTTAAATACATTGGAGGATGAAATCATTTCCATGTCTCCCGAATGAGACCAGGAAGAGTTGTGATTAGAAGTTGTCAAAGGCCCGTACTTTCTATCCTGAGAAAGGGAATATTTATATCCTCCCCCTCATCTTTTTTTCTTTTCTTTTCTTTCTTTCTTTCTTTCTTTTCTTTTCTTTTCTTTCTTTCTTTCTTTCTTTCTTTCTTTCTTTCTTTCTTCTTCTTCTTCTTCTTTCTTCTTCTTCCTTCCTTCCTTCCTTCCTCCTTCCTTCCTTCCTCCTTCCTTCCTTCCTTTCTTTCTTTCTTTCTTTCTTTCTTTCTTTCTTTCTTTCTTTCTTTCTTTCTTTCTTTCTTTCTTTCTTTCTTTTTCTTTTCCATTTCTGGCTCAGGATTTGGATGTAATTAAAAGTTGAGCTCCATAGGTTCTGATGGCTACGGCTTATTCCTCACTCTTGATTCTTACCTTTGGCAGGGGGCCGAAAGCAGAATGGTTAATTCTAAGTATTACTGGATGTTGTACTTGATCATAAATAAAGGCGGGTGAAAACTTTTGTCTGATTTCTAACGCTTGGAAAATTTCTTTCATTGTGATTAGGGTATCAAAGTATGATCCTATCTGGAGAGAGTAGGCATCCCTAATTTTGGTGCAACCTAAAAGAGTGGGAATACCAATGTTAGCATGATTTTAGATACTGTTGTTACTGTAGTCCCAGAAATATTATAAACATTCTGTATTTTCTTAACTACTAATGTAAGATAGAATAACTGTAGGTAATTTGGAAAACTCAGGGATGCATAAATGGTAAATATAAAATTTATAATGCTTCCACCCAGAGATAATTCTTATTAACACTCTAATGAATATCTTTATAGGTTCTTTTTAATGGCTATTTACATTTTTAACAAAAAAATCCATACTGTATGTACTATGTTTTTGTTTTTGTTTTTTGTACAAGCTGTTTTTTCACTAGCTTACTTTCACTTAATTGCATGAATGCTTATCTGAGTCAATAAAATATTCTTTTATGACAAGACATCATTTTAAATCTATAGTTAATATTCCAGCATATGGATTTATTATCATTTATTTCAGGTATTGAAAATATAAGCTTTTCCCAACAATTTTGAGTGAATAGTGTAGCAGTTAGCTTCTTGATAGATTAATCATTGCCCATATTGTTATTTCCTTAGGATAAATTCTGACATCAAAAAGTATGCAAATTTTAATTATCTTTGACAGATATTAAGAGATTCCTTTCCAGAAAGGCTTACTATTCATTTTTATTAGTTGTTCTTGAAAATATTAGCAACTTCTCCATTTTTAGCATTGTGAATTAAAAACTGCCATTATGATATGAAAAGCTGTATCTTCTATACATTTTTAAATTTCATTGATTATTAGTGACATTAAATATTTGTATTTCTTTTATGAATTATCTATAAGTGTCCTTTGTTTATTATGATTTTGTAGATTTTAAAAAACTGAGTTATGAGAATTCTTTATATATAAAACTGTTAGATCTTTGTCAAATGAAATTGCAAATAATTTCTCCAGTTTGTCATTTATATCCTAATTTTGTTTTTGCTGTGGGTTTTTCTTTTTCAATAGATTTTTAACATTTTTAGTGTAATTAACTCTATTAAAATTTTCTTTTATAGTATCTGCCTGCTTAGAAAGGCCTTCCTGCATTCCTAAATTATATAACTACTTACCTCTGTTTCTTTGTATTACTTTTACAGTTTTTAAAAACATGTACAACTTTAATCTGTTTGGAATGTATTTGGTATAGAGTGGCAAGTCAATTATTTTAACACTATTAGGCAATTATCTTTTCCCAGAGCTTTTAAATGTCATCTCTATTATATACCAAATCAAATCATGTTTTTCATATATATATATATATATATGTTTTTTGTACAAGCTGTTTTTTCACTAGCTTACTTTCACTTAATTGCATGATTATATATATAATTTTTTTCTAGGCTTCTATTCTGCTTCATTGGGCTGTTTAATTTTTGCTCCAGTAATTTCAGTCTTAATTTATTGTAACTTCAAAAAATTTTTTTTCTGTTTATTTATTTTTGAGAGAGAGAGCACAAGCAGGAGAGGGACAGAGAGACAGGGAGACACAGAATCCGAAGCAGTCTCCAGGCTCCAAGCTCTGAGCTGTCAGCATAGAGCCCGATGCAGGGCTCAAACCAAAAGTCGTGAGATCATAACCTGAGCCAAAGTGGGATGCTTAACTGACTGAGCCACCCAGGTGCCTCAATTTATTGTAACTTTTTAATGTATCTAATTATATGGTTGTGTGTGAATTCCTGTCATCTTTTTCAAAACATTTTCATCATTTCTCATATATTTATCTTTTCAGATTACCTTTAATTCAATTTATTAAGATCTCAAAAGAACCCCAATGGAATTTCAAATTAAATTTTTTGAGAGAGTTGTGATACCTTTACAATATTTTCATTTCTTCAAGTTATTCTTTTTTTTAAATTATTATTATTTTTATTAAGTAAACTCTACCACCAACGTGGGGCTGGAACTCATGACTCCAAGACTAAGAGTCAACTGCTTTACTAACTGAGCCAGCCAGGTGCCCCTAAGTCATTTTTTAATGACTCAGTGTTTTATAGTTTTCTTCATGTTGTTCTGCCTATTTTTAAAGTAAATTTTTGATATTTTAAAGCATTTTGCTATTGCGAATGGAATCTTTTTTCATTGTCTTTTAATGAGGATTGCATATTCTCAATGGAACATAGAAAATTTGGTGATTTAGGTATACTATTTTCTAACTGGTCATGTTATGAAAAAAAATTTTTTTTTAAGCCCCCAACATGGGACTTGAACTCATGACCCTGAGATCAAGACCTCAGTTGAGATCAAGAGTCAGACACTGAACTGACTGACCACCCAGGCACCCCCATTTTAGAAAATTGTTAATTTCATTTTTTTAAGTTTATTTATTTTGAGAAAAAGAGAAAGTACATGTGCTTGTGCGTGCAAGCAAGAGAGGGACAGAGAGAGGGAGAGAGAGAATCCCAAGCAGGCTCTGTGTTGTCAGCGAGAGAGGAAGAGAGAGAATTATAAGTAGGCTCCATGCTGTTAGTGTGGAGCCCAATGCATGCTTGATCTCATGACCTTGATATCATGACCTGAGCTGAAATTAAGCGTGGATGTTTAACCCACTGAACACACAGGTACCCCTAAAATTCTTAATAATTTCTTGTAGTTTTTATTGGCTTTTTTAATATGGCAGTTATAGCATTTGTAAATGATAATAATTTTGCCTTCTTGCCAATGTCTAATCCTTATTTCTTTTTTTGCATTAAATGTCTAGAGTAATGTTAAATTATATTAGTGAATAGTGAGCATCTTTGGCTCATTTCTCATTTAAGCGAGAATGCCTTTAGGGTTTCACAGTTGTGTATTCTTTCTGGCAGCTTTTTTTTTTTTAAGCATGTTAAGGAAATAATCTTCCTTAATTCCTTTTTGGAATTGAGATTTAATTGGAGAAAACTATTAAATTTGATCACATACCCTTGTAATGTACATTGAGATGATCACATAGTTTTTCTTCTTTTACCTATTGGCTGCTGAATTATATTAGAGACTTCCTAGTAGATTTCACCAAACAATTGCTGGTAAAGGCAACTTAGTAATAGTATACCTCTTTAAAGTAGCTAGATTTGATTGCTATGTAAGATTGATCTTTAGTATTCTTCTTATATTACCTTATATATTACTAGCTTCGCAAAATAAAGAGAGAGAGAAGCCTTCCATCTTCTTATGTCCTTTCATAATTCATCTCTTCCTTAAGGTCAGAAATAGTTTAGCTATATGTCTAGGCCTTTTGAATTGATTGAATACAGCTTATTGAGATTTTGATATGTACAAGTTCCTAAGTACTTTCATTTAATCTGTGCACAATTTTATGAGACATAAGTATCATTGTCCGTACTCTACAGATAAACTGAGACTCAAAGAGGTTTAAAATACTTGTTCAAGATCAACAACTACTTAGTGGTAGAGAGTTTAAGCTGAATTTCTATCTGATGCCTTAACTTGTGTTTTTTAGTCAGTACCCTAATTTATTCGAGTGTCTTATTGTTTTCCTGTCTGCCCAATTAATTTCATTTTTTGGTAACCCTAATTATTACTGGTCGTTCTACATAATATCATATCTTCTGCTATTTTAATAAATACATCCAAATGTGGTTATGATAGAGATCCCAGAATTGAAATATAATAAATGTATAATGTACTTTATATAATTTGCATTTTAATTTATTGGGGGTTCAAGATCAATTGCATTCCTGAATTCTCTTTGTACCTTGTAAAGAATGTTAAGTGCAACACAGATAAAAGATCAAGGAGTTTTGGAAAATAGTACTTTTCCACTGTAGTTTAAACATTTGTCATTGTTGAAGCTTGCATCAGAGTAGCCTTTTAGTAGTAAATGTAAAGTGATATTTGTTTGGTGTGTGTTTTCCTGAACAAAGAGTCTTTGATTAGCTGATGAACATTAGTTGCTTTCTCATATAAATTCATAAGGATTCATTCAGTTATCTGTACTTGACTTAATGAAAACATTGTATGCGAGTTCTTAAACTGTACTATGAAAGTTATTTGAGGCATCAGCTATTGGAAGATTTACATTTATTTTTTTTATAGAATGATGTTTAGGCTTGGAAATTTAAAAGAATAATGTAAGCCTTAAAAGTGCAAGAAATTATGAACTCTGTTTTAATCTTTTGGAGCTTGCCTGGGTTTGTTTTTTTTCCCCTTTTGAATGTAAAGAACATTTAATTAATTTAGGGTATTAGTTCTAAGCAACATACACATGCTGTACTCCCCGCCTCTGCCCATAGGGGCATAGAAAATTGCCAGTCTGACCTCTTTATACTAGCCAGGTATATACATTTCCTTTTGAGCTAAAAGTTCAAGGTTTCTGTTGACTTGTTAATCCATAGATATTACTGTGGTGGATGGAGTGGCAACATAGCCCCCCAAACAGTGCACACTTTAGTAGTGTAGAAGAAGGTGAGACTATTTCGGGAAACTATGAACCTTTAAGTGGGTCCTGATAAGGGAATGGAGAGGAAGGTGGAAGTGTTTTAGAAATGGGGAGGGGAGGGAAGAAGTGTCAAACTAAGAAGGGAAAATAGAAATGTACATATCGAATGACTATTCAAGAAGTACAGAAAATCAGAATGGTTATAGAACCAGAATATTGAGGTCAGTGAAGTCTTCTCAGAGTTTCAAAAAGGAATATGCATGTGGCAAGGTTAAAGAGAAAGAATATTGAGAAAAAAATCAATAGATTTGTCACTTCTAAGGTGATGGAAAGTATATGATGAGAACCAAATACATACTGTAAAGGAGGTTAAGGAATAAATTGGTGGTGAAATAATTGGAGGCAGTAGCAGTAGATTAGGCTACTAAATCAGAAAGTTAATTGGTGAAGAATAAATAAGTATGGAAGTAGCTAGAGAACATTAGAATCTAATGAAGCCTTCCTTCCATGACTCCCCATCCCCCCTTTCAGAAATTGTAAGCTTCTGAAATGCATTCTCAATTGTCCAATTGATAAATATTTTGTTAGTGACAATTAGAGCTGTTGTTACTGAGCATCTGTGGTGTGCCAGTGTATTATTTTTAATCCCTAAAATATTCCTGTGATGTAGATGTTATCACTGCTTTTCACATTGGAGGACATTGAAGCTTAGAAAGTTTAAGTAACTTGCTAGAAACTGGGCATGAGTTTTTGGACTCTTTTATTGTGCCATGTCGCTTTTTCTATTTATTGAACTGTGTCAAAAACACTAGAGGGGAAGGATGTAAAAGGACTGTAAGGTATAATTACTCTCCTAATAGAAAGGAGTGGAAGAGAAATTTTAGCTATGTTTGCTGTAATTTGTGTTAGCTATATTTTGTATTTAAACTATTTTATAAAAGGATTCCTTTCAATACACTTCTCTACTATACATATATAACATTTAATTAAAAAACTTTTTTTTAATGTTTATTTTTGAGAGAGAGAGAGAGAGTGTAAGCAGGGGAGGGGCAGAGAGAGAGGAAGACACAGAATCCAAAAGAGGCTCCAGGATCGAGCAGTCAGCACAGAGCCCAGCGCGGGGCTCAAACCAGAGGGAGATGAATCCAAAGCAGGCTCCAGGGCTCTGGTACAGAGCCTGACATGGGGCTTGAACTCACGAACCACGAGATCATGACCTGAGTTGAAGTGGGATGCTTAACCGACTGAGCCACCTAGGTGCCCCAACATTTAGTTTTTAACAAGTCCTTTTTTGAGGGAGCTGAAATGCTTTTTTAAATCCATGATAATGATAGGTTGAAGGGAAAGGAAAGACAGGCCAAGAAAGGTGATGCCAAGAAAGTAAGAGTAAAACTTGTTCTTTTCACTGTGTGAACCTCAAATATGTTATACAGGTATATGTTTTACTCAGGTAGGCCAGCCTCTTTGTGGAAATGGTGTTGAGCTTGTCACTGATGCAATCAGGGCAGATGCTTTTTGTCAACAGAGTATAAAGCTCCAAAGTTTACGGTAATATTATGTGATTTGTGGCACTCAGATTCCATGAGTCAGGAGTTGGTTATTGGTGAAAGGGTGCAAACAGATGTTTTGTTTTCTGTTATAAACCCTTTTTTTCAGAAACAATGAATAATTGAAAAAGAAATGCTTAAACTACTTTAGGGATTTTAAACATTCTTACAGGACTTTCAAGTACTTGGGGAGGAAGCAAGATAGAAATTTTTGTTGTACTACTTTTAGTTTCATATTCAGCTGCAAAGCAACATCTAAGTTACATTTTGTTAACTCCTATAAAAGTTATTATTATTGAAAACTTTAAAGAAAAAAATTAATATTTAGTTTTTAGAGAGACAGAGAGTGAGTGAGAGAGAGAACACATGCACAAGTGGGAGGGGCAGAGAGAGACGGGGTGGGGGTGGGGGGTGGGGAACAAGAGACTCCATAGTGCGCTCTGTGCTGACAGCAGGGAACCGGATGTGAAGCTTAAATTCATGAACCACTAGATCATGTCCTGAGCTGAAGTCAGAAGCTTAGCCAACTGAGCCACTCAGGTGCCCCTTGAAAACTTTATTTAAAAAAATTTTTAATTCAGCTCTGCTAAAACAAATTGACTCTTACCCCAGTTAATATGCATCGGCATAATCATACTGAACTATTTATTGCGGCTTTGCTTACTGTAATTTTTAAACCAAGATAAAAAACTTACTTTAATAAGATCCACTGAGTTTCTGATTGAGAAGAACCAAACAGAATTTTGTAGTACAGTCAAGATCTGTTGCTTTTATTATTATGGCTCTACTCGTACACATTGCCATCATTAACTGTGTTTACTTGTATTTTCTCATTGCACCTTCTCTTTGCCCCCATCGGTTTTGAATTGAACATTGAAGCCTCTATTGGTGGACTTTATTTATTTTTAAATGATTATTTATTTATTTTGAGAGAGAGAGTGAGCACGGAGGAACAGAGACACAGAGGGAGAGAGAGAATCCCAAGCAGGCTCCACACTGTCAGCACAGAGCCCCAAGCGGGTCTCGAACTCACGAACTGTGAGATCATGACCTGAGCCGAAATCCACAGTCAGTGACTCACTCTAAAACATCAACCCAACCCACAAGTCAACTGGAATTTGACTGCCTTAACATTTCTCTCTTCCTTTGTCCTCACCATTAGAGCAGATAAAACTGCCACTTAGAATGCAAAAAGCTTTAAAGAAGTTAAATAGAGCTGTGCTTTGGCAAGTGTATTTCTGTACACTGTAATTTTGGTGAAAGAGAGAGGAAAAAGGGCCAAATGATAACAAAATGATTGCAAGACAATATTTACATTGGGCTTTCTTTTATATTCCTCCCCATTTTCCTCATAGCATTTGTTTTTATTATTTTATTTTATTTGCTTGTATCCTGATTTGCCTTGCTTTGTTTCAAAAGGGATTAAAGGACTCTCACTTCTAGGTTTACTTGTCTCCTATAGTGGACTGAGAATCCCTCAGGTCAGGACTATGTCATATTCAGTTTTTTAAACCTAGCATCTAGGACATAGTAGACATTCAATAGCTTGTTCAGAAATGGATGATATTTAAGCACCTCTAGTATAAGAAAAGAGAGCCAGATCACTTGCTACAACCCTACTTTATTGCAGCTTTGAAAGTGTTAATGGGCTGAATCATGTCTCCCCCCTTTTTGTTTGTTGAAGTCCTGATACTCAGGACCTCAGAATGTAACCATAATTGGAGATGTAACCATAATTGCAGAGTTAAATAAGTTAAAATGAGATAATTAGGGTGGGGCCTAATCCAACATGACTGGTATCCTTATAAGAGGAAGTTGGGACATGACTTCTACTGACAGAAGATGATATGAAGACAGGGAGAAGATGGCTACAAGCCAAGGAGAAAGGACTGGAACGGATCTGGACTTTCAGTCTCCAGAAATGTGAGAAAATAGATTTCTGTTGTTTAGACCACAGTCTATGGTACTTTGTTAACAGCAACCCTAGCAAACTAATATGGGTGACTTGTCTGCTTGGATGCAGTGAAATCCCAAATACTCCTAATTTGCCTGTCCCTAAGGAACAGTTTGCAGTGCTGAATGCCAAAACCTTAAAACTTTTTACTCTTCCCACAGGCAAGACATGGGAGAGAGAAATTTGGATGGCTCAATGGAGAAAGTAATAACTATTTGTCTACTTTCACCTCTCCCCACAGTACTGTCAATGGCAAGCAGCTGGCTGATTCTTTAGTTCAGTTGGATTGATTTGGTTTGGCAAGGAAAAAGCGTTTATGGGTATTCTGTGTTCTTAAGTGTTCAAGAGCCTCTGCCAATAGACCTGGTTGCTTTTTCAGAGTAGAAACTGCAAGAGGAAGACCGAATAAAAACTTTTTAATATAATATTAATTTGAACTCATTGCTTGTACATATTCTTAGCAACATTATTTTGCTTGTGTGGGAATCAGCAGGGGTAGAGAAATGTATCTTTTTAGTTCATGCCTATTGCTTTGATAGTTGTCATACCCCCTGATGACCAACCAGTCAAACTAGTTGCCTCAGTTACTGTCAGCGTTTTGTCATCACATGCTTTAGCCATAAGCTAAATATATATGCATTTTCTGCCACTTATTTCTTGTTTTTTAATTGGACTATATATTAAATAGTGATGTGTTTAGTCAACTCTTTTATAGTGTTTTGAGATACTTTGCTGAAAAGGAAAATTTTGAACATATACAAAAGTAGAACCCTTACCCTTTCATCATTTGGAAGCGATTATCAGAGTTATGAGAACAGGGTAAAGAATTACCTAGTGAGCTGTGTGTCACCCTGCTAAAGATGATTTTGCTTAGTATCCCACAGTGCTGTGTGTCCATCAATACTAAATTCTGGCCAATGAGCTATACGTGTAAGTTAAAAGGGGCTCAGGGAAGGAAGTCTTCCTTCAAAGAAAGGAGGAAGACATTCTTTTGCCTGCTTAATTTTTTTCCTGGAATGTGGGCAGGATAACTATGGTAGCCATCTTGAAATGTGAAGTAGCCTCAAGGATAGCAATTTTGCCAGGATAGTAGAGCCAAACAGACAGCTGCCACCATACTAGCCCTGGACTGCCACCCTCTTCCCATTCTTTTTCAGTAAGAAGGAAATAAACTTTATCTTGTTTAAGTCCTTGTTACTTTGGATTTTACTATAATATGCACTTAACTAAATTTCTAAAAATAATACCATTTAAATTTTAGTAATTAAGATAGTGTGGTACAGATGCAGGAATAATAAAAAAAAAATCATTGAAATAAAATAGAGTCCAGAAACAGACCCAAGTATATGATAATTTAATATACATTAAATGTATCAATTCTTACTTGTGGGAAATGTTTCAATAAATGGTGTTGGTGTAACTGGTTATTCATTTGGGGAGAATAAGTTAGATTCACACTGTGTGTCTGTATTAAAAAATCCAGAAGTATTAACGATTTATCATATGAAAAATAAAACTGTAATAACTCCAGAGGAAAATATTGGAGAAAAATCTAGCGAAGCAAAATTCAGTATTAATAAAGGAAATGATTATCAGACCTGATAACATAAAAATGTAAAACTTTCTATACAATGGAAATACCAAAAACAAAGCTAAAACACAAATGATAAAACTGGGAAAATATTTGCAACATTTAGAAAAGATAGTCTGAACTAGTGCAGCTGCTCTGGAAAACGGTGTGGAGGTTCCTCAAAAAAATGAAAACAGAGCTACCCTATGACCCGCAATAGCACTACTAAAATCTACCCAAGAGACACAGGAGTGCTGATGCATAGGGGCACGTGTACCCCGATGTTCATAGCAGCACTTTCGACAATAGCCAAATCATGGGAAAAGACTAAGTGTCCATCAACTAACGAATGGATAAAGAAGATGTGGTATATATACATATATATATACAATAGAATACTACGTGGCAATGAGAAAGAATGAAATCTGGCCATGTGTGGCAACATGGATGGAACTGGAGGGTATTATGCTGAGTGAAATAAGTCAGTCAGACAAAGACAGATACCATATGTTTCCACGCATAGGTGGAGTTTGAGAGACTTAGCAGAAAACCATGGGGGAGGGGAAGAGGCGAAAAGGAAAAAAGACACAGAGAGAGAGGGAGACAAAACATAAGAGACTCTCAAAGACTAAGAACAAACGGAGGGGTGAGGGAGGCATGGGAGGGGGGAGAGTGGGTGACAGGCACAGAGGAGGGCACTTGTTGGGGTGAGCACTGGGTGTTATATGGAAACCAATTTGACAATAAATTATTTAAAAAAAAAAGAAAAGTAGTCTGTGATAAGCTCTACAAAATTTGAAAGAAAAAAATAGGTAGAGTATCTGACTAGGCAATTCACAGAAGAAGAAATAGAAATAACAATAAACATTTGAAAAGATTTTCAAAGAAATGCAAATGGACATTTGCAATGTGGCTTTTTTTGGCCCATAAAATTGGCAATAATTAAAAGAAGATTAACAATATCTACAATTGGTTAGGGTATAGGGCAATGACGCTTACATCTATTCTTAGTGGAATTATAACATGATATAATGTTTTTGGAGGACAATTTAATTTTAATCACAAGTAACCTTTGATCCAGCATCCTGAGTCTATCCTATAGAAATACTTGGAGAGATTCAAGAATGTGTTTATCATAGCATTGTCCAAATAGCAAAAACTGGAAACCACCATCTTAAAGGACTGGAAAAAATTTCAAAAATGGGAAGTACCCCTAACTTAATAGATTTAATTAATTGTAATATTGAGAAGATTTTTTCCTCCCCAAAAAGACCAATTTCTCTATATGTGTTCTGAGGTATATTAGTTATCTATTGCTATGTGACAAATTACTCCAAAACTTAGTAGCTTAAAAATAACAAAGATTTATTATTTTCATAATTTTATGGATTCACTGGGTTCATCTGGGCAGTCCTGCCTTTGTGTAACTAAAACCAATCTAGTTGAAATCAGTTGTGCAGCTGCATTCTTCTGGGGGCTTACATAAGGCTGAAATCCCCAGGATAGCCTCTCATCTTCCAAGACCTTTCTCCATGTAGCTTCTCATCCACATGCCTATCCCTGAGATTTTAGAGCGTGGTGGCTACTTTCTAAGAGAAAGTATTTCAAGAGGAAATGTCCCAGGAACAAGCACTTATCGAGTCTCCACTGGCATCATGTTTCCTAAAGTCCATTCGCCACAACAAGTCACATTGCCAAGCCCAGTACTAATGTGGGAGAGGATTGCACCAAAGTATACGGACTGTTGAAAGCCATAAATATAATGGTAATAGTCTCCCACACATGGATAAAACAAACAAACAAAAGTCCAGGCCCAGAATACATTACGTAAAAAAGATAAAAATAAAGTCATGGAGAGAGTGATTCACATTTTTTTTTTTTGGTGAAAAAGTCAAAACACAAATTGACTATCATATCAGTTTCAGTTTCAATTCAGGGCATTTTGAGGATCCAGCTGTGTCCTATTAAGCTAAGACATTAACGAAACTGATGAAAATGTGAAACAAAACTATTCTTCTCAATAACTTCTTTTGTTTTGGGGAAAATAATGTAACATTAGTTTCAGATGTAGAACTTAGTGATTTATATACTATGCTATGTTCACTGCAACTATAGCTACCATCTGTCCCTTACATTGCTATTACAGTGTCATTGACTGTATTCCTTATGCCCTGGTTTTTATTCCTGTGACTTATTCATGGAAAATTGTTATTTTATATAAAAATGTGTTATGTTGACATGTACTGGGTTTATTGTAACAAACGTTTAAAGTTTTTTCATTAAAAATTTCAAGTATGATAATCATAACCACCATGATAAACAAAAGCTATTTGGGATTATCAATAATTTTTAAGAGTAAACAATTTTCAGAACTGCTGATTACCTAGTATATGCATGGAAAAGAGTTTGAAATAATACACAATAGTATAACAGTGCTTTCTTATGAAGAGTGGGATAGCAACAGTGAGAAGGATGAACATTTCTTTTACTTATGTGGAAAAGATCTAATAATAGCAATTTAAAAAATCTCCAATATAGAAAAATGTTGGTGAATGTGGGAGATCAATATTCTACCAAAGTATTTATATTTTTTGTTTGTTTTCTTTTTTACTGGAAATTTTGTAATTTGTTGTAGTTGCATAATAAACAGAACCCTTGTTTTACCCTCTATATTGCTGATTTTTGTGTAATTCTGATGATTTTATCGTGATTCTTGTACTTGCAATTATTCCCCTGGAAAATAAGTGTGCTAACTTGTTTCAGTTTTTCCCTCACTTACCTTCCTCACTTCCTTTGCACCCAGATTATAGGCTCCTGTAGACACAGAGCATAGTTTACCATCTTTTGCTATTGGTACAAAGTAATAGACATAGTTTGCATTATACTCAGTAGGCACTCAAGGGATGGTTGAATTATTAATGTTGCAATTTGAATGCATGGTAATGTTTACTTTTTGCACAAATAAAAGTACTGTGTGAGTTATCCACATGACTTCCCATCCTATGTCTGTTTTTGCCTAGTCGTATTCTCTTTCTTTGTTCTTACTCTGTCCCTGCCTGGCCTATAGTCTGGATAAATTGTATGAGCTAGAGAGGAGATGAATGACAAATTTGCCATCATTTAAAAAAATTTTCTTTTTTTACATTTATTCATTTTTGAGAGACAGAGAGAGACAAAGTGTGAGGAGGGGAAGGGCAGAGAGAGAGAGAGACACAGAATCTGAATCAGGCTCCAGGCCCTCAGCTGCCAGCAGAGAGCCTAATATGGGGCTTGAACCCACAAACCACGAAATCGTGACCTGAGTCGAAGTCAGATGCTTAACCGACTGAGCCACCCAGGCACCCCACAAATTTGCCATCTTGAGGTCCTGGTTTACTGAATATGTAAAATTATTACTAAGTACCATACTATTTATGCTTATGCAGTAGCATGAATATTGATATTGAATGCTCAATGAATGTTATTGAGATAATTTTTATACTTTGAAATGTTTATACTTATCTCTTAAAATCTTTAAGTTCAAAGTTATTTTCTCGGGTAAAGCCAATGACATGAAGCCATATTATTCTTATAAAGTAAAAGAAGCATTTTCTGTAAGTAATGTAGATAATACATAACAGTTCGCATGTTGGAATATAAACATAAGGGCAAAGTGAGGCAATGGAGGTAAATCATTGTGTTATAAAATATTTACATTTTAATTTGCTGATGGGGAAGTCAGACTTAAAAATTTCAACTTTTAATGGTATCGTCTTCATTTGCAACAAGCAAATACTTTTGTCTTCTTACCTTCATGACTTTAAATTATACTGCCTACGTCACTGCTTTTATTTTTCTCTCCGTTAGATCCCAATGAAAGCCCTGGTTTTCAATGCTTTTATTCCATTGGAATTAAATTGTTTCCTGTTTTGTCTTCCTGAACGTTCATCCAATTCTTCATTATAATTCTTGTATACTTTTATTGCTTTCCCCTTTGTTATTTCTCCTATTTCCTGTTTCATTGATTTCTGTTTCTTTGGCCCATTTGGAACCTTTCTCAGCCTAGACCCCTATTCCTTCTTCATACTAAATATTAAAAATGGCTTTTCACTGTGAATATTTACTTAGTGTGGGGTCTCCTATACTTAGCCTATGTCCACTTTGGGAAAAGCTATTTATTGTTATTGGACTCAGAATTAATACCTGGGTAACTTTACAACAGATCTCTAGCTCTCATTCCTTACTTTGTAGTGTAAAATTCCTTGATTCAGGATGACTTACTGGAGGGTTAATAATAAGGTAAATATTACATTAACTACCATGGAGGGCTAATAATAAGGTAAATATTACATTAAAAATTCTGAGTGGAATTCAGGGCCCAAACTAGTAAAGATTCAAAGATTTATTCTTATTTATTCAATGGCCCATGAACCTGTTATATGTGAGCCAGTTTAAAAAGGCCAATTGTAACTTTTTTTTCTTTCCAAGATCTTATGTTCATTCAAGTTAGTTAACATATAGTGTAGTACTGGTTTCAGGAGTAGAATTTATTGATTCATATAACATCCAGTGCTCTTCACAACAAGTGCCCTTCTTAATGCCCATCACCCATTTAACCCGTCCCCCCACTTCCCTTCCCTTCCAGCAACCCTAACTTAGGTTTTTAAGAATTGATTGGGTCAGTATGAAAAAGGTCTTGGAATTTGGCCGACTCTAAGCATAAAATGAGCTCTTTCTGTGAGACTTGATGGTTAAGGAAAGTTAAAAATTTTTAGGTTTCCCAGATTAAAATGTGCCTCATATTCAGTTTGTTAGATTTCTTCTGGGATGTTATATTATAGTGGGTACTAGATATGTTTACCATTCTACCCATGCACAGCCCCTTCTAAGAAACCAGTGTCTACATGGGTCTATATCATTGATCTCAACTGTTGGACCCAGGGGAGATATCTTCCCCTGGATGGCCAATCTCCAGCCTGGCTAATGAGTTGTAGTCAGGATTAAAGTAAGGATCTGTCACAGTCAGAGATTTATTTAAAGAATTTAGATTTTGGAAATTAAGAAATATAGATTTGGTGTAGAGGAGAGTGTGTGCCTAGAGCAAAAAAATCATGATAGTTAGGACTAGAATAGCCATACTGGGCTATAGGCAGGATGAGTAAGTTAGGAAGCCCTTCAGCAAATAAAGAATGCACTGGGAAAATCAGAGGAATTAAAATAGACTGACTGCCTTTAGAAGATAAAGATCTAGGTTTTAGTTTCTAGTTTTTAGGTTCAATTTCTTTACACCCCTTTTGTGCTACAGTTCTTACCTTGGATTTCTGCAAGATTCTTTGCAAATATTCTATTTTTTTTTTAAAGCTAGCATTCAAATAGCCTTGACTAAAATAATGTGTAATATATTGACAAATTAGATTTCTTTTAGGTAAGAGCAACCAAGAATGGTAAGATCTCTGGGAACCCCATCACTGAGATGAACCACTTCTTTTTTACATTAACATAATACATGCCTCAGTGGTTCAACATATTTTTAAGTGCTGTATTTTATACTGTGGTTTGTGATGGGTTTTATGAACTGTGGCTTCCTAATGGAGTGAAAATGTGTTTCTTGGTGGTTTTATTATATAGTTAGCCATCTCTGTAGTCTTTATCTTTCCCCCACCTTTTGTAGAATGATAGAGTTTATAAGCTCCAGTATTCAGGATTATTCAGGTTAAAGACATTTTACAAAGAATTATACTCTGAATTTTGCCATCAGATTAATAAAAATCATCCCTTTGGAAAACATCAACACTTTGAAAGCAACCTATATTCATGCTATGCTTTGAGATAGGGTATTGGATATTCTACGTATACCCTTATCTAACATTAAGGTAGTAAGTATATTGTCTGCAAATGTCTAACAAGTTTATGAAACTTTGTTTTGAATAATTTATTTTTATATATGGATGTAGGATGAGCAGGCACTTTAAAAATCTTTTAATTTATTCCCTAATTTTCGTGAGAGTTCTACTTAAAAATTTGTAGACAGATGTGTAGAGAAATCTATCACAGTCTTAAAGGATTTTGGAAGTTGTATGTTTTCTCTCAGGTGCCTGTTTTATATTGAAGTTCCCAATGATAAGAGTTATTAATTATTCTATCAAACCTGAATCCCTTATTGTATCATTTGACTCTTAAAAATTTATATTATATTGTCTAAAAATTTGCAAATATCTTATACTAATACAGCAGAAAATCAGATGAAACCTCCGTTTTCTTAACTAAAAGTTCAAATGGAGTCATTGACCTCTCAGGAGAATTTTGAGGTGCTGGAGTTAGGATACATGCAAAATGAGATTGTTTATATCTAATGAATAAAAGTAGCTGTGATGGTTACTGTGGTATTTGGTTTCATTGATTAAGCATAGCACGTATGATAGGGTGATTATTAGTCAGTGAGTTTTGTTTCTCCAGACTTTGAATTCTAGCCAACCAGTGCACAATATCCGTCATTATTAACCATAGGATCAGACAAAAAAGTATACATACACAGAATATAATCACATTTATTGAGCACTCATAGATTATCACCTATTTGCAATGAATTTTACTATGA
The DNA here is from genome assembly GCA_030068075.1 of Paguma larvata. Taxonomy (NCBI): domain Eukaryota; kingdom Metazoa; phylum Chordata; class Mammalia; order Carnivora; family Viverridae; genus Paguma; species Paguma larvata. Next base: position 51,438,465 of record CM057834.1, on the reverse strand, counting down.
GTTTTCAGGGAAAAATCTAATTCCTTGATGGCAGGGACCATGTTTTGCTCAACCTAATATTCTCTGACGTGAACTAGCACAATACCTTGCACTCAAAAGGTATACCCTAAATGTTTGATTAAGATAATATCATGGTTATCCATTGCTACCTACCAAACCAACCTCAAACTTAGTACATTCAAACAGCACATATTTTTTATGTCTCACAAATCTGAGGTTGACTAAATTTAGCCTGGCTGGTCTTCTGCTCCATGTTGTCAGCTGAAGCCGCAGTCATCTGGAGACTTGACTTGGCTGGAATGTCCAAAATGGCCCAGTCACATGGATGGTACTTAGTGCTAACTCTCAGCTCATAGCTTAGCAGTGGCCTCTGTTCTTTTCCATGCAGACTTTCATGGTAGTTTGGGCTTCTTCCAGTATGGTAGCCTGATTCCAGATGCTTGGAAGTAGAAGTTGCAGGTTTCTTAAGGCCTAGCCTCAGAAGTTTTACAGCATTTAGTTCACTGCATTTTCTTCGTCAAAGTAACTCATAGGGCCAGTCCAGATATCCTAAAGAATTTCAGAAGAATAGGAAGATGGAAGTAGGAAATGAGAAGAGGTGTTGCTATATTTCTTCTAATTGTTCTAGCTTTTCTAGTAAAAACACACTGGACTGGTTACCATAGCACATTGATATCCTAATATGATTTTATTTGTTTTTGGGGTAGACAAAAGATGCTTTAGTCAAATAATGTTTCCCATAGTAAAAGTTTCTGCTTTATTTTTTTTTATTAAATTTTTTTAATGTTTGTTTATTTTTGAGAGAGAGAAAAACAGAGAATGAGGTGGGAGGGATAGAGAGACAGGGGAGCCGAACTCACGATCTGCAAGATCATGACCTGAGCAGAGTTGGACGCTTAACCGACTGAGCCACGCAGGCACCCCTCTGCTCTATTTTTGATAACCAGATACTTATTTTGTGATTTACATAGAAAATAGACCTAAATTATAGGTCTTTGGAATGACTTCCCACATCAGGTTCTAGAAATTATATTTCTTCTCCCTGTGCCTTGAGAGGAAACTTTATTCACTTGAGGACACAGGTAGGTAGTGAGACAATAAGCAACACTTCTTTCAAGCAATAGCACAGATACCCTATTCTTTCACAGGATATTCCAGTTTCTAAGCAGTAGAATCCTTAAAATTAAATTAATTTTATTCTGTAACACAATGTGATCATTTCCTTCTCCTCTGTTTTCCTGTTATTCAGCTAAGAATCTTGATAATCTTCTGGTGGCACTTAATTTACTGCTATGGCTCCATTTCATAAAACAGAAGTTTAAAACTTCATCATTTATAGAAACTTGATTTTCACAGTTTTCATAATGACATAAAAAACAAATGGTTACAAATGATTTGGCCATAATTTATCATAAATACTTCATGATGAAGGGGATGATATAAAATAATAGTAAAAATCAAGAAGTTTTTAGAGTTTTACAGTGAACATTGTAAGTACATTTTTCTTTCTGTTTAATTGAAGCGTAGTTGACATATAATAATATATTAGTTTCAGATGTGTAACATAGTGGTTCAACAATTACGTACATTACAAAATGCTCACCATGATAAGTGTAATTATCCTCTGTCATCATACGAAGGTATTGCAATATTATTGACTGTATTCCCTGTGCTGTATTTTTCATCCCCAGACTTATTTATTTTATAACTGGAAATTTGTAGTACTTAGTCCCTTTCACCTATTTGGCCTATCCCCCTCCACCCCTCTCCCCTCTGGCAACCACTAATTTGTTCTCTAATTTATCTGCCTGTTTCTTTTTAAATTTTGTTTTTGTTTGTTTTATTTTTTAGATTCTATATATAAATGAAATGATATTTATCTTTCTCTGATTTATTTCACTTAGCATAATACCCGCTAGGTCCATCTATGTTGTTGCAAATGGCAAGATTTCATTCTTTTTATGGCTGAGTTATATTGCACTGTGTATATCTGTATACCATATCTTCCTTATCCATTCACCTATTGATGAACACTCAGGTTGCTTCCATATTTTGGTTATTGTAAATAATGCCGCAATAAACATAGTGGTGCATATAAGTTTTCAAATTAGTGTTTTCATTTTCTTTGGATAGATGCCCAGATACAGAATTATTGGGTTTTGTGGTATTTCTATTTTTAAGTTTTTGAGGAATTCCATACTGTTTTCCATGTGGCTGCACCGGTTTGTAATCCTCCCCAAAATGCACAAGGGCTCCTTTTTCTCCACAGTCTTGCCAACACCTGTTATTTGTTATGTTTTTGTACAGTTTTCTTTTTATGTTCTTCCCTAATTGGGTAATAATAAAACAATTATAATAAATTGTATGTCTCTAATGACAACACTTTTATGGTATGCTTTCTGGAAAACTTCTTGAGGAATTTGGGAATTGTTAAAATAAGAATATAATGCCCAAATTATAGAAAGATCTTATTATGTACTAAAAATATTAAAAAGTGAATTTCACACAGACTAAGTCTGCTTGTGAAATACTACATAGAATCCTAGCAAACTTTCTAGTATAACTTTAAATATTTTATTTTAAGATATTTTTGAGAAAGATAGGAAGTTAGTTACACAGCAGAAAGCATCTATGTTAGTTTTGTTCCTTTGGCCTTTGAAAAGAATAAAGGTATTTTATTTTCATTTTTAAAAATTTTAATGTTTTTGTTTATTTTTGAGAGAAAGAGAGAGACAGAGCAAGCTGGGAGAGGGGCAGAGAGAGAGAGAGAGGGAGACACAGAGTCTGAAGCAGGCTCCAGGCTCTGAGCTGTCAATACAGAGCCTGACACAGGGCTTGAAGTCATGAGCTGTGAGATCATGACCTGAGCTGAAGTCGGAGGTTCAACCGACTGAGCACCCAGGCGCCCCAGAATAAAGATGTTTTAAATGTGAGAGTATATTTTGAATATTACTTGAATATTATTTGAATCTAATTAGGATCAAAAAGCTACAAAGTTACATAATCAAAACTGCCATAAATGTTAACAGGCTACATGTTAGATATGAAATGTGGGGTGGGGAGGGTGGCAACTATAGAGAGCCTCTTTGCTGAGTGCTTGTAGGAACAGTTTTTTAAATCATAGTTTCTATTTTGTGGTCACTTTGCTTCTTGCCTTACCTAGTGTTTAGTGGTACCTTTAGTCATAACTGTTACTCATCTGGGAGCCCAGGGCTAATGGAGAGAACATTTTTTAAAAATAACATTACAATGTGTGGTAAGGACAAAGAAAAGCTTCTATCAGCTAGAAAACACTATTGGTTTTTCACTTTCTATTTCTTTAAATGCTTATCCTACGCATTATAAAGTTACATTGTTCTCTTTCTCATATAATGCACTGATATTTCAGGTCACATTTTAAATATTTATACATTTTATATTTTTCTTAAGATACTTCTCCTTTTATAAGTTTTAAAAACTTGCCATTTGAAAGGATTTTTATTAAGTTTTACCATATTTAGATTTGCTTTGAACTACCTTGACTCGGTAATCTAAAACTATATGAAACTATATAAAAAAACTATATAAAACTATATGAATGCCATATAATTTTCAATTATTAGCATTTTATGACATAGTTTAATATTTCTATGAAATTATAGATTTAATTTAAAATATTTCTACATTGTACTGAAGATTTTTCATTATAAAGACAAAATGCTTAAGTATGTTGCTGTTCTTTTTTTTTTAACGTTTATTTATTTTTGAGAAAGAGAGAAACAGAACTCGAACAGGGGAGGGGCAGAGAGAGAGGGAGACACAGAATCTGAAGCAGGCTCCAGGCTCTTGAGCTGTCAGCACAGAGCCCAATGCAAGATCGTGACCTGAGCCGAAGTTGGTCACTTAACCAACTGAGCCACCCAGGTGCCCCTGGAAGGTGCTTTCAAGTTACATTTGTGGCAAATAATATGCTACTTGGTTCTATGTTTAATGAAATAAATTTACCAGGCACCTGAGTGGCTTCATTGTTTGAATGTCCTACTCTTGATTTCAGCTCAGCTTGTGATCTCATGTTCACAGGATCAAGTCTTGCACTGGGCTCAGGACAGAGCCTGCTTGGGATTCTCGTTCTCCTTCTCTCTCTGCTGCTCCCCGGCTTGTGTGCACTTTCTCTGTCTGTCTCTCTCAATTAAATTTAAATTTACCTTTAAAAATTAGAAATGTCTGTACTAATTTTCATTTCATATCTGCCCTATACAGTGGCTAATATTTTTCTACAGACTTGGAAATGAAGATCTTGAGTATGCTTTTGCAGTTAAAACATTATGCCGACATTGAACATCAACTAGTCATTAGAGATATGCAAATTAGGACTGTAGTGAGATCAACCGCACACCCATTAGAACAGGTAAAATGAAAAGTAGTGACTACCACATACTGGCAAAGATGTGGAGAAACTGAATTTTTACACACTGTTGGGGAGAATATAAAATGGGACAGCCTGGAAGACAGTAGATCTGGAAAATGATTTGGTAGTATCTTAAACTAAACCTACACCTATCTCATGAACCAACAGTCACGACAATCTCCTGGACATTTATATCAGACAAATGAAAACTTTTTAAAAAATGTTTTATTTATTTATTTTGAGAGAGAGCAAGAAAGAGCATGTGCAGGGCAGGGGCAGAGAGATAGGGAGAGAAAGAATCCCAAGCAGGCTCTGTGTTGTCAGCTTGGAGCCCAGTGTGGGACTTGAACTCATGAACCATAAGATCATGGCCTGAGCTGAAATCAAGAGTCAGACACTTAACTGACTGAGCTACCCTTGAGAAATGAAAACTTTTATTTGCACAAAAACCAGTATAAGAATACTCATGGCAGCAGTAATAGTAAAAAACTGGAAACAGCCCAAATGTCCTTCAGCAGGTGAATGATTAAATTAACTGTGGTATATTCATACCATAGAATACTAGTTTGCAATAAAAAGGAACAAAGTATTGATATATCTAACAATTTGGATGGATCTTAGGGACATTATGCTGAGTGAAAAAAGACAATCTCAAAAGGTCTTATAGCGTATATTGTATCTATATAACAGTCTTGGAAAGAGAAAATTGTAGAGATGGAGAGCAGATTAGGGGTTACCAGGAATTAGGGATGATGAAGGTGAAGAGGATAAGTGACCATAAGTGGGTAGCACTAGGTAGATCTTTGTGGTGATGGAGTAGTTCTATATCTTGATTGTGCTGGAGGTTATACTAATCTACACATGTGATAAAATGACATAGAATGATACATTCTCTTTGTACCAGTGTCAATTTCCTGGCTTTGATATTGTATCATACTTACCTAAGGTGTAATGATTGAAAGAAACGGAAGAGTACATGGACCTCTTGTGATATTTTTTTTTAAGTTTATCCATTTGATTTGAGAGACAGAGAAAGCAGGGGAGGGAGAGAATCCCAAGTAGTCTCCATGCTGTCAGTGCAGAGCCCAATGTGAGGCTTGATCTCAAGAACCCATGAGATCATGACCTGAGCTGAAATCAAGAGTTGGATGCTTAACTGACTGAGCAACCCAGGCATCCCTGTGCTATTTTTTAATGGGGTAGAATTCACATAAAATTAACCATTTTACATTGTACAATTCAGAGGCATTTGGTACATTTATATTGTTATGCAACCCTTGCCTCTATCCAATACCAAAACGTTTTCATCATCTCAAAAGAAAATCCCATACCCATTAAGCCTTTCTGCCCCCACACTTCCTCCCAGGCCCTGACAACCACTAATCTGCTTTCTATCTTTATGGATTTACCTATTCCGAATAGTTCATATGGATGGACTCACATAGTATGTGATTTTTGTGGTGTGAATTCTTCTATTACATAGTATTTTTGAAGTATGCTCATGTTTCTCATGACTCAACCTTTCACTTCTTTTTATGACTGAATAATATTCCATTGTATATAAGTTGCTAAGAGAGTAGATGTATGGATGTGAGGGCTATCTGGCTGTGACATCTGTCACCCCATTGATCACTAGGGTTGATTTGGCTGATTTGGCTAGCTAGGCCAGTGTCCACTTCCTCCCTCACTGCTCCATGTGTGCCCCTCACAAAGCTGTGTGCTGTCAAAGAGGGAGACCTTCCCCAATGGAGGAGGATAGTTCTTCTGTCAAGAGTATACGAGTAGCTGTGCTCCCCTGCTAGAACCCCCAAAGAAGCTCTCAAGGCCCATTTGTAGGAGAACATAGGGCAGTCAAATCTCCAAGACTCCAGACACATCCAGATGAGGTGCTGCATGTGGCAGTCTGCCTTTCTTAAAGAAAGGAGGGAAGGAGGGAGGAAGGGAGGGAGGGGGGGGAGGGAGGGAGGGAAGGAAGGAAGAAAAGAAAGATATTCTGTATGAACTTAACAGCAGATTGGAGATAGAAGAATAAAGAGGACATCAGTAGAAATTATCCAGTCTATGAGAGATTGGATTGAATCTTTTCTCTCTAAGAGAGAAAAAAGACTGAAGGAAAATGAACAGAGCTTCTAGGATCAGTGGAAAAATATCCGTCTCACACATGTATAATTGGAGTCCTACAAAAGGAGGGTGACAATGGTAGGAAGCATAGATATAATGGATGAGATTTTCTCAAATTTGGTCAAAAACATTGATTTACTGATCTAGGATACTCAGTTAGCCCCAAGAAGGATAAATTCAAAGAAAAACACACATAAGCTTCTCATAGCTAAACTGCTGAAAACCAGAAATAAAGAGAAATCTTGTTAGTAGCCAATTTCAGATGATTCATGGCATACACATGTTAGAAGATTCACTGGAACTCAGAGGATTCAGAGGCAGTTATACTTGCTATGCTCTGTTACAGTGATAGTATATAAAGCTGGATCAGTAAAGGAAAAATATGCATCAGCTAGAATCAAGAGGAAACCAGGCACAAGCTTTCAAAGTCCTCTCTCATGGTGGGCTCATGGGGCACACGTTCTTCTCCTGCACGGAACTCTAGCAACATATATGAAGTGTTTGTGCCCAAGTCACCAAAACTGACATAAAAAGAAATAGAAAATTTTAAATAGCTCTATATGTATTAAAGAAATTGAATTCTTCCAGTAGGCAATAATGTTTTAGATAGGACACAGACAATACTAACTGTGAAAGAAAAGAAAAATAACATATTGGACTTCATCACAATTAAAACCTTCTGCTATTTATTTACTTTTTTTATTTAATTTTTTAATGTTTGTTCTTGAGAGAGAGAGGCAGACTGCAAGCAAGGGGAGGGGCAGAGAGAGAGGAAGACACAGACTCAGAAGCAGGCTCCAGGCTCTGAGCTGCCAGCACAGAGCCTGATGCGGGGCTCGAACCCACGAAATGTGAGATCATGACCTGAGCTGAAGTCGGTCATTCAACTGACTAAGCCACGCAGGTACCTGCCCCCTGCTATTTAAAAAAAAAAAAAAAAAACTGCTAAGAAAATAAAAAGGCAAGCCACAAACGAGGAGAAAATATTTGCAAGATAAATATGAATTTAGAATACATTAAGAACACTTGCAACTCAATAAGACCTATAACCTGATTAACAATGGGCAAACATCCTATGGAAACACTTCACAAAAGAAGATATACGAATGGTTAACAGATACATAAAAAGATATTCAATATTAGTTATCATAGAACTATAAATTGAAACCATGAAATACTACTACATACTCACTAGAATGGTTAAAATTTTAAAACCACATGTTGTTGAGGATTAGAAGTATTGAAAATCTTACATATTGTTGCTACAAGTGTAAAATGGCTGCTATTGTTGTTTTTGTGTATATAAAGTTAAAACATATTGTTATTACATGACCTAGCAATTCTACTCATAGGTGTTTTACCAAGATAAATAAAAATGTGCCCACAAGATTTGTATAAGATTGTTCCAGTTGCTATTGCTGCATAACCACCCCAAATTTAGTAGCATGAATACAGCCATTTTATCATGCTCATAGATTCTATAGTTAAGGATTTGAGAAAAGACAGGTAAGATGACTTTTCTCTTTTGTCAATGTTTATGGCCTTAGCTGAGAGGGCTCAAAGGCTAGGGGTGACTGGGGGCTGAAATTATTTGAAGACTCGCGCACTTATATGTCTGCTGATTGTTGCTGACTATTAGCTGGGACTCAGTAAGATTGTCAGTGGAGAACACCTACATGTGGCCTCTCCCTGTTAGTCCTTGGCCATTTTCATAATACAGTGGTTAGGTTTCGAGAATGATGGTCCCGCAGAGAGTCATGTGGAAGCTGTATCACCTGGTGTGACCTAGCCATAGTAACACACTTACCTACATTGAAAGGGAGGTTACATTGATGCCACTTCTTGATGAGAGAGGTGTGTCCAAGTTATCTTGTAAGGAGATTATGTTGTGGTCATCTTCAGATAGTACTGTCTGCCACATGAATGTTTGTAGTAGCTTGATTCATAATAGCTCCAAACTAGAAGTAATCCATATGTCCATCAACAAGTAAATAGGTAAATATATTGTGGTATATTCATACAAGTTAGCAATAAGAAAGAACAAGCTATTGATATACTCAACAGCGTTAATAAATCTCAAAAACAGTATGCTGAGAAGATGAAGCCAGATTTCATCTCAACTCCATGTATATGAAGCTCTTGTTCAGGCTGAAGTAACCTCTATGATAGAAATCAAATCAGTAGTTGCCTGGGATAGAGGATTGGAGGATTGGCTGGAAAGGATGGATACATAGAACCGAACACTTAAAATGTGTACATTTTATCATATACGAGTTATACCTCAAAGTTGATTTTAAAAGCTAAAAAAAATTAAGGGCAGATAGGAATTAGAAATAAGCATACGACTCTTTAGAGGAGTTTTAATGTAAAACAGGAACAGAGAAATGTGAAAATAACTGAAGAGGAAATGAGGTTAAGAGTTTTTCAGGGGGAATGAATTAGTTGAGAGGGAAAAATTTAACTAGGGAGAGATGGAGACTTGTTAAAGTGATTTTGTTAGGTAGGCAAGAGAGGATAATTGTAGTGCATTATTCAAAGGATTGACCTCAAATAGGATCATGGACAATTCATTTATGGTTAACAGAAGGGAAGATGGAGTGTATAGAGACAGATGCTTTAGGTAGGTAGATGTTTGGGAATTTGTGGAAATTTTCTTCTGATTGTTCAATGAGGTAGGAATTAAGATTATCGGCCGAGAGTTAGAATGGGGAGAAGATTTTGGAGTTTTGAGGATCAGATAGAATACATGAAACAATTAAGTAGGAGAGTGAGAAAGTCAATAGAATGTAGGGGAATGCTGCATGATTGCCAGGTAGCCTTAAGGGCCTGCTTAAGGTTCTTGGTCATAACTTTTAAGTGTTGTTTTAGTTGTTTTCTCCACTTTGTGCAGCTAAGTGGTGCTGACAAGGACCACGTGGAGAGTTGGATTTTTACCAGGGCTGTATTTTTGCCAAAGGAATAAACAAAAGCAAAGTAGTTGAGAAAGTATATTCAAAATGGTGATTAGAATTGACTAATAATTTGAAATGGGCAAGGAGAGAAAGAATATTGGGAGATGACATTAGGTCCTGGTATGGTCAAAAGGTTTTGGGGTCTCAGTGCATAAAAGGGTGTGCTGAAAAGACAGGAGAGATCAGAGTGGGTAATGACAAGGACTAGGGCTTGTCAAAGTATCGCTTGGGGATCTCTCGGGAGTTCCTGAGACCCTTTCATGTAGTCTACAAGCTTAAAACTATTTTCGTAATGATACTAGGACGTTTATTTGTCTTTTTCACTCCCGTTAATGAGTATACAGTGGTTCTTTTCAGGGGCTACATGGTAAGTGATGACTAATGGGATATGCGCTTATGTGTTCTTGTTTTCTAAAAATTTCTGTTTTGTTTTTGAATATAGTAAATATCAATAGATTTTAACCTATATATGTATAAAAAACTTTTTCAGAGCCTCAGGAATTTTTAAAAATAATTTTATGAACAATTTTAGATTTATAGAAAAGTTATAAAGATAGTACAGAGTATTCCCATAGGTTCAGTTTCTCTTAATGTCATTTTAGGATTGTGCATTTGCCATTACTATTACATTGCTATTAACTAAATTCCAGACTTTATTAGGATCTCATCAGTATTTTCATTACTGCCCTTTTTCTGTTCTAGGAGTTGATCCAGGATACCGTATTATATTTAGTTGTCATGCCACCTTAGTCTCTCTGGTCTGTAAGAGTTTCCCAGTCTTTTTTTTTTTTTTTTTTTTTTTTTATGACCTTGTTATCTTTGAGGAGTACAAATCAGAAATTTTGTAGAACATTCCTCAAACTGAGTTTTCTCTAATAGTTTTCTCACTATTATACTGGGATTCTGGGTTTTTGGAAAGAATACCACAGTGGTAATGTGTCCTTCTCATCATATTGTATCAGGGGTGCATGATATTCACATGGCATCATGGTTGAGGTTAATCTTGATCAAGTCAGTGTTTGCCAGATTTCTCCACTATAAAGTTACTATTTTCCTCTTTGTATACCCTATTCTTTGGAAACAAATCACTATATACAGCTCATTCTCAATAGGGAGGCAGGGACTAAACTCCTCCTGGATATATCATTTGGAATTCTTGTGAAAGGAAGACTTGTCTCTTACTCTCTAAATTTTATGTATTTATGTATGTATGTATTATGTTTCCATATGGATTCATGTATGTTTATTTTATACTTTGGGTAATAATTCAGTACTAAGTTATTTGTTTCATTGCTCAAATTGTTCCACCTTTGGCCATTGGATGTTCCTTTAGGTTGGCCCAATATTTTAAAGTGTAAAATGCCTCTGACCAAACATTTGAGAATAGCTCGTCTAGGTTATGAGCATAAGATTGAGTAGCTGAGGCAGGGAAGAAGACAGTGTTGTTGGAGGAGATTTTTAGGGATTAAGAGTTCAGGGTGTGAGAAAATAATCACCAAGAATTTAAATCTGAGTAGTTTGAAAGAGGGACAGTGAGCCAGAGCTAAGGTCATTTAAAAATGAAGGGGAGGCATATTGGGGGGATTGATTGATAGATGACAGCTACAGGAGTTTCAGAGTAATGTTGGGTGTTTTAAGGGAGAATGATCTGGAATGATAATAAGAAGGAAGGAGGACACTTATTTTACCTCTAGGCTCAGTGGTTTTTTCCCCAGGGCTACATGAGGAAAAGCAGCCACTCTGAGAAGATCACAGGGAAAGCAGTGTCTTCAGAAGAGAACCAGGTTTTGTGTTAGAATAAGAAGAAAGAGGCATACAGAGAATTGTTGAAGACATGGAGGATTTTGCTGCTAACAGATTGTTAATTTCAGAAGCCACAGTGAAAGAATCTCCTTCCAGAATTAGGATGGGATGGGAGATAGGGTAAAACAGGGTGTACAAAAGTTATAAATCTTAGTGTGTGAGAGCAGAGTATAGCCTGGGAGTAGTAGCTTCTTGTGGCTCCCAACTTAAACAGGAATCAGGGATGAAGGGTATAATGACTTTGATCTTGGTAAACCTGAGGCAGATAGTGGTGGTGAGGTTGTGAAAGTTTCAAGGATAGGGAGGTATTTTGAGACCTATCTTTTGAGTTCTGCAGACGAAATCAAGAGGTACTTTTACTTGAGCTTGCATACCTGGGAAACAAGTGAGTATTCAGATAACTCAGGTACGCAGTTGAGGGCTCCCATTTGATCTCTGTCAAGTGGAAGATAAGAGGTCTGGGCTATCTGGTGTTACTATTGTATAATCTACACACAGAAAAATGTGCAAATCAGCACATTGAGCTTGGTGAATTTTCACTAAATGAACACACTTGTATGACTGGCCCCTACATCAAGGAGCGGAATATTACTAGAACCCAAGAAGTAACTCCCTCAGGGGAACCATTATCCTAACTTCTAACACAATTGATTAGTTTTGCCTGTTCTTACAGTGTATGTAAATGTAATAATCATAGAGGATGTACCCTTTTGTCTGCCTTCTTTCCCCCAACATTGTGACATTGACATAATTATAGTTTATTGTCATTGTTGTATAGAACTCCATGCGTGGTTTACCATCATTTATCCGTTCTACTCTTGATAGACATTTGGTTTGTTTCTAGTTTTTAACTGTTTACAAAAACTGCTACTTTAAAAATTCCTAACTAAGCACATCTCTCGAAAACATATATCCACATTTCTATAGGGTATTTTTTTTATGGGTGGAATTTTTGGTCTGTGAAGATGCATTTGTTCAAGTTCAGAAGATATTGTCGAAGAGTTTTCCAAGATACTGTACCAATTTATATCCACACCAGCTTGTATGAATATTCTATTTGCTCCATCTTTTTCAACACTTAGGATTATTTGGTTTTCATTCTAGCCACGCTTGCAAGTGTGTGTGTGTGTGTGTGCGCGCGTGCGTGTGTGTGTGCGTGTGTGTGTGCATGTGTGTATGCGTGTGTGTTGAGCACCTTTTATATGTTAGGTTTCCATTTCGGTAACTGATATGCTCTTTTTTCCTGTTGGATTGTTTGTCTTTTTCTTACTAATTTGTGTTCTGTGTATGAGACTTTTGTTAGATATATGAAATCCAGATATCATCTCCCACTCTTTTGCTTTGTCTTTTCATTCTCTTAGTGGTAACTTTTGATGAATAGAGGTTCTTCCCTGCCCTCCACCCCCAACGCCCCACCAGCTTTATTGAGGTATGATTGACAAATAAAAGTTGTATATATTTAAGCTATAAATATTTTGATATGCCACAATCAAGCTAAATAATACATCCATTACCTCACATGGTTATCTTTGTGTGTGTGTGTGGTGAGAACCCTTAAGATCTACTCTCTCAGCAAATTTCAAGTATACATTTTCAACTGTAGTTACCATGCTATATGTACATTAGATCCCCAGGACTTATGACTGAAAATTTATATCTTTTGACCATTGTCTCCCTGTTGCCCCGCCTCTAGCCCCTGGATACCACCATTTTACTCTCTGTTAACTATAAGTTTGACTTTTTCAGATTCTACATATAAGTGAGATCTTGCAGTATTTATTTCTGTGCCTAACTTATTTCACTTAGCATAATGCCAGGTTCACCCATGTTGTCACAAATGGCAGCATTACCTTTTTAACGCTGAATAGTATTTTAGCGTGTGCTACATTTTCTTTATTCATTCATCTGTTGACAGCAGAAGTTCTTAACTTACCTTTAATGAAGTCCAGTTTATTTTTTTAACTGCCTTATGATCAGTGCTTTTGTGCTTGTTTAGAAACCTTTGCCTACTCTAAGGTTATGAAGGTATTCTCTTATGTGTTCTTCTAAATGCTTTGTTTTACCTTTTTCACTTAAATCTATGATCCAACTGGAACTGATTTTTGCATATGGTATAAACTAGTAGGTCATGGTTCTCTCCCCAATATATATCTGTTTCTGGCCACCCTGTTTCATTCCATTGATTCTTTTTGGCCCTTATGATAATACCACACTGACTTAACTACTATGATGTTTGGTAAGTTTTCTAGTAAACTTTGATGTTCAGAAGTTCAAGTCCTGTAGCTCTGTTGTTCTTCAAGATTGCTTTGACTATTCTTGATAGTCAAATCCCACTTGATTCCTTTTAGCCTTTTAAAAATTAGTCTTAATTTTAACTAGGGAGTTATTTTGAATTTTTGTAAAAATTTCTCCTTCCCAATTATCTATAATTTGATGTAGCATGGTTTCATTTGTGATCATTTTCCGTCCTAATTTACTAAACAAACAATAGATGAATACAAAAGAAAACTCATGTGTGTTCTAATTTACTTTGCTTCATTTTGCCTCACAAATAAGTATAATATAACAAGATAAAAATAAAAATGCAGGAAGAAAATAAGGGTAAGAGTATAATATAAAACAACAGATAAGATTAATTCAGTCCTGCTTTTTTTGAAAGTAGAGTTAGGGCAGAAACTGTAACTCCCATTTTGTTAGTGTCAAAACAAAGAAATTAGTTATGAGATTCACAATATCCGTATGTAAAAGCAAACCAGTTACTCTAAAGGAGAGTTTTTCCTGGTGGTGAAAACTGAGGATGTGAATTTTCTCCTTTTTTGGATTTTAAAGGTGATAACGTTTGAGATAGCAGTGTTTTTGGTAACATATGGGATACAATTTCAAAGCCCAATTTATCTGAATGGACATTTCTATAAAATCAGTAATATGGTACAAATTTGTGCTTTTCTGATAGTCTGACTTGACCCAAGGATAAAATTTGAAACAAAAATAAATGGGCTGTTTTTTATTCTAAACAATAATATGCATATCTCTCAATTCTTCATGAATGAATGTATATATGTATATGTATGTGTATACACTTACACATATTTTTTCTTAACCATGTTTATTAATGGGAATTAATCAGTAGAAACTTTAGAGTATATTTTTGGCAAGAACCTATACTGTTCACTAAGACATATCTGTACACTTTGATCAACAGCTGAGCAGAGACTCTATGGGTTGATATTCTTCAATAATAATATTGCATAGTATTAAAACTTTATTGCCAGATACTGTAATAAGTGCTTTTATTTGCATTTTTCATTTAATCATCACCCTTGACAGTAGATGTTATGGTTATCTGTATTTCACAAATGAAAAAAGTAAGGTAAATAACTTGCCCAAGGTTCTACTATAAATAAGAAATAGAATCAAGATTCAGTTTTGGGCAATTATGCCTCTATTTCTACTACGTGATAATGCTGATAGAAATTAAGTCTAATGCAGGACTCGTGCCTGAATTAGGGGGCTAAGAAATTCAGATAGAGCTAAGGTTTTCTTCAAGAAATAGTTTCTAGATCTACGTTCGTATAGATGGGTGAAGACAACAACATTGTACTTTCACAACAATTTTGCTTGAGATAAATTTGTTTTGCATTTTCTTTAGCTTTTTTTTTCTTATTTTTACTTAACTAAATCCCAATCTTCCGAATAACTACTGTTGAATGTGATCATTATCTTGAATATTATTACTTTACTCCTGTTTTATGAGTATTAAGCTTTCAGGGAACCAAGTGGCTTGCCTAAATAGGTTGTAAAGAGTCAAAATATAAGAAAATTAAATTACTTAAATGCTTTCTGTAAAGTCAATTTTGTAGCATGTCTTTTTATATTTTTGCAGTTTTAAAATATTTTCTTAAGATGCATGATATTTTGGAATTATTTCATTGAAACTGGGGGAAAGTGTTCAGTATGTTTTGCAGCTGGCATTCCTAAAAGCTGAATGAACATTGCAGAGCCAATTTAATTATGTTGTGATATTTATACTTTTGTTATAATTCTTGCATTTGAATACTTATTTGTGCACATTGTTTCGAAGTGAGCCTACTAATTTATGTTTGAATCTGCCTTAATTTCACAAATAAGAAGTAACAAAAATTTACAGGATTAGTTCTAGTCATAGTAATCTGAAAATAAAATATATTATAATTTTTAACATTTTCTTTGTTAACTTCTAGGTCAAGGGTCTAGAACAGATGTGGAAAGATGTTCACTTCAGAGAAAGGGGTTGTGGAGGAATGGTTGTCAGAGTTTAAGGTAATATTTACTCTTTCAATATAATAATTATATTCCAAAGAAGTTTTGTTTGGGGCTTAAATCATAGTAACTCTTTTTTTTTATATTTTATTTTACTTTTTGTTATTTTAATCATTTTTAATGAATGAAAGGCTAAATATCTATGGAAGCAGAAATATGTTCCAACAAATCTTAATAGGAAATTATTTATACATAGTAGTTTTTTCTAGAAAATCAATTCCTTTTTTCTCCCAAGTAGTTAAAAGATTTTGTTTTCTCCTTTTCATAGCAACACCACAAACAATGGTTAAAGTTTCTGAATGTTAAAGTTACCCTTTCCAACCACCATCAAAAATTCAATGTTGAAATGTTTCTCCCAATTTGGAGGGCAAAGGGAGTGGGCATGATCAACAATGAGGAGAAGATGGAAAGACATTTGCCCACCTTTCTACCAATGGATTCTTCTCTAGCTGGTTAACTTTTGTTTTCTTGTCTTGTGAACTTTTATCTATAATTGCTAAAATTGTGTTCTTTAACCAATTAATTACCTTCTCCTTGTTCTCTTGGTCTTGTTACACCTAGTTACATGAACTTCATGATCACGAACCAGAGGAATGAAAAGTTTGGAAGGAACTATCACTTTTTGTCTAGCCTAATGAGCCCATGACTTTCAGGGACAAATGTATTGTCTGACAAAGTCAGACTTAATTGGCTCATTTCAAGTGAATGCCACTACAACAGGCACTATATGACCATCTTAACAAACAGAGGAAAAGACAACATTTTTATAGGATTTGGAGGAAGGGTGAAGTTTAGATGAAAAAATAAAAAAAACATTTTTTTAATGTTTACTTGTTTTTGAGAGAGAGAGAGAGAGAGAGAGACATAGCACGAACAGGGGAGGAGCAGAGAGAGGGGGAGACACAGAACCTGAAGCAGCTTCCAGGCTCTGAGCTGTCAGCACAGAGCCCGACGTGGGGCTTGAACTCACCACAAACCGCGAGATCATGACCTGAGCTGAAGTTGGACACTTAACTGACTGAGCCACCCAGGTGCCCCTAGACAAAATTTAAATGAAGTAGTATTTTGATGGGCTTAACACAAAGCAGAGCTGTGTGTTTTGGAGTTAAAATCTGGTGTGAACTTCAAAGTGGACACAGGGTCATGTTGTCCTGAAAACTACACAGTGAACATCTACAGGGAACGTTGTGTTCAAAAACCCCTTATATGAAGCTCTGCACCTTG
The DNA here is from genome assembly GCA_030068075.1 of Paguma larvata. Taxonomy (NCBI): domain Eukaryota; kingdom Metazoa; phylum Chordata; class Mammalia; order Carnivora; family Viverridae; genus Paguma; species Paguma larvata. The sequence continues at coordinate 51,421,680 of CM057834.1, read as the reverse complement.
GCTGATAATCAAGCCTGCTTCTCTGTGTCAGGGTGACTTAGATCCTTCAGAAAAGAGTGGGATGTTTCATTCTTACTGATATGTTTAAACAGCAAAGTTTTTGATATCTATGATTTTAGATAACAAGGCTTCTCAGTGAATAAGGATATAGTTAGTCACTCAACAAGGGAGGTTGTTATAACACGTTAGCTGCAATGTGTCCTTGAAAGAAGCAGTGTTTCCTGTTAATTTTGCAGCTGGCCTTATCAGTCATTATTATCTCATCCTGACAAATGGCTGGGCTTCGTGATTTATTGTAGTCATGAGTTGAGTATCCTACGGATCCCCTAAGTCATCATAAAGTGAGGTAGAATCTTATAAAAGTGCATTGTATAATGTCTTCTACATATTTTAATTATTTGATTATGTTTTGTATGTGCTCTTTCCCCCTGCATATGTTGTTTTTGTGAGTAAGTGTTCAAGGTGTTAAGTTTTTTTTTCTTCAGGAGTATTTAAGATGGTTCATTATATCATGATTTTTTTTTTGACAGGTTGATGGAAATTGTCAAGTTTAAGAGTTGAATACTATTAAGCATTCTTATGTTTAATAGTGAAGTCAAATTTGCAAAAGCAAATATAACCAGTTAGCCATTTTTCAGTATGGGAGTTGTGGAAAGAGGGTGTGTTAAAGGATGGGGTGTAGGGGAGGGGCCAACTGTTAAAGCAAGTAATTGAAAGATTTCCTACCTTCTTGTCTGTTTGTTTACCCTTCCCCTCCTGGTTTGGATACATAGCACCCTAGAGAGTGTAGCAGTGAAGGGTAAGGGGGCAATGCAGCAGTACGGGCAACTAGTATGCCCTAGTGCTTGAAGAAGTGAGTAGCTGGGGTGGAGGGTTGCAGAGGTGACTTGTAGAAGACTCAGCCAGAGTGGTTACATTGGTAGGTTGGTTACTTTGAGTAAATAAATGAGTATATGGAGGATAAGGGGAGTTGGGTTTCTTATGTCTGAGAAAGGAATTAGAAACATGGGATGGGGAACAGCAAGAAAGCACCTGAAGGTGTTAGATTGGAACTGGAAGAATCAGTATGAACTCATGGATCTAAATATGTATGTGATATCATTATATATGTATATCTGTATATAAATGCATACATATATTTCCCTGGTTTGTTCACTGGGAGGGCCAAGAAACAATGACAATGACACCCCAGTAGTAATAAGTATACTATGCACCCAGATCTTGTTTTCTAAATACCATCTTCCACTAAAAGAAACTAGGATGTGAATAAAGTATTATCTAAGTAATATTTAATCAATATAGCATATTATGTGGATAGTGCTATCTTATCAATTTTTATAATTTAATTCAAGGTTACGGAAACTTTTCCATTGGGAGGAGGGGAGTAAAATCCTGGGCCCCATGAATTAAAAAGTAGTTTAATTTTCTTATAGTCCCCAAGATTAAATTTACCCAATTTCCAGTCAATTTAATTCAGTAAATGTTTTAAATTATTGTCAAGTCTACACTATAGCTAGTTAAAAACAAGATATTTTCTATTTCTTGGTTAATTTGGTAAGCATGCCTGAAAATTATTTTGAATGTTACTCTGAATTGTGTTAATGTGTGTTGAATTCAGCTCTGTTTATGTTTGATGAGGAGATTAAGGTTATCAGGCAAAATCAGCAGCATATTAAAGATAATAAAAGGTAGAGAAGTACTTGAGAACATATCTCTTAAGTACTTTTAAAATTAGAGTATCTTTTCTTTTGACATGCTTTGTGATATTAATTACATATTTTGGTTAAAATAAGAAAGGAAGTTTGGAAGTACACACACATACACACACACACACATAGAGAGAGGTGGGGGAGAGGGTATTGAGGGAGAGAAGAGGTTGGAGGAGAAAGCCTCTGCTTGGTTATTGAATTTAATAACCTTGGTACTATTAAGGCTAAGGTCATCAGGTTGCTAAAGTCGTACAAAGCACATTGGGCTGAGAAGTCAGAAACCTTTTGATCTAATCATAATCATTTTGCTCTGTGGTTTTATGACGTTGGAAAAATCACATAACTTTTTTGGGTTTCAATATCCTCATCAGAAAAAGTGGAGCGAGGGGTCTGTGAAGATGATTTCAGCTTTACGTTGTTCCATGGTCACAGTTTGAACTCCCAACCTCCTAACTTCATTTACTATGCTCTCAAATGCACAAAGACAACACAATTTGCTTTGTGCAAATTTTGTTTTTCTTTGCCTTTAGAAAAACTATTCAGTATGTACTCTAGCTATAGCCCCTCATTAGTATTCTCTTTATATACCAACAAAGTGATTAGATTTGAGACTACATTATTTTACTATTTTATGAATCATTCAATTCTTATCTTTTCAAAGATTGATTCGTAAAGTATTATCTTTCAGATTGTATTGTGTTTTCCTTAGATTGTCTAGCAGAATTCTTGACTCCTAATTTTTTCAATTTTCTGGTAGTCACTGAATCTCAAGATCTAGTCTTATGTGTAATGTTGTTGAACAGAGTTGTTTTATTTATTGGCTCTCCATCCATCTGTCTATCTTCATTAATTCTCTTCCACCAAACCCATATCACCTCCTTACGTTTTTAAAAAACCATCTGCCAAATGATACTTCAGTATGAAGCATCTGTTTTCTTCAAATTTTGCCAAGACTGATTTCCCATTTTTTTTTTTTTTTTGTCTCCAGTTCTGCCTTCTGAAAAGTGAGAAAGCTTAGCTGGTATTTAAGAAAGCCAGTACCTTTGAACTAGTGACAGTGCAAGAAAACTCAAAGGTTTGCTGTAGAAGTACTTAAATTCACTAGTCATGGTTAATCTTAAGTTTTTCAAAGCACTGTTTATAAACACAGCAATTATTTTTTCTCCCCTTCTATAGACGAAAGTAGCTTTTCCTACACTCACAAAATGAAATAATGACAGACTTGTGCACTGAGTTTTACAAGTTTTAGAAGCACTGTGCTCATTCAGCCGCACAGTGTCGTGGGTCCAGGGTATTTTCTAGAGTTTGTTTTTCCAGAGAAGACCTATCCTTTTGCCTTTGGCTGTTTCACAGCAATGTTTTGCTTCATGAAGGTTAATTGGTACATAAATTGAAAATTGTAATTCACATTTTAAATGAATGTTCCAGTTTTAGCCTAGACAGTATATGTAACATTATAATAATCTATTTAGTAAGCATTTTTTAAAATTTATATTTCAATTCATGTCATTTTAAATTTTATAGTTAGACTATACACACATATATAATAGTGTATTAGATATATATAATATATATAGTACATATATACTGTATATATATATGCATATATATATATAGTTCAGGTTAATTTGTTAATTTCCATTCAGGGTGTTAGAAATTTGTTATTTATAGGGGTGCCTGGGTGGCTCAGTCAGTTAAGCATCTGACTTCTGCTCAGGTCAGGATCTCACGGTTAGTGGGTTCGAGCCCCACATCTGGCTCTGTGCTCATAGCTCAGAGCCTGGAGCCTTCTTCGGATTCTGTGTCTTCCTCTCTTTCTGCCCTTCCCTCCTCACACTCTGTCTCTCTGTCTCTCAAAAATGAATCAACATTTAAAAAACTTTAAAAAAAAGGTAATCTGTTGTTTATTTGAACGTTATTCTCTTTTATATAAATTACCCTAGTATAAAGTTACTCTTGATCAAATAACGGAAATGGAATGTTGCCTGGAGATCTTTTGTTACATGCTTTTGAAATATTGAAGAATGCCCTAATCTCCTCTTTATGTAAGCAATTGCAGTGAGACTTTCTTTTTTTCTCTGGAGAGTGGTGGGAAGGTAATCTCCTCTTTATGTAAGCAATTGCAGTGAGACTTTCTTTTTTTCTCTGGAGAGTGGTGGGAAGGTTTCCACATAGTTCACATTTACTTACTGTTCTGGTAAATAAAACTATCTTATTGAATTAAAGAAAGAATCTATTCACTTATATATCTTAAGATGAAATGTGACCTATTTTTAAAGAATCTACTGAAGTGTAAATAGTGGCAGTGTGTATTCTTATTCTGTTCATCTGTAATAAATTCCTTCAGCGAAGGTTTGAGTATGAACTTTGTGCTGAGTGCTGTGGATGGAGAGATAATAAGATAGTTTTTGCCCTTAAGGGGCTCATGGTAAAGTAAAACTGGATCACATATCCTTAGTATAAACATTTATGCTATTTACTTTTCAGTGTCTATGCACATGTATATGTATATACACTAACCATGACCATAACCTTTTTAAATTTTTAAATACTAGGAGAATGGACAGTATATATCTTGGAACGACTGTTAGCAATATCTTGAGACACTATATCTACTGCAAGATTAATATTTGTTGATTGATTAATTGACTTGGAGACAGATATTAAGGAAGGGGTATACTCTAGAAGGGTAGGTTTTATTATTTGTTATAATGAAGTGTTTTGTTTTTGTTTTTGTTTTTTCAGGTATCCCTAGTACTTTTACCCCGAACTGTCTGACTTACTACTGGAGTTTGATCTCTTCCCATTCCTCTCTAGTCATGGTTTCTTTTCTGAATGGGTGGTGCTAGCAAGCTGTAATTAGATGTCCATATTTTAAATGGCAGTAGGAAAATTAGTTTGTTGGTAGTGTGGCTATCTTTTTCACCAGTTCCGAGAAGTCTAAAATTTGCCCCCAACTCTGTTAATGAACAGCCTTGTCTAAGTTAACAGTCACTATATGTAACTCAGGAGTTAGTTTGGTAGATGATCTGTGGCTTTAAGGTTTAAAACATTAGATCCATGTACAACATGTTATTAAGAGGTAGGATCAAAAAAAAAAAAGAGGTAGGATCAATACCGCTAATGAGATTTAGAACTTATACGATGCTTTGTATTCTCATTTCTAACCCCAAACTGTTTAATTGAAGATGAAGTGTTAATGTTAATTTATATCCTTGTTGATGATAAGAAAGTTAAATATATTTTTTGTTGATATGTAATTCACATAACATAAAATTCATTGTTTTAAGGTGAAAATATAGTGGTTTTTAGTATAGTCACAATGTTGTGCAACTAACACCGTCATCTAATTCCACTATCCCAAAAAGAAACTCCATACCTGTCAGTCATTCCAAATCTCCGTTACACTCCAGTTTCTGGTAACAACTAATCTGCTTTCTGTTTATGGATTTATCGGTTTATCTATTCTGGATATTTCATAAAAATAAAATCTATTTTTTAAAATTTGTTTAGACACTACCAGAAACATCTTTATCAAATTATGCCACAAATTTGAAAGACAAGAGTTCTTTGGTTTCATCTCTGTATAAAGTTATCCAGGAGCCACAAAGTGAGGTAAGTACTCTTACAGTTTATTGTGCTAGTAGGGTTCAGTTGATTTATTTTTTATTTTTTATTGTGAAATATCACATATATATATATATATATATATATATGAGTTAGAAAAAGTATGTATTTTAAGAACTTTAATAATATATATTATGGATTGTTTATCTGATTACATTTGAGAAGTGGTGTAGAGGGGATGAAAGTAGAATACTGTATGTTAAAAACATGGTTGAGAAAAAAAAGAATTATGATAAAATGAACTTCACTGTACCATCTCGTAGGCCAGGTAATAGAATTATTACTATATTCTAAAAACCATCTCTGAACATTTTCCTCCTCTTCTATCTATCTATCTATCTATCTGTCTGTCTGTCTATCCATCCATCCATCCATCTATCATCTATCTATCTTGCTAGAGGTAGCCTAGAAAGTCAGTGTCATTATATGTATTTATTTATTCAGCAAATATTTGTATGCTCGCTATAAACCAGCTTCAATGCTAGGCAATAGAAAATCAAAGATGAATAACTCATGGTCTTTATCCTGAAAGAGGAAAGGGAGAGAAAATAAGTAAAGACATGCTTTCAAGGGAATGCTTAGATGGATATGCACAAGTTTTCCAGATGGGTAAGGTGAAAGGACATTCTAAGCTGTTGGGATAGTATATGGAGGGTTGAGAAAATGCAAAACATTTAAGGAATGGCAAGCAGTTTTGTCTGCCTGATGTTTCTCTGTCCTTCCTTCTTTTCTCTTGCCCCCATCTCTTTCTCTTTGTTTAGAAAGAAAATTTAGTGTGACGGTGATAAAATGATCTATACTTCAGATTCTGGTGCTCTTAAATCCTGCTATTCATTGTAGAATAGAAAAGAATTGGAAATAGTGTGGAAAATAAAAGGCACGGCATCTGGAAAAAAGCAAATAGGCTAAGGCAATAGTTAACAAGAGAATAAGACTGGTACTGAACTGCAGTTGGAAAGGTTGGTTTAGGTCGTAACCATGGTGAGCCTTGAATTCCATTGTAAGCAGTTTAGATTTTTGCACTGAAGGTATGACTTGATCAGATTATTGTTTCAGGAAGGTGGCTGTGTGGAGGATAGACTGGTGAATGGAAAAATTGAAAGCAAGACTAGCATACTAAGATAATAGCCTAGGAGGAAGCTATTGAGAATGGAAAGAGATGGAGTAGAGGGAAGGGATATGAGGTATGTAATTCTTAAGTACTTAAGTTTGGTAGATGACATGGCAGCTCTGACACCACTAGTCTTATTACTTGATGGTAAAATAACTTATACCTTGGAGTCTGGTCCTGTGTGGATCTATGTGCTTTTTGGATTAACCTCTCAAAACTAGAGTTTGTTGTTATTTGAGTAGTTAACCTCTTCAGGAAGGGGGTCTGGAAAAACCCAGCTTCCACTGATTATGCTGTAAATTGCATCATGACTTTTATGTGCGGAAGAAAAGACTAGGGATGAAATTAACAAACCCAAAATTATACCTGGAATAACTGAATAGAATAATCACATTTTGCTTATTCCTTCCTTTTTTCCAAAGCTCTTCAATTTGTATAGCATGTAGAGGTAGCTTGTTTTCTTGAAGGGTTTTAGTTTTTTTTTAAAGTATTTTGGTGGAAGCTATTTTAAGATATTCCATGTTTGAGAATTATTTCACCAAACAGAGTAAGTATAGGTAAAGCTTTATTATTTTTTTTAACAAATGAAATCTTGTTTCTAATTTACTGCTTAGTATTTTGAAATTACTCTGTGATGAAGGCTGTTTTAACCAGGCTACTTTGGATATAGTTTGTAAGGTAAATGTCTGATAGACTAGTTTGGTTCATAGCATTTCTTCTATTCAAAGTGAATGTACAACTCTTATGGTTTAGAGCAGTATTTCTCAAAGTATTTGTGGTGAAAGACCAGTTTAAAAAAAAATTTCAGTCTGTTGCAGACTAATATGTGTACCTAGTACACATGATTAACAGGAAACTCACATCATATGTGAGGTACCATACAAATTTGATAACCTGTAATTGAAATATACTATATCCTGTTCAGTAAGTCTGCTGATCACCAACTTGGATGGTGCGGCAATATCTAGTTGCTGTAAAAGTTTCTTAATGTTTCCTCTCAATGTTTGTATTTATGTTGTTTCCTCTCAATTACTGATAACCTTTGTGGATGGTCTTCAGTCCATGGACCGTGCTTTTAGAAGCACTAGTTTAGGAGATTTTGCATTTAAGTTTGTTTTATGTTTAGCCAGATTCATGTGAGGAAGACAGTGTGTATTCTGTATTCTTAAAACACAACTCAGTCTTAAAAAATATATTTAGAAGTGCTTCTAAAATATAACAGTGTAATCTATTTTAACATCATAACCCTCCTTTTTCTCTTTAGAATATTTTGTATCTTAATTTGGAAATATTACCAAATGTTGATATCATTCATTCTTTTGGCACTTTTGAAATTTGGGACATTGGTTTGGGTATTATTTGAAGTCTGGCAAATTTGGTATTTGGAGTTTATTAACAGTACTTTTTCATTATTTAGTTTAATTCATTTAGTAAGTATTTGTTGAACCCATATAATGTTCCAGAAATCACTTAGAAATGTAACAGTGAACAAAATAGACTAAATTCTTTTTTTAAGTGTATTTATTTTGAGAGAAAGAGAGTGAGAGAGAGAGAGAAAACACAGGTGCAAGTAGGGGAGGAACAGAGAGGGAGAGAGAGAATCCCAAACAGGCTTTGCACTGTCAGCTCAGAGTCCAGTGGCGGGGGGCCCAATCCCATGAACTGTGAGATCATGACCTGAGCTGAGATCAAGAGTCCTATGCTTAATCGACTAAGCCACCCAGGTGCCCCCAAATAGACTAAGTTCTTGATTTTCTGCATCAGAACTTTTAGGTAAGATAGACATTATGCAAATACCTAAATGTATAATACAGTGGCAATTAGTGATAAAACTATGAAGATAAACAAAGTGGAGTAGGTGAAATATGTGTTGAGACTCAGGAGCTCTTGGTTGAATCAGGTCTTAATGAATTAGGGGGAGAAAATAAAACTTGGGGCCAGAGTTTTCCAGGAGAGGGAACAGTAAATGTGAAGACCCTGAGATAGGAATATGTGTTATGTTCAAGAAACATATGGGTACAATGGGTTTATGGGTACAATGCAGTTTGCTTGACTGGTCTATCTATCTAATCTGTCTATTTCTTTAAAGTGGGTCTTGAACTCACAACCCTGAGATCAAGACCTGAGCTGAGATCAAGAGTCAAATGTTTAACTGACTGAGCCACCCAGGAGCCCCTTGACTGGTCCTTTTAATTCCTATAACTTTAAGAGAGGCATATGATTAGAGGCTAACAGAGCTCAAGTCTGTTATGGAGCCAGTTGTTTTTCGAAAGAGCCACATACAGTCTCTTTGGTGTTCTAGGTATAGGGGGCCCAGAGTATGGAGAGATCAGTTCAGTGGCTGTTGGCACCTGAATAGTGATGTCCTTCCAACTTCTATATTTTTCCTACCTGTGTGCCTCAGAAATAGTTGAATGCAAAAAATGTGCAACATTTTCTTGTAAATTTATCCAAACTTAACTCTTTCCTAACTTCTATTCCTGCTTTAGTCATTCAAAGGCATTTTTTTTTTTTTTAGTATTTAAAAAAAATGTTTACTTATTTTGAGGGGAAGCACATGCATGAGTGGGGGAGGGACGGGGTGGGGGGAGACAGAGAATCTCAAGCAGACTGTGGGGTCAGCTCAGAACTCAACGTGGGACTCAGTCCCTTGAACCATGAGGTCATGACCTGAGCAGAAATCAAGAGTCAGTCAGATGCTTAACCGGCTGAGCCATACAGGCGCCCTTCAAGGCATTTTTATGTCACATTTCTATTACCATTTAGAAATCTCTCTTAGGATGGGCTTTTCGAACTCACAGACCGTGAGATCATGACCTGAGCTGAAGTCGGACGCTTAACCGACTGAGCCACCCAGGCACCCCGAGCATCTGATTCTTGATCTCAGCTCAAGTCTTGATGTCAGGGTCATGAGTTCAAGCCCTGTGTTAGGACTCCTACTTAGAAGAAAGAGAGAAAGAAAGAGAGAAAGAGAGAAAGAAAGAAAGGAATCTCTCTTAGGATACAGACGTTTTATCTAAAAATAGATTTTTGTAAAAAGTTTGTGTAACTTGTTTTAGCATTCAGAATATATTTTAGAATGGTAAGAAGGTTATGTTTAGGTTCTCATTAGATCCATAAAAAGCCCATTTAACACCTGACACTATACTTGAGGTATAGGTCTTTCTTAATAGTACTGTAAAATCCACCCACCAAATCAAACAATATATAGGACATGAGAAAATACATACAAAAATTCAAACCAAACAGTAGTAACACAGCATGTTCTAATGCTCCATTACTTGTCTCAAACATATTCAAGTTAGAAAAGCCAATGCTACCTATATTTCCTACATTATGTATCTTTCTATTCTTTTCTGATATTTTTCAGGTATGTTTGTAAAGGAGTCAAAAAGTGTTGACTCCAGTTCTGACCTTCGTGAGCTGCGTAATTTTGGTCGTGTTAGACAGCCTCTTTGTCTCAGTTCCCATGTTTAAAGTATGGATAATGATATTCTACCCTACAATGTTGTGGGAATTGAACAGGTTCAAGTGCTTTGAAAGTGCTCTGCAAGTTATAAAACACTGCACAGATACATAATTTCATTTAATCTCATTGCAGCATCATAATTTCTCTACCCCGTTGAATCTGTCTTCATTTGGCTCTGCTTTCGTAAAGCAAAACCCCTTTTAATTTTGGATTTTACATTGGTTATAAGGTCTTTGGAGGGTATTTTGATTAAAATTTATTTATGTGTTCTTGCAGATAATTGAATAAATTTTCAACAGAAGATTTCATAATTTTGTAAATACTTGTTAGATTATATCAATTGATTTGACCGAGGCTCTCCTAGGTATTTAGAGATGATGGATGTTCTACAACAATACAAGATTATTGACATTGGTCCACAAAGAAATTTTAAAAACTCCCCCCTGAAAGCTAAACCTCTCCCAACCAGTTTTCTTTTTGCCTACTACCCCAACCCAATTATTCCAAATTCCTACCTTGAAAACGTCGCTTGCTACCTATGAATAGGGTTACTTTGCCTCTAACCCTCCAGTTTCCTGTTACCCTTGCCATACCACAGTGGACACCTGTTGCCCTCTAACCACCATTTTGAGAGTGAAAAAAAAAATACTCCTTAACTGTCAGAAGTTAGATAATTTTTCAATAGGAAAGACTAGTTTGACCTAATGTTCATTAAAGTGTAATTTTTGCTATATTTTGTATAAATAATACTGACTTTAATTATACCCAGTATACTTTACATATTTAGCATATTTGAAATCAAAACATCTACTGTAAATTAGTTTCTGTTAATTATAGTTACTGGAAGTAGAAACTCTGTTTAGTAAATTGACTTAAATCTATTGCTTAAGTTAGCAAAATGAATGAACTATAGTTCATTGAAAATATAATAGCCCGATGATTTGAAAAATCAGTACCCTGTAACATATTTATCACAGTACCCTGTGATCACTGTATATACTTTAAGATAATACTAACATCTGAGTCACTTATGTTAACTTTCTGTTTAAAAAAATGTCTATGGATATAGATACAGTCGGCTCTATTGACTGGGTAATGCTGGCGTGTGGAGGGAGAGGAAGAGGTTATAAATAACTCTAAATCGTCTTTCAAACAAAATGGCAGCAATGTTTAGATTATCCAGGGACCATTAACCATGGTTACAATAGGGACCTAGATTTAGGGGTGCTGTAATTATTCAGCTCCTCCACACACATAGCTGTTGTATGCTGCCTAATTATAAGCTCAGAAGGGTGATGTGATGATAACTAGGATTCCCATTTCAATTGCTCTGTGCCAGTAGCCAATCATGTATATATTGGCATGTTTTATCAGAAAGTAGGATATTAAGAATATTAAGGAAGAAAATTCTTACAGCCTAGCTATTTTAATAAGTTAAAAAGATGTAGTTTAAAGACCAATACTACTTTAGAGTGATAGAATATTTAAAAGTTTATAAGTGCTTTCAAATACAGTTATTTTGAACTGTTTGGCCTTCCGCTAGAAGTAAACTTTCAAAGGTATGCTAAATAGCTTAGCAGTGAATAGTTTTGCTTCCTAAAAAAAATGAAAACATTTATATATTTCACAATTACCAACAGGGAAAACCCATTTATATTTCATATGTAAGTATCTATTCAAATACAGCAGAACCCTTGAATTAACACTTCGTCTTTTTTCCAGTTGCTAGAACCCGTCTGTCACCAGCTCTTTGAATTCTATCGCAGTGGAGAAGAGCAGTTGCTTCGATTTACCCTGCAATTTCTTCCAGAACTGATCTGGTGCTACCTTGCAGTCTCAGCCAGCAGAAATGTGCATAGCAGTGGATGTATCGAAGCTCTTCTTCTAGGGGTTTACAATTTGGTTTGTATTTAAAGTAGTTAACAGATGTCTGCCAAAAGCAAATCTATAACCTTTATAGCAAAAGTGAATAGGTAATAGCAACTACTTTTCATTTTTGTAAAGCTAATATTTGATTTTCATACATTAAATGACTCATATCTCATTCTCCTAAAAATAGCTTTGTGATTGAGGTTGAAGGCTATACAGACATACATATAATTATGTAAATATACCTTTTGGGATTGATTGAAGACTGAAAATCAGACCCTTTCAGTTCTTTTATAGAGGTATCTAAAAATATCAGTGTTGAATTTTAAAGTTTTTAAACTTAAAATCTGTTGTCTGCAAATTGTCTGTTAGTGACCTTCACAAAACGCTTGGGAAAAAATATCTAGTCTAATATGTGCCACTAAGAATCTCATGACATCTGGATGGTCTCCAGAGTTCATACCTTTGCTTTAGCACGTAGTTCGCATTACTCTTTGTGTGTTAATCAGTATGATATTCTACATATTTAAGGTTTGTGCTTTTATGAAAGGAAATTTAAGGGCCTTTTCTGAACATGTGTCATAACTATGTTAATTGATTTAGAAAATGTGACTTTTTACATAAGAAAAATCAGTGATTATTAAGACATTACACATCTCTATTTCAGCTTCCTTAAAACCGTGTTACTTCTATCTTTCTTATTGTTGGTGTTGCTTATATCTTAGGAGGGGAAGGTTAACTCCTGGTGTTTATAAATAATTGATCATTGATTGTCTTAGTTTATGATTTTAGTAAACTTTAAAATTCCCTTCCTCTCAGATCTTTTTTTTAGACTAACAGTTTAAAATTAGCTCCTAAACTTATGTGTAAAAAATAAGTATTTCAAGATTTTTTTTCACTTTTATAGGAAATAGTTGACAAACAGGGACATAGCAAAGTATTGAGTTTTACGATTCCATCTTTATCCAAACCATCTGTGTATCATGAAGTAAGTAATATTTTATCAAAGTAAATTTTTTGTTCTAAAATTTGAAGTTGTTATATGTTAGGGTCTGGTTATTGAGGCAAAAAAAGAAAGACTGATTTATTAGTACCTTAAAAAGGACAAAACATCACACAAAGTATTTACTGTTCCCAAAGTGAGATGAGAACTCAGGATCATACAGCTTAAAATCTGATTAGAAGAAAGCTATCAGGAATAATCATTTTGAAATATTTTTCTCTTCTGATCAATAAAACTAGTCTAATATTTTTGTATGTGGCAATTATATGTTTCCGGAGTAGAATTTTTTAATTAAGTTTTTATTTTCATTCACCCAGTGTTGAGGTAGACTTTCTGAAGGTAAACTATTTTTATTTCTATTTGTGGTTTGTATTTTAATTATTTGTTAAATCTTTCAGCAGAAAATTTAGTACGCAGCGGGAATATTTTTCAGACATATAATGTTCATGGCAATCATTCTTAGTGCTGTATATATTCTTAATATCACATTTTCAACAGAATGGCTTTTTTTTTTCTTTATTCAAATGTCTCTTCTTTAGCCTTCCAGCATTGGGTCCATGGCTCTGACTGAGAGTGCACTATCCCAGCATGGTTTGTCAAAAGTCGTATACAGTGGACCTCACCCCCAAAGGGAGATGCTGACAGCACAGAATAGGTATACTGTGGAGACATAACCTGCTATTCTACCACACTGATTTTTAAAAAATTATTTCAGTCGACTTATAGATAATCTTAATGAGTTGTATGTAACAGTTTTTTTTTTTTTTTTTTAAATATTGGGTCATTTTATACAAGAGAAAAACACACTTTCCTGATTTGTCACTTTATACTTTGATTCGATTGTCGTCTGGAACACTAAAATTTTAAGATAATTTTTAGATGACTGTTACTTAGGAAGTCTTTTTTCTTTATAGTTTTGTACTGTTACTGGTATAGTTATATTGTACAAGTCAGTTCTATAATTCAGTATCTTTCCCCAATACCTGCTAAATTATGATTGACTTCTTGGAATTCTAAGCATTTGTAAATATTCTTTTGTTTATCTTTAGATTTGAAGTATTGACATTCCTTTTGTTGTGTTACAATGCTGCCTTAACTTATATGCCCGGTGTTTCTCTTCAATCATTGTGTCAAATTTGTTCAAGGTAAATAAAAATGCAAATGCTTTTAATATTGAAATATACGAATCTAGGATTGCTAGTTTGTTACATATCTAAGTTATTTTTGTTTTGTTTAATCATTTGTTTAAAATTTTTGAGAAGCTAATATGAAGCTTAGCCTAGTCAACACATAGAAAGTTCCCTATAAATGAGAGTTCCAAAACATGTAATGAAGAGGGTAAAGCTGAATAACATTTCCATGGAATATTTAATCAGAAAATAATCATACGATATAATTAAAAGGATGCAACTGTTATGACCTTTTGATTTTTGGCATGTGGTTGGTTTCTGTTTTGTTTGTTACTTTGTTTTTATTAATTTTATTGTGCTCTAATTTAGTACCAAGAAATAAGTAAGATATACTAGTTTTTAAACTCTCCTGTTAAAAAAAAAAAACAAATACAAAATACCAATTGAGCCAAGAGATTGCTTAAATAAATCATGACAGTCCTTACGTATACTATGTAAACATTTAAAAATTCTGACTTAAAAGGGTATTTAATGATAGTATATACGGTATCATTCCAGCATTGACTGTATATGACCAGAATATTAATAATATTTGTGCCTAGTTGGTGGAATTATGGTTTATTTTCATTTTTTTTCTGTGTGATTGTTTTGTCATTCTTTAAATTTTCTATATTGAACATATTACCTTAAAAAAAGAAAACAAAAGAGAAGACGGACTGCCTTTGGAAAGTCAAGTAATAAGGGAAAAATATGGAATTAAGGAATTTGTAGAATAATTTGGATTTGGGGAACTTATTTAGAAGATACAACTTTGAAAAGTTATTAAGTGGGAGGGTAGGTATATAGAGTAATACTTAGAAATCAAATCAAACCAAAATAAACAAAAAAGCAGAAATTGGTCTGAATAGGATAGAAAACCATGCAGGACTAGAGGCAGAAGGGAAGTAACAAGGTGAGGGACTTCTTAGAGAAGATAGAGAAGTGGAGAATCTTTCAGACGATTCCTGAATTGGAATTTAGTTCTATTTCCCAGGCTTTGGAAGATAGCACCAAGGTGCCATCCCCCCCATTTACTGAGGCTTTCTAATATGTTTCTTATTTTAAATCCTTTAAAGAGGGTGTCCAGAGTTTTGTATTTCACAGATCTGTAAAATTTCAGAAAGTTAGAGTGGGTGGGATATCTGTATAGCATTGCCAACTTTTTATTTTGCCAAGTCATTATCTTATGAATTATAACAAAAGGGAGACTATTTGAACATCAAAAGAAGTGGGAAGAGTAGAAGCGAGGGATAACAATTTGTAAATTTATAAATCAAAAATTTAGCTTTTCTTGTTTCTCATTTCACTATGATCCAGTGAAAACACTGTAATGGGCTAAAATTAGCATGAGGACCAGCACTTCAGAAACATTTAAGGGGTAACTTGATGTAGCAACTTTTACCTGTAGAACTTAAAACACACTATAAAGCCCAGGTCTTACTCTAAAGCAGTGTCTTAGATGGTAGGACCCAGGAATAATGTTCAAATACAGACAGATAATACAACCTCCTAAATAAGAATGATTATTAATGTTTTCTTGAAACCACTGGTGGAAATGTTAGGAAAGAACATATACCACTGGTTTCTTTTTTTAAAAAAATAATTTATTTTCAAATTGGTTTCCATATAACACCCAGTGTTCATCGCAACAAGTGCCCTCTTTAATGCCCGTCACCCACTCTCACCCCTCCTTTACCCCCCTCACCCTCAGTTTGTTCTTAGTCTTTGAGAGTCTCTTATGTTTTGTCTCCCTTCCTCTCTGTGTCTTTTTTCTTTTCCCCTCTTCCCCTCCCCCATGGTTTTTGCTAAGTCTCTCAAAATCCACCTATGTGCATATATCACTGGTTTCTGTCCTGTGTGACTCCTATGGACTGTCCTCTAATATAATTACTTTCACATTTTTGGTAGAAAATTGCTAACATATCAATTTTAACTAACCAGGGAACTGGATAATCCTTCAAAAGCAAAGTAATATCTGGTTTTGAAAACAAGGAGAAATACAGATTAAAAACCAACTGTAGGATTTTGGCCAAGAAGATTTTAGTAGAGACACATTAGATTAATTCTATGCCAGCAAAGAAAAATTGAAAAAAGGAAATCTTTGTACAAATGTTCACCAGCTGGAAGAGAATGAGGGAGGAAAGAGATCTAAGTAATTCAAAAGACTTAATCTATTTAAGTAATGCTAACTCTTAAGCCACAGAGGATGATATAAGAGGAACTCTATCAAATTTGTCATACATATCTTTATAGTTTTCTATTGGTTTTTTTAGATTCCCTGTTCCTGTGTTCTCAATGGTTTAAAATCTAGTTATTCATTTCTCTCTCATCGCTTCTCGGCCTTTTGGCTAAGATCAAGCGTTTCTCTTAACTCCTGACTTCCTTAATCATTTATCAAATATTCTAATTAAGATACTTTGTACATTTTTAAGACCAATAGAAACGAATTAGAAAACACTTGTATCTAATCAAGCAAAGCCTAGTCCATATCTATGGAAAGAAAATTGATTACAGAACTGTGATGGCAAGTAAGTTATAAATGGTTATGATAGTGAAAGAACAGACTTCCTGTAAGTCTTAGTCCTCATGCAGGTTTTCCTGAAGAATGAAGTTATCACATTTATGGCTAATCCAGTCCTTTTGGCCATGTGGCAGTTGTTTTAGATTGCTACTCTGGTTGTTGATGATGACTCTGCCAAAATGATTGACTGTGTTATCTAGGAGGAAGGATACAACCAGAAAAATTTCATGGAACGTTTAAGCTCCAGTCAGTGATAAATGTATCCCATTCTTTCTTTAACTTTCTGATTGTAATGAATCATGAAAATAATTAAAGCAATCTTGGATGCTTCCCACCCTCCACCTATATACGTACATGTCCCTTCTAGGGGCGCCACTGCTTGAGTGCCCAACTCTTGATTTTGGCTCAGGTCATGATCCTAGGGTCGTGGGATTGAGCCCCTATCAGACTCGATGTTCAGTGTGGTGCCTGCTTGAGGTTCTCTCTCTCTGTCTCTTTCTCTCTTTCTCTTTCTTTCTCTCACTTGTGCTCTCTCTAAAAAAAAATAGTAATAATAGTTAAAAAAAAAAAGAAAATTTGCAAATTCATTCTACTCAGCAAAGATCTGTTTGGTTGCTATAAGCTTTGCTTTCCTGATTCACACTTAAGGCCAGCTTGATAGCCTGTGTTTTTCTCCTGTACAGTGTGTATGGACCATTTGAAGAAGAGACCTGAGGGACGCCTGGGTGGCTCAGTTGGTTAAGCATCTGACTTTGGCTCAGGTCATGATCTCACGGTTTGTGAGTTCGAGCCCCACGTCGGGCTCTGTGCTGACAGCTCAGAGCCTGGACCTTGCTTCGGTTTCTGTGTCTCCCTCTCTCTCTGCCCCTCCCCGACTCATGCTGTGTGTCTCTGTCTTAAAAATAAATAAGCATTATAAAAAGAAAGAAAGAAAGAAAGAAAGAAAGAAAGTCCTGAAAAGAGGCAAGAACTAGACTGAATGAGTTTGAGGGAAGTTTTTATTTTCACTAGTACTAAACATTATATATGGCCCTTCTAAAAGGACTATAACCACCAGTACTGCAAATAAGTTTTGCTAGTATATACCAAAATCCTCTAAATTGTGGGAAATAAGTTTCTTTTTATACTGTTGACATTTCTTTTAATACAAGGCTGTTTAACAGATGGCTTATCTTGCTTTTTGGTGTGGAATATAAATATTAAAGATGAAACTGTACTAAACTAGTAAGTTAAATTCTTTCCCATTGTCTAAGGGGTTCTTAATTCTGTTCACATGGTGAGTCACCTAGCTGACTGGCTATGTACTGGATATGTACTGCTGGATATGTACTGCTATGGATTTTTAAAAAATTTTTATTTTTGAGAGAGAGAGAGAGAGAGAGAGAATATGAATGGGCAAGGGGTAGAGAGAGAGAGAGAGATACAGAATCTGAAGCAGGCTTCAGGCTCTGAGCTGTCAGCACAGAGCCCAATGCGGGGCTTGAACTCACAAACTGTGAGATCATGACCTGAGCCAAAGTCGGATGCTTAACTGACTGAGGCACCCGGGTGCCCCTATACTGCTATGGATTCTTGATCAGTATATTTGTTCTTGTTTATCCGCAGTGAAACCCTGCCCCTCTCCTCACTCCTACATCAGCCTTCCTGACCACCTCAACAGGTTTCTTCTTATTTTCTATTAGGGATACCGTTATTCAACTAAGCCATTCCGTGGATTAATTCTCTGGACGGATAAAATTATACATGTATATCATATATTACATATATCACTTAATATATGTGTTTTTATATTCATCACCCTACACTGTGTATGCCACTCTGTCATCATCCAATAAACGACAGGTATTAGGTGTTGTACACTAATGCTGGACACACACGTTCACTATGGATGTGCAGCGTCTTTTTTTTTTCTTGCCTGTTTGCTATTACCAACAGTTGAGAGCATGTCTTGTACTAGATTGTGCCTCGTTGAAAGGACCTATAGTTGACTTTTCACTGCTTCTTATTTTATTTGTGAACCTTTTTTTTTTTTAACTTCTCTAAATCTTCTCCATCCTTGACATCCCATTTAAAATATCTTTCTCCTCCAATTTGAGCACAATTTTTGTGTGTGCTGTTCTCTTGAGGAAACTGGTAGAAGATTTAGACTTTTTTAAGCTCTTAATTTCAAAAAGCAGAAGCATGAGAACAGAAAAGCGCTCGTTACTGTATAGGCAGTTCTCACTTCCCCTTTTTCTGTTCGCCGGCCTTTTCCTTATCTTCTCTCTCCTCACTTGAAAAGCAGAGCAGAAAAGGAAGAGGATTTGAAATTCGTTTGTTTTATTTCATATCTGTATCTTTCACCCACATGGATAGGAAGTAGAACTGGATCAAATTTTAAATTTTTCTCAAATTAAAAATGAGAAAAACATTTTTTCCCTTTTTCCAGCTGATTTTACTTACTGGTCTGATGATCTGGCAGTTGCTAATCTATGTTCTTTTCTCCTTTGGGTTCTGGTATATTCATGAATCAATACTCTCTCCAGTTAGCCGCATTGTAATTGTGCCTTCTAATTATTTTGTGGTAACTCAAAATATATTGACAACGATCTCAAAAGTTTACTTTTAAGCTAGGAATGAGACAGTGTCTCTCAACAGAGAATGAGAATCATGCCAAGAGTTTTCCTCACTTAAAAAATGATACTTAGAACTTCTCCCAGAAATGTATTTACAAGATATGCCTCCCCCAAAGGATTTTTATTTTAATGTGGTTTATGAATTTCAGAGACATCTGTATGTGACCAAAGAGTATATTTAATTCAGGAATAGGGGTAATATCACTCAGCTGCTCTTCGGTAGGGTCAGGTGCCTGTGTTTTGAATTTGTACAGTGAAATAGAGAACTTAGGATACTCCCGATGGACAGAGGAGTCAGGCATTCATGTGGCACTGATCATTTTTATTTTGTTCTGCATTTTATTTAAATTCAATGAAGGATCTCTGAGAAAAGAATATCCTTAAATAGAGAGATCAGAGACCTGAAAATTAAGTCAGAGAATTCTTGATTATTAAAAGGAATGGGGAAAGAAGGTAAAGAGATACTATTATCCGTTAATGATGCAGCTGGATAGGATTAGATTATTTTGCAATTTGACTCAAATGTCACTTTCTTGGAGATGTGTTCCATGACCCTCTTTCTAAAGTAGCACCTTCCCACCTCAGTTTATGTTTTTTTAACACTTTTAACACTGTAGCCACTTTATTTGTTCATTTGAGTCATAGTCTGTCAACTGCTGGAACTTCATGAGGTCAGGAACTTTGTTTTGTCCACTGCTGTATCCTCAGAGTTTAGAGAAGTGCCTGGCACACAGTAGAACCTATAACAATTTGTTGAATGAATGAAAAACAGATGATCTCTTCCACTTCAGATTTATGATCCATTAAGTATAACTATGATTAAAGGAAATAATTCATTTTTTAAGAAGTCTTACATTGAGAAATGCAAAATTTCTGCAGTCACTTCCAGAAATGGGTAAAGTTTTAGCAGTTATAAGAAACTAACCACTACGGTCTGAATGTTCGTATCCCCCCTCCCCCCCAGAATTCATGTGTTGAAATCTTAATGCCTAAGATGATGGTATTAGGATGGTATTAGGAGATGCGGTCACAGCCAAGAGACACGAGAGTTCCCTCCTCGTTCCTTCTGCCAATGAAAAGTCTACAACCCTCAAGAGAGGACCACTCATTTTGTTGGTCCATTCAGGGTGCTACAACACAGTACAAGACTAATCCTTTGCATTTCTAAATAAAGGTTTTAGTTCATCCTCTAACATATGATTGCTTACTTCTGTATGGGTAGCTAGTAGAGAAAATCAGAGAACCTAGCATCCTATTTCCTTTGTGAATCTTACACGTGTGTTGGTGTTTGAGAGAATTGTCTCTCCAGTTCTTACCCCAAGTAAATATAAAAGTCGATTGACCATTCTAGATCTATGGCAGAGTTTTTTTTTTAAAATTGTGTATACACAGCAATAACTTCTTTTTCTGTTTATATCTTCTATCCTGAATCCTGTCCTTCCTGATTCTAAACCTATGTATCCAATCGGGTAGCTATCCCTATCAAGATGTCTTATAGGGGCAGCTGGGTGGCTTAGTCGGTTAAGTGTCTGGCTTTGGCTCAGCTCATGACCTCATGGTTCATGAGTTCAAGCCCCACATTGGGCTCTCTGCTGTCAGCACAGAGCCTGCTTCAGATCCTTTGTCCCCACCTTCTTTCTGCTCCTCCCATGCTCGCTTGTGCGCGCGCTCTCTCTCTCTCTCAAAAATAAAGTTAAAAAAAAAAGATATCTTACCTCGTAAAAATTAGAACTCTTTTGTACTGCAACTAACTGATAATCTACATAAAACTAGATTATACTAAAGGGAAGATTTTTTGACTCTTTGTCCCTGGGAAGAGCAGGGACGGAACTGGCTTCAGGATCAACTAGATGCAGAGGCTCAAACATTAATCTGGGTATTCTCTACCATCTCTCCTCGTCTCATCTTCTTCATCTGTTGGCATTGTATTTTCTTTGTGTAAGTAGGCTTCTTCCAGGTTGTAAGAACAGTGACCACAAATAGCTGGAAGCTTACATTGTCTACTTTTAATGAACTCAGAAGAAAGAACCTCTCTCCCACTTTTACTGTGAAAAAGAAGGCAGTGAAAAGGCTTTGATGTTGCAAACCTGAAGCTTCTACAAAGCTTCTGGGGTCACGTTTGGTAGCGTTATTAGAAGAGTACTATATCAGTTTGAATATTGGTTTGGCTGTTATAACAAAGATGAATAATGATAATTTAAATAGATATTTATTTTTCTTTCACATAAAAGTCCAAGCTGGTAGATGGTCTGGGGGTAGATTGGTTATGTTTTTAAGGCTCCTTTTTTCTTGAGATTCTGCCATTTCCTGGGATGTAACTCTTGTCTGTATGGTGATAGATCACTATTATTACATCTGCCTTCTATCCCGCAAGCATGGAGAAAGAGAGTGGAAGGCATGCAGCTCTTTTTAAAGGGTGCAACCTATAAGTTGCACCACATCAGTTAGGAGACCATTGTCCAAAACCTGTTACATGGTCACACCTAGGTGCTAGGAAGGGTAGGAAATGTGGTCCCTAGCAGGTGGCTATTGTTCTAGTTAAAATTGGTTGAGGAGAGTGGAGGAGAGCTTACCTTATATATGTCATTAAAGAGAAAAAGAAAAAAAAATAGACGTTAGGGTATTGACCTCTTGTCACAAGTAATTTTGTTTTTTTATTTATACCACAATCACATGATTATACTTGATGATATAGAGGAAGACGAGTTCCTAAAAGTAAGAGAGATAGAGGTGCTATTAATGGAAAACATTAGTGTTGGGAGGAGAGCCCATGGCAGACAAAAGTGGCATCTGTACCATATACCTACAAATCAACATATCTAGTACTTAACATCTTTCAAAACAGTATGTCTTAGTTATTTTCCAAGTTCATTTAATGACACTACCATCCAGCCAGCTATCCAAACTAAATGTGGGAGAATTATATTGTTTCTTCAGTCTTACCCCATGATTATACTTCCTAGGTGGGGCTCTAATCCTACCCTTTCTCCTTCTCCCTACATTACTTCCTTTTTTAAAAATTATTTTAAATGTTTATTTATTATTGAGAGAGAGAGAGACAGAGCATGAGCATGGGAGGGGCAGAGAGAGAGGGAGACACAGAATACAGAGCAGATTCCAGGCTTTGAGCTGTCAGCACAGAGCCCAAAACAGGGCTCGAACCCACAAACCACAACGAGATCATGACCTTAGCTGAAGTTGGACTCTTAACCAACTGAGCCACCCAGGCGCCCCTCCCCACATTACTTCTTTAGCTTAAGCCGTCTTCATCTCGCTCATGGGATGTTTTGATACTCTCCTCTCCAGAGGAACACTATTATCAAGACCAATCTGATCATGTCACTTCTTTGCTTCAAATAACCAAACAAAAACCTTCAGTTGCTTTCCATTGCCTACGTGATAAAGCTTAGCAGGTTATAAGATACTCCACGCTCTGACCCCTAGACTGCACCTCTGTTACTTTTCTAGTGTCTTTCTATTCTTAATCTCCTTGGTGTCATGCTGTTTAATCCTTCTCTGTTTTTGCCCATTCCTATATTTTCACCAGGAAAATGCCACCTTTTCTTCAAGGCTCATTCTGGGAAGCCTTCTCTGACCTTCTCTACTTCTTCCACTAGTTTACCACTCTGTCTTTTTGCTACCCTTGTAACTTATTCATTGTAGATATTTGTTTCCTACAGTCTCCATGATGAGATGGTGAGTCCCTGAGGGAACTACATCTTTCAGCTATATTCCTAGTGTCTGACACAATGTTGATCTTTAAAAATATTTACTGAGTGAATAAATGCATTAATTAAAAAAATCATAGAAAATTTAGAAAATACATATAAAGGAGAAAATAAATCTATAATCTCGAGGCTCAGAAAAATCTTTGACTTTGTGTATGATCTTTTTGCAGTGACGCACCCCATTCACCTATGTAACAAACATGTTATTCTGTACAGTTTTTTCCCCCTGCCATTAAATAGGCTTTCAAAACCTCACATTTAATTGTTTCATAGTATTCTCTGAATGATTTATATGATTGGTTCTCTGTGTTGGACCTTTAGGTTACTTCCTATTCACTGTAATAAATACACCTTAATATCAGTACTCCTTAAATATTCTTCACTATAATAAATACTTTAAATTTCAGCTTTGTTCACGGCAGTTTCTTTAAAACTTTAGTGAAAATCTATTGGTCTTTCCTTGGGATTCTACCTTTGATGTTATGTTTTAGCTTGTAAAGAATATATAACTACTTGCTTCTGTTTTTTTTCTCTTATGTTTTTTAACATTAAAAATTTCAATCTGTCTGAAATTTATTGTGGTGTACTATATGGGACTTGAGTCTAATTTTAGAGTATTTTCTTGGAGCCTGCAGTTTGTGTCAAGAACTTTGTCAGGAATAGAAGATCATACCATTGATCCATTTACGGTAAATAATGCCAAGTTTCATGTGGTAGGTTTTATGGTAACTAACAATTATCAATTATTGAATTGACTGAAACTAGGGAAATAGTTCTGAGAATCTGGTTCACTTACTGTACAATAATGTACCTCTAGCTTTATGCTTTTTCCCTCAGTTTCGCTTACTTAAGAAAATGTTTTAGACAAATGTTCTGTTTGGAAAGATTCTTTGTTAATAGCTATTAGGTTTGTCATGAGAGCATATCTAGTACATTGTTGGCTTATAAATTTAAAAAATAGATTACCTAAATTCTTACCAATTTTACAAATATATTTATTTTGTTTTTTCTAGAATCTGTGTTTGTGGCTATCCCCGACAACATGTAAGAAAATACAAAGGTATAAGTAGCAGGATACCAGTTTCTTCAGGATTCATGGTGCAAATGTTAACAGGAATTTATTTTGCTTTGTAAGTTCATTTAATATACAAAGTAAATCTTTGATCTCTCTGGAAAATCATAGTCTGTGGTTTTACTGCTTTTTGTTATTTTATCGTTATTATAATAGAATCTCATTGGATAAACAATCAGCATATTTTTGTGAAAGAATATGAATCAAGATCTTGATAATAGTTTTATTATTTAAAACATATCTCTTAATGTCCTGAAAAATTTGTAACCAACTAAAAGACTTCATCTTTCTTTAACTCAAAGACAGAATGAAAATCAGCAACACCCACATATACTCACAGTTTTTTCTTCATTACTTTTTTTTTTGCTGTAATTTCCAAATAGCTTTTTTTCCCCCAGTGAAGATCTTTTTCCATTTCCAGAAATTTTAAATCTTGAAGAAACATTTTAGAGCTCCTTTGATCATAGTTTATTAATTTACTATTAATTTCTAACATTGATTGTCAGTCTTAATGCCTTAGATACTAGTATTTTTCTTTGAACTCTATCTTCTACTAATATTTTCTACTATACTTTACATTATATTCATTCAATACTTTAATTTTTCTTAGTAGATTATGAGCTTCTTGACTGAAGGCAGAACTTATGATTTTTGGACTAAATATGACCTGCTGCCTGTTTTCTTATTATTAAAACACATTTACATATGTTTGTTTACATATTGGCCATGACTGCTTTTGTGCTACAGTGACAGACTTCAGTAGTTGCAATTGTATGGCCCACAAGCCTAAAATATTTATTATATAGCCCTTTAAAAAGTTTATCGACCCCTGTGTTAGACCGTTAATATTGTCTCACAGCTCTTGGATGCTCTGATCGATTGATTTTATTTTCTCTTTTTATTGCTTTGTGTGTCAGATTTAGTAATTCCTATTGACCTATCTTCACATTCATTGATTTTTTTCTTGATGATGTTGAGCCTATTAATGAGTCCATTGAAGGGGTTCTTCATTTCTGTTACTATTTTATTTCTAGTCTTTTCATTTGACTCTTTCTTATGATTTCCATCTCTCTGTTGAAATCACCATCTGTTCACACATGTTTTCCATGTAAGTATTTATCATAGTTATTTTAATTTCCCTTATAACTACGGAATCTGAATCATCTCTGAATTTGGCTCTATTGTTTGTTGTCTCTTGACAGTGGGTTGTTTTCTTCTTGGTTTTTGTGTGCCTTGTGATATTTGATTCATTATCAGTTTGTTCATGGATAGAACAGTAGTGACTGAAGTAAATATTGTTTATGTCAAGAAATGGGCATCCCTCTTTTCTTCCAGGCTTCTGGTGGAGTTATAGGCAGGAGTGAGCTGAGGTTGGATTTTGTTGTTGCTATGATTACCTTCATGGTACCACATACCTCAGATTCCTCTCATGGTACCTGGAAGTTAGGGTGTGAGCTGGATTGCTGGAGAGTTTTTCTGAATGTTCTTCCTCCATCCTCAGCTTTTAGCTTTTCCTATGTGTCTGTACTTCACAGACGGTCTTTCTTCACGTCTTGTCCCTCCTTCAGCAAAGAAAGAATGCTGTTGCTTGTTTCTAAATGTGTACTAGTCAAGGTGGGGGGTTTAGAGGAAGTGGTGTTCTCTGTTGCCCGGTCCAGTCTCAGTTATAAGCAGGCCCTATGTCCCTGCATCTGGGGTTCAGGGAAGGAGGGTAGCTCTTCAGTCATCCTGTCCCTCCTCCAGTGGTAAGAGACCCTAGTGGTCTCAGCATAGGACAATTTCCTGATCCTTTCCCACATGTATTTTTTTCTTTTTCTTTCTCTCACTGCCACCCTCAATCTTCACCTCTGTCCTTGGGGTGAAAGGGTGTGCTGCTCTTTCCCCAAAGATTTTAAAACTTTTGTTTTACTTGAGAAAAAGATTGCCTGGATCTTCATGCCCTTCTTGCTCAGGCGGCCTCTCTTCTCCTTTAGGCCCAAACTACCAACAGCAACTTCCTCTGGTCCCTCGCTTTGCCCCCAGTTTTTCTTATGAGTGCCTAGAGGAGGTTTGTGGGAAAGAGCTTGTGAGTGGGTATGAGCTCCCCTTGTATCTGCTCCTAGAGATTCTATACTCTAGTGCTGGCCCATACTTGGCTTTTAGCAATTTGTTTAAAAACTTTAGCTGAAGTCTTCTTACCTACTGGCATTGTGGCCTGTCTATCCTTAGAGGCATCTGTCTGCTGTTAGGTTTTAGGCTACTTGGTTGCCCTGTGACTTTAGTTCCTTGCTGGATTCATGGAAAGCTAGGATTTTCTAGATTATCTGACTTTAACTTGTTTTTAGGGTGGGAACAATGCTCTTTCCACTTTTTAGGCCTCACTTGCACCCTTGATTTAATTCATACTTCTTTATGTTTCTTGGCAGATGACCAAGTCATTATTTCTCTGTCCATTTTTATCATGTATCTAATTATTAGAGTTTGGCCAAATCTTTGAAAATGAATGTACATATAACTTCCTCCCTCCCCACTATCTATCTGATATTTGCAGCATATATCATGTACACTTCTTATGACTGTCAAAATGCAAAGAAGTAACTACTTAAGATACTGCAAGCTACAGTAGTTGTAGATTCTCACTAAAAACTGTGGAAGTTACAGCATAATTTGACCATAAATTGTTCTGAACATTATTCTGTGGTATATAATTTATTATGCTCTGACTTGCTTTGAAAGTGTAAAATGCTTTGAGATTGCCTAGTTTTTTTGATATCTGGTCTATAAATAGACATGTTCTTCAGGGAAGAAATATAGATCTATAAAATTTTCTTTGCTATTAATAGTTTTTCAGATACAATTGAAAGGAATTCAAAGATATAAAAATAGGTTTTTAAGGAGGGTGGAATGCTAAGCAGTGTGCTAATGTGATCTATTATTTTACTCAGCAAACAGTTTCTCCTTGTATTTTGTTCAAATGTACAGAATTAATTAAAAATAATTAATACTTTCTTCATTTAATTTTATAGTTATAATGGAGAATGGGATCTAGCTCAAAAAGCATTGGATGATATTATATACAGAGCTCAGCTAGAATTATATCCAGAGCCATTGCTGGTAGGTGCCTCACTTATTTATGTAAATTTTGTAATTTAAGATTTCTCAGTTTAGAGTTATAAATTGAGAAGTAGCCATTCATAGTGCATGTCATTAAACTCAGTGATTCATGCTGTTATACTAGACAAATTTTATGCTTGAAAAGGTGTATATAATGGAATTTGAGAATTTCATTAAGCTAACTTGTGAGATATTTGATAATAGTCATTTAAACTTATAAGAATGTTCTCCTTAACATGCTAGAGCTGCACTAATGAATTAGCATTAGGCAGTTAGAAATATAATTTCAATATTTTGGAATTTTAAATTTCATCAATTACATATTATTTTTAACCATAGTTTCTGGGGTGCCTGGGTGGCTCAGTCAGTTAAGCAGCCAACTTCGCTTCAGGTCATGATCTCATGGTTCGTGGGTTCGAGCCCCGCATTGGGCTCTGTGCTCATAGCTCAGAGCCTGGAGCCTGCTTCAGATTCTGTGTCTGCCTCTCCCTATCTGCTTCTCCCTTGCTTGCACTCTGTCTTTCTCTCTTTCAAAAATAAATAAACATTAAAAAAAATTAAAAAATATGATAGTTTCCTTCTGAGCTCTTACTCCTTATTCTAGAAGATTTACACATCATTTTAGGAAATAACATTGGAGAAGGTATTCTTTTTTAAAACCTGTTAAAATTTGGCATTTTGTTTGATGCAAGGATAAAGTGTGTCTGTTAATAGGAATATGAAACTATATATTTTTTCCTTAGGTTGCTAATGCCATAAAGGCTTCATTGCCTCATGGTGCTATGAAGTCTAGTAAGGAGGGTACGAGATGTATTCAAGTTGAAATCACACCAACTTCCTCTAGGATATCAAGAAATGCAGTAACCAGCATGTCAATAAGAGGTCATAGGTGGAAAAGACATGGTAAGAAATAAAAAAGTCTTCAAATTAGAGGATTGTTGATTCTATCACATTTTTGTCTGTATTTACAGGGCTGTAACTTCTAACTTCAGTAAATAATATCATAGTGGCATGGATGAAAGCTGTTGGATCACCTTTAACTCCTAATTTATTATCCACAAGTGATAAGCAGTAAGGAAAATACAGCCCCTTATGTTACATATATGAATGAAAATTTATTTAAACATTATAATTGTTTTTAAATTTATTTCAATAGAGTCAGAGAGTTAGAAAATGCATGTTAAAATTATTCATACATGGATTTCTGTGGAAAACTATTGGCAAATATTCCTTAGTTTCTTATTTCTCAACTAACTATTTGGCAAGTAAACTTGCATATTGAAGCAGAACAAGTAATAGGGACTTTGACATTTTCTCTTGGACTTCCTGGCAAAGAATGCCATCATATTGATGCAACTCTGGACATTTCTATTTTCTGGAAGTTAATTTTCTTACAAGATTGTTTTAATATTTCTCCTTGATTTCTTCATTTTACTACTTAAAAATTCTACTAGAAATTAGTTTTATTTACCATGGCCTTCTTAATGCTTTCCCATTTCTCTCCCTTTTCTCAAGATTTATTATTTTTAATTTAATTTCTTATTCTTTTGATAACTCCCCTCCTACCTACAAGCTATTGTAGTGGCAAGAATCAGTGTAAGAGTAGTATCACCTCTCTCAGAAGGTAATCATAGGACCAGAAGCAAAAAGCCACTTCTTTGTCCCAAGCAAACATATATATTACTCTGTTTTCTTTTTGCTGTAAACTTCGATGAAAATGGTAGCTCTTATATTTGGTTCCAGTTGTTTCTCTGGTCTCTGCAGAGAAAATGCAAAAGTGAGAATATTATTCATGGTGAAATAGAAAGTTGATAATAAGAACAGTGTTCCTACTTAGGAAATCTAGGAGATAATATGTCAAAAGGGAATGGTGACAGAAAGTTCCAGCTTACCCAATGATCATTTTCAATCTTTTTATTTTTTAAAGTAGTGTGACAATTGTTGAAATTTCTTTAGGAAGGCATAAAAGGGATGACAATGTTTGCCATTAGTAAAGCAAATTATGCTACAATTTAAGACATACAGAGTCTAAACATACTTCAGTTTCTTCATGAAAATTATGCTGCTGAATGGGACTAGATTACAGGTAGAAAGTCGTTTAATTAGTATGATGGCACCCTAGAGGTCAGATTTCTGTTTTGGCATTAGGGGCGAAAATAGGCATACAGGCCAAGAACCAGATCATATGGGTTGCTGTGGCCATAATTGCTCCCAAACTACTACAGGAAATGTAAAAACGAGTTTTAATTCCTTTTCCACAGTCCCTTCTTGCTCCTTAGGTGACGGTGTGGGGAATTAGAAAAGAGTATATAAGTTCTACCATTAAAAATGAAATATTGAAGTTCGATTGTGTGTGTGAGCAAGAGGTATGTGTATGTATGTGTCCATGCATGCATTTAACAAAACGAGGTGTGTACCCTGCAATAAAATAGAAGCAATTTTATAGAAACATTTTATAGGAATAAATTACCCAAATAAGAGAGAAGACTACTTGAATATGCTGTATCTATTCGATTCTTACGTATCTTCCAGATTCCATTTTGGCTACTGTTTAAGGAGTCGGTCCTGTGTCTTAAGGTGATAGCCTTGTTAAAATAATCTCCCTTATCGCCTACCCCCTTACACTCAAAACTCGAACACTTGGGCAACTCCCATTTATGGTGACAAAAAACTTTGCGGATGAGGATTTAGAAGAGAATGAACTATTAAAATAGCAAGTCAGGTTCACGGAGCCAATATAGAAAATGGCTTATCTTGTTTAGCACTCTTCTGTAGTTGTGAATTCTCTTTTTCCAGTGACTAAAATACTCCTACTTTTAGATACTTATTTATCTCTACACGTAGTTTGCATTCTCCCTTGTAAGGATAGTCTTGGCTTCCCTTCCCAGAGCACTATGTTTCATTGTCAATCCTGTCCTGTTGAATTAAAAACTACCGTTTTCCACCTTTGTGATCCTGACTCCTACTTGCACACCTTATTGTTCTGGACTCTCTAGTCCACTGGCTTCTTGTGGGGAAGATAGGTAACTTTGCTATGATTGCTATGAATGCTATAGATAATTCTCACGTTGTAAATGGGTTTTCAAATTTGTTTATATGTAAATTTATACTATTTATGTGTTAATTATATAAATTTTAACAAAATTTAGTTTTACATTAATTTTTGCAGAAACAATGTTAAAGGGTTTGTAAATTCCAGGGTGACCCACCAAATTAAAGCTTTTCATCCCAATAATGTTTCTGAAGCATAGTGCTATAGGATGTAGGTTTAGGATTATGACTGTGTGAAAACATATTTAGAGCTTCTTTATTTGATGAAACTGTTTCCCGTCCCACCTATATCCTTACCACTCCCTTACCACACCAACCCCCACAGGAGGAGGGATTTCTTATCAGACTCCAAACTGTATCACACAGTAGGGACATGGATGGAGTATGCAACTTTAAAACAGTGATGATGAGGGCTGGGGAAGGAGAAGGGACAAGAAACATGAACTTTAAGGCATATATTTTTTTTTTATCTTGTCTCTTTCTTTGTTATTGCCAATGCCAGGAAAGAAGAAAGCAGTTGGCCCTTTTCTCTTTCATTGGGTCTCTTCCCTTTTTCTTTTCTTTTTTCTTATATTTATGTCTTTTTCAAAAATTGAGATATAATTGACTTATAATACTATGTTAGTTTCTGGTGTACAACATGATGATTTAATATATGTATATATTGCAAGATGATCACAACTCTAGATGCTACCAAGCTTAGTTAATATCCATTGCCACACACATTACACATTTTTTTTCTTGCGATAAGAACTTTTAAGATCTAGCAACTTTCAAATATACAATACCATATTATTAACTATAGTCACCATGCTATACCTTAAATCCCCAAGACTTACTTACTTTATAATTGGACATTTATACCTGGTGACTCTCTTCACCAATTTTGCCCACCACACCCCACCCCCAACCTCTGCCTCTGGAAACCACCAGTCTGTTCTCTGTATGTATGAGTTTGGTGTGTTTGTTTGTATTCCCCGTACAAATGAGGTCATATGGTATCTGTCTTACTCCAATTTATTTTACTTAGCATAATGCCCTCAAGATGCATCCACACTGTCACAAATGACAAGGTTGCTTTTTTTTTTATGACTGGATAATATTTTGTTGTATACATAGCACATTTTCTTCATCCATCCATTGATGGACATTTTTTCTCCTTTTTCCAGCCTATCTGGGGAGAAGCGGGAGAAGTGTAAATGAGGTTCTCCTATGGAGGCAGCCAAGGAGAACTTCTTTTGTTGTTTGCTTATTTTCTTTTCATCACTTATTATTATTAAAGAATATAGATAATTAAGCTATATATTAATATGTTGGCATATCTGGGTCACCAAAAATTATATATGCAAACAAATGCTTTAATTTGGAACAATTAATCACATATATTCTTTTCTCTTATTGTGACAGAAAAACACTTATCTTTACAGCAAAAGCTATCTGATATTTTAGTGGTTTTATTTTATTTTATCTTATTTTTAATAATTTATTGTCAAATTGGTTTCCACACAACACCCTGTGCTCATCCCAACAAGTGCCTTCCAATTTTAGTGATTTTAAAGTTACTTTGGAACAGTTTTAATTTCATACTTTAAAATTTTTTTTCTGAGCTCTTCTAGAATGTATTGCAGATCTGCTGTTCTTTGCTTTAAGTTAAGAATTATCCAAAGCTTATATTTTAATGGAAAGTATTCTTTTGGAAGGTAAAAGTTAATAGTTTTAACATTTCCACACATTTCAGAATATATATTCCTTGCCATGGTCTGGTTACTACTGAATAACACCCCAAGTTTCTAGGATTGTATTTTGATCAGTTTTATTTGCTTGGTTCTTTATTTATATAATAATAATAATAATAGACTTTACTTTTTAGAGCAGTTTTAGGTTCGCAGCAAAATCAAATGGAAAGTGCAATACCCATATACTCTGTGACTCCCGCCACCTCCCCACACACATATATATCCTCCTCCACTACCAACATCCTGTAGCAGAGAGGTAGCTTTGTAAGGCTCTGTAATTTTAATTTTGACAAGACAGTAGTATCCTCATGTCAACTAAATAGGGTGACTTTTAAAGAAAGTTTGGTTTCTATAGAGGTATTAATTTAGAGAGACACGTTTGACAATTAGCGGGTTTGCCTAATTTCCCCCACTTCTCACTTGGTTATTTTAATATCGTACTGTTACAGCTTAACTTAATTTTGTGTTTTTAAACTTTTTTACAACTTTGTGTATACATTTCTGAGAAAAGTTAATGACTTTGTAATTCTATGCCAATACATATGTTTGGAAAGTAAAATTACAATGTAGAACTGCTGCTTTTGACTTTGAAGGGTCATAAGTTCAGAATTAATAGTTTTATTTATATGCTATTAAATCTTTAGAGAATATTGTGTTTCACTTAGTGTATATTTTTTAAACCTAGATTTTCAGACTACCTACAGATTGAAGGCTATTTAGAAGTTATAATTTGAAAGTAAAATGCAACTAGGAAAGGATAATAATAATCCTTTAAAAGGGATTAAGGGAAGGGAAGGACGAGTAGATTATAACCATAGCAAGAATCAAAATGAAAATTCCAATTAAAAAAGAAGATAAAATAATGAAAAACATTATTAAAAATTTTTAATTAATAATAAAAATATGTATTTCCTTTAAAAAATAAACAGAAGTAGCTAGCTAAAAAGAGAAAATATCTCTTTACAATTATGCTTCAATTCTCTAGTCATTCTTAAATGTTACTTCTAAACGCTTTCTTCATCATCTACCATTTCAACTATTAATAGACCTTTTTCTTAAATCCCTGAATGATTCTCTACCACTTTAAGGTTCTATTATACAATCCATACTTATATATTTCCTTGTACTTTTTCCATTCCCTCCCCTCTTCCAGAGCAAATTTAATTTGTTTTTTTTTTTTGTCTGTCTCCCCTCTTCCCCCACCATTATGATTCATTCTTCTAACACTTAAAAAAAATTATCTATACTTGGAAGAAAGTAACCAATTTTTCTCCTTTCTTTAAGACACTTGTTAAAATACCACTCCTTTGTTCTAGAAAAGTCCCCTAGTTAAGTTAGGGTTGCAAATAATGAGTGCTTATAATTTTTGCCAACTGGATATCTAATAAAAAGGCTTATCTAGTGAAATCCCAGTTCTTTATTACTGCCCACTATTCTTCTACTTGTGCATTTATTTGTGGGATAATGAGGCAAGTAAGTGAAAAACATTTGGTATGATTCAAAGTATTACGTAAAAGCCAATTGTTAACTCATTAAGAACTATTTAATTTGTTTCATTAGCTACACCATAATTGTATTCTTAATAAGTTTTTATTAGCCGGTTTGCTCTTTGAATGGTCCTGTGATTCAGTTTTTTCATAAAATGATGTTTTTGAAACTTATAATTTGGATTTTCTTAATTTGAGATAAACATTTAGTTTGAGTGAGTATCAGACACAAAAGTGTACATGTGTTATATAACAGTAACAACCAACTTAATGATTTTTTAAAAATTTTTACAGCCCTATAGTACCCTAATCTGACATTTTATATTACCATTACAGTCAGAGGACTTTTTAGAAAGTTGTTTCAATTCCAAATTAACGTGAAAATAGAATAGATTGAATTTGTATTTCTCATTTATGTATCGTTACAACTGTTTGCCCAGGTAGGTATCAAAAATAAGAACGGTATTTATAAACCAGATCCTTTGAATTTTTCCCTATTTTTGGTCTTGGCATGTTAAATGATTTATTGATTTATTTTTATTTTATTTTATTTTTAAACGTTTTATTGTCAGATTGGTGACCATACAACACCCAGTGCTCATCCCAACCCATGACCTGTTCAGTGGCCGTCACCCACTCTCCCCCCTCCCATACCGCCCTCAACCCTCAGTTTGTTCTTAGTATTTAAGAGTCTCTTATGTTTTGTCTCCCTCCCTCTTTGTGTCTTTTTTCTTTCCCCTCTTCCCCTCCCCCCTGGTTTTCTGTTAAGTCTCGCAGAGTCCACCTAGGTGTGGAAACATATGGTATCTGTCTTTCTCTGGCTGACTTATTTCACTTAGCATAATACCCTCCAGTTCCATCCATGTTGCTACACATGGCCAGATTTCATTCTTTCTCATTACCATGTAGTATTCCATTGTATATATATATATATATATACACCACATCTTCTTTATCCATTCAACTATTTTTATTTTTTTAATTTTTTTTAATTTTTTATTTTTTAATTTAAAATAGTTTATTTTCAAATTGGTTTACATAAAACACCCAGTGTTCATCCCAACATGTGCCCTTTTTTAATGCCCATCACCCTCTCCCCCCCCATCTCCCTCACCCTCAGTTTGTTCTTAGTCTTTGAGAATCTCTTATGTTTTATCTCCCTCCCTCTCTGTGTCTTTTTTTTCTTTCCCCTCTTCCCCTCCCCCTGGTTTTTGCTTAGTCTCACCAAGTCCACCTATTCGTGGAAACATATGGTATCTGTCTTTTTCTGACTGACTTATTTCACTTAACATTATACCCTCCAGTTCCATCCATGTTGCTACGCATGGCCAGATTTCATTTTTTCTCATTGCCACATAGTAGTCCATTGTATATATGTACCACATCTTCATATCCACTCGTCAGTTGATGGGCACTTAGTTTCTTTCCATGTTTTGGCTATTGTCGAAAGTGCTGCTATGAACATTGGGGTACACGTGCTCCTATGCATCAGCAATCCTGTGTCTCTTGGGTAGATTCCTAGCAGGGCTATTGCTGGATCATAGGGTAGCTCTATTTTCATTTTTTTGAGGAACCTCCACACCGTTTTCCAGAGTGGCTGCACCAGTTTGCATTCCCACCAACAATGTAGGAGGGTGCCTACTTCTCCACATCCTCGCCAGCATCTATAGTTTCCTGATTTGTTTATTTTAGCCACTCTGACTGGTGTGAGGTGGTATCGCAGTGTGGTTTTGATTTGTATTTCCCTGATGATGAGTGACATTGAACATAGTTTCAAGTGTCTATTTGCCATCTGAATGTCCTCTTTGGAGAAGTGTCTATTCATATCTTCCGCCCATTTCTTCACTGGGTTGTTTGTTTTTCGGGTGTGGAGTTTGGTAAGTTCTTTATAGATTTTAGATATTAGTCCTTTATCCGATATGTCATTTGCGATGATCTTTTCCCATTCCGTTGGTTGCCTATTCGTTTTGTTGGTTGTTTCTTTTGCTGTGCAGAAGCTTTTTATCTTGATGAAGTCCCAATAGTTCATCTTTGCTTTTAATTCTCTTGCCTTTGGAGACGTGTCAAGTAAGAAATTGGTGCGTCTTAGGTCAAAGAGGCTTTTCCCTGCTTTTTCCTCTAGGATTTTGACGGTTTCCTGTCTCACATTCAGATCTTTTATCCATTTAGAATTTATTTTTGTGAGTGGTGTAAGAAAGTGGTCTAGTTTCATTCTTTTGCAAGTTGCTGTCCAATTCTCCCAGCACCATTTATTAAAGAGGCTGTCTTTTTTCCATTGGATACATTTTCCCGCTTTATCAAAGATTAGTTGGCCATATACTTGCGGGTCCATTTCTGAGTTTTCTATTCTATTCCATTGGTCTATGTGTCTGTTTTTGTGCCAATACCATACAGTCTTGATGACCACCGCTTTGTAGTAGAGGTTAAAGTCTGGGATTGTGATGCCTCCCGCCTTGGTTTTATTCTTCAGTATTATTTTGGCTATTCGAGGTCTTTTGTGGTTCCATACAAATTTTAGGATTGTTTGCTCTAGCTTTGAGAAGAATGCTGGTGCAATTTTGATTGGGATTGCATTGAATGTGTAGATTGCTTTGGGTAGTATTGCCATTTTAACGATATTTATTCTTCCAATCCATGAGCATGGGATGTTTTTCCATTTCCTTGTGTCTTCCTCAATTTCCTTCATAAGTTTTTTATAGTTTTCAGTGTAGAGGTCTTTCACATCTTTGGTTAGGTTTATTCCTAGGTATTTTATGGTTTTTGGTGCAATTGTGAAAGGGATTAGCTTCTTTATTTCTCTTTCTGCTGCTTCATTGTTGGTGTATAGAAATGCCACCAATTTCTGTACATTGATTTTGTATCCTGCAACTTTGCTGAAATCACGGATCAGTTCTAGTAGGCTTTTGGTAGATTCCGTCGGGTTTTCCATGTAAAGTATCATGTCGTCTGCAAAAAGTGAAAGTTTGACTTTCTCCTTGCCAATCTTGATGCCTTTTATTTTGTTTTGTTGTCTGATTGCTGATGCTAAGACTTCCAACACTATGTTAAATAGCAGTGGCGAGAGTGGACACCCCTGTCGTGTTCCTGATCTCAGGGGGAAGGCTTTCAGTTTTTCCCCATTGAGAATGATATTAGCTGTGGGCTTTTCATATATGGCTTTTATGATGTTTAAGTATGTTCCTTCTATCCCGACTTTCTCGAGAGTTTTTATTAAGAACGGGTGCTGTATTTTGTCGAATGCTTTTTCTGCATCTATTGACAGGATCATATGGTTCTTATCTTTTTTTTGTTGATGTGATGTATCACATTGATTGATTTGCAAATATTGAACCAGCCCTGCAACCCAGGGATGAATCCTACTTGATTATGGTGAATAATTCTCTTTATGTGTTGTTGGATTCGATTTGCTAGTATCTTATTGAAAATTTTTGCATCCATATTCATCAGGGACCATTCAACTATTTTTAAACCATTGTATTTCATGACTTTGACTTAGGGGTCCAAAAGTACAGAGTTTTAAGTAGTGTAAAAGAACTAAAAATAAGAGCTACATATGTTTTTAAGTCTTCAACTTAATAATACAAAATAAGAATTTTAGAGTACTTAATAAATTATATTGGAATGTTTAAGTGAAAAATCAAATAACATACAGTTTACATAGATTAAGTCTAAAAAAAGTGAAGTTTCATGTTGTTAATAGCAAGTTTTATCACATTTTTAGCATTAAGTTTCTATTTAAGGGGTATTTAGATAAATTTAAATGGTCATAACAAAATTCAAAGAGATCTGTGATTATACTTTTTAAAATGATGAAAAGTGATTTGTTTTAATTTGCTCAAGTGGTTTAGTACTAACATAATAGATGAGAAAGGGAAAAGAGCAATAAAAAGATGCAGTTGATGTTGCAAAATAATTTATTGAATATAGAAATTATTGATTGTTGATTTGGTTATTGATTAGAAAATGTTAAGTTTATGTTATATAATAACATATTGATGAAATAGAACATTACTAAATTTCTAGCTATTGAACAAGTCTGAATAATTATAAGAAGTATATTTCAGTTAAATATTTTAGAAAATAATTATTTGTAAATATTTCCAAACACTTAAGGTAGACTTTTCCTACATTCTACAGGTGAACGTCATAAGTCTTGAGATGTCACATTTATTTTGTAAATCTGATTTTATGAATTTATGAGAAAAACATTCAATTGAGGAGAAACAAAGTTGCTAATAGTTACAAAAGCATTTTGAGAAACACAGAAATCATAATTTTAAACTCAAACATAGCAAACTCTTAAGAATTGGTTATTGGAATTTCACATTTGTAGATAGAAATGTATAATGCTTATGTATTTATTTTAAAAGTTGTCTTACTTGTTAAGGAAATCAGAAAAAAATGATCTGGCAGTTTTATAAAAAGGTTGAAATGTTTTTAGTATCATTTTGAGAACTGTCTTCTTCCACATGATTATGTAGACAGTGCCTTTTCATCATCCAGATTGCATCTCAAATATCCTTTGCTCAGAGAGGTCCCAGACCATTCATCTAAAGTAGACCTTCTCCCCTACCATCTTTCTTTACTCTTTCCCATTTTACTTATTTTCTTCTTTGCATTTCCCACTATCTAAAATAAAAGATGCTATTTGAGGAATGAATTTTCCTTTCCCAATACAGATGATAAAACATTTGTACCAAAAATAAGCATTTCCTTCTGATCAAAGTTAGCACTGCATGAATTTTAACTGGCACTCTTGATACAGATCTTTATGCTCATGGAGGACAAAATAAAATGTTAGGAAATATTAGATGAACCCCAGAAAAAGGACAGATTAGCCAAAGCTAAAATATCACGTACAATTGACACATGTAAACATTAGGTTTAAAGAGAAAAGTCTCAGAAATCTTGGCTTGGCCAACTTTAGAAGAAAACAAAATAATCTTAGTCTATTTCTAGGTAAAATGAAATAAAATACTTTTCTACACAGGGAAGCAAAATATTTCAAAATTATTGGTCTTATGAGGCAAAAACATTTATTTGTAAATTATCGTGTTCTACAGTTTTTATTAAGGAGGCCTTACATTAAGGAGGAGTTCTTGCTATGGTTAAGGATTTTATTATTTATTATTTATTTTTACTTATCGTTGAGCACTACCTTTCCCCCCACTCCCCAACCATCACCTTTTTAGGAGCATTTGTTACACATTGCACACAGAAGAAGAAAAAAGCTTTTATAGGTAGTTTTGTAGTAGGGTGTTGCTTACCTGGTTTTGGTATGTCTGCTCATGAGGAGCTTTTATCATCAATCATGAAGGATTCACCTGGTCCAGCAGCATGCATATGTTGCAAATCTCAAAGGGATTTTTTTTTTTAACTTGAGACTTAATAAAGACAACAAAAGAAGTTACCGAGAGTGACTGTATCCACCTCAGTGAGAAGAATTGTATCATTTCCTATATATGCAACAAAAGCTAAAGACTTGACTGATCTTTACTTAAGGAAACGGAATAGCTCCTAAGCAATAGCTCCTAAGCAGTATGTTTATAAATAAATCATTCTAGTCCATATTGTGTTTTTCTTGGTGCCCCAGACTGCTCTTTTTTTGTCTGGAATGTCTACTTCTGGCTTCATACTTCAGGACCCGTAGTTCTAAGTCTTCATGTTTGTTGATGTCTTTTCTCAAATTGCAGCCCTTAAACTACCCAGTCCTTATTCCGTGTTTCTATGGCAGCTTTGATTTCTTCTGATCTGCCTTGCAAATTACCGGCCCAGGCTGTAGATTGTTACAGTGCTGTTTTTCTAACCAGGGCACACTTCATTATCAATATTTTGCGTTACACAAATATGACTTCTGTTGGTAAGAAATGTTAGTAAAATACACACAGTTTATCTGTGTACCTGTCAGTGGCTGCCCACTGAAATCGGAACAAAATACGAGCTCCACACCTTGGCACAGGTGGCCTAGTGATATGATATCTTGCTGATCACTTTGACCTCACTTGAAGACCACACTCACCTTTCCTTCTAATCCTTCAACACACTAAGCCATTTCCTTCTTAGGAGCTTTGTACTAGCAATTTGAGACACTTGAGCTGAGGTTTGAATGATGAGAAGAAAGTGTCAGCTTGAACTGTCTTCTTCCACATCATTATGTAGGCAGTGCCTTTTCATCATCCAGATTGCATCTCAAGTATCCTTTTCTCAGCGAGGTCTCCCCAGACCATTCATCTAAGACCTTCTCCCCTACCTGCCCTTCTTTACTCTTTCCCATTATACTTATTTTCTTCATTGCATTTCCCACTATCTAAAATTCTGTTGTTTCCTTAATTCCCATACTGCAGTGTAGTCTCTGTGAAGGCAGGGTCTTTGTCTGGTTGGCCATCGTATCCCCAGCATCTAAAACATTGTCTAGCATATAATAGGTGCTCAATAAATAGTTGAATGCATGAGTGAGTGAATGAATGATAAAGAAATTTATAGTACAGACTGAGCAATTCATTCCCTCTCTTTTTGAAAAGCACTATAACAACATGATAGTAAACTGGGTAGAGGGATATTCACTTATAATCCCAATTCTTAAAGAATTATTATTTTATAGGTTTTTCCATATGTGTGTGAATTTTTCATAGTTGTGCTCTATTTAAAATTTTTGATGTTTTGCTTTTGTTCAGTTAATGTTGTCAAATTTTTTTCCTAAGTTCTCCTAGTAAGTCCAGTTGTTTTAATGGCTACATAATACCACATCGAGTTGATATTCCATCATTTAGTTAACCATTTCCTTAATACATTAAATAATTTGTTTCTAACTTTTTGCTATTATAGATAACACTGCAATGAATAGCTTAATGCCTATAGATAGCCTTTTTCTTTTACTGAATAGAATTAATTATAAACATAAACTGACTGGATTAAAAGGTATGAAGCTTTTCAGGTATATTATGACATTTAAAATATTTATATCTTATAAATTGCAAAGGAATGTGTATCACTTTTACAGCTTACTCAAATATACTTTTCATAATGTCAAAATGACATGATGCAGACATTTAAAGAATAGACTAATATTTTAAAGCTTTGGCTTATTTTATTATTTTCACACATATTTATAAAATGCTATAAGTGCCTTAAGTCACAACCAGATTCCTTTCGACTTACAAAGCAGTCTGAGTATAGAGCTGTGTAGATTCTATTAATAAATGTTATTCCTTTAGGTTGTCACTTTTAGTAAATAGGAAACCATAAAAAAAAAAACCAGCTATAGCTAGGATAAGGAGCTTCATGAATGACATAATGGGATAGATGTTTGGGATTATAAAATTACATATGAGGGAAATCACAACTTTTCATGATCAGTTTTAATGATATTTGCAATTTGTTTTACCTTTTTTTTTTTTTCTCAAAGCTGGAAGAAATTTTTTAGGGAGAAATGATTTGAGTGCCTTTGAGAACCAATTTGGAAATGTCTATTAAAAGTATTCTTTAACTCTCCTAATTTCTGTATGTGGAGAGAAGGTTACCTGTTTGTAGAGGTTATACAAATAAAATACTCTTTGAGATGTTTCTCTTTGGATCTTTTTTGAACTTTTCGAATTATTGGAAGTCAAATGTAAGTATTGTTTTTTATAGGTATAGAACAACCGTGACACCTTTTGCATAGATTTAACATTAGATTCTGGGCTTTTAAACATTAGATTCTATTTTCTAATACATTTATCTTCCCTTAAAATATCTCCTCTTTAATTTTCTTAAAGAAAGATTAGATTCTTCTCCTTTGCTATGTTATCCAGAGCATAATATGATTTATTATGAACTATAAACTTAAAAATTATATATTTTGGACATTATTAAGCATTTTACTAAAACTGCATTTAGAGGTGACTACTTCACTTTTCCAAAAGAGACTTTGCTTTTCTCTGCCATCTAAAAATTCTTATTAGCATAAGCTGTGTGTTATTTTTTTCTTTTTACATAGTCAAGTAACACTTTCCCAGTTTGCCTTTCTCATGTCTTCTCCATGATTTTTCACCTTTATTGTTTTTAATAATAATTTCACCATGTAACGGGACATTCATTTAATTTATCAAACAACTATTAATTGGGCACCAACTATATGCAAACTACTTACTCAGGTACAAGGTATGCAGGAGTGACCAGACACAAGTCCCTGCCCTCATGGGGCAAGATAAATAAATAATTGTGTTAGAGGGTGATTAAATGCTGAGAAGAAACAAAGTAGAGAGGAGAGCGTATGAAATATGAGGATCATTGACACTTTATGGGATACTCGGGGAAGGTCTCACTGAGAAGATAAAGACCAGAGAGAAGTAAGGAGGTGAGCATGTAGGTAGCTGTGTGGGGAAGAGCATTTCCGGTCTAGGTA
Organism: Paguma larvata; assembly: GCA_030068075.1. Classification (NCBI taxonomy): domain Eukaryota; kingdom Metazoa; phylum Chordata; class Mammalia; order Carnivora; family Viverridae; genus Paguma; species Paguma larvata. The sequence continues at coordinate 51,380,037 of CM057834.1, read as the reverse complement.
ATAGCAAGACCGGTAAGAAAGTGTGTGCAGGGGGATTGGGTCACATATAGGGGAAGAAGTTGGAGAAATAATAGAGAGCAAAACCATGTAGCAAATGTTTGAGTTATATAGTTATCTTTATTCTGTAATTTTCCTGAGAATTATATTTCTGTTCTTTCTAGCTCTGTACAGAATCACATGCTTCTCTTTTTATAAATTTACCTTACTAAGCAGTTTAAAAACTTGCCATTTTTACCATTTTTGAGTGATAACATACATAAATTAATCAAAAAGTTGTGCTTGTGGAAAAACACATGATCTCATTTTTCTACTTGCCGTTTATTAAAAATTTTTCATGATTAAAAAAAATTTACTCTCATTGCTTTCGGGGCTGCAGATCATGCCCACTGTCCCAGTATATGTGACTGGCAATCCCAGCGGCTGGTGCTGTTTTGTATAATAGTTCTCTTGTCATTTTCTTAGTACCATTTCAGCACCATTTTAAATTAATAATGTCACTGGTGTCTTTTTAAAAGTAAACCCAATTTAAAAACAAAACAAAACTAACCTTGAGAGTTATTGATCTATTTATGTTTTCTTGGAGACTTTTATCTGCTCTTGCTTTCTGTTCAGCCAAGGTAAATTGTTTGTTTTCTGTGAAAAAACCAGGAATCTAAGCAAATAAGTTAACCTAATTGAAGGATGTCAGAGAATATTTAACTCAAGTTGATCTTTAATGAATTGAAGAGTTAGACTCTAATATGTTAGAATGGACATTGGGAGTCAGAAGATTTTGCTGTTTAGCTCACCCACTGAATAGTTGTTAGCTCTTCCTGAACTTCAGTTTCCTTGTCTGTAAATGGGAGAGAATATTATTGAATGATATATCCAAATGCTCTCAAAACACTGTTTACTGCCATTCAATATAAGTAGTGTTTTTTATTCTGTTAGGCCACCAATGCATGTCTTTTAAAATTTGTTAAATTTTAGTATTCATTGGCTTTGCTATGTCTGGATATTTCTACAGTTCATAATTTTTTGGACTAGCTGGTCTCTTTAATAGATCTTTTGTGAAAATGCTTCTGTAACATAAATGGACAAGTCCTGCGTGTCACCCAACAGCAGCAAGATGATTTTACCCTCAGTTGCAGTGGCCTCTGGCATTTACCTCAGATTTTTACTTGCCTCACTTTGAAGATAGCTATTAGCAAGGGGAAATAGACTCTGTTGGAATTTTTTAATCTCATTAAACCTCTATTAGAGGTAAAGCTACCTCACTAACATGCTTTGGCCTGTTTAGGAAATAAACGTTTCATTTAGAGAACCTCCTGTCAGAGGTTTATGAAGCTCTAAGTAAATGGGAAATTATTATACCATCACACTGGCCCACCAGCCCAGGGTAACATGAAGCTTCAAGGACCACCTGAAGTGCGTATGAAGTACCCAGGACATTCATAATAGCTTTTGCTTTTCTTTTGTTTTAGTTTTCAGAATTTGAAAGAATTTATTAGGATAGAGCATTGGTTCCCAAACCTTGCTGCACATTAGTCACTAGGAGCTTTTTAAAATCTCAATGTCTAGGTCATACCTTATACTAATTAAATCACAATGTCTTGGGTGAGAGCCACGTGTGAGCAGTTCTTAGAGACTCCCAGCTGGTACCAATGTGTAGCAAAGTTTGGGACCCTTAGGAGTATGTGGCTCTGGACTCCATTCTTTTACTACCTGTTACTGTTTCACATGCTTTAGCACCATGAATGGGAGCTTGATAATCCTATCATGAAAAACATTTGAAAGTAGTAGGTAATATCTGTCAAACAGGTTTGTGTTCTACATTTTTTAAGAGTGTATACTGTTTTACATAGTCTTGTGTTGTTTTGAACTTTAATTTTCATTACTGACCCATGGTAGATATATTTATGTTATTTTTTCCCCATTTATTATAGATATTTCCTTGGCAACCTTAAGTAAAACCATGCTTTGTGATTTAAGACACAGAATAAAATGTCTCCAAGTATTAATTGGTTAGAAGTTCCATTCCTTTGTTTTGATTACAGTGGCTATTGTCAGGATAAAGGACCAACAGCCAAGTTATTTTTCCCACTCCATTTTTATTTTTCTCCAGTTTCGTAATGAATTGTTACAGGCTGGCCTAAATTTATGGTATGAGTACAGTCTGAAGGAATAGAATATTTAATTACATCGTAGCTGCATTAATATTTACTAATACACACAATGATTGGTGTGTGAGTAAAAACTGACTTGCAGCATTACTAACCACGATATTATGAGTGAATAACCATTTTCCCAATTTTGTAGTTTATTAAGTCAGCCTCATTGTAATCTAATAAAAAAATAGAGTTTTAAATGTACAAGGGGAATTCCTAGGTGCCTTGGTTCCTAAAGAGCCAGAGTTTTAGCTGTACATCCTGGAACATTTGCCCAAGGCTTGACCTAAGTTCTAGTGATCACGATATTATATTTAAAACAATAGAAATTCTATTTTGATTTCTAAAAAATTTCTGTTTCATGGTCCGTGTCAAATGTGTGTGTGAAAAAATGCAGAACATGAATTGATGCTCCATGAGTTTTTTTCATTGTCATTTAAAATTAAAGAACATGACCCTGCTGTTTCCAGTGCTGTCAGAGTAATGAAAATTATGGAAATTTCCACAGCGCAGATATTTGGCTTATTCATAACATTCAGTTGTCGGATTTTTGTTTTGGATCTTTTGTTTTTCTTGTTTTGCATTTTTAGTTTGTTTTGTTTTCAGCCATCATTTTGTCTTATCATCTTCAATTCTAGAGCAACCTGACAACAGTAATGATACCACTGAATTGGGCATCCTTGTCATTCCTGAGATTAGTGTCACAAATGTGGCCGGAGAGAGAACCGGGAATGGGGAAAAAGGCAGAACACTAGGAGAGATTGATGCTCAGCATATACAGGGTGTGCAGGAAACAGCCACAGATCCTAGAACTGAGAGCAAAGGCTTGCCAGAGATCAGGAGACAAAAATCTGTAAGAAAAATGATGGAGGATGGAATAAACTCACCTGGCAGAGTGCAGTTTTAGCAGAGCACTTTCTAGCTGCCCTCCAAGGTATCTCATGGCACAGGGCCACGCTGCATGTCTTAAGCAACAGTTGCACAGTCACAGAAATTTTGCATGTCACCTAATAATCAAAATGCATGAATTATGCACCATAATTTCTCAATGATCTAATGCTCTTTGGAATGGTCATACCTATATTTTCTCTGAGTAAACTGTTACGAAAACTAAAGCAGAAAATTACTTCTGAAATAATTTTCTGCTTATATTTTGAGATCAAAAATTATATTTTTTGTATTTTTAACATCTTTTACTTGAAGGATAATGTATATAGAATTTTAACAAGTTTGAGCTTGTGATACTTAGGGTCTATTTTGTTTTTAATCTTTGTAAAATCATCTAGAATGTAGAATGCAACCTTTAAAAAATCTTTAAAAAATTTTTAAAATATCTTAATACCATTTTTTTTTTAAGTTCCTGGGTAAGAGCTTTGATTTTATATTGCTTTGCTACCTAGGGAGAGTTTGCCCCTAGTTTTGCTGTGTGATATTTTCCCTAATTGTTTCTGATCTTTTGCATGAATAGGAAGAGAAATCTTTCTAAAAACATGAGGGGGGAGGCGGGTTTATGGCATGCTTTTGTTTAATACACTCTAAATTACTCTTATTTAATTACAATGAACTGTTTTTTACATTTTATAGAATGTTTCAATTTATCCTTTAATTTTGGTCTATAATCTGTTGCTTTATGTAATTATTCTAAAGTTTAAAGTATCATTGATTTGGTACTAATCATGAAATAAGAATTATTTAAAATACTTAATATTAATTAATCTTTGTTATTTCTTTGTTTAGGAAATACAGAATTAACAGGTCAAGAAGAACTGATGGAGATATCTGAAGTTGACGAGGGATTTTATTCCCGAGCCACATCTAGTACTAGCCAGTCGGGTTTATCAAACAGTAGTAACAATTCTAGTAACAAGACAAGTGTAGGAAAGACTCAGAGACGGTCAGGAGGAAGCAAAACTGGAGGAAAAGAAAAAGAAACCGCAGGGGAGTCTTGCAAAGATCACTTTGCCCGAAAACAAACTCAGAGAGCCCAAAGTGAGAATCTTGAGCTTCTCTCTTTGAAGAGACTGACGTTAACTACCAGCCAATCTCTGCCTAAACCTTGTAGCCATGGTTTGGCCAAGACTGCCGCAACTGTATTCAGTAAATCCTTTGAACAAGTCAGTGGTGTCACAGTCCCACATAACCCATCATCTGCTGTTGGCTGTGGGCCTGGGACAGATGCCAATAGGTTTTCTGCTTGTAGTCTCCAAGAAGAAAAGCTTATTTACGTTTCTGAAAGGACTGAACTCCCAATGAAGCATCCATCAGGTCAGCAGAGACCTCCTAGTATCAGCATTACTTTGTCCACAGATTAATTTGCAGTAGTTTTCTCACCTAACTAGTGAATCTAAAAATACGACTTTGCTTCTTTATGAAAGCACCCGGGGTCTTTCATCCTTATTCTAGATAGGAGCTCTTAAGTCTTAATTCTGAAGGCTACCTTGACCTTATGAAGGGAATAATGTGTAGGTTGTAATAAGGTCATATGTGGTTTTGTTATTTCTTGGGTGTATTTTTCCCCTTTGATTTGGGTCTTTTTTTTTTTTTTTTCTTATTTGTTTCTATTGTCTAAGATGGTCAGTGTAACAATATGTTTTGGCAAGTTGTCTGATCAAATTTGATACATCTCATGTGAGGTCGTGAGTTCTTATTTGTTAATAACGCCAGTTGTATGTTTGGCCTTCAGAGTAAAAGGGAATCTCATGCATGGGAGCTGTTTTTGAAAGGAGGAGGCAGAGGGTGCAACTCCAGGCATTCTACAGCTGACCGTGCAGCTGGGCAGTCTGAAAATCAGGCATGTTGAAACAACAAAAATGCTGTGTATGAAAAGTGCCTGATAAAAATGTTTGTAATCAGATTGTCCTTAAGATTAGTGGAATCATTTGTATAAAGCACTGGAAAAAGCCTCGTAACTCAGTACCTAGACTATTACATAATTTCAGGGGATGGGTAGAGGGATTTCTGTTATTATCTTTGGAACATTTTTATATAAAAAATCAGATTGCCAGTAGATGTGTTGTTTTGAAGCGTTTGGTCTGGATTTAGCAGGTGAAAATCCCTTTCAATTCCTAAAATGTAATCGGCCATGAAGCTGACTTACCCTGCTGCTTGACTTTGGAAATCCTAGGTAGTCTGGTTTCTTAAAATTCCAAGTACACATCATTGAAGACTTCCTGGGAATCACTGTAAATCATGCAACACAGCTCTCAAGACACCGGTGTCGACCATATAATATTGAATTGTTTGTCGGCAAATGAAGAAAATTAGGTAAATTTTTCATTTATAAAATGTTGTGAAAGAAAATATAATGAAATGTGGACAAAGGACATTGGTGTAATTAACTAATTTAGGTTTATTTATGTTTGTGCTCTTAAATTTAGAATTACAAAATATGAAAAAAGTTAGTTTGTTTGTGACCAGGCCTGTTTTAAATGTTCTTGTCATGATAGAAAGAATAATCAGTCTAGTTGCCCCCAACCAAAAAATAAAAATAAAAAACGCAATATGGCAGAAGCTAAACAAACTTGTATGTAGCTGTAGAGAACTACGTGACCTCTAGATAGACGCTAAATGTGGTAGTTGCTTGTGCTGGGCCTTGTAGCTGCGGTCGAGTCTCCCTGTAAATCAAGTGTACAGAACTAATAATTCAGAGGGAGAGAAAGAAAGCAGGGGTGAGGATGAGCATAAGTTGACTGGGAAGGAAGGCCTGCCTGTCCCCTCTTTGTCTCCTTCACTGTTAATACACAGTGGTTTCCTTATTCACAGTCCCTAGCTGTAGTTGCACAGAAAATGTTAGTTTTCCTTTTGTGCCTGCTTCTGCAGAGCTCAAACGTGAAAAGTTTGTATGTCCTGAAGAGTGCTAAAGAACACTCCATGAACACAGTTTTGACCTTACTGCTTTGGCTACCATTTTAAATTTAAATCTTCAAAAAGCATGAACTAGTTTTCATTCATTAATCCTGAATAGAATGTAACAGACTTTTATTAGAAGTGAATTTGAGTTTTTTAGTTCTAGTAATAGAAATGGGATAAGATCTATTGCCATGAACTGTAGTTTAAAAAAAAAAAAAGGTAAGATGAGACCGTGGAACTTGATATTGTATTAATTTAACAGGAATCCTGTGTACTATTTAATATATTTGTAAAATGTCACTGTGAATTTCCTATTGTCCTTTTGTAATACTTTAACAACAAATTTCCCCCAGGCATATAGCTACTAACAGTATTAATAGTCTTAAGAATTAACTTAGAAGATTGGCCTTTCAAGCAAGTCAAGTGCTTAGGCAACATTGTAGAAATGAGAGATCAGATTTTAATGATCAAATGCTATAATGGAACTTCATTTTGGTATTATTCTAGATCCTTGCTACTCCTGTAGTCTGAGGACCAGTAAGTAGAATTGGCATCACTGGATATCTTGTTAAAGATGTAGAATTTCAGAGCCACCTTTCATCTACTGAATCATAATCTGCCTCTTAACAAGATCCTCAGGTGATTTTTATGTACACTTAAAGCTTAAAAAGAGAGTATCAATAGTGCAAACAAATTAGTTACCTAATATTTAGAATTTTCATTGGTCTCACAGCCCTAGATCAAATATGTTAGATACTAAATATTCACTGTTTTTAATAGCTTATAAATTTTTTAATAGTGTCCATGACATTTAGTAGATCCTCTAATTCTAAATTTTTAATGATTTTCATTTATTTTTACAATATAATATTTCGTATTTTTCTTATTAACTGTCAATGGAATCAGAGCTGTAGATGCCTACCATTTTAAGTATGAAAGAGGTACCACCCTTTTATACGATGCACAACACATCTGCATGTGTCTATGCTTTAAAGAACTCTGAAGGCTTACTCAGTGGAGTGGTTCTGAATTTTTGCTTCAACTAATTTGCACTAGTTGATTTCCTGGAAGTTATGTTAACAGTAAAATTATTTTATAGCACCTTTGATACTATTTCAAATAAGGGTTTGAAAATTTTTATAGCACGTATAAATAGTGGCTAAATGCTAACTATGGTAACAGTTACAATTACCCTATTACTCAGCTTTCCAGGTTTTAAAGTTGGGGTGACTTTTTTAGGTCATTTTTTTCACGAAGATGCTAATGTAACCATTTGGTCACAGATCTCCTATATATCTTCATCACAAGAAGGATTCTGCCCAAAATGCGGCCTCGCACCCCATACTTCAAGGGATCTAAACAAAAATTATAGTCCCATTCCACATTTTAAGCCATTAGAGAGTCTTAAAATTACCCACCCTCACACTCTTCAAATAGCCACCTACCTGGCATATTCTAGTGAAGCTAGGTCTCACTAGATTCCAAATTTGCCTTTGAAATCAAGTAGGGAGAGAAACAAAATAGACTTTTTAAGGGAGTGCCTCAGAGGGCCTAGGGCAAGTAGGCATCCTGGAACTCCTGTACCCACCATGGAACTTTTTGAGGTAGCTCTGTAGATTTGCAGGGTCGAAGTCCTCAGTGCTTAAATGTGACAAAGTTTGTTTTGGAAAAGCAATATTTCGTTGCCCTTTTCAATTATGAAGCAACTGCTTATCAAACAAAACAAAAAGTTAAATTAAAGGGAAATATGTTTTTTAAACCAAAATAGATTAAAAATGATCCCAGTTTTAAGGGATTTTTCCTATTTTGGAAGGCTGAAATTAAAATGTTAATGCCTTTACATTTAAATTACTGAGGAAAAATGTACTCTGAGACATAATTTTAAATAGATATTTAAAATAAGGCTGTTTGATATTTGAGTCTATAGGCACAATAAATTTATACTTTATTAAAAGGAAGCACATCAAGGAAATCTATGTGGTAAATAGTGTAACTGAAAAAATGTTTTTAAAAAAGCCATTAAAAAGGATAATTTGATGGGTACTTAGCTTAAGCATTGTAGATAGAAATAAATGTATAATAGTGTCTTCCCAGTCTTTGGATAAAAAATAAAAACTCTCTAGTCCTTTATTAAGCATGAATTTATCTTTTAGATTAGTTGTTTAGTAAAGTTATACTCAGTACTTGAGTTATTCACATTTATGTTTAATATTGTTAAATTCTTTATCAGAGAACATAAATATGTTGTCTTCTGTACTTTGTGATTTGTGCGTATCTAAAAAGACTAGCAGTGGACAATTTGGAACATGTTTTTGTGGTTTTTTTAATAGTAGAGATCTAGAGCGCCTGTGTCTTGATACGAAGTTTCTGTTAGTGAACTTTAGCTCTTATTTTGCATACCTTTGCTTTCTCTTATGTGGGGTTTTTTCGTGTACTTCTTATCTTTACTTCTAATCCTGTAGTGATACTAATCTTTTCATAGTAAATATACTTGTTTCTAATTGTATTCCTGGAGTTTACATTCCTAAAGAATCAACTATGACTTTGCATATTTTTATGTGCTCTCTACATTTTTAAGGCTATGGAAATAAACTGGAGTTTAGTTTTTTGAAGTTTTGTATATTTGTGTAAATGTCCTCATGCAATACTTTATACAGCAGTGTTGCCCCTTGTTTTATTGAAATAAAAATTGAAAAAATATGTTTTCCAGATCATTTTACTCATTAAAAAAATCATCATAAATTTTTGCAAAAGTCATGATGTGGAGGAAGAAAGTTAAAGGAGGAAGATGTAGGTGAGTCGAGCCATTGAGAACTTTTGGGAGTAAGTCATAGGACAATGACATCTCACTTCCAGCTTTATGTTTTACACGGCCGAAGGATAAGAAGTAGGTTCATTGGTATCCATCGAAAAGAAAATGAGCCCCGTGGGTCATGTGTCAGTGACTCATTATTTATCATACCAGAAGCACAGGCAAATTTAGATAATAAAACTTTGCCCCTTTATCTCTAATATAAGTCTTTATCTCTTAAGTACAGAGGTTTTTTGCCCCTAGTTCTGAGCGTAGGACTTTTTGCACAGTCAGTATTGAGACATTTAAGGAATGAGTGAGTTAGGTTGATACTAGTGTTGGGAAAGAATGAAGGATGGAGTCTCCAATATATTATACTACCATAAACATTTAGGATTTCTAGGAAATTTTAGGATTTCATAGAGTACTGGCTCTAGGAAATCTCTATGGCATTACTTGAATTGCTTTATTGTGTGTGCTTAGAAACAAGACTCTTTTAGAAACTTGAAAAGAAATTCCTGGTGTGTAGTTGATTGTTTATTTGGATAATTCCATTTTATCTAAGGAACTAAGTATTTTGGGAAATGTTTTCTGAACTATTAGGAGAGTATTCAGAGAGAAGCACAACAGTGATGCTGTAAGCAGTATATTAGCCCTATGAAATGTACATTCTTCTAGTGGTTTTAGTGATCCCAATAAATTGTTGACTCACCTCATAGAATCTGACTTTGTTAATACCGATATAATCATTTAGTAATTATTAAGAAAGGCTTTTACAAACAATTCTGGTCATTTGCTAATTTCCCGTGCATTGTTATTGTGGTAGTAGTAATAACTAATATATTAATTAAATTATAATAATTCAATATAATTATTTTGTAATTATTAAGAAAGGCTTTTACAAACAATTCTAGTCCTTTGCTAATCTCCTGTGCATTTTTATTGTGGTAGTAGTAATAGCTACTATATACAATTAAAATTGTAATCTCATTTAATCTTCAAACCAAGTCTGTAAAATGAGTAGAATCCCCATTTTACAAAAGAGGAAACTGAAGCTCTCTAAAGGGCACAAGACTTGCCCAAGGTCTCCTAGCTGCTGGTTGGGAAAGCTAGGGCTTGAATACAGCTCTTATGACTCTCACCTTTATATTACTTTTATATTTCTTTTTATATTAAAAAGAGGTAATAAGTAAATACTACATAGTGGACATATATTTGAAATTTATTTATTCCATCTGTCTTATAGGTGATAGAGTTAATTTTTAACATAAAAATAAAAGTTTTACAAAAATAAATTGTGGTATGTTTTGTAGAACTTGAGATCATTGTGTTTCAGTGGTAAACCAAGTGCTGATTATTCTGATATTAAGAACATGGTAAAATGCAAATTAAGATTTTGTTATTTTTTTTTATGTGTCAGATAGATAAAGATGAAAGAGATTGATACTGGTATTGGTATAGGTGTGGGGGAAACAGTCTCCGGCTAATTTACAACAGGACTGTAAATTGGTACAACTAAGTCGCTGAGCAATTCAGCAGGATCTATCCAACTTTAAAATACACACACCCTTTGACCTAGCAATTCTACTCTTTTCTGTCTATCCCAGTCTTTATATTCTACAGAAATTTTAGCACAAATGTATAAGGTATTCATTGCAGCACTGCTTATAATAGCAAAAAAAAAAAAAAAAAGGGCAACTAAATGACCATTAATAGAGGACTGGATAAATTATGGTACATGCATATAGTGGAATATGACGTAGCTGTTAAAACCAATGCAGATCTGTATGCGATGATTCAGAAAGATTATATAACGTTCCCTGAAAAAAATCATGTATATATATATATATATATATGAGATCCCATTTTCATAAGAAGTGTGTGGAACATTTAATATGGGTGTTTTGTATGTATGATACGTTTCTATATACATATATATAGCATATATATAACATATATGTGAATGTATATTATATGTGTGTATATATACAGTAATACATATACACAAATGTTTACTGGCACGCAGGGAGGAAAGCATTATTTTTCTAAGCATGATCTAAATGTAGCATGCATTAGAAAAAAACTGGTGGTTTTTAAAATACAGATTCTGGGGCCTTGTATTAATCCCCCTGAATCAAAATAACTGAAGCATGAAGCATGGCAACCTATATTTCTGACAAGTTCCTCAGTTAATTCTTATACAAACTTAACATTTGGCCTAGTAGCTGATAGCTATGAATTATCTTTGTGTCTCTGGTAGTTGTTTGTAGTTGAAAGTTAGAAAGACAAACTTCTTTTTAGGGGCACCTCGGTGGCTCTGTTGGTTAAGCATCCAACTCTTGATCTTGGCTCAGGTCATGATCTCATGGTTTGTGAGTTCGAGCCCTGCATCAGGCTCCCTGCTGACAGTGCAAAGCCTACTTGGGATTCTTTCCCTCTCTCCCTGTCCCTGTCCACCTCATGCTTTCTCTCTCTCCAAAGAAATAAACTTAAAAAAAAAAAAAAAAGACAAACTTCTTTTAAAAAAATAATTGATAGATTAATTTTTAAGTTGAGGTATAATTGATTTATAATATTATACTTGTTTCATATGTATCATAATGATTAAATACTTGTATATGTTGCAAAACGGTCATGACAAATCTAGTTAACATCTGCCACCATACATAGTTACAACAGTTTTTTTCTCTTGTGATGAGAACTTTAAGATCTACTCTGTTAGCAACTTTCAAATATGTAGTAGAATATTATTAACTTTTGTCATCATGCTGTACATTACATCCCCAGGGATTGTTTATTTTATAACTGGAAGTTTGTACCTTTTGGTTCCCTTTATCCACTTTGCCTACCCTCTCTCATCCCCATCTTTTGACTTTATTTCACTTAGCATAATGTCCTCAGGGCCCATCCATGTTGTTGCAAATGGCAAGATGTCCTTTTTTACGGCTGAATAATATTCCATCATATATTTATATACATATATATATATGTATATATATATACACACACATGTATATTTATATATATATAAATGCGTATTTATATATATATATAAATGTGTATTTATATATATATAAAATTGACCTTTGAATAACACAAATTTGAACTGCACAGGTCTACTGTATACAGATTTTTTTTCAATGTAGTACTATAAATTATTTTTTTCTTATGATTTCCTTAATAACATTTTCTTTTTTCTAGCATGCTTAAATTTTAAGAATACAGTACATAATACATATAACATACAAAATATGTGTTAATCGCCTGTTTATGTTATTGGTAAGATTTGTGGTCAGCAGTAGTCTATTAGTAAATTTGGTGGGATTCAAAAGTGATATGTGGATTTTCGACTACGTAGGGAAGGTCAGCACTCCTAACCCTTGCATTGTTCAAGAGTCAGCTGTATACATTTTCTTTATCCATTCATCCATCAATGGGCACTTAGGTTTGAGAAAGACAAACTTCTTGAAGAGATCTTGTTAATAAAGCAAAACTAAGTATAGAAACTTACTGCAGCAAGAGAGTGTACCGCCTTGATGTGCATAGCTGTGCTTCAGAGCCAGAAAATTAGATAATTGATAGAGCTTTGGGATCTGTGCTCAAATGGTTTGAGGCATGTCATATCAATAGAGGAAACCGATGGGGTTTGACAAAGTTAATGAAATGGTTTAGGATTGGTGGACACAGCAAGGAAGAGCCTTGAAAAGTCGTGATAAACTATTGTTTGATAAGCCAGCTGTTTGTCTAGGTAGGCAAATTATTGTCTCCATCCTATAGGAATTTCCTTATACAAAGAGAAGATTAGGGACTGTTTCTGTTTGGTTTTTGTTTGCCTAGTTTACAATCCTATCTTTCCTAGGCAAAGATTTCCTGGAATAAGCAACTAAGTCCTGTTGACATAGCTGTACTGAAGTCTTATCGGAGTCATATCAACCCTGATGGTTTCAGATGTGTTTATCTCTCCCTATTCAAAGATTTTAAGTCAATATTTTAAATGCAGCATATTCATAATCTCCCTTAGTGACTTCTTTAGGTTCTACTGAAGATCTCAAAGATTTCTTCTAAAGTTTCTTGACTCCTGTATAGCACTTGGGTCACACTTGGTAAGTGCTCCAACATAATCATGATCACAAGAATTATCTTTTCACACTCTCTTCCATACTAGGACATTGCCCTGTGTGTTAGTTTAGTATAAACCTATTATATGATAGTAAATGAATATTTGTTTTACTAGATAGTATGTAAATCCAATCCAATAAATAGGTGGCAAATAGGAGATCTGTGCTCTTCTTCCATTCAAGAGAGGTATGTGAAACTCCTTCGTTTCATACATCCACACACAGATAAAGGTGAAAGTTGTAAAACGTCAATACTTTGGTTTTTTAAAGTGTATCTGCATAAAAGTTCTTTGGGAAGCAAATTATGATGTTACATCATATGAGGGTTTTATACTTAAAGTAATGAATATCATGTGAAGATTTTTCTGGCCTAGCATTTGAAATTTATTTTTTTCTTCTGTCAGATTCTTTCCTATGTATCTATGGTATACATGAGTGATGTCTATACTTTTCAGAAAATAAAGTAGGAAAGACCTAACTTCAATGCTATAAATCCTCGCTTCTTGTTTCACTTGCTTCCTTTTGTAGAAGCTACAAATATATTTAACTTTGTATCCCAGGTCCACTACTGTGTCATGAAGATGTGTAGTGCATTTATCTTAAAACTTTTACTCTTTTCATTTAGCTGAGATGCTTCTACTTCTATCTTGCCCTTATACTATAAGTTTTACTAACATTTTCTTCTCCAAATCTCTTAAAATATATCCCTAAGGAACAATATGTCACCACTTCCTCTTCTGTTCCAATTCTACTCTAGTATAGAATCTTGTTTCAATATCCATTTACATCCATCAAGTTGAATTAAATGAGACAGGATGCTTGAAAGGAGAAAACAAGCAAGAAAGCAAACCCATGGGCTGTACGTTTATAACTGAAGAGAACACTGTATTTCCCAGTTCACCAAGGAGGAAAAAATTGAGCTTGTTATACAAGTGGCACTGCATGGTGTGCTAATACTAGCTAGAAGTAGACAGTGGTACTTCAACGTCAGTCAATGATGGTGTGGAGGACAATAAGAAAAGGAACAGAGAATAAATCTGGGCAGTATTTCTTGTTGTCTGCTTTGCATAGAAGGTTAGATTTCTAAGTATACACCATTTTATGACTCATGGTTGACCAAGTGGTGAAGTCCATGATAGTAAGCTTGGAAGATGAATGATAAAATTAGGGAGCTAAATGTGTGGATGGACTTCTCAAAATGGGCTCAGATGGTAAGAATAATTGTTTCTCACATAAATACTAACCAAAGACCCTATTGGGAAGGAGATGCTCCATAAGAAGATGATCAAGTTGATTCTGAAGATGTTGACGGGTTTTGTTTTTGTTTTTGTTTTGTTTGTTTGTTTGTTTTTAATATCCCAGTCTTTGTTCAACCAGCTTATGAACAAAGGTGGCTATCCTGGAAAGATTGGGGCTATACATGGACTTCAACAATATGGCCCTCCTTTCATCAAGGCTATCCTGATTGCTGCTACTGCTAAAAGCCTAATCTGCAAGCAGGAGGGACCAAGACTTAGATATCATGCCCTAGGGTGACCAAATAGTTGGTTAGTGCCAGGTTGATTTTATTAAATCTCTTTTCTCAAGGAGAGGTCACTATTTTTCCTCATAAAATGGGCAGTGTGAATCTGGATCTAGATTTGCCTTCCCTGTATGCTGTGTGTCTGTGTGCAATGCTAGGCACCCTCTTCACCATCATGATTTTCCTCAAAATGTTGCATGTAAGGAGCTTATTTTATAATGTAAGAAACAAGGTAGAGGGGGCAAACCATATAGTTAACATCAAAATTTCTATGGACAACTAGATAATCTGGAAAAAATCTTTTTAAAATGTAAAAATCTGGAAAGGCAAGCCCATCATTAGGGCCGCTTCTTATGTGGAGATATCGGCTGATTCTAGAGGAAGCACTTAAGGGGATAAATGGTTTTTACTACCTCTGGGAGGCTTAGAAGACAAAAATGGAATAGTGCCTACCAAGTTATGAGAGAGAACTTAGAAGACTTCCATGCTTGAGTTCTAGACCCCATAAAGCTCCATCAGAGAAGTAAAAGTGAATTGAAGGTACACTAACCCCCTTACACACATAAAAAGGGAATTCAGTGAAACCTCAAATCATCACAGTTCCCAAAATTGGATTAAAGTAATCCCCTAGGTGCCCAGTAATAAACAAATGAATACTCCATGGTGGGAGAAAACAAACAAATCAACAAACTATCATCTTAAGCCTCAAGTTCTACAAATTTTCAAAGTAAATGTCCAGCAGAGAAGAAAAAATAATCAGACACTTGTCAGCACAACATTCAATGATAACAACTAGTGACATGGGGTAAACTTATTTGAAACTAGTGTTTGAAGCCATCGAAGAACTTTTAGGTCAACAAGACTTTATGAACCAAAATCCCAGGGAGAAGGTATGCAGACAAGAACTAACATAGCAGACCCAAGACACTATCCTTAGAAAGCCCTGCTTGCAGGGTTGGACTTTGGTTAGCATCTGGAAACTTGGATTATGGGACTGTTCCTACCATTCCTTAACTGATAAGGTAGCTTACTATGTGTAAACTATTTACATAAACAACATGGATTATTCTGAACACCTACTTTCCTTCTGGGGGCCTGTAATTATAATATGTGCTAGGCAGAAGGTACTGGACCAGCCTCCAATACAAACCCTGGGCAACAAGTCTAATGAGTGTTTACGGCAGACAACATTTTACATATGTTATCACAATTCCACATCCTGTGTGATTCCACAGGGAAAGGATTCTTAGAAGTTTATGCCTGGTTTCCTTGGATTTCACCCCATGCACTTTTCCCCTTTGCTGATTTTGCTTTGTATGGCTTTGCTATAATAAACCATACCCACGAGTAGGATCATATGCTGAGCCCTGTGAGTTCCTCTGAATCACTGAACCTGTGGGTTGTCCTGGAGATTTACAACCGAGTAATCAGAGAAGTGAGCAAACATTCTGCAACTACTTCTCCTTTATAGGATTGCCAGTTTTTGATACAAATCTGGGTAGAAGGAAGAAAGTTACTGCTAAGAATCAGAGAAGCAAACAACTATGGCAACCCCACAAGAGGGAAGAGACAAAAAGTTTAGGGTCACTCAGCCAACCAGCTCTTGGGAGACCTAAGATCCTCATAAAGCAGGAAGTTTCAGAGAGGTGAGTCTCACACTCTGCTAATTCCCGCCCCTTGAATATTTGCTGAGTTCTTGGATTGGTCAGAGCAGAAGGATTTTTAAAAAACAAAGGCAGAAACCTAAAAGCCAAAACAAAGATTTTTTAAAATGTATATTGCATGATGGTATTGAAGAAGCAAAAATTGCATTCCAGAACCCATCAAGAGAGTCCTCTTATATGAGAATCTCATATAAGAACCCTGAGAATCACACCTTAGGAAGAGGGAAGAATCCAGGTAAATTAAACCTTGTAATATTGCAACCTAGTTTCATATCCACTGAATTATAGATTGGATTAATGTGATCTGCTACTCTATCTTCCTACCAGGGAATAGAGTTATCCCTCTCTGTAGGAAGGTAACATCCAGAGACTGTACAGTATATCGTATACAATACCTAATATTAACTAAAAATTACAAAGAATACCAAAGAGCAGAACCATGAGGAAAAACAGGCAATAAAACCCGATCCACAGATGATCTAGTTATTAGTGGTATCAGATATAGACTTAGAAATAGCTTCGATTAATGAGTCAAGATGGAGAATTTCATGACAACCAGAATCTGTTTTTTTAAAAATTTGATTTGAAATTCTACAATTGAATAATGCAAAGCTTAAAATTAAGAACTCAACATACATGTTTAAACAGATTGGTGAATGGATTAAACAACCCATTCTAAACAAAAGAGAGAGATTGTTAAACTGGATTAAAAATAATAAAACTATATGATAACTACAAAATATATGCTTTAGATTCAAAAACACAAAAATTTCAAAATCAAATGATCCCAAAAAGATATATCATGCAAACAGCAACCATAAGAAAGCCAGAATGGTTATACTAATATCAAACCATTAGATATTAAAACAACAAAATGTTACAAGAGATAAAGAAGGCATTTTATAATGATAAAAGTGTGAATCTATCATGAAGTTGTAACAATTATAAACATATGCACTAAAAACAAACCCCCAAAAATATACGAAGTAAAAACTGGCAGAATCGAAGGGAGAAATTGAAGAATTAAAGGAGACAATAGACAATAAGAGTTTGTGCCTTCAATACCTCCACTTTCTTCTTATTTATTTTAATTCAGGTATAATTAACATACAATGTTATGTTAGTTTCAGGTGTATTCAGTAGCCCACTTTCAATAATGGATAAATGATGAGGCAGATCAACAAGAATTTGCCCTAGTAGTTCAGGGTTAGTTTATTAATTTCCTAGAGCTGCTGTAACAAATTACCACAAATGCTGTGGCTTAAAACAACAGAAATTTGACTTCCGGAGGACCCTAAACTACCTTGTCTCACAGATATAACTAAACAACAATCACATCAGTGTAAATAATCCAGAAAACACCCTGAAGACTGGTAGAACAAATTCCACAACTAAATGTAGAGAAGAGGCCACATCAAAGAGAGCAGGAGGGATGGAGATGTGGTCGGGAGCTACATAGCCAAAACTGCTGAGAGGGGAGAGAAACAGACCCTCACATCGGGAAGCCCATGTGGGGAAGACAAATCCCCATAATATTTGGCTCTGAAAACCAGCAAGGCTGAATTTTGTGAGTTTTTTACAACCAATAGAACTTTAAAAATCAGCTAGCTAGGTTCTGGGAATGTTTGGAGGGTGATAGGAAAGTCCATGCCCTTAAAGAGACTGCACGACAAACAGCCTGCAGAAAAAGACCACAGAAACAGCAGTTTGAAAAAAATGCCTGGGGCATAGGGGAGGGAGTTAGTTACTCATCTCAGAGTATGTCCCAGAGGGACAGAGATCTCTGGGAGATTCCTTCAGGAACAAAGAGGGAAGGAGGCAGAAAAACGAATCGGTGATCTGGAGGACAGAGCAATGGAAAGTAATCAAGTTGAGCAGGTGAGAGAAAAAAAATACGCAAAATGAGAATAGATTTAGGGAACTCAGTGACTCCACCAAGCAAAATAACATTCACATTATAGGGATCCCAGAGGAAGAAGAGAAGGAAAAGGGGGCAGAAAATTTATTTGAAAAAATACCTGAAAACTTCTCAAATCTGGGGAAGGAAATAGAAATTCAGATCCAGGAGGCACAGAGATCCCCCAACAAAATCAACCCAAGGAGGTCCACACCAAGACGCATAATAATTTAAATGGCTAAAAGTAGTGATCAAGAGAGATTTTTAAAAGCAGCAAAAGAAAAGTAGACTGTTACATACAAGGGAACTCCCATAAGGCTATCAGTGGGTTTTTCAGCACAGACTTTCAAGCCAGAAGGCAATGGATGATACATTCAAAGTGCTAAAAGGAATAAAATCCACAGCCAAGAATACTCTATTCAGCAAGGCTATCATAAAGATACAGAGTTTCCCAAACAAACAAAATTTAAAGAGTTCATGACCACTAAATTAGCCCTACAAGAAATATTAAAGAGGACTCTTTTAGTGGAAAGGGAAGACCATAGAAATGTACAAAAATAGGAAGCACAAGAACAGTAAAAATAAGTATATATGTAAAAATTAGTCAAGAGACTCACAAAATAAAAGGATTTAAAGCATGACACCATCTACCTAAAACATGGCGAAGAGAGGAGTCAAGAATGGGTTCTAAATTAAGTGACTATCAACTTAATATAGACTGCCATATTTAGAAGGTGCTATATACAAACCTAATGGTAACCACAAAAACCAGTAACAGATATTTAAGAAATAAAGAGAAAGGAAGCCAAGTATATCACTAAAGAAAGCCAATTTACAGTGAGAGAAGAGAGCAAGGGAAGAAAGGAACAGAGAAGACCTGCAAAAACAAACACAAAACAAATAACAAAAATGTCAATAAACACATATATATCGATAATTGCTTTGAATGTACATGTACTAAATTCTCCAATCAATACATAGAGTGATGGAATGGATAAAAAAAAAAAAAGATCTATCTATATGCTGCCTGTAAGAGATGCAATTCAGACGTAAGAGATGCAATTCAGACCTAAAGACACACGCAGGTTGAAAGTGAGGTTATAAAGAAACATTTGTCATGTAGATGGATGTGAAAAGAAAGCCAGGGTAGCAATACTTTTAAACAAAGACTGTAACACGAGACAAAGAAGAGTCATATATAATTATATTATTATAACAAAGGGGACAAACCAACAAGAAACTAGAACAATTTAAAATTTTTATGCCCCAACATGAAAGTACCCAAATACACAAAGCGGTTAATAACAAACATAATTGATAGTAATACAATAATAATAGGGGACTTCAAAACCCAACTTACACTAACAGACAAATAATCTAAACAGAAAATCAACAAGGAAAGAGTGACTTTGTATGACACACTAGACCAGATGGATTCAACAAATATATTCAGGACATTCCATCCTAAAACAGAAGAATAAACATTATTTTCAAGTGCACATTCTCCAGAATAACCATAATTAGGCCATAAAACAAGCCTTAACAAATTCAAAAAGATTGAAACCATGCCATACATCTTTTCTGACCACAATGCCATAACCTTGAAAGCTACCACAAGAAAAAAACCTGGAAAGAACACAAACACATGGAGGTTAAATAACATGCTACTAAATAAATGGGTAAACCAAGAAATCAAAGAAGAAATAGAAAAATACTTGGAGACAAATGCAAATGAAAACACAAGTGTCCAAAATTTTTGTGATGCAGCAAAAGTGGTTCTAACAGGGAAGTTTATAGCAATACAGGCTTACCTCAAGAAGCAAGAATATTCTCAAACAACCTAAACTTACACCTAAAGGAGTTAGAAAAAGAACAACAAACAAAACCCAAAGCCAGTAGAAGGAAGGAAATAAACATTAGAGCAGAAATAAATTATATAGAAACTAAAAAACAAAAGAACAGATCATTGAAACCAGGAACTGATTCTTTGAAAAGCTCAACAAAATTGACAAACCTCTAGCCAGACTCAATAAAAAGAGAGAGAGGGGGAGAGAGAGAGAGACAAAGAGAGAGGATCAAAGAAAATCACAAATGAAAGAGGAGAAATAACAACCAACACCATAGAAATACAAAGGGTTTTAAGAGAATATTATGAACAATGATATGCCAACGAATTGGACAACCTAGAAGAAACGGATAAATTCCTAGGTAAATTCCATATAACCTATCAAAACTGAAGCAGGAAGAAATAGAAAATTTGAACAGACTTATTACCAGTAATGAAATTGAACCAGAGATCAAAAAACCCCCAACAAACTGGGACACCTGGGTGGCTCAGTTGGTTAAGTGTCTGACTTCAGCTCAGGTCATGATCTCATGGTTCTTGAGTTCAAGCCACACATTGGCTCTCGGCTGTCAGCACAGAGCCCACTTTGGATCCTCTGTCCCCCTCTTTCTCTGCCCCTCTCCCACTTGTTCTCTCTCACTCTCTCTCTCAAAATAAAATAAATTAAAAAAAAAAAAACTTAAAGTTTTGCTGATTGTTTCCTTCACCGTGCAGAAGCTTTTTATTTTGATGAGGTCCCAATAGTTCATTTTTGCTTTTGTATCCATTGCCTCTGGAGACGTGTTGAGTAAGAAATTGCTGCAGCCACGGTCAAAAAGATTCTTGCCTTCTTTCTCCTTGAGGATTTTGATGGCTTCCTGTTTTACATTTAGGTCTTTCTTTCATTTTGAGTTTATTTTTGTGTATGGTGTAAGAAAGGGGTCCAAGTTCATTTTTCTGCAAGTCACCATCCAGTTTTCCCAGCACCACTTGCTGAAGAGACTGTCTTTATTCCATTGGATACTCTTTCTTGCTTTGTCAAAGACGAGTTGGCCATACGTTTGGGGGTCCATTTCTGGGTTCTCTATTCTGTTCCATTGATCTGAGTGTCTGTTCTTGTGCCAGTACCATACTGTCTTGATGATTACAGCTTTGTAATACAGCCTGAAGTCTGGAATTGTGATGCCTCCTGCTGTGGTTTTCTTTTTCAAGATTGCTTTGGGTATTCGGGGTCTTTTCTGATTCCATACAAATTTTGGAACTGTTTGTTCTAGTTCTGTGAAGAATGCTGGTGTTATTTTGATAGGAGTTGCATTGACTATGTAGATTGCTTTAGGTAGTGTTGACATTTTAACAATATTTGTTCTTCCTATCCAGGAGCATGAAATATTTTTCCATTTTTTTTTTGTGTCTTCTTCAATTTCTTCCATCAGCTTTCTATAGTTTTCAGTGTATAGATTTTTCACCTCTTTGGTTAGATTTATTCTTAAGTATTTTATGGTTTTAGGTGCAGTTATAAATGGGATCGATTCCTTGATTTCTCTTTCTGTTGCTTCATTGTTGGTGTACAGGAATGCAACCGATTTCTGTGCATTGATTTTATATCCTGCCACTTTTGGATAGATTTGATGGAATCTTTTGGGTTTTCCATATAAAGTATCATGCCATCTGCGAAGAGTGAAAGTTTGACCTCCTCCTGGCTGATTTGGATGCATTTTATTTCTTTGTGTTGTATGATTGCTGAGTCTAAGATTTCCAATACTATGTTGAATAACAGTGGTGAGAGTGGACATCCCTGTCTTGTTCCTGATCTTAGGGGGAAAGCTCTCAGTTTTTCCCCATTGAGGATGATATTAGCATTGTATCTTTCATATATGGCTTTTATGATCTCGAGGTATGATCCTTCTACCCCTACTTTCTTGAGGGTTTTTATCAAGAAAGGATGCTGTATTTTATCAAAAGCTTTCTCTACATCTATTGAAAGGATCATATGGTTCTTGTCCTTTCTTTTATTGATGTGATGAATCACATTGATTGTTTCGTGGATATTGAACCAGCCCTGTATCCCAGGTATAAATCCCACTTGGTCGTGGTGAATAGTTTTTTCAATGTATTGTTGGATCTTGTTGGCTAATATCATGCCGAAGATTTTTGCATCCATGTTCATCAGGGAGATTGGTCTATAGTCCTCTTTTTTAGTGGGGTCTTTGTCTGGTTTTGGAATCAAGATAATGCTGGATTCATAGAAAGAGTTTGGAAGTTTTCCTTCCATTTCTATTTTTTGGAACAGCTTCGAGAGAATAGGCAATTAACAGAATTGGAAACAATATTTGCAAACAACATATCAGATAAAGGGTTAGTATCCAAAATCTATAAAGAACTTATCAAACTCAACACCCAAAGAACAAATAATCCAGTGAAGAAATGGGCAGAAGACATGGATAGACCCTTCTCCAAAGAAGACATCCAGATGGCCAACAGACACATGAAACGATGCTCAACATAACTCATCATCAGGGAAATACAAATCAAAACCACGATGAGATACTACCTCACACCAGTCAGAATGGCTAACATGAATAACTCAGGCAACAACAGATGCTGGCAACAATGCAGAGAAAGAGGATCTCTTTTGCACTGCTGGTGGGAATGCAAACTGGTACAGCCACTCTGGAAAACAATATGGAGTTTCCTCAAAAAATTAAAACTAGAACTACCCTATGACCCAGCCATTCACTACTAGGTATTTATCCAAGGAATACAGGTATGCTGTTTCAAAGGGACATATGCACCCCAATGTTTATAGCAGCACTATCAACAATAGCCAAAGTATGGAAAGAGCCCAAATGTCCATAGATGGATGAATGGATAAAGAAGATGTATATATATATGTATGTATGTATGTATATATGTATGTATATATGTACATATATACCATGAAATATTACTCAGCAATCAAAAAGAATGAAATCTTGTCATTTGCAATTACATGGATGGAACTAGAAGGTATCATACCAAGTGAAATTAGTCAGAGAAAGACAAATATATGATTTCACTTATATGAGGACTAAGATACAAAGCAGATGAACACAAGGGAAGGGAAACAAAAATAATATAAAAACAGGGGAGGGATACAAAAACATAAGAGACTTAAATATGGAGAACAAGCAGAGGGTTACAGGAGGGACTGTGGGAGGGAGGATGGGCTAAATGGGTAAGGGGCATCTACTCCTGAAATCGTTGTTACACTGTATGCTAACTAACTTGGATGTAAATTTTTTAAAAATTAGTTTTAAAAAAAGGAAAAAAAAGCTTAAAAAAAGCACAAAAAACCCAACAAACAAAAGTCCTGGACTAGATGGCTTCATAGGGGAATTCTACCAAATATTTAAAGAAGAGTTAATACCTATGCTTAAAATTTTCCGAAAAGTAGAAGTAGGAAAACTTCCAAATTCATTCTATGAGGTCAGCATTACATTGAGGCCAACATTACATTGATACCAAAACCAGATAAAAACACCACAAAAAAAGAGAACTACAGGCCAATATCTCCAGTGAACACAGATGCAAAAATCCTCAACAAAATATTAGCTAACTGAATCCAACAATACAATTAAAAAATTACTCACCATGATCAAGTAGGATTTATTCCTGGGTTGCAAGTGTGGTTCAATACTTGCAAATCAATGTGATACATCACATCAATAGGAGAAAGGATAGGAATTATATGATTACTTAGATGGATGCATAAAAAGCATTTGACAAAGTACAACATCCATTCATGATAAAACCCTCAACAAAGTAGGTTTACAGGGAATGTATTTCAATACAATAAAGGCCTTATATGGAAAACCCACGGTGAACTGTAGGATCATGTCAGGGTCACCAATTGCGGTTTGACGTACCACACTGAAGTCACCAATTGTGGGTTCAGCTTTCGGCTTTGTCCAGCAAAGCCAAGGACGGCAGAAAGGATTACTCAAGCCTCCATGCAAGTGAAGAGAGGTGAGAGGGAGGCTAAGGGAAGTCTCCCTGAGCTGCCCTCAAGCTCTTGTATATATTAGGCATACATTCTAGGGAAACCATTGTGCAATATGTCAGTGGCTATGTGCCAGTAAGAACTATAGAAAGTGTGCAAAAAAACAAGATGTTCCTAAGAGTACAAAAAAAGCAGATGCCGAAAGCGGGGTGAACAAGATAAGATATTCCATAGATAGCATGGTCTAAGGAATTTGTGAGCACAGGCAGAACCCAACCCCTAAATATGCATGAACTAGATACTGGTCAGCTGTTGTCAGCAGGGCCTGAGAGCAGTGTAATACGTTCCCTAGAATCTCCTTAACCAGAGCACAGCTATTAGATTTCCCATAGCAAACATCATAGGCAATGGGGGAAAACTGAGAGCTTTTCCCCTGGGGTCAGGAACAAGACAAGGAAGTCCATTCTCACCACTTTTATTCAACACAGTACTGGAAGTTCTAGCTACAGCAATCAGAACACGAAAAAGAAATAAAAAGCAGCCAAAGTGATAAGGAAGAAATACAACTTTCGTTATTTGCAGATGACATGATTCTATATATAGAAAACCCTAAAGACTCCACCAAAAAACTGCAACTGAAAAATGAATTCAGGAAGGTCTCAGGATACAGAATCAATGTACAGAAATCTGTTGCGTTTCTATACATTAATAATGAAGCAGTAGAAAGAGAAATGAAGAAAACAATCCCATGTACAATTGCACGAATAATAATAAAATACTAAGGAATAAACTTAACCAAGGAGGTAAAAGACCTGCACTCTGAAAACTATAAAACACTGATGAAAGAAATTGAAGACAACACAAAGAAATGGAAAGATATCCTATGCTCATAGATTGGAAGAACAAATACTGTTAAAATGTCGATGCTACCCTAAGCAATCTACAGATTTAATGCAATCCCTATCAAAATACCAACTGCATTTTTCACAGACCTAGAACAAATAATCCTAAAACTTGTATGGAACCACAAAAGACCCTGATAGCCAGAGTGACCTTGAAAAAGAAAAGTTGGAATTACACAATGCCAGATTTCAAGTTATATTACAAAGCGATAGTAATCAAAACAGTATGGTACTGGCATCAAATAGACATCTAGATCAATGGCACTGAATAGAAAGCCCAGAAATAAACCCATAATTATATAGTCAATTAATCTTGGACAAAGAAGGCAAGAATGTGTGGATGCCAGATTATATCTCTGTATTTATTCTACTAGATTAATGTTTTTTCAACACGTTTAATACATTTTTAGCCATTATTTCTTCAATTTTTTCTCCTTTTACCTATTTCTCTCCCAGTACTGTCATGACTTGCAAGTGTACTTAAAGGTGTCTCATATTTTTCTGAGACTCTTAAATTTTTTTATTCTATTTTTCTCTCTGTTCTTCTGATTGTACAATCTCTATTAATCTGTTTTCAAGTGTGCTGTTTCTTTGTTTTGCCAATTCAAATCTATCATTGAGTATCTCTAATGACTATTTTTTTAAACTATTTTTTTTAAAGTTTATTTATTTTGAGAGAAAGTGCACGTGTGCACACATGAGCTGGGGAGGGGCAGAGAGAAAGGGAGAGAGAGAGACTGACTCAGAGCTCAGTCTCACAAACCATGAGATCATGGCCTGAACCAATATAGAGTCCGACGCTTAACTGACTGAACCATCCAGGTGCCCCTCTAATGACTCTTCATTTCAGTTATTCTACTTTTTAATTCCAAAATTTCCATTTGATTTTTTTCATAATTTCTCTCTTTATTGATATTCTGTATTTGATGGGATATTGTCATCATAAATTCCCTTATTTCTTTATGCATTATTTCCTTGAGCCCTTTGAATATATTATAAAAAGTACTTTGCTTTTTGTTTTTTGATGGTTATGAGAAAATTGTGCTAGTATTTATTTATTATTTTTTGTTTATAAAGCATTCCAGTTTTATTTTTTTTAATATAATTTATTGTCAAATTGGCTTCCATACAACACCCAGTGCTCATTCCAACAAATGCCCTCCTCAATGCCCATCACCTAGTTTCTCCTCTCCCCCACCCCCCCATCAACCCTCAGTTTGCTCTCTGTATTTGAGAGTCTCTTATGGTTTGCCTCCTTCCCTCTGTGTTTGTAACTTTCCCCCCTGTCCTTCCCCCCATGGTCTTCTGTTAAGTTTCTCAAGATCCACATATGTGTGGAAACATATGGTATCTGTCTTTCTCTGACTGACTTATTTCACTTAGTATAATACCCTCCAGTTCCATCCATATTGCTGCAAATGGCAGGATTTCATGCTTTCTCATTGCCAAGTAGCATCATTGTATATATAAACCACATCTTATTTATCCATTCATCAGTTGAAGGACATTTAGGCTTTTTCCATAATTTGGCTATTGTTGAAAGCACTGCTATAAACATTGGGGTACATGTGCCCCTGTGCATCAGCACTCCTTTATCCCTTGGGTAAATTCGTAGCAGTGCTGTTGCTGGGTCATAGGGTAGTTCTGTTTTTAATTTTTTGAGGAACCTCCACACTGTTTTCCAGAGCGGCTGCACCAGTATAAAAGGTACTTTGAAGTCTTTGTTAATCTGACATCTCGTCCCTCTCGGTCAGTTTCTTTTGTACCCATGTGTAGTCTGTACTTTCCTGTTTCTTCGCATGTCTCAATATGTTTTCTGAAAACTGGACATTTTGGGTAATATTTTGTGGCTGTGGCTTCTGATTTCCCTCCCCCCTGCCCAGGGCTTATTTTTGTTGTTATTTGGTGTTGTTGGTGGTGGTAGAGATGGGTGTGTGTTTGAGAATTGGCTGGATTATTTTAGTAATGTCTGTTTTCTCTCACTGTGTGATATTAATCTTCAGAGGGCACTTCCTTGGACATGCACACAGTCCCTCTGGAAGTCAGGGGGTGTTGAAGCCTCTGCTATTAATCACATTCTTATACTATCCAGTATGGTCCAAAGCACCCAGGTAGACAAAGACACTCTTGTTAGACAGCACATTTCAAGGGGTTAGAGATCACCTCCAGGAGCTCAGGGTAAAAGCCAGACCTTTCTCTGGGTAAGGTCAATTCTTTACTACACAAAGTATGAAGATTTCCATGCTGGTGTGAGTGCATTGAGTATTAGCGGGTGTACAGATGGCTAGTGGCAGGTTAGAGAATTATTGATGGAGTGACAAATGGAGAAGGGGTAAATGCCGTTAACACATGACATAAGTGAAAGACATGCATGGAATTAATCAGCTTTTTTATCACTACTTCCCTCAACATAGTGCCAGGAAGACCACGACAGAGATATAATAAAACCAAAATGATAAACAAAGGAAGAGCCAAGTTATATCTGTGTGCTAGAGCATTGGGGTATGTGTTTTACAACAGTGCAATGCCAGAATATCTAACCAAGTAATGCTGCTTAAATTGAGCATAAAGGGAATTTATAGCAAAAAGGTGTAGTAGTGGGGCACCTGGGTGGCTCAATCTAAGCGTCTGACTTCAGCTCAGATCATGATCTTCTGTTTTGTCAGTTCGAGCCCCACATTGGGCTCTCTGCTGTCAGCACAGAGCCACTTTGAATCCTCTATTTCCCTCTCTCTGCCCCTTCCCACTGGTTCTCTCTCTCTCTCTCTCAAAATAAATAAATAAACTTAAAGGGGCACCTGCGTGGCTCAGTGGGTTAAGTGTCCGACTTTGGCTCAGGTCATGATCTCTAGGTTTATGGGTTTAAGTCCTGTGTCGGGCTCTGTGCTGACAGCTCAGAGCCTGGAACCTGCTTTGAATTCTGTGTTTTCCCTCTCTCCCAGCCCTTCCCCTGCTCATGCTCTCTCTCTCTCTCTCTCTCTCTCTCTCTCAGAAATAAATAAACATTAAAAAAAATAGCTACAGCAATGGGCATCAAACCTTTTGTTATCTGATAAGATGAAGAGCACCAAATCCTCCAAAAGAAATTTGTCAGAGGGATCTTGGTGTTACTCCATTGTACAGTAATATGTCTTCCTCATTTCCTCATTTTTCATCTTAAGCCATTTTATTTATTTATTTATTTAATCTTTTAAGGTTTATTTATTTATTTTGAGAGAGAGAGAGTACAGGCAGGGGAGGAAAAGAGAAAGAGGGAGAGAGAGAGAATCCCAAGCAGGCCCTACACTGCCAGCATCGAGGCTGACATGGGGCTCAAACTCATGAAATGTGAGATCATGACCTGAGCCAAGATCAAGAGTCAGACACTTAACTGACTGAACCACCTAGGTGCCCCTTATTTTTTTACTTGAGAGATTGAGTATGAGCAGGGGAGAGGGACAGAGGGAGAGAGAAAGAGAGAGAGAAAGAGAATCTTAAGCAGTCTCCACGCTCACCATGAAGCCTGGGCTTGTGTAAGAATCTTCTGGGCATATTTCCCAGCCTTATCCACAGAGATTCTGGTTCAGCAGATGAGAGGGGTTGGGGATGGAACATAGCAGTCTCCATTTTCATAAGCATGTCACTCTTGATCTATGTGTCCTTCAAAATGTTTTATGCTCACAATTACTTCCTCACGATGATTTGTTTAGACAAGCCCCAGGAGAGTATTTGTTTCAATGAAGTATCTGACACCTAGAAAGCCCTCAATAAGTGTTATCAAACAGTTAACTCTCCTAACAGATCTCCTAGATTCAAGGATTTAGGCAGAAGGGTGGAGGGTTTGTGTATTGAGGTCACCTGGAGAGACTAAGGCACTGAGCTAGCTGCAGTCTCTGCCTAGATGTCACCAGGCGGTGATACTTTTTTGTTATGTTTTACTTTGTTTCATATAATAAGAGTTTATTTTTACAAACTCATGCATGTCTTACCTACTAAAGCAAGTAAGGAGACGAGGGAAGTTTCCTCACTTCTCTTAGACACACCCTTGTTCTTTGGTGGGAACTTGGACCAGCCTTGGCCAGTTAATTGACTTGCAGACTAGACGTGAGAAATATTGCTTTAGACCAATGCATCATGTATGGTGAACACTGAGAGTTAAATGACTTGTCCAGGGTTATAGCAATACTTTGTGAACACACTAGTTCAAAGTACTACCTGCATAGTCCCCAAATGGAATTAACCAACTTAAGGATATTAGCTCTTTTATGACTTACTGTTAGGGTAGATTTTGTGAAAAATAAAAAAAATTGCATTGCTGCAAATTATCCATTATGTCTATGTGTTAGCAACTATGCATTCCTCCCCTGCCCTCCAACCCTCCTTTTATCAACAAGTGCTTCCAACCTTAAGCTTTAATTTACTTTTAATATTTAATAGATGTATAATTGTGCCCTAAAATGTCCATGTCTTTATTAAAGAAACCCAGCAAGACTGCATTTTTCATTTTGGTAAGCTGATGTCTGCAACTCTGCATGTGTAAATGCTTTGTCTGTGTTGACTGTAAATCAGGTAGAGTAATGTACTAATCTTATACATTTGAGATTGTTGCTCAATAATTTGGATAGTAAATTTTTAACAATAGTTCATTACACATTTCTCTCTTTGACTTTCTTTTAATATTCTATATTTTTACAAAAGTTATATGTTTTATGTATATCTGAAAATGGACTCCCATTTTGTAATGTTCTTCCATAGCATAGATAAATACATCAGTCCATTTTCCTTCTAGATTTAAAAATAATGTTCAATGTTTAACGCTAGCCTATTTTGGAATTATTTTCAGAGTTAGTACATCAAATTTTGATGTATTAAAAAAACTCTTATCCCTCCTCTTGAATTATTTCTGCCCTACACTTCCTCTTTGTTTACAGTAGTATGCGAATTTTCTCTTCTAAGGAGATTGTGGAGATGGAAATATTAACTGATTTGAGTCAGTGAGTACCAATGTCATTCTGGAAAAAAGAATGCCAGCATTAAGATTATGATGATAATATTGCTATTACTACTACTACTATGATTATTAATCATCATCATCATCAAATGCTAATGGTGCCATATGATAGTCTTGTTGACTATTCTTTCCAAATAAATTTCACTATTAATTTGTCAAGACAATGAGCTGAGACTATAGCTGGCATTTAATTTAATCTGACTTAAATTTAACCTAACAAGTTAATATTTTACTTAGTCTTCTTAGATAGGGAAAAGTCATACGTCTTCATAAATTTGTCTCCCCCCATTAGAGTTCTGAATTTTACTTTAAATAAATCACTTCTATTACATGGTGAAATTATTAATCAGTTTAAAGAAGACTTTCATAACTTACATATTTCATTTTTATCAAATAACATGTGGAAATTAAACATATTTGATATCCTATGTGAAAAGCCAGAATACACGTGCTGTGTAAAAAATATATCCGCATTTTGGAGAAGATTAGAAAGAATTATACAAAGTAAAGACTTGGGAGATTACAGTAATTTTTTCATTTTTGGCAAATTTTCTTTAATGATATTATTAAATTCTTATGAGAAGAAATTAAACATAATGATGTTTATAAAATGTTTTCTTTTACAATATGACTTATTCCCTTTTCCTCTTGAAAGCTTGATGAAGCCTGCTCTATTTTGCTTTGCATCCCAGAATAAGCACCATGAGGTCCCAAAGACAAAGTCTTTTTAGATTTCAATCACTCAGTTTTCTTTAGGATTTGAAATTTTTACATTTTTTATGTTATTGGTCTTACCATGTTATTTATTTTCTTGCTTTTGTTTTATCAGCTTTAATCTCGTATTTACAGTATTCTTGTAGCTGTCTATATCTAGGTAGTAGTAAAAAATTTGTGATATTCTCCTAAGTTTTCTTTTAGGATTTTATAATGAAGAAGTTCAAATGTTAGAAATGTTGATTCCTAGAATCAACTTTATGTATATTGCCCATATAAATTATATTTTCCTATTTTAACTCTCTTTTGTATTTGCTTTTTTCTCTCCATTAATTTCTTCCTCTACAAACATTTGGTAATGCAGAAGTTAGTTTTACTGATTGGACTTTCTTTTTCTTTTTTCATTATTTGAGTTAATAGGGTTTTTATTAAAATGTTTGGCAGCGTCAACTATTGGTGTTACTAATTTTATCTTTTCTTCTCAAAATATGTTTATTCTTAGTTTTATTATTTCCATTTTCCCACTTTCTCTTGGCTTGCTATTTAGTTTTGTTTTGTTTTTTCTCAAACTAAGGTAGAAACCCAGTTGATGTTTCTCTTTTTGTTTCTTAGTTCTGGTAACCTCTAGAGCAATACAATTTTCCATAATGTTCTGCTTTTGCAATAGTCCATACATTTTGACATAATGCATTTGTATATTGTGTTATTTTGTAATTTAACTAAGCATTAGGAAAGCGTACAGAAATATACTTCTATTTGGAGACTTTTAAAAAGGATTTTATTTTTAAGTAATCTTCATACCCAGTGTGGAGCTCGAACTCACAATCCCAAGATCAAGAGTCACATGCTCTACCAACTGAGCCAGGCAGGCACTCCTTCTATTTGAACACTTTGAAGTTCTACTATCATTGTATATTATTTTGTTGTGATCTGAGTATGTGGTTTGCAGATTTCTGCCTTTGTGCATTTCCTAGTTATACCATTGTTTCCCAAATATGGTTACTTTTTGTGGAAAAGCCCACAATAGCTTAAAAAGAATATGTTTTCTTGCCTTATCATTAAGGATTTTTTTAATGAATTGGATTATTACTACTTTATTATTTTATTCAACTTTCCGTTTTTAATAAAACATTTGTCTATGTTTGTGTTTTGTCTTCTCATATTCTTTCTCGTAATGGAGTATTGAGGTTTTTAAGTATATTTTTATTCCCATTTCTTTTTGCACTTCGGGCACTTTCTAGTTTATCTATTTTGTTACTCTATTGTTTGAGATATATAATATCAGTATTGTTAGGTTTTCTCTTTTTATTTTTATTTTTTTCCAGGTTTTATTTAAATTCTAGTTAGTTAACAAATAGTGTAATATTCGTTTCAGGTGTAGAATTTAGCGACTCATCACTTCCATACATCCAGTGCTCATCACAAGTGCTCTCCTTAATCCCTATCACCTATTTAATCCACCCTCCTCCACCTCCCCTCCAGTAACCATCAGTTTGTTCTCTATAATTAAGAGTCTGTCTCTTGGTTTGCCTCTCTTTTCTGCCCCCCACCCCAGCTCTTTTTAATATACCTTATACAATCATATAAGGAGCTTGTCTATTTCATAATTCTTTTGATAAGAAATCTACCGTATTCACTATCACGATAGTAATCCCTACTTTTCTTGTATCAAAAAAATTCAATTTTCTTAATCTTCAATTTAGACCATCCTAGTTTTTAGTTCCTGTATGTATTTTGGTTTTTACGACACCCTTTGAAAGCATCAGATTTATTGGATTTCTTTTGAATCCAGATTTTTATCTTTTTTTTAATTGAAGTATAGGTGACACCCAAAGTCGCATTAGTTACAGCTGTTTAAGAGAGTGGATCTGCAAGTCTATACATTATGCTATGCTCATCACAAGTGTAGCTACCATCTGTTGCGGTACAGTGCTATTAAAATACCATTGACTATATTCCCCATATTGTACTGTTTATCCCTCTGACTGACTCCTTCCATTTCTGGAAGCCTGTATCTCACACTCCCCTTCACCCATTTTGCCCATCCTTCCACCCCCTCCCCTCTGGCAACCATCAGTTTGTTTTCTGTATTTATAGGTCTGTTTCTCATGTTTTTGTTTTTTTAGGTTCTACATATAATGAAATCATATGGTATTTATCTTTCTCTGTCGGACTTATTTCATTTAGCGTTATACTCTCTAGGTCCATCCATGTTCCAAATGGCAAGATCTTAGTCTTTTTTATAGCTGAATAATATTCCATTGTATACATACACACCACATCTTTATCCATTCATCTGTCGATGGACCCTTAGGTTCTTTCATCTTGGCTATTGTAAATAATGCTGCAATAAACATAGGCGTGTGAAAGATTTATCTCTTTTTTTTTTTAACGTTTATTTATTTTTGAGACCTAGAGACAGAGCATGAGCAGGAGAAGGGCAGAGAGAGAGGGAGACACAAAATCTGAAGCAGGCTCCAGGCTCCGAGCTGTCAGCATAGAGCCCAGTGCGGGGCTCGAACTCACAGACCACGAGATCACGACCTGAGCCGAAGTCGGCCGCTTAACCGACTTAACCACCCAGGCACCCCAAGATTTATCTTTTTTTAAAAGGAAGCTTAGCCAGGTGTGCCTGGGTGGCTCGGTTGGTTAAGCATTCAACTCTTGGTTTCGGCCTAGATCATGATCTCACAGTTCATGAGTTTGAGCTCCACATGGGGTTCTGTGCTGACGGTGCAAAACCTGCTTGGGATTCTCTCTCTCCCTCTCTTTCTGCCCTTTCCTAGTTTGCTCTCTCTCTCTCTCTCTTTCTCTCAAAATAAATAAATAAATTTAAAAAATTTTTTTAAAAGGCGGCTTAGCCAAATAACATTTTCTTATTTTAATCAATTCCTTTGTATTCACATTATTCAATTTCTACAAAAGCTTAAATATTGCTGCTACACTTTTTTTTCCTTAAGGGAAAACTAGATCACTTTTCTTGTGCCTCTTTAAAATGTATTTGTTCTGGGATGCCTAGATAACTTTTCTTGTGCCTCTTTAAAATGTATTTGTTCTGGGATGCCTGGCTGGCTCAGTCAGTAGAGCATGTAAATTCAAACTCCACACTAGGTGTAGAGATTACTTAAAACTTAAAAAAAAAAAACAACTTAAAAAATGTATCTCTTTTTCCAATTCCATCAGGAATCAATCACCAATCTGCTTTCTGTCACTAAAGATCAGTTTCCATTTTCTAGAATTATACAAATGGAATCATAAAACACATACTTTTCCTGGTAACTTTCATCCAGCATAGTTATTTTGGGATTCATCTATTTTATGGTGGGAATCATAGTTTATCCTTTTTGTAGGTAAGATAGCTAGATCGTATTCCAATGTACGGATATATCACAATTTGTTTATCCATTTGGCATCAGTGGACATTTGGGTTGTTTCCAGTGTTTGGATATTACACATAAAGCTGATATGGACATCTGTGTACGAGTTATTATGTGGATATATGTTTTCATTTCTCTTGGGTATATGCCCAGGAGTGTGTCTTAGTCTGTTGGGGCTGCTATAACAAAATACCACAGATTGAGATAAACAATAGAATTTTTTTTTTCCTCATAGTGACTGGAAGTCTGAGATCAGGATGCCAGCATCCTGCCATGCCAGCATGGTTAGGTGAGGGACTTCTTCAGGGCTGCAGACTTCTCCTTGTGTCTTCACATGGTGGAAGGGGCTGGGGAACTCTGTGGCATTTATTTATAAGAACACAAATATATTTCTGAGGGCTTCACCTTTATGACCTTACCACCTTCCAAAGGTCCCACCTCCTAATACATTGGGCATTAAGATTTCAACATATAAACTGGGGATGGGGGATGCACAAACTTTTAGACCATAGCTGAGTGCTGTCACTGGGTTGTATGGTAACTTTATGATTAACCTTTTGAGAAATCAACAAACTGTTTTCTACAATGGAGGCACCATTTTATACACCCTCCAGTAGTTAGGAGAGTTGCAATTACTTCACCTTCCTAACAACACTGGTTGTTGTCCGTTTTTGTAAAATTCTAGCCATCCTAGTATACATGAAGTGGTATCTTACTGTGGTTTTGATCTGCATTTCCCTAATGACTAATGGTATTTAGCATCTTTTTATGCTTAATGGCTGTTGATATATCTTTTTTGGTTGTTGAAGTACAATTTACTACTTTTCCCCTTTATGATCCGTGTTTTAGTATTTCTATCTAAGAAACATTGTTTATCCTGAGGTAAAAAAAGATTTACTCCTTTGTTTCCTTCCAGAAGTTTTATAGATTTAGGTTTCACATTTATGTTCTGTGATACAGTTTGACTTAATTTTGTGTGTGATTTGAAGAAAGGGTCCATGTTTATTTCTCCCCATATAGATATACAATTATTCTAGCACCACTTGTTGAAAAGATTTTTCTTTCCTTTCCTTTTTTTTTTGTATTTGAGTGAAAGAGACATGCAATGGGGAAGAGGAGCAGAAGAGAGAGTGGAGAATTTTAACCAGGCTCCACACTGAGTGTGGAGCTGGATGCAGGGTTGATCTCATGACCCTGGGATCATGACCTGAGCCGAAATCAAGACTTGGACACTTAACCAAAAGAGTCACCTAGGGACCCCAAGATTTTACTTTTCCCATTGACTTACTTTGGCACTTAAAAAAAATAGCTAACCATATATGTATTATTCTATTTCTGTTGTATTCTATTGTTTTCTGTTCCATTGGTCTATATGACTACATCTTTGCCAATAACAAACTGTCGTGATTACTGTAGTTCAGAGCTTCTCAACCTCAGCACTACTGAAATTTTGGCCTCTAATTCTTTGTGGGAGAGGTAAGAGCTATCCAGTGCATTGTAAGATGTTTAATGGCCTTTATCCAATGCTCTGCACCCACTGTAGACAGCATATAGATGGATCATGTTTTTTTTATTCACTCTGCCAATCTTTGTCTTCTACCTCTTCTTTTTTTTTTTTTTTAATGTTTGTTTATCTTTGAGAGAGAAAGAGAGAGAAAGCATAAGCAGGGGAAGGGCAGAGAGAGAGGGAGACACAGAATCCAAAGCACATTCCAGGATCTGAGCTGTCAGCACAGAGCCCAACTGGGGCTCAAACCCACAAACCATGGATCATGACCTGAGCAAAAGTTGGACACTTAACTGACTAAGCCACCCAGGAGCCCTCCAGTCTTTGTCTTCTAATTGGTATATGTTACACCATTTACATTTACTGTAATTATTGATATGTTGTGGCTTAAGTCTGCCATTCTATTTGTTTTCTATCAGTTTCTCCTGTTTTTGTTTTTATTTATTTATTTAGTCTGGGTTGCTTAAACATTGTTTTAGAATTCATCAAATTTTTAAAAAATTATATTTTATTTCAAACTTCTCTGTATCTTTTTGTTTCAAGTATGCCTTTTGTAGGGAGTGTATAGTTGAGTCTTGCCTTTTTCTTCATTCTGACAATCTTTACCTTTTATATGATGTGTTTAGATCATAAACCTGTTGTAATTATTGACATGGTTAGATTTAGGTCTATAATTGCATCATCACATCATTTGTTGTGTCTGTTTTTTTGTTCTTCTGTTCTCATGTTTTTGCTTTTTAAAAATTTTTCTTAGTATCCCATTTTATCTGTTTGCATTTAGGCTGTCGTCCTTTATGTTACTACTTTTTTTAGTCATTGCTCTTGGAATTACAAAATACATCCCTAATCAGAGTTTGTTTTAATACAGTGGTTCAAAAGCTATCCTGGAAGCCCACCTAAGATGTCTATTTATATCTCATTGACTAAAACTGGTTTTCATCTCTGCCCCTTTATAAGCAGTCATTGTCCACGGATAGTGACTGGGTTAGACAAATTAAGATTCATATTCTGGAAGTGGAGGGGTAATCCATCTACATTGAAATCGAGGGATCTCTGCCTGCTATCTAAATAAACTGGTGTTTAGTAGCAGGAAAGAAAGAGAGTGAATATAGGATAAACAGGAGACAGTGTCTGCCCCAGTGATTAATCTTATATAATATACCTAATTTGCCAAATATTTAATCTCAGTAAGTTTTAATGCATTTCTTTCTTTCTTAATTTTTGTTCTTAATGATTATTTTACTAAGGAAAGCTATCCTCTTCAAAGTATTATACAAACTCTAGCTTTTAGTATTTGTTGGCACTAAACTTCCTGTTCCCAATTTTGTTGTTTATTTGGGTTAGGAGCGCTGTTTAGAACAAAGTGTGTACAAAACTGGCCTATGGCAGATAGTAATTATAATTTATGAATGAGTGACTGAACAATGAGTGAATGCATAGAAATAGCTGTTTTCTGACTATATAAATAAAGTTTGATGAAAGATCAAATTTATCCTAGTGGATCAGAATTTCTTCCAATGAGATTATTTTGTCATAAAGGAGACAGTCGTAATTAAAAACAAAAGAGAAAAAAAGCTTAATCTGTGCCATTGGGTTGTTTTTTAAAAGAAAGTAGGTGTCATAAACGATGTTACTTGTAAGTTTGTTTTTAAAAGCTCAAGTAACGTTTTGAGTATCTTTTATTTCATTCTTTTTAGTACAATATGGATATACTTGAGAAAATGAGCTTAAATGGGGAAAAAAGCATTGGCATTTGCAAAGTTTAATTAAATATAAAATGTGTGGCTTGTGAAAATCAGGCCTGCGATTTTGAAAACACATTTCCTACTTTCTTCTCTAATGGAAGCTTGCAGCTCTTTATCCATGATGATTGAATTACAAATTCTCCAGGGCAGAGACTGTATTTTCTATCTCATTAACAACTCGTGCGTGCAGAGAGACAAGTTGTTCAGCCTCGTGATGGTTTACAGTTTAATAAATGCATACACAGGCATTATCTTGTTGAATTTCCTTAACCTTCCAAGGAAGTAGTCGAGGAAAATTCTTCCACTTTGTGGATGAGGAAGCTGAGGCTCAACAATGAATGAAAAATTTCAATTCATATGACTTGTATTGTTCAAGGTGAAACCAAGATTGGCTCCTCAACCCAATACTCTGTCCTCTACCCCAGCATCCTCAGGTCCCTCTTCCCCCTTGCACAACCTTCCTGGAGCTGGGCTGCATGCAGTTTGCATGGATACTCTCCTGCCACCTAAGTGTTTCTTAGAGGGACCGCATGGGCTGTTTGCGTAGGAAATCATTTATTTTGTAGGGCTCTGTTACTTAGCTTTGCCGGACCTCGTCCACTAAGTGCCAGCACTGTCCCCTTGTCATTGTGACATCCAGATATGGCCTCCACATTACCGGATGCCCCCTGGAAGCCAACACTTTCCCAGAGCTCTCCCGCAGGCTGCTTCTCTGCCATCATAAATGGCAGGACTCACAACCAGAATAAACAAAAACAGCCTTGATCAAGCATTTTGAACATCTTTGACCAAACACATGTACCCTCTTGAAGGCAAGGCTGCTCTAGGACACAGGAGGGCAAGCTTCGAGGGGATAAAGGAGTATTTGAAATCCTTCGAGCAAAGGGAGTGCCAAAGTTTAGAAAAGGAGCTACCAATTGGGTTAGAAGAGTCACCCCCAAAGTAAGCATGATGATAACAACAATAATGCTAACATCGAGTCATTGCTATGTACTAGGTGCTGTCATAAGTTACTTACATATATTAGCTGATTTCAGTCTCCCGACAGCGCCACACAGTTGTTGCTACCATTGTCCTCATGTTACAGAAGAGTGAGCTACCATCATCCCTTGCCGTAGCCATTACTATAACTTCCTTTTCAGGTCTTTCTACCTCCATGGTTACTCCCATGTAGCCCATTCCCCACAAAATCAATCTGAGCCATTTTTATAACATGAAATCAGATCATATTACTCCTCTGCTAAGACACTCCAACTACTTCCTGTCACTGAATAGAATCTAAAGTCCCACCATGGTCCATGGGGCACACACGCACTGCCCCACATCCCTCCCTGTCCTCATCCTCTGGCACGCATGGACCTCACTGCAGTCACACTAGCTCCTTGCTCCTCTCCACAGCTGGTTCCTGTCTGATGTTCTCTCCCCGAGGTAGGACACACTCCCTTCATGTATTTAACCTCTGACCCAACCTGATACTCAAGAGAGACCTTTCTTGATGG
Source organism: Paguma larvata (assembly GCA_030068075.1). Taxonomy (NCBI): domain Eukaryota; kingdom Metazoa; phylum Chordata; class Mammalia; order Carnivora; family Viverridae; genus Paguma; species Paguma larvata. The sequence continues at coordinate 51,341,511 of CM057834.1, read as the reverse complement.
CTTTCTCTAAAATTGCCTCCCTTCCTCACTCTCTTCCCATCGTCCTGCCTCATTTTCTTCACAGTTCTTGGTGTCACTTGACATTATAAAGACTGCTTCTTTATCCATCTGCCTCATTGTTTCTCCTCTCATAAGAATGGGAGCTTAGTAAGTGGGGGCTTTGTCTTGCTCATCCGTTAGAAAATTCTTTGGCACATAGTAACTCAATATTTGTTGAATACATGTGGCTTAAAGAAGTCAAGTTTCTTGCCAGATATTCAGGGATAATAAGGGGTAAGATTTGCAGTGTGAACTCCCAGAATGTCAGAGAAGATTCTTCTTTGGGAAGAAAAAAACTACAGATGGCAGAGAAACTTAGGATGGGAGATGGGAACAAAACAAGGTCCTTCTTTCTTCTCCTCTCTGCCAGGGAATGTTCAGAGGAATTTTATTATTACTTTTTTAATTTTCATATATATTTTTAACTCCCTTCAATAACCAGAGAGAATTGTACAAAAGGCAAAGCTAAAGTGCAGACACTTTCCTGAGACTTCAAGTCAGGAGTCTGCAGATAAACTGGAACTAAAGCCCACTTCTCTTTCAGGGCTGTACATTTTGTTAGACAGCTGTATGCCTTAGCCTTGCTCCTTAATTGTTACATGAGAGGAATTCATGCAACTGGTAGCTGTGTGCCCTTAAAACAGCTCTGTAGGGGTCATTTTGAACAAATTAATTCAAGCTTAGTTCGAAAATAACCAAACCAGAATTGCAGTCTGCCCATTAAATTTTGCTTTGTTCTTTTGCTTTAGAGTTATATTCAATTTATGAATTTCCCCTTTCAGTTCTTGGTATTGTATCTTTTTGTCCCTTTCTCTTTCCATACCATACTTCCCAGGGAGCCTAACTAGCTCTATATTGAATATTAAAAAATTTTTTTAGTTATATAAAATATTAAAATAGTTTATCGGGGCGCCTGGGTGGCTCAGTCGGTTGAGCGTCCGACTTTGGCTCAGGTCATGATCTCGCGGTCTGTGAGTTCGAGCCCCGCGTCGGGCTCTGTGCTGACGGCTCGGAGCCCGGAGCCTGCTTCGGATTCTGTGTCTCCCTCTCTCTCTCTGACCCTCCCCCACTCATGCTTTGTCTCTCCTGCTCTCAAAAATAAATAAAAACATTTAAAAAAAAATAAAAAAAAAATAAAATAGTTTATCTTGGGGCGCCTGGGTGGCTCAGTTGGTTAAGCATCTTACTCTTGTTTTCAGCTCAGGTCATGATCTCACAGTGTGTGAGTTCGAGCCCCGTGTCGGGCTCTGTGCTGACGGTGCAGAGCCTGCTCAGGAGTCTCTCTCTCTCCCTTTTTCTCTGCCCCTCCCCTGCTCGAGCTCTTTCTCCTCACCTCTCTCTCTCTCAAAATAAATATATAAACTTAAAAAAACTTTTTTTTAATAAAATGGTTTATCTTTTTCGCTAGGGGGAAGCAAGGGAAGTCGACAGAATAGATCAAGTGATGTGGACTCAGTTTCTTGCTGGAATTTGCAAAGCCGATTTAAGTATGATCTTAGTTGGCAGAAGATTGCTTTTAAAATATAAAAATTAAAGAAGCCAGCCTCTGAAAATGCAAATTTTGAAGAACTTGGAATCTTTTTCATTTCAAATATACTATTAACCACACAGCTCATCTGGCTGGGTATCACAGAGTGCACAACATAAGGAAATCAAAACAATAAAAACAGCCTCTCTACCTTGCTGGTGTCTAGTGCTATCTTTGCCCTACACCGTCTCTTGCATGTTACTGTTTAGAGGAACAGCAGTGTGCCCAAGAGACCTAAATCACGGTGACTAGTTAAGAAGCAATGGATGGATTTTAGCGGATGCAATACGAGGACTTGCAATATGAAAATGATACTTCCGAAACTTTTCAGGGTTGTTTGCCTTACTGTTGGGGGCAAAAACAGTTTATGTGAGGGAAAGTAAGTGACAAGAATGCCTGAAAGTCGCATAGGGTTTAAGACAAAAATGCAAAGCAGTTCACAGGGAGGGTTAAAGGTATAAGGAAAGCCTTTGACTTGAGGTGGCCCATGCACCTGTGGGATTCAGGGGTCAGGGCTTCCAGAGGGACGACCCGGTGGGCTTCAGCACTTGTTGGACTATTGGCAGAACTTTTACGTTTCTGCCAACACCTCTGGACATGTCTCGGCAAGATAGCATTTCCATATAAATGCCTCACATAGCACTAAATTTTAACAGAGACTGCTACTGTGGAAAGGGTTGCAAGTGAATAAAAATGAGGAAGAAATAACACTAGACATTTATTCAATTTCACATATCCATCTTTCCACCATACCTAGAATGCTCTCCTTAGTCACAGTGGAAATGAACTGTAATTCTAAAGAGATTATTAAATGCACAAGCACACACATGCAATATAAACATGCGTGTTTAACTATCCAATATGAAATTTGTTTTCAATAATTCAAATATTTTCACTTACAAGGGAAATAGCAAGATGAAGCCAGTCAAAGCTTTTTCATGATAAAACATGAATGGAATGATTTATCGGCGTGCCTGTTGTACATAAGCAATCTGTAGGGAATATTTTTGAGAATTTCAGCCTAACACAGACACAGTAGTTCTGATGACTACTTTTTGAAGTCCCGAGTATTTTTGCCAAAGTGTCCATATAAGCCAGTTTTAATTTGCTGATGATTAAACTTTTCAGTTTATGTAAAAGATCTTGTATAGCTTGCAGTCTATTCTATCTTGCTGAACTATAGGCATACGGCAATTCCAGTCCCTGATTTTGGTCCTCGAATTCTGAGAATGAAAAGAGATACCAGGGAAACTTAGAGAATAATGAATTTCCATTATTAGCAGGGTAACATGGAGAGATTTGAGATGCTTCTCCACCTAAAAAACTCCAACCCCGTTTCACCCCATAGTGTTTGAAATATACGGTTACAGATAAAATTTTTAAAAACACTGTTGCCTCAGGGACCGTTTTCTACCATGGCACTCCTTTGGGGCGTATAGGGCAGGCCTCCACTCCCAAGGCTGCAAGATGAGGTTGCATGTTTGGGTCACCCTTTTCTTGGTGGTCCAGACATGACCAAGGATGCTGGGAAGGCTCAGGGAGCGTCTGCAGTGGGACGGCAGAGGGAAGTCACTGCAGGGGAAAGGGGGCTACAAATTCACTCAGAGCTACCTTACACTTTCACCTAAGACCAGCCTTGATCTCTGCGGGCTCTAAACTGTTGTGAATAGCATGAGGAGGCTGGGGGATGGTGGTGGGAGTTGAAGGAAGGGAAGGTTTGCTTAGCTTTTCATGGATGGATGTTTAGCATTCTATGAAAAAAAAAAAAATGAGGGCTTATTTCAATGCCCACTTCACTATAACTGTTTAATGCAGGGAGTCTCAGGGCTGGAAGCTAACCAATGAATTCCTTAGTCAACTAGAGAACCAGATGGGGTTAACAGGTTCTGCACTTTGTATCTCTAACTCCAGAGAAAGGCTGATCCTGGGAATAAAGTAAGAAATAAGTTCCACTGACCCCAGCCTTGGAGTTCTGGGACTATATGTAGAGAATGGAGCTGCAGTTGGGGGTGTCATCTGTTCCAAGAGACTATCGGAGGGGTGGGGGGCAAAGCAGCGGAACTTAGCTTCCCTGAGGGCTCAGCAGCAGGGGTTGTGGCACAGGTCATGCTAAGGACACCCCAAGTCTTTACAGCCTACGGCACTTCAGAGATAAAGGGAAAAGGTAGGTGATGGTTTGCTGAGTCTTCCTCTTCCACTCCTCTAACACTGCAGTCCTCATATTCAACCTCATCACAGACTCCAAATTCTGTCATTGCTCATCCATGCCATGATAGGTTCCGGTTTTCTGTTTTCTAGTGAAATTATCTTTCTTCTTGGTGTCAGTCATGATCATTTCTGTACATATTCCAGTAACGCTCATAGTAATAAAATGGTTGTTGTTAACCATCCCTCTCTTCTCTACTGATTAAACATTGATGGTGGGGTTGAAGCGAACCTCATTAAATTACATGCTGAGAGCAGCCGTTAAGGTCCCATCTGAACAATACAGCAGCAGAGTACCTTGGTGATAGACTGGAGAGCAAGGGAAGTACTCCATAAGGCAGACACCCTTCAGGTGGGGAACCGGCACGGGCTAAGATTCTAGAAGCACAAAGGCTAACCATCTTGGTTCTTTGTTTTTAATCTCCTCACCACAGGACATAGTTGGTGTTCATTAAATGTTGACTACATGCACAAACCTTTTTAGGGCACTCAGATTTCTCCCTTTAAGTACTCACTTCCCCAAACCTGCCCTCTCACATCCTAATTCCATCTCCAATGAGCAGCCTAGATGAACATACTTTCAACAAAATTCTACCAGACTAAATTATGTATCCATGACTACTCAAAAATATCTCGACTCTTGTGATATCAAACAAAGGCCATGAATTCTTGAACACTATGTGTACATTAAAAGAATGAGGGAAATCAGACCTTAGTTTAAGAATGGACCTAATTCTGTGGAAAGCATATACTTATTTGCAGGAAGAAACTCTTCAGAAATCACCAGCTTTTGCTCACCTCCATAACTTTCCTCATTCTGATACTGGAAGACACAGCTTTTCTGTCTGAGTACCCAAAACACTGATTATTGTAACTATGTTGGAAATTAGAACCCATGTATTTCAATTTTCTCTTTTGATAGATAAGGAACTTGAAATTCAGAGTGCTTTAACGATTATCTCAAGGTCTTACTTCTAGTTAGAAGTACTAGAACCAGGACGCCTGGGTGGCTCAGCAAGTTAAGCATCTGACTTCGGCTCAGGTCACGATTTCACAGTTCATGAGTTCAAGCCCCGGTTGGGTTCTGTGCTGACAATGCAGAGCCTGGAGCCTGTTTCACATTCTGTGTCTCCCTCTCTCTCTGCCCCTGCCCCGTTCATGCTCTATCTCTCTCAAAAATAAATAAACATTAAAAGAAAATAAACTGTTAAAAAAGAAGTACTAGAACCAAAGAACAAATCTCCAGACTCTCAAGCTAGGGTCATGTCTCCCACAAAAAACAGATAGAAGCAGAGGCAAGAGATGGGCTGTCATCAGACCTATTAAAGCAATCCATTCAGTTATTAGGAATAGATACACAATGAGAAGAGTGAAAAAGGTAGAACTATTTATATATGTTAATATGGAAACATCTCTAGCCATTATTGAATGAAAAAAGCAGTTGCCAAATGTTACCTAGAGTGGGAGTCCATTTAAATGAACCAAAATGAGTAGTGTATTTTTATGGACAAAATCTGAAGGATGCATTCCACCCTGATAACAGTAATTACCTCAGGGGAAGGTTCTAGAAGTAGGGGATAGTGGTCAAAAGAAAGTTTATCTTTCCTTATCTATATTGTTTGAATTTTTCTGAGGAGTAACTATTTAGGGAGTAATTATTTACGAATTAATTCTAAAGAGTAGAGCTACATTTTTTGTTGTACTCCATGTCACCCTGATGGCTTTGTTTCTATCACTATGGATCATGCTCAGAGGGACTCGCTCTGTTACCTTAATCCTGGTGGAAGGCCTGGATTCATCTAAAGTTTTAGGGGTGATGGTCTGATATGGGGGCAAAGGAGAGAGTGTGAGTTTAATTTTATTTTCCGCAGAACTATTCATTCCCTTCCTCCTCATGATGGTTGCCATTTCACATCTTTACCTCAGGTTAAGCCAAACTCCTTAAATATGATAATAATGATGATGATGACAATTGAATATGCAAATACTGTTAATAACAAATGACAATAGCTATGCTCTTTTGAACACTAACTCTATCCTAGAAACTATGCACCTTCATGCATTATCATTCTTTTTAATCTTTATCATCACTCTGAGGTAAGTACTATTATTATCCCTGTATTAGAAGTGAGAAACTGAGGCTCGAAGAGATCAGTGAACCTGACTGCAGCCACCTGGCTGGTGAGTGGAGGCTGGGCCAGAACCCAGACAGTTTGACTTGATTGAGTCCGTGCTCAGGCACAGGTGTTAGCATTCGAGTGCTTGGAGAAGCGCCCATCGCTGGTGTCTGCGGGAGGAGTACATCCAGGTCGGAAAGTTTACTTGGTCTGAACTAGAATGTGCCTGCCTTTGGAGAGACCTTCTGTGTACTCTGGTTCCCCATTGCTTTCTCTCCGTGCTCCTTTGAGCCTTTTAATTCAAGGTTTCAGTTGACGCTGGGTTACTACATCAAGTGCATAATTATATCAGGCAATGCATAGTGAAGGAAAAAATAGTCTCCTTTGGAGAGTAAAATCTCATCCACTATCATATACAAGCCTCACAACAATTTCTTCATTGCCAGCTCCTCTTACCTAAAACAGCAGCGATAAAAAAACATCTTTGTAAAGAGAGAAGGGCTAACTTCCTGGGGCAGGGGAGGGGGATGGGGAGGGGTCAGTGAATAACTGCTTTCCTTTTTAAAAAAAATATTGACTTTGTTTATGTCAGTTTTGTTCCTTAAAGGCATGAAAAGCCATAAAGTGGTAAATTTTGAAATGATTTTTATCATTTATGTAGAGAAATTTACTTTTTAGGAAGCTGGTCGTCTTATGCCTAATAAGGAAACGTTTTCTCTCCGCCCCCCACTTATGTCCAAACCTTGGGAATTATTTCATTATTTCTCTATTTGTGACCAAAGCATTTCTAATTCATCATAGACAATTTGAGGTAAGTCACAGGAATCTTTCTTTAAGTATACATGAATACGCTTACTTACATGCTATGCATGTGTATTGCTGTCATATTTCACTTGTGAATACAGTAAATGGACTCATTTTTTTTAATGTTTATTTTTGAAAGAGAGAGAGCAGGGGCAAAGAGAGAGAAAGAGGAGGAGAGAGGATCTGAAGCAGGCTCTGCACTAACAGCAGAGAGCCCTATGTGGGAATCAAAGTCACGAACTGTGAAATCATGACCTGAGCTGAAGTCAGATGCTTAAGCCACCTAGCCACCCAGGCGGCCCTGGGCTCATTTCTCGAGTGCCTGCTCTGTGCCTGGCCCTGAGCCTGGGACCTGAGAAAGGGTGGTGAGTACGGCGGGCGTGAGCCGTGCCCTCATGGGGTTTATGTCACAGCCTGGCAGCCTGAGGGACTCGCAGCTCGGCTGAGCTTTCCAGTTACCAGGGCTACAGCACTTTCAGATGGGTGGAGAGCTCTGACAAGTGTGCGGTACCATACATATTTCTACAAACACAGCCATTTATTTTGGGCTGAAGCATTTGCAGCAAAATTTAAATAATTTATCTGGAATGTGTCAGATTGAATGTTTTGTGATATCTTTTTGGCTTCTTTTGGTAGAACATGTATAAAGTAAAAGCTTTGTTATCGTAGATTTCTCAACCAACTGTCTGCCATTAACTGCAAACAAGATGTATGGACTAAACATGGAGACAGTCTGAGAGAAATATTTTAGATCATTACTGAGGTGAATCAGAACCTCAAGTCTGCCCAGTGCTCTGAGGTCTTGGAACTGAAAAAACACACGAAAAGGTTTTTTGGGCCACAGTTGCAACTAAATGTTACCCATTACGTTATAAACCAAAGAACCAGAAACCTCCCCAATCCTACTCTTCTCCATCCAAAAGAAAAGCCTGATTCCTGAAATGCTCATTAAAAAATGGAATCCTTTTGGTTAGGTGGGCATTGCCATTGGAAAGGTGAGTCAACCTAGGAGGACCAGCCCCAAACTTATGCCTTAACCTTTATCGGATTGATCTGTGCAGGGCCTGGCCAGCAGTTGGCGGAGGGAAGGAGGCACTACAGGTGGGCATCGGTGCTTCAAAGCCTGGAGGGAGAAAGGTGTGGGGGACAGAGGGGGAGGGGCATTCTCTAGCCTGGAGGTAATCTGCCGACCTCTTCCCCCTCCCCCCTTCCCCCCCCCCACCCCGCCGCTGAACTCTGCAGGGGGCCAGTTCTTGTTCGCCTCTGAGCGATTGATGACAAATTTCAAAGTGCAAAATACAACTTTCTTCTTTAAGAATCTTGATGAACGTTAATGCCTCTGGTCCCAGGTTCCTGCATGTGTCCACAGGGATGTTTTGGGCATCTCCTGTCCTTGTGCAAGCTGAGGCAAGAGACGTGATGTGTCTGCTTCTCCCAGTGTGGGGGTCTACAGGCCCAGAAGGGCCCCGGACAGAGCATTTTGTGCTGCGAGGTCACAGCAGGCAGAAACTGCTGGCCTCTCTTTCGACAGCGCACAGGGAACGTTTGCCCTTCCAGCACGTTCGTGCTCAAAGCGGTCCGCGGTAGCAACGCCCGCGTGGGATTCAGGAGCTCTTCCCGCACTGCTTTTAATTCTCCGTCCTGTAAGGCCGTGGGGAGTCCACTGAAAGATCCAAACCTTCCTGCTGTCTCTGTTCGGTAAGCAAAACGTTAACGTTTTAGAAATTTCTTTCTTTTTAAACCTCTCGTTAGAAGTAAAGTAGTCATCTTCCAAAGCAAGCGTTTGCTCTTGGGGATATACGTTAGTGAAATTGTATCACAGCGTTTATTAATGATTTGCATTAGTTCTACCAAGCTTAATAAATTTGCCCTTTTGAAAAATTAACGTTGGAAAAATAACATGTTAAAGGAGCACAAATTATTTACACTGTGGTTCTTGAGTCGAATGGCAACACAGACAGTTTAGTCAAACATAGTGGTAACCATGTGTGTGTGTGTGTGTGTGTGTGTGTGTGTGTGTGTGTGAGTGTGATCAGTTTGTGAGTCTCTGATTATAGCTGGCTGAATGTTTCCCCCCAAATAATTGGTTTTGAGCATTAATAATAAGCTTCTGTCAACCGCAATTGCTATGACTTTTTTCATATGCTATAAAGCCCTGATAATAGATGACACAATTAACTCTCTGCCCTTGAAATAAATGAAATATTAATGGTTTTAGAGGAATCCAATTGGAAGTAAGTTAAAGCACATTAACTTCTTCCAGTTTATGACCATACTCTAGTAGTTTAAATATACTTTTCATTATTTGAAATCTTTTTTTCTCACAGCACACAGTAATGGTAGGAGAACTGAACGACCCCGAAAGCTCTAGAAAGGAGGGGAAGCAGACTAAATGTGCAAGCCCCCGAGGAATGCAGGAAGAGGAGAGTCATTTGGCTAAGTCTCTGGTTAGATATCCCCTTGGTCAGCTCTGCTCAGAGAGAGGGGGACATGTCACCTCTGTAGGGGCGTGGGGGACACTGTTGCATTCACGTCATCAATCTGAAATTGCATACTTCTTCTGAGCAGAGCAGTTTCCATTAAAATGGGAGGTTAAGAAAATCAGCAAAGATAATCAAGCAACATTCGTCTTTTTATGTAACGGTGTTCTACATAAATCTCAATTGACTTCACTAATTTAAATGCCACAAAACAATTAGCTTTGTTTTCTCATCTCTCTCTTCCAGAGTGTGGGCGAGTCTTATTTTTTCCTAATTATGTTTATAAAGAGCGTTGGTAGTTCTACTACAAGTAGTGTTATAATTACCACCATTGTGGGTAAAAAAAAAATGTCATCTCCTGTTCACATTTTTAGTTACAGGTAAGTTGTGGAGTGGATGTGTAGGGTCATCTGGGGAGGAGGAGCTAAAGTTAGGTCCCCAAACTAGAGCAGCTTGCCTCACAGAGAGGACATTTTACCCCACACTAAATGTTCGAGTCCTTTGCCTCACTAATTGAGAAGAACTTTAGTTCACCAGGAACTCAATCTGAAACAAGCTTCCATACGGGAACTCTTACAGCACCTTTGGCTGAGGCTTTTGGGTGATTGCTTATGGTCTCCGAAGCTTTATTCACATCTTCTCAGGGACTCTCCTGGGCTCGGAAGCCATCATGGGTTGGAGAATGAAACTTAGTTTTTATAAGGGGAAGGGAGGGGTGAATCTTTTTTATTCAAAGAAGAAGAAAACGTAAAACAAAATCCCAAGTTCCACTTGTACCATTTAAATGGAAGTTTTCTCCAACTACAAGAGGATGCTTGGGGGGGAAATGGAGGAAACTGAATATGAATTAGCTCTCAGATAATACAAGAGGATTGGTAAAATTTTTAGGAAGCATAATGGCATTGTGGCCATCAAGGAAAATGTGGTTATTTTGAGGAGACATGTGCTGAAGGGGTAAAGTGTTATGATCTTATGACAACTTGTTTTCAGCATATATTGAAGACCCACATACACAAAGAGATAAAGCAAATATGGTAAATATTAGAATAGTTAAATTTAGATACCAGGTATGTGGGCAGTCATTGAACCTGCAGCTGAAGGTCTGTGTGTCCGTTGGAAACGTTTCTGATGGCAAGTAAAAGAAAATGCAACTGACAAAGGCTCAACTTTGACAACTTTAATTACTTACTAAATAAGAAGTCCGGAAGTCACCCCTTCAGGGGTGGCCCAGCAACTCAGTGAGGCCAGCAAGATCCCCGCTGCCCAGATGCCTTGTCACCATCAGCCGATTGGTTTCTGGGACTGTCAGTGCACGACCGCAAAGCAGCTGCTGCAGCTCTAAGCGGCCCGGCCAGTCAAAGGCCAGGGGTGGGTAGGGGGTGGGTAGGGCACAGCAAACACAAGCTTTCCTCTTCCATCTGCCTCTTGTATCAGCACACAGAATCTCTCCCAGAAGCCCCAGTAGCTAGAAGAGTCAGAGACCACTCCTCGCTGCAGGGGGTCTAGGAAATGGCATCACAGTAAATAACACGGTCCGTTGTGATTCATCCCCTCGGCTATGGGTGCGCTGTCTCCCTGAACAAAGTTGATGTTCTCTCGACAAGAAACAGGGAAAACGGCAGCTACTTTCATTTGTTAAACAGATGCCCCTTCTCTCTAGAGGGGAAGTCGCTGTTTTACTAGGGGACAGAAATGATTTTAGATGAAAGTAAAACTAAACCTCACTCTTTATCATGTTGCTGTTGAAAAGAAAGATGAATGGTATCTAAAAAGAGACTTTAGGTTTCTTATCTTTCTGCACACGGTGGCTTCAGCCCAGTGCAATCGAAACGTTTTAACTATACACGAAACCTATCTTTTGTTTCACTTTCAAGTTTGATAATACATTTCAACATAGAGTTTACTTTTAAAGGTTGTTCTCCTTGTGAAGGACATTATGCAACAGAATAGAATAGAGACTGCTCATTATTTTATAGGCCGGAGTTGATCCAGTGTCCTCTACATGCAAGGCCTGAAAGAGGTGGGTCACGTGTTCTCACGTTCATGCAGGAAGGATGTGTCTGCCTGTTATGAAAAGCCTCAATTCCGTCTGAGTTATCAGACTTAGTAAAGAAAGAGAAAACTGAAAGCTTTCGGTAACTGTTCTAATTCCTACTTTCTCCCCAGCCTGCACGAGGCCAATATGATAGGGTACCCTTGATCTCTGGGCTCTTTAAATGGAAGCCCACTTACTGACCATAGCAAGTAACAGTCCTAACTAGAGTTCCCTCCTGTTCCCTCCCCGCTCCCTTTGTCCAAGAGTAAGCTTTCTTTTTAGAAAGGATGGGCTTACTTCTGGTAGATATGCAGGAATAAATTCCCAGACCAGGGAGAGCCACCTAGCCGTGACAGGGATGGATTGCCATGTGTCCTTGGGAGGCACGGAATTGCATAGCCTGGGCTCAGAAGGTCTTTTAGTGTCCAGAAGTCCCTCCCCGCTCTAATGGCCCTTTTGGTAAGTTAGCATTTGAGTCTGACGGCTGGCATTGTGCTGAAGTATACCATCACTGGCTCTCCCCTGTTTCTGGGTGACCGCTAGCACGTGATTGTGACACTGACCGCTCCATGGAGGTTCCTGCAGGGCCGACCAAGCTTCTTGACTCAGTGTCTTATTGGGTCTGCCGCTGTAGCCTGTGGCTTGTCCGTCTCCCTGCAGTGACCCCTTGGAGCTGTCCTGTCTCTGATAGAAGTCATGTGACTCTTCTACCTCCAAACTTAGATTTAACCCTTAGGATAAGTATTTCAAGTGATTTGCCCCAGTCTTTTATATGAAATATTTCCTTTTAATCTAATCTTAATATAATAAGGATACATCACTTTTTAAAAAGAAGGTAGATGTCCTGGAGAGGAGGGTAGAGAGGTGGTGAGGAGTTGACTTTGCTGGGAGCGGACAGGTGCCCGTAGGAACAGGAAGGAAGGTGGAGCGCAGGTGTGGGCAGGTGTGGTGATGGGAACTAAGGAAGTCCTCTTCCACTGCTTGTGTTATCTTTTAAATTTTTTAAAAAATGTTTATTCATTTTTGAGAGAGAGAGAGAGCATGAGTGTAGGAGGGGCAGACTGAGGAGGAGACAGAACCCAAAGCAGGCTCCAGGCTCCCAGTCATCAGCCCAGAGCTTGACGCGGGGCTCAAACCCACAAACTGCGAGATCATGACCTTACTGGAAGTTGGATGCTTAACCGACAGCCACGCAGGCGCCCCTGCTTTTGTATCTTTAGTGGCATAGGAAACAAGATCACCAGCACAGTGAGGATGGGAAAGACATCAGGAACAAGGAGAAGTCAGGAGAGTGGGAAAGTAAACGCACAAGAGAAATGCCATATGAGGGCAGGGCAGCCGGAGGTCCGCTTATGGGTAGCGATTTGCGTTCGAAGGGAGATCAGCCAGGCAATCTGTCACTGCCCAGACGCTGTCTCCTGAATGGGCCAAATGGAAGACCTGGAGACATTCCAGAGAATTCCCGATGTGAGAGGTCAGCTCCTAAGAAGTTCTTGCTCCCAGCTAGGGACCAGTGGGGCCGGCCCGGGGACTGCCCTCATGCCGCCCTTTGGGATCCAGAGGACTCTTAAGTGACCTTCCCTAATTCCTCCACGATTGGCTTGTGGGGCGACTGGATAGCACTCAGCCCCATCTCCCACGAACGCATCATAGTGGGTTATAACTCATTGTCTGAAGTCTGTTATCCCTAAATAACAGACCAGTAAGAACTCCTCTAACTTTTTACCACTTTATCCCCAGTGCCTGGCAAACCACCTGAAAGATAGTAGACGCTCATTAAATTTTGAATGCATGAATACATAAAAGAGGGCGGGTAGGCAGGCAGGCAGGAATATCCCTGCTGCTACACCAGGGATATCCCCGGGGGAGGGTGGCAAAGATGGATCTGAATTGGTGGTACCACCTATAGAAAACACAGCTACTTGGGGTGCCTGCGTGGCTCAGTTAAGGGTCAGACTTCAGCTCAGGTCACGATCTCACCATTCAGAGTTCAAGTTCCACATCGGGCTCTGTGCTGACAGTTCAGAGTCTTGAGTCTGCTTCAGGTTCCGTGTCCCCCTACCTCCCCCCTGCTCCTTCCCCGCTTGCACTCTGTCTCTCTCTCTCTCTCAAAAATAAATAAACATTAAAAAAAAGAAAAAAGCAAATACAGCAATGCAAATAGGGAGAGAGTGGTGGGAGCAGATGAAGAGGGCTTTTGACAGAGCTGCTGAAACAAAGGCACACTGGAGGTTGCAGGAGGAGACCAGGGAGACGGGGCTGTCAGTGGCTGCCATAGCTGGGGACCAGGTGCCATTTTGGTGAGAATGTCAGAAGGGCAAGAATGAGGAACGGAGGGCAGGAAAGAAGAGGAGAGAATTCCGGGGTTAACAGCTGAGGCAGGCTGTGGCTCACAGCTCTCTGGATATAGTGGGTGTGTTTAAAAGGCCAGAGATGAGGCTCCCAGCGGCTGAGAATCCACCTCCCCTCCCTGTTCCTTCTGGAAAGAGGGAACCTCCCTTTGGACTTGCTTCATCCTCCCTACTTCCTACTGATTGTTGCAGTTTGCACCCCAACCTCTGCATTTTCTTGTTTGCAGCCGTGCCTTCTCTTTCCTCTCAGTTTTTGTGCCCATGATTCTCCCAACTTAGCAAGCTATCTCCACCCTCAAACCTCCTTACGAGTTCAACTCCCTCTTGGTACGCAGATTTTGCTCAGGGGTGACACCCACTGTACGCTGCTGTTCTGGCTTCCCAGCTTGAGTTGCGGTCGTTTCCATATTCCTGCATTACCCTCCAGGTTACTTCCTTTAAAGCATGGATGACAGTGTAACCGCTTACTCCCTTCTCTGCCTCCAGCTCTGAACTAGAGAAAAGGGATGTGGTTGAACATTTCCCTTGTGGTCACTCGGAGATTTTTTGAATCAAAGAAAAACAGACAGGGAGGCAAACCTTAAGAGACTCTTTTTTTTAAATATTTAATGTTTATTTATTTTTGAGAGAGAGAGAGAGAAAGAGAGAGGAGGGGCAGAGACAGAGAGAGAGAGACAGAATTTGAAGCAGGAAGAGACTCTTAAATACAGAGAACAAACTGAGGGTTGCTGGAGGGGAGGCGGGTAGGGGGATGGGTTAAATGGGTGATGGGCATTAAGGAGGACACTTTTCGGGATAAGCACTGGGTGTCGTATGTCACAGATGAACCACTGGGTTCTATTCTAACACACAGTATGTTAACTAACTCGAATAAAAAACCAAAACTCAAGCAAAACAAAAATAAACTATAGAAAGCATACCGATGGTTCCTAGAAGGGAGGGAGCTGGGGCGATGGGGGAAATAGGGGGTGGAGATTAAAGTATGCACTCTTCATAACGAAAAGTAAAATAATTAAAAAAAACAAAAGCAAAAGGGAAGCCCTGAGGATCCCCTAACGTGTTTAATAAAACCACAGGCTTTTCTGTTGCCTGTATTTTTAGTTAGCAAATTCACACCAAGCAGCATTTTACTCTCTCTGAGTTAACTGCCATATTTTCTTTAAAGAAATATATATACATATACTTTACTACTTAATAACATTTATTGTTGGGATGTATGTGTTTTAGGAGCCACTTTGATCCACCTCTCGAGTCTAAGATTTTTGATTTATGTAAGCTGTGCCTTCCCAATATGAGTAGGATCATTCAAATTGAAACGGATGTATTTTGAATGGTTAAGAGAGCTGTAATAGACGATTAGAATGTCTCAAAATATCTGATAGAAAATCCCTGTAGATTTTTGTTAAAAAGTGTTTTGAATTACCAGCTTTAGTGCATAGAGAGGAAAGTGCATAAAACACATGTGCATAAGGGATGCTTATGATAAATAATTATAAAGCGAATCCATGAAACCGCCCCCTCAAGTAAAGAGGCAAACCATAAGAAGTAGCCAGCACCTAAGTCCCTCATGGAGCCCTTCTCAACCACGCCCCCTCCTCACCAATGAGAAGGAGCCGTGAGCCTCACGTTTCCTTGCTTTTCTGGGTAGTTTTACCATTGGTGTAGTCATTCCTCTAAATGATATGGTTGAGTTTAGTTCAAATTGAATTTGAGTGTTCTAGAAATGCAATCCTACCTTGTATGATCTATTGTGTTTTCTTCGGTTCAGCATTATTTTTGTAATAGCCTTGTTGTTCAAATTAGCCCTGGGTTGGTGACTTTCACTGCTGGATGGTGTTTTGCTATATAATAAACCACAAGTTATTTCTCTAAACAGCCAAATTTTGGCTTTATGAAGCCTTTTGTTTGCATTTTCATTTTTCTAGTTCATTAATTACCACTCTTACCTTTAATATTACTTTTCTTCTATTTTCTTTGGGTTTAATTTACTGTTCCTTTCCTAACTTCTTAATATAGATAACTTAGCTCATTAAATTCAGCCTTTCTTTTCTAATATCTGTACTTAAGACTTTAATTTCCTCTTTAAGCAGTATTTCAGCTGCATCTAATGAATTTTGGTATGCTTTGCTTAAAAATATTTCATAACGTCTTTTGGTGATTGCTGACTTGACCAATGGATTATTTATAATGTATTTTAAAGTTTATAAACATACGAGGAACTTCTGAGTTTTTTCTTATTAACTTTTAGCTTAATTGCCTTGAGGTCAGAGAATATCCTCTGTGGGCTCAATACTTTGAAAGTAAGATTTGCGATCAATCCATTACCTGGCCAATTCCTACAAATGTTTCATGTACTTAAAAAGTATGTGTATTCTGATATTGATGGGTACAGTGTCTTTTATGTAACCTTTAGGTAGAATACACATACACACACACTATCTATCTATCGATTGATCAATAGATAGATATTTCTTGTTCTGTCAGTTATCAAGAAAGAGGTTGTAAAATAAAATCTCCCACAGTGGTTGTCTTTTTCTTCTTTTAATTCTACACATTTTTGAGTCATATAATTTGAACCCCTTTTATTAAGTACATACAAAACTGGAAGTTTTATAGCTTCCTAATGGATTGACCCTTTGTTCTCATGAAGTGACCCTCTTTTATTTTAAGTGAATACTCTTTTTTTTTTTCTTTAAACTCTACTTTGTCTGACACTAATTTAGTGACAGGAATTCTTTTTGGTTAGTGTTGGCATTGTATATCCTTATCCATCCTTTCAAAAAATTTTTTTAATGTTTATTTTTTATTTTATTTTTTGAGAGAGACAGAGCATGAGTAGGGGAGGGACAGAGAGAGAGGGAGACACAGAATCGAAAGCAGGCTCGAGGCTCTGGGCTATCAGCACTGAGCCCGACAGGGGGCTCGAACTCATGAACTGTGATACCAGGATCTAAGCTGAAGTCGAACACTTAACCGACTGAGCCACCCAGAAGCCCCTTTAATCTTTATCCTTTAACTAGAACATTTAATTTATTTATATTTAATGATAATTAATTATATATTTAGGCCAAACAAACCATATTTTGTGTTTTCTATTTGACTCGTTATGGCTTTCTCTTCTTTTTAATCTTCTGTTCTTACCATTAGAAAAATATTTATTTCGAGATAGAGAGAACACACACATGCATGTGGCATGTGAGCATGGGAGGGGCGGAGAGAGGGGGAGAAAGAGAGAGGGAGAGAGAGAGAGAGTTCCGAGCAGGTTCCACACCGTCAGTGCCGAGCCTGACACTAGGGCTTGATCCCACTACTGTGAGATAGTGACCTGAGCTGAAATCAAGAGTTGGATCCTCAACCAACTGAGCCACCCAGGTGTCCCCCGTTCTTACTACTTTTTCCCTCAGTTTGTCTTTCTGCGTTGTATTGTGGATGTTTATTCACAGATATCTATAGTCAACTGATTTTTCTTTAGTTATAATGTGCTATAGAACCTATCAATTGCATCTTTAATTTTAATTTCTATTGTTACATTTTTCTGGTTCTAGAATTTGTATGTAGTTCTTTTTCAAACTGGCTATGTCACTTTTTATAGTTTCCAATTCCCTGTTCAGATTTTCAGACCTGGCATTTATTTCTTTAAATAAAATAATCATTATTTTTTACAGCCTATGTCTGATAAGTTAAATGTCTAAAGTCTCAATAGGTCTGTTTCTTTTGTCTGTTATTTATGTAGACCTTGCTCATGGCGCTTCATTTCCTTGTACGACTGGTCGTTTATTTGATCGTGCCCTGGGCATTGTATTTAAAAAGTATTGTAGGAGTATTTTGAAGCCTAAGATGATAGTATCTTTCTTTAGAGAGTCTTTTAATTGACTTTTACCAGATACATGGTGGGCCAGTTTAACCCAGGTTCAAGGCTCGTGATTTCCTGGACCATCCAGATAAGGAAAGGCGGGACTACAAGTCCAGGCAAGGGGTGGTTTTCTTCTAGCTTACCCTTTCTTGACTTTAGGGTAGAGTTATATGGGATCTCAGCTTAAAGCGGGAGCTATTGTGTCTTTGTCTCATCTTTGGTGGGCATAGGCTTCTATAATCTGACTTTCTCATACCCCCCAAACTGTACTTGTGTTTTATAACTAATTGTTTTGAATCAGCAGATACCTCAGGGTGACCCGGGCTTCCTTCTTGGGGTTCTCCTCTTCTCAGAAGGGTTTATCTGATATTTTCTCATGAGGTTCTTGGCTCTTTTTAAGGTTTTAAAATATATTCTGTCAAGCTTTTTAAGGTATACCTATATTGCATTTAAAAAATATTACAGCTGTACTGCATAAAAGTGTAATTTTGACATTCTGATTCTACATCCCGCATGTTACATGTCCTTTAGGAGAAATGCATCCTCCTGGATTTTAAGTTTGTTCCATCTTTTAAGTTCAATAATTAAGACACAATTTGCTTGATCTCCTTGCAAGGAGACCGAATGTGCCACTCGGGCATTTCTGTGTTCCTGATAGAATTATATGGACATAATCTTCTTCTAACAGTAATGTTCGGCTTAGTGCTGGCTGGTTCCGTATTAATATTTGGGGTCTTAACTGGTGATTAGATCGACAGGAAACCAAGAAACAAAGGTAATGCTCTTTTTTAAAAATATATTTTATTGTGAAATTGATTTCCATACAACACCCAGCGCTCATCCCAACAAGTGCCCTCCTCAATGCCCATCCCCCACTCTCCCATGTCCCATGCCCCCCATCAACCCTCAGTTTGTTCTCAGTACTTAAGAGTCTGTTATGTTTTGCTTCCCTCCCTCTCTGTGACTTTCCCCCCTCTTCCCCTCCCCCATGGTCTTCTGGTAAGTCTCTCAAAATCCACCTATGCATGGAAACATATGGTATCTGTGTTTCTCTGCCTGACTTATTTCACTTGGCATAATACCCTTCAGTTCCATCCATGCTGCTACACATGGCCAGATTTCATTTTTTCTCATTGCAAAGGTAATACTCTTAACTATGATGTATAATGATGAGGTAAGTTATGATCTCACTAGCCTTTTTGGTTTATTTAGTAAAATAAAATACAGATATGAACTTAAGAGAAAGAGAGCACAACTTTTAAAAACCAGAAAAAGAGTTATACGGGTTTGTATCATTCCCTGATATTATGTTTAAAATATTTTATTGTAGTTTTTAGATTCTTGTCCATCACGGATTTTTAATATTAAATTCCTGAAAACAAGCTTTCTTTTTAACACTCTGGTATTACCTAGGTATAATATATTTGTGTTATTATTTTTTTTTATTAAAGACAGTGTGTGTGAAAGATATATTTCATACCAAGTAATCTGTCTAAATTAAGAATTAATGTCTAGAGACTCAGTCGTTCAAATGTAGATATACTTTTTGATTTTGGCTCTAATATCTCTTTAACCCTCCTTTACTGAGTAAGAATATAGGATTTTTAAAGTTTTTCCTATTCTTTTGATTGCTAGTGAACATGACTTTTTTCATTCAGCTCGGAGGCTTGGAAAGGGGGTCCCTGCAGCGATGCCATTCAAAAAGTTAACTTATTTAAAGTTGGTCCTTTGGCCGTATCAGTCACTTCAGTCACAAATTAAATCCAGAAGAGTGTGATGTATCAATAGAAAAAGTTTATGTTCTTTTTTTTTTTTTATGTTCCTTGATGTATCTAGTATCTTGCTTTTCATATAATTCTTCTCTCAAAGTATGTTTTCATTTACCTGTAAAGCTTGGGTTTTGTTTCGTTTTGTTTTGTTTTCCTGTGGCTGCAGAGGCTCTGTCTTTAGTGAGCATGTGAGCCCGCTCCCACCTTCTACTCAAGCCCTGATCGCCGATGAACACAATAACCTTCGCTGGCCCAGGGATTTGGCCAAATGTAGTTCCTCTGCATTAAATGATGATGGGGCCCTGACCTGTCTTTTAAAGCCAAGTTGCTCACGCCTCACTCTTCCCTCAGAATGCCTCTCTCATGGCCTGCTGGGTCGTCCTGATGCTTGTGTTCCCCTCCGGGAGGAGGGGGAGCAAGTCTGGCCTGGTCGGTTCACTGTGCGTGTCTCCCATCCCCCTCCTGCGCGGGAAGAGTGAGTGTCAGAGACGAGCCCCTAACGCCCTTCAGGGAGCCATCTCCGCACGGCCCTGCTCGCCCCGGTTTTGGGTCTGGCTAATCTTTAGTCAGTGTTCGCCTCACCCCTAATTTGTGAATCAGAGCCTAAATCCCACAGACATGAAGGCAGCAGAGCAGCAGAGTCTGCAGCTGCAGGGTACAAATTAGCATCAGATCTGGTGCTCATGGGGCGGGAAGACGAACGAAAATGGGTAGAATCTGCACAGTAACACTTGGCTTCAAACCTACATTGAACTTTTTTCTCTCGAAGATCTTTGTGCTCATTGCAGATGTTCCTGGAGCTGTCAGATAAATAACGGTGGAGGGTATCACAGCGGGCCGATTCCAGACTCCCTTTACTACACTTCCGTAGGTGGCCACATAGCAGTGATACCCCCTGTGGCCTTGGTGGACCTGGCCAGCACAGCACTGGCCATCACCATTCAGAGGGCCTGGATCGTGAGCCTCACAGGTGACCGCAGAGGCCAGCTGGCTGGTGAGCTGGGTCACCCCGGGCATCACGGTCCTCTAATCAGTTGAGAAGTAGATCTGGCTTGGTGAACGGAATCTATGAGTCAATCAGGGCTCCGAGAGGGGCACTAAGTAGCCTTTAAGAGAAAAGTATCTAGAGTCAAATGGACCTAGATTTGAGTCCAATTAAAACCAGCTCTGTCTCTTACCACCTGCAAGTTACTCAGCTTCGCCAGACTCTACTACTTTCCTCATCTGCAGAATGGGAGAAATAGACCCAATACCCGCATCCCCTCCCTGCTCAGTTTGGAGGAGAATTCTGGGAGATAGGGGACTTGTAAAGCACTTAGCGGTGTATCCGCACACAGGAAGAAATGGATGACATTGTTATTATCAAAAAGATACATAAGCTGTACTTTCAGGAAGGCGAGAAGCCCCTCAAAAATACATAACAGAAGTTTCAGGACAATTTTAGGCATGGAAAATAAGCGAATTAAAAAATCTCTTAATTCTGGCTGGTGAAAAGCTTCTACTCCCGCCCCCAGAAAAATCCATCCCCAAACGTGACCGTTGATTATCACTTATCACCGAGAGCGAGAGGGAGAATTTTTTTCAACAATGGAGCTAAACGGAAGAATCTGGCATCATCTTTGTTTTTTCCTTCCATTTATAAAACTTGGATCGTTCACATTGTGATATATTCAAATTGCCAAACTTAAAGCTAGAGATCTTGTCCAACCCTCTATTTGTGCAATTGGTACTCTCTGCTAAAAACATTTGGAGTTGGTTACCAAGATAAAGGAAGCTATCACGGAGAAGTCTGTTAAAATATGCTCCTTACAAAGAGTAGAAGCCCCTTATAATCATGTCTTCTTTTAAACTACACTTATTTGGATGTACTGCGGCTCCAATAACACCACCCGAAATAAAACAGCTTTGTGGGCAAAAGCCAGGTGAGGTGGTGTCGAAAGTGCCCTCTGTCTCTCGGGAAAAGAAAATCTTCCCAGTCTCTGTTAATTAATTTTAAAGACATCTAAAATAAAACACAGATTCTGGTTCGAGGTTCACTATGAGTTTTTAAACGATCCCACGAGTATGTTCTTCAGTGGTGGTGGAATAGTTAAGACAGTAAGTTTTGGAGTCAGACCGCCTGGGTTTGACTCTCCACTCCCCACTTACCTTCTCTGCGACCTCAGGCAAATAAGCTCACGTCTCTGCGCCTCTACTTCCTAATTTGTGACGGCATCTACTGTCGACCTCCTAGGGTTGTTGTGAGAGTTAAGTGAGCGGGTGTGGGGAGAAGGCTCAGAACAAGGCACCTGGCACTGGGAAGCTTTGATAATTCTGCCCTTCACCCTCCTCCCCCTCGTTAGCATGTGAGTCACAATAACGTTATGCCTAGTTAATATCGTTGTTGTTAAGATAGCGGGCTGTGATAGGAAAAAGGAGACAGGAGACAGGAGTTGGAATAATTAGCTCCAAGTAACCTTGTCCTCTGTTTATTCTTCTGTTAATCGTTCAAATTCAATAGAACTGATCTTGAAGGGTTTTTTTCTTTTTTTTTCAGGTTGAAAATCCTATGATAAAAAAAAAAAAAAGAAAATCCTACGATGAATCCATAGTTAGCCTGAAAGGGAGCTTTCCTGTTTTGACCACAGTTCACCCAGGGCAAGGCCAGCATCCGTAGCAAACGCACGAAGTTAAATTCACCAGGAGGAAGGACTGGGCCACTGTGTTGCCACGTTCCTTTCCCCTGGCTGACAGGGAAGAATGCAGCGGTCCGGTGGCTGGACCGGAACATCGGTATGTTCGCTCCCCTGTCCGTGGGCCAGGTGAAAACATGGGCATCTCACGTGATCCCTTGAGGTTTCATTCTCGGATGGAACTTGGTTTCACTTCTTGTGGAGTTTCTATTTCTGTCCAGGATTTATCAACTAGTTCCCCAATTGGCTGTAAAACCCCAGCAACCAGCAGAGGGGAGCTTCCAAATAAGGCAACAGGAGGCTGTGAATATTCAAGGTAATATGAACTCAGAGACAACTGTCGTTCTTTTCTTCTCCTTTATGTCAGCGTTTCGTTTCTTCTTTCCAGAGCCTGTGTCTGATTATATTCTCCACAATCTGTCTGCAAACGTGTCTAGAAAAACTGAGAAGGTTCCAACTGTGCCATTGGTCACAGAGTTCATACGGCTGATTTCATTGGTGGGGGCAGGTGCAGTTACACAGGTTGTACACTGCCCAATTCCAGGAGCTTTATTGAAAGAGACTCCAATGTGAGCAACACTCCCATGGGACTGTGCAGTATTCAACCTGCACAACCTAATTCATTGTTCTGGGGGCAAATTACTCCTCCCTTTCACTCATAATCCTCCTTAAAGTTGCTAAGTTTGAAAGACAACCATCTCAGGGAGTATGGGCTGCTCTTTGGTCAAAAGAGTATAATGAATCGACCACCTCTGCTGTCAGCAGTGTTTTTTTTAATCAGAGATTCCTTAACATTAGGGTGAGGATGGGAGGAAGGGGACCTGCCAGTAAACATGACCTCAAGATAAGAGCTATCCCTGCCTGCTGACAGTGTTACCCGTTTGCCTGTCACAACACAGCTCACGCCTTACTTCTGACATCAGTTTCTTTTTCTGGACTTGATATGATTACCTTTTCTCACGAGTTGTTTTGTACTGGAAGCCCGCCGGAACTCATTGTCTGAATGAAATACACGCATCCACAGAGGCAGATAGATACACACCAGTAGACAAATAGTACCGTAACTTTCCACCTGTCACTTGCAGCTGTGTGACCGTGCAGAGCCCCTCTACTCAGACTCCTTGTCTCGCTGTCTGCACAGTAAGGATAACAACGGCAGAACTGATGGCAGGAATGCCGTGACAGAAAGATCCCCTGTGCAAAGCCCCGTTTTGCTCCCTGGCATATAGTAAACTAGTCGATAGCTCTTTTTCATTGTTGTTATTATGGTTGTTAGTTTTTTTTTTCTTCAAAGCTGCTCTGGCAACAAATTCTTTTTGATGACCAAGAGCTTCCCCCCACCCATAGTTCTTGGGCTAGAATGGATCAGCCTGACCTCTGTCCTTCCTTCAGAGTCCTATTTGGCTTCTGTTGTCTTCCTTCTTTCCTTCCTTCCTTCCTTCCTTCCTTCCTTCCTTCCTTCCTTCCTTCCTTCCTTCCATCTTTCTTTCTTTCTTTCTTTCTTTCTTTCTTTCTTTCTTTCTTTCTTTCTTTCTCTTCCTTCTTTCCTTCCTTCCTTCCTTCCTTCCTTCCTTCCTTCCTTCCTTCCTTCCTTCCTTCCTTCTGTTTTTCTTTCATCTTTTTCTGAGCTTGTCTTAATTCATGCTAAACACCTCTCAGAAAGGATTCTTTCTTTCCAATCTGCTTACAATCTTTGCCTATTCCATGCTGGAAGACTGCAAGCTATCATCATTTTCTCTTTAGAAGTATCTGTTTCTTCAGAAAAATAACCAAAGGAAATATCTCTCACTGTTTTTAAGAGTTTATTACCGTGTTTCAAGCATGTGAAAATTTGTCTCTCGTTCTCGGCTGTAATTTCTCTCCTGTGAGTGGCTACCGTCCCGATTTCATTGTGTGTCTTGATTTGGATTCTTGCAAAAGCAGTTACTGAGAGGAGGAACTTGGGGTGGGTAGTAATCTCTTTGAAAGGTGATCCTAGGAAGCATGGAGGAGGGATGGGAAATGAAACGGGGAAGGGAAGAGAGCCGATAAAGACTGTGTGGATGGACAGGTTACTGCCTCTGGGGCTCGGTCTTGCTCGGGTCCTGGGACACACTGTGTAGGATTTACCTCAGGATTGTCCCACCAAGGGCCAAGGAAGCAGGGGTGTTTCTCCAAGTGCCATCATTATTAGTTGAAGATTGTTCCCAGAGGTATGATATCTGGGCACCTAAGCCCTGCCGTTGTGTTCCTGGGGCTAGAGTGAGAGACTCTCGTTAGAAAGACATGAGCGCTTGGAATAGGAAGCCATTGTTGCCCATGGAAATCGCCCAACAAGGAAGCAGATGTGGTCGGGGACTTCTGGGCAGGGCATTTGGGCAGGGCACTGACGGAAAGCTTATTGGATTTTGTTTTGGGTAAAAAAAAGACTGTTGGGAAAGCACTGATAGGTTTATCAACAACTGAAAGTCACTTCGGAACTTTGTCCTGAAGGACAACAGGCCACAACCGCAGAGTTTCCTCTCTGCCTCCAAAACGCACGAAGGCTGCTGCGCACGCGCGGGGAGGGATGGGAAGCGTACTGCGGGCGGACTGTCTTCCTGGCTGGCTTGGCCTTGGCCTTCCTCTACACGACGGTGCTGGGACGCGACTGCCTCACCACCGGCTCCGCCTACACCCAGGGGATTGGAGGCTCCCTGCTTCGCATCCTCACGGCCCTTCCGGCTTTATCTGGCCCGCCGGGCACGATGCTCTTCGGCAGGGTCAGGGGCACTGTGGCTCGATCGGCACAGGCATCCTATCCAGCTGGCCCCACGTAGGCTGTCTGACACTGCGTCTTTTCTGTCGTCGCTACCGGAAGTCCTTTAGATCTGTTTTCTCGCTTTCACTAAGTCAGAACTCTTCTTCAAACCACGAGTTGCTAAAAGAGGAGGAGGTACATGTCTATTTCTTCGGAAGAAACACGAGCCAGCCCCTCCTTCTGGGCCGCCCCTCCAACCAGTGAATCAAGAGCACATCTCCGTTTGAAGGCCAGCAGGACTCCGAGCACCCTGAGGCTTACGCCTCCATCATCTTGTTACTCTCGGGTGTGATCCTGGCAAGAATCCGCCAGGCGGGCTCATGTGGGACATGGGCTTCTGCCGACTGTGATGACGTCAGGTCATCTTAGGAGCATTTGATAGTTTCACCGCGGTGCATTGTCCCTACCATTCGTTCACCTAGAACATGTTATGTGGAAAGAACCGTCCTAGACGCTGGGGATACTAGAGTGGTTTCACCAAGGTCTTAGCTCCACGGAGCATTCACTCCAGATGGGAGGCCACTGAGTAAAAAGTCCACTACGGTCAACAGTATGAAGTGGTAGGAGCTATGCTGGAGGGGACAGAAGACTGAGGACATAGAGGCCACCAAACCTGGCCTTTGGAGTTAGGGAAGCCTTCCTAGAGGGAGGCACGACTAAGAGATCCCCGAAGAACAAGCTGGGCAGGTGACATGGAGAAGAAAGAGGGCTCTAGACTAGACAGACAGTTGTACAAAGGCGTTTGAAATGTGAAGACATGGAAATTTGGGGAAGTGAAAATAGCTATTTCCTCGGTGTCAAGCATGTAAATGCTACAGATGGCACCTACAGGCAAGGAGGACGTTGACCCGATCCTTTCTCCATGGAGCTGGGATGGAGAGATGGGAGAGAGGGCAGCTCAGTGGAGCCCAAACCTTCCTCAGTTGCTGAGGGGCGGGGAGGGGAATCCTTTCCCAGGACAAGGTGCCTAACGTTGAGGCTCTACAAGCTTGCCTGCTCTAAGAACTTGGTCTTGGAACTTTGCCACCAACCACGTGCCGTTCATACGTGGCAGTGAGAACTGACCTGATTTGGTAAGGGTGTTTCGATTTATTTTTTAAATTTTGTTAATGTTTATTTATTTTTGAAAGATCGAGAGAGAGAGAGACAGACAGAGTGTGAGCAGAGGAGGGGCAGAGAGAGAAGGAAACACAGAATCCGAAGCAGGCTCCAGGCTCTGAGCTGTCAGCACAGAGCCCGATGCAGAGCTCAAACTCGTGAACCGTGAGATCATGACCTGAGCTGAAGTTGGCCACTTAACTGACTGAGCCACCCAGGTGCCCTAAGGTTTTTTTTTAAAGTTTGATCAGTTGCTATACGATGACTCCAACAGTGACATGTTGAGGTCCGCAGTGATGGCATGGAAATCACTGAACTGCATAAGATGATTAGACTCAGCGATTAGACCTGCAGATTCCCCGCCTGGGCAGAGTCTGGGCCTTGCTCTTAGACATGGAATTCCTGTGATAAAGTTTCCATCCAAGCCTGGTTCCATCCCCCAAATCTAGAGTCACCACCTTCAAATGCCCTCCCTGAGGCGCAGCTCAGAACCGGTGGAGTCCTCAAGCAGGTCAGAAATGCAGGGAGTGAACCCATGGCAGTGGGTGGTGGAAGGTGTCGATCAAAACCCAAGTCTACCTTCTTCGTCCATTCAACAAACCTCATCACTTTAGGTCCTGGGCTTCAGCAAGGTCTCCTGACCTAGGGGCTCAGAGCTTTACCATCTCACTTCTGGAGCCACAGTGAGGTAAAGGGCATGGGGCCGGGGGATATTTTCATTATTTCTGCCATGGAGACCCAGAAACCCTTGGTCCACAGAAGCTTTGGGACATTGGGAGAGGGGAAATGAGATTTTCGTAGATCAGATTCAAGAGGTTATAGAACCATGGGCTAGCCTGGGAACCTCATTTCTCTGATGTAATGTATGTGTGTGAGAAAGAAATTGTGTTCCTAATTCTAAATGACTGATTAGAAACCTGTGCGTTCATGTGGAGTTTACCTAACCCCTAAAATATTTTAAGAGGGTGGCGCCTAAGTGGCTCAGTCAAGTTAAACATCTGACTTCGGCTCAGGTCATGATCTCCCAGTTCTTGGGCTCGAGCCCCGCGTCGGGCTCTGTGCTGACAGTGCAGAGCCTGGAGCCTGTTTCAGATTCTGTGTCTCCCTCTCTCTCTCCGTTCCTCCCCCCACTCATGCTCTGTCTCTCTCTGTCTCAAAACTAAATAAACATTTAAAAAATAATAACATATTTTAAGTGAAGTACCTGACAAGTAGATTATTTTTTATTAGGGTATTTGGCTTGCACTGCCAGCCTTTAATTGCATAAACTACTGAGAGCTGATTGGCCATTGAAGATTTATGTAATTCACATCGTGAAAATAAACTAGTTTGAAGTGGTGGGGGACAAAGTCCACTTGACTCTTCCTGACTCAAAGGAAATGATCACATTTGGAGAATGTGAAATATCATGAGCCTTGCCTGTAAGCTAGGGAGGCAGCATGACAGAAGCTTCCGGCTTTTCTCTACTGCAAGAGTGGTTCTTTTTGCTGAATCTTGAAGAGGACTCCAGAGACACAGAACACTCTTGACACTCATGAGTGGACCGGAAGCCAGGCTGTCTGACGATGTTGGAAGTCATGTAGGTGCCCTGTGTTACCATTTCCGCCTCTGTCAGACAGGGTGGTAACCAGAGTGCCTACCGGGAGGTCACAAGCATAGGAGCAACTTGTTAGAATGAATATGAAGCCTCATCTCCAGTCGTCATCATTTCTCTGTTTTAGCTGTAATTCTGGTGCACCCCTCACCCACCCAGTCATGAGAGTCAAAAGCGTCTTCAGACAATACAAAGGTCCCCAAGAGGGTAAAATTGTCTCTCCCCATCCCATCCCCTCTAAATGCCATCCCATCCCCTCTAAAGAATCACTGCTTTTTTTTTTTTAAAGTTTATTTATTTATTTTGAGATGGAGATGCAGAACCAGTGGGGAAGAGGTGGGGAGAGGACAGAGGATCCGGAGTGGGCTCCGTGCTGACAGCAGAATCCTTGCTTAAGAGAAATGTCTCAAGGGAAGAACCCACTTACTGTTAAGAGACATATGATAGAAGTCATTGTCACTAGTCAGGAAACCACGAAAGGGGATTTTACACGCAGATCTGCTCTTTAGACCTGAGCGAAATGAGAGAAGGGGAGAATTTTGTGGAACACTTTGCTTAACATAAGGTAGTTTTTAAAAACTGTGCTTATGTAAAGTTCTGGTAATAGTTATGATGTCACCTCCACCCCGCCCCCTAGTCTTGACTCTTTTATTAAAAGTGAAGGACAGATTACAACAGACATAAGTACACACACACACACACACACACACACACACACACACACCCCAAACTAACTAGGTCAGGAAACAAGAGCAGTTCTTCATTTGGATTCTTCACTAAGGAGCTTGTATGTTGATGAGATGCAGCACACCAAGTCCTTTGGCCCTTGATGATTCTCAAGAACACGCAAGTACTTGCACATAGTCTTGGAACAGAAGCATTTAATAAATACATCCTGAAACCTTTTATTTACAATCCCTAAAAGTGCTGGCACCCTGAGGGTAGAATTTATGTCATCTTCTGAGGGGCACTGGCTCCCTCCCCTTGCCCTCTGGAGAGAATAGGCTGCCTGCCTCTTGTCAATTCTCTATCGTAGGTGCTAATTTTACTCCTGCTTTTCCTCCAGGTCCTATAGTAGGATGGCGGCATCCTTCTCTCCGTTGGATTGTGGAACCACTACCCACGTGGTTCCCATGAATATTTTGATTCATGTTTTAGACTAGTACTGTTCAACAGAAATAGAACGCAAATAGCATTTATATAATTTTCATAATATATTTCATTTAACCCAGCATCCAAAACATCGTTTATAGTCAATAGAAAATTGAGATATTTTACGTTCTGTTTTAATTCTAATTCTCCCAAAGCTGATGTGTTTTAGACCTCAGTGCATGTCAGTTTGGAGGAGTCATGTGCCAAGTACTCAATAGTGACACGTGGCCAATGCCTACTGTATTAGACTGCAGTTTGGACTCTATGATGCGTCCCCGAGTTCCACACATTTTCCCAGCACAGAAGGTCTATAAATGATACAATGTGCTCTACTCTGCCTTAAAGAGTGGGGATAGTAACCAGGGCATTTGTCCAACTGGAAAATCAATGGTTTCAGGGTCCGATCCATTAACTACACCATCCGCTCTGCTCCCAGAAACAAATCATTGTGACGTCCATCAGGCTCATTTGACTAGGTTTTGTCTCTTTATCTCTGAAACAGATTGACGTGGAGCTGTCCTTCTGGAAAGGCAGATGGCAACGGTGGAGAGTACCTCCGGAAATTAGCCCCTTGAAGTACAGATAAGCTCCACTAGGGGGCCCTCTAGTCAACGGTTGCATAGTCCCAGATTGGGATAAATCACAATTTTATAACAATATATCTAAATCAGGACTCTCCAGTTCATGAATATGCAGTAAATTTTGGAAAGGGAAACTTTATGAGTGCAAAATAAAAATAAGCCTTTCAAATACATATCTGGCTGTTTGTTTACGCAATCTCCACATGGCCTTTCTCTGAAGGAGTGTTATCCCTTTGACTCGACAAGGAGCTAGGGTCACTGGCCGAGTGACCTCACAACTCAGTCAGATCCATGAGTCTCTATCATCTCTATATCCTTGTTTAGTTATGGGTACACCTTTTCTGTTCTACTTCCTTCAAGGTACTTGAGATCATGAGGGGAAAAAGCATCTTTTCACTTAGGTTCCAGGGAGCCTAGAATGCAAATGACCCCATTCCCTCCTCCTTTTCCATTTTAAATTTATATTCAAGTGCCAAATGACAAATTTGCCAACTGGCTCTTTTCTTCACCTCTTAGGAGGCTCAGAGCCAAGTTGGCAGGAGACTAATGCGTGAGGTCTAATGGCTTGGTTTTATAATCTTGCTCTTCCTGCTGAGCTTTTATTCCCCCTTTCTAATTATTGTATTGTTTGCTGTTTGCTTAGAAGCCACCCTAACATTCTGGGAATGTGGTAGTGATGGGGGGGGGCGGTAAAAATAGATATAATCTTCTCTTCATAATTTGTCTTAACAATTGGATCTTTCAGATATTGACTCAGATGCTAAGTGAAATTATTCCTTCTAACAGAAGTTGATGGGGGCACATTCTAACTGGCTTCATCTGACATCGTGATGTGGGTAAGTCACGCCATGCCAGCAGCACCATAAAACCGGAATCCTCTATCACAGGGCTTACCTCACACACAAGAGAAACACAGTATTTGCCAAATTATGAAAATACTTTGTTTTAGAAACCTCAAAAATACTTATCTGAGCTTGGAACACTCACTTGAACTACAAAGATTTGTTTTTTTAAGAACCCCACACTACTTGTAATGAATAACACTGTAGCGGGCCTAGGTCAAAATGGGATATGCCCGTTCTTGAAATCAGATTATGAGACTCGATCTACCTGAACCGACAAGAACAACAGTATAAGTGTGATGTGGGGAAGTCGCATCTGGGGAGGATAGCGGCTCGAGTTCTTAACATTTTGCATTTTCAGTGAAATCTTAACGATTCGCATAATGTTATGTTCCAATCCCATCTTCTTTTATAGTCGTAATGAAAGATTCTCTTCAAGCCCGACCTCCTCCCTTGGAATTAACAAGTCCTCTTTGAAAACATTTCATTGAACTCCAGATTTGCCTCACTTCTCAGAGCTCCGCTGGAAGGAGAAGAGCCCTATTGACCTCTGCCAAACTCGCCTTAGCTCCGCTCAACACGCAGGCATGTGCTGTGCCACGGAGGGCAAGGCCACTCTGCAGGACCGCGGGGTAGGCTCCATCTCCTCACCCCATCTTCTTTGGTGCTTACTAGTCTCATTCAGCCGAGGTAGTGGGCAACCGTATTGTCATCGTGGAGGGAAGTGGATTTGGGGGAGACAGAGCAGGGAATGTTATCAAACCTGGAAGCAACATAAGCCTCTGAAGAGCATCGCTGGCTCTTGCAGGCAAAATGGCACCACCGAGCTGTCAGAAGTACACATGGTCACAGGGCAGGGCTCAACAGGCTCTGAGATTACACCTACTTATTACCTACAGTAAAGAACAATGACTCACATCCAACACCCGGCCCATCCTTCCTTTCAAAAGCATCCTTGAATATCCAGAGAGAAAAAGGGAGAGTTCAGACTGGTTTTTTCAGGAGGAAGCCACATGACTTAGGCATTAAGCTTTGAGATCAACCCAAGCCCAATTACTCAGCAGCTAGAACCTCAATTTCTCAAATTCCTTGGCTAGTCAGTATCGGTCAAGGCCATTTTAAATTTTCTTGGAATAGGAAGTTGCCAGTGTGGAAAACAAAGCTATTAGGGACCCGAAGTAGTGCCAACCAGGTTACAGGGCAGATACAGGGTAACAATTTCCACACTCCGTGTGGGCCACTAGAATAGACTAACAAGAGACTGAGGGCAGAGTGCCACAACAGACCTACTGAGACTGAAGTGCAGCTGTTAAGAAGACAAGGAATGTGTTGTCTGCAATACCCAGAAGGAGAAATTCTATATCCCTGACAGGTGAGCCAACATATTTTCTGATTTTGTTTCTCGGGTATTGATTGTGTGTGTAAGTCACTTATGTGACTAACGCTCCAAAACGATTTTGATGCTTTTGCCACTTTTCACATCTCGATAAATCACTCAGGTGTTGATCCAAGACCATATTTCCATAGATTTCACTGGAAATGTCATTAAGATGCCAGAAGAGGTAAGTTTTAAAAATCACATTTATTGAAGTACAATTTACATTTAGCAAAACTCATCCCTGAAACTTGACAAATGCAAGCGCCACCATAATGAAGACATAAAGCACTTCATCAAAACTCATGCCCCTTTGCAACCAACCCCTCCCTGATCCTTAATAATCCATTTATCTGTTTTCTGTCAAAAGGATCAAACTCAATGATTGAAATAATTATGGAAAAATTTGTGTGCATATAAAACAATATTTTTATTTGAAAAAATTTTTAACATGTATTTTTGAGAGACAGAGATAAAGCACGAGCAGGGGATGGGCAGAAGAGAGGAGACACAGAATCCGAAGCAGGCTCCAAGCTCTGAGCTCTCAGCACAGAGCCCAATGTGGGGCTCAAACCCACAAACTACAAGATCATGACCTGAGCTGAAGTTGGATGCTTAACTGATTGAGCCACCCAGGTGCCCCTAAAACTGTATTTTTTTAAAGGATACTTTGAGATCTATCTTTAGGGCAGTCAAAAGAATAGGATTTAAAACTAACCTTTGCAAATTAAGGCACAACTTGACAATATCTTGTCAAGATAGTTGTAGAATAGTCTAGTTACTAGCTCAAGCTTCAGGTTAGGGCTGGTTGGTAGAAAGACGAAATAATAGAATGGAATTCTACAAAAGTCTCTGTGGGGCTGGTAGATATATGTTCTTACAAATATTTGGCACCTTCTCTCAAAGTTCACCCCTGCTACTACCATGAAAGTGATAAAAGAGCAAAAGCCTCTATTCAATCACTGGATGTTCAAATACACTTTATCTACTTGAAAAGCTTCTTTCAAACTCCACAATTGTCTTTCGAGCACCAGACCTGTAAGAGAAGTATCACAGCAGGTAATTAGATCGGCAGTTATGAACTAAGATGTGCTATTAAGCAAATACAGTAGTTTCTAGACCATGTTTACAAAAGCTGTGCAGCAGGTAAGTTAACAGAATTCCCCAACATACTATGCATTGTCAACTCAGACTTAGTAATGTTCTGATATAAAAGTGAATTTTTAACTTAAACTCTGCCTTACTAAAACTCAAAATGGCCACCATAGGGAAAGATACTTTGAAAGATTAAATGCCAATTACTTAAAAATCCATTAAAAAATAACCTTTTCTTGGCATAATAAAGTATTGCCTATCTACTACAGGCAACCCTCGCCTCCCTATCTAAAACATACTTTCTAAAGGGAGAAGGGATGGCACTGCAGGTAACCAATTCCTATTAACTTGGCCTCAGGTAAATCCTTTAACCCATCAGAGAAGCATATCCAGTCAGATTAAGAGTTCTCATCCTTGGCCAAGAATTCGATTCAGCTATTTAATGCCAAATTCTCTCCATTTAGTCCATACCTGAAGTTAATCAGCATCTTGAACTGGATGGTGCCTGATAGAAACGGGAGAAGAACAACTGTTAAGAATATCAACGAACTCTTTATGATTTGGGAGTTGTTTTGTTATATAAAGAGTGTTTTTTTTGTTTTGTTTTGTTTTTGTTTTTTGTGGTTACCTACTCGCTACCTTTGAATAGAATTCCCATAAAAAGGCTACATTCTCCGAACTTCCTCACACTTGGGAAATCTCCTGGGTAATTTCTAGCCAGGAGTAAAATGAACAGTGAATCAAGTTCCTATCTTCTGGGATTCCATACAATATAATGTCAGCAGCCATGACCTGTCCAATTTGATCTGTTACATTAGCATGGAATAGTATCAATTTTAGAAGAAAAAAAAAAAAAGCTGAAATGTTACTGGCAACAGTTGTACCTGGGAAACACTGAAACAAGCTCTCAACAGATCTGAAAACCAAAGGAAGCCTGAAACTTGTTGAGGCAGAGGCAGAGCCCAGCAAGTTGAGAACAGTCCTCCACTTGCAAAGTTTCCACGATCCTTAAATAGACACTGGCTCAAGCTGCTGCTTCCTTGTCATGGAGCCTGGCTCCCTCAGCCCGTGTATCTCTCTCACATGGAACTGTTGAAACAGTTTGGCTCAAGAGGAGCAATTGTAAAATAAAGCCTGACCATTGCATTTCCCGGTATTGCAGGGCTAGTCGCCAGACTGAGAGGGACCCAGGGCAGGGAAAACTGTCCCTGTGCTCTGGGCTAATAGATTTGGCTGGAAAAGGGGTGCCTACAGCCCAGCTTGCAAACGCTACTCCCCCCCCACCCCCGACCCTCGCCGCCTTTAAAAGCACGATAAAATGAACGTCCTATTTAGTTTCCTAGTCAGTAAAATTAGATATTTCCTAATAAGTAAAAAGATCTTTCTTAACTCTAAGGGCAAACATGTAACCCCCACAAGCCTCACATTTTAAGAGATTACTGAGTGATACTTAGGATATGTACAAGGATTTCTTCATTCACTCAACTCGAAATTTAGATCTTTACAAGTTTTACTAAATCGGAGAATAACCCTTTCTACAGCATGGGTGCCAGCGTCTTGGTGGACACAAATCTCACCCCCAGTGGTTCAGTTTTTCCCACAGGACACAAAACCATGACGGGCTTCACGCCCTGAAAATGTTGGACGAGGGTCCTGTGCTGCAAAAGGTCAGAAAAGGTGCATCTGGGGCAGAAAACTGCAGGCAAGGCTCACGGTAGTTATCAGCTCCCGCAAGACGAACCCCAGACCTTTTAAAAAGCCAAAGTACCCTGCAAAATGGCAACTGAAAGGCATCTGCGGGGAGTGGCTGTCAGGGCGAAATCGCCTCCGTTTGTTGCTAGCACAGTAATTAAGCTGCTCCGCACGCAAAGTTAAAGCGCTCAGATCCATGATCTCGCTCATTTTCCAAACTGGTTGCGTCGGGGTCATGGCAACACCGCGCAGGCGGGAGCCCGGAGTGCGCCAAGAACACCGACACCGACCCGGCTGGGCGCCCCCCGCCCCGCAGCTGCGTTCTAGATATGTTATTTTTTCTTTGAAGAAGGCACCTGAAGCTCCCTGTGGCTTGGAGCCCTTGAGCGTCGAGGCCACAGGCACGAGAGATGAGGGGACCCGGAGTGCGGTGGCGTGGGGGGCCAGGGGAAGGCGCCACAAGGGCGCTTCCCAGGAACTAAGGGTCCCCGGCTCCACGAGGACGTCCTCACCCGAGAAAGGCCCTCGCGGGGGCTGTTTCCCTGGGATCGGGAAGCCTCTCCAGTGCGGGCGCCAAGCTGAGGCCGAACCCGGCTCATGGCCCCCCCGGGCGCGGCGGGCACAGGGACAAGGACAGGAGTGTGTAGCAAGCGCCCCCCGGAGAGAGACCCCAGACCACGTGGCCCGGTCCGGCGTCGGGGCGGTCGGAAGACACTTACCGAGTCGCAAGCCGCGGCGGAAAAGGGAGGGCGCTGGAGAGAACAAGTTTAAAAGGGGCCTGGGCGGTCGGCACCCTGCGACAACCAACCAAAAAGTTACCCCCAGCGCCCCTCCCGGCCCCGTACCCGCCCCGCTTGGGGCGCCCAGAGGCTCTCGCGCGCCCCCTGCCGGCGACCCAGGTTCCCCAGCCCTGGCCTCGGAGCCCGCAGACTCGGCACGCTAGCCTGAAGACCTCTCTGTGTGGGTGTTCATTGACCAGGCTGCAGGTTTGATGAAGCTCCTGGCATCAAATCAAATAACATTAGGTATGTAACCGCCCCCCTCGAATCCCATGCTTGCTGCCAGGGTGGTCTGCAGGCTAGGAAGCAGGACCCGCAGTCCCCAGCCTTGGGCTTACATTGAGTTTTATCCTTAATTTGTTTTTCGAATTTTGAGATTTGAGGCCTCCTAAACGGGAGCACTTGAGATTATTTTGGTTGGAGGGACTGTTTAGTGTGACAAGTATTTTTTGAGTACTGACTGTGCCAGGCAATGTGTCTGGTGCTAGGGGTTATAAAGTGGAATGAGAAACTGCACCTGCCCTCAGAAACCATAAAGTGACCGTCAGCTGTTGATAGAAGCCCACACAGTGTGCCGAGGGCACAGCACGAGCCACCGAGTCCAGCCTCTTAAGGGGTCGGGGAGGGCACCTCGGAAGAGGAGTACCGACGGTGCGGCTAGCATTATCAGCAGGAAGCTGACTGCATGTCAATTATTGGAGAATATATGGTAAAAATCAAAGAGGCCAAAGAGAATTAAAGAGGAATTATAGAGTAGAAGGGACGTTATAAGTCAGCTAGAATTTTCTCCTGTGGGTGAGAACAGCCTTAGGGCGTTCTCCAAAAGCAGAGTCGTCATGATGGTGGAATGTAAGCTCCATGAGGGTTCTGTTTCCTTCTCTACTGGCTCATCAGTATAGTGCCTAGAATATACTTGGGTCAGGGGGAAATTACTCCAGGAAAAGACATTCACCATTTATCCTCCAAAGTAGTTGAGTATTCATGCTATCAAACTCTTGAAGGCTCATAACGATGGTAGTGATGGGGTCTTACCCCAGGCTGCAACTTTCGTGGGTCACCTTGAGTGTGAATTTATCTCTGCATTGCCAGTACATGGCCGACGGCTTGGTGTGCCATAAAGGCTTGATAAAACATGCTGGATTTCCTTTCCTGGCATGTATTTGGCCTGTCTTTCACACTTACAGAGAAGGCATCTTGGGGCCTTGGGAGGTGTTGGGTGTGTTTCTCTGGCTAGTGTTGCTGCTGCTAGAGGGAAACCTTATCCCCACCACTGCCATGTTTCTCTGTCGAGGAACTTCTGCTGGATAATGCCTCAACCTTCTGCCTATCCTTTCCTCATTCCCTTTCAGAAGAGGAAGGAGTTTCAGTAAAATCCAGTGTTAATATGAATTTTGAGAGCATGCAAACCAGCACAGGCTTGTTAACTTTCATTCTCCACCTGCCCCCAGTTCTCGATGGAAGAGGCTAAGGTTCTTAACTTCTCCGATGGAAGGGGAAACAGGGGGTAAGAAGTGACCACTTGGAAGCCGTTGAGGGTTTTCTTGGTTCAGTATACAATCAGCCGGGTACATCATAAGTGTCATTACCTTTACCTCTGTGCTTTTTTTGATAGTCCTAACTGAATGAAAGGTAGTATTTCTCTTTAACCATGCAATACCATGATCCTGCATTTTACTCATTTAAAATTTTTGGCTCCCAAGTATGTCATGGCAGACAACATCCCGTGGCTCATCTTCCTCAAGGAAGAGCAAATTCATTAGAAATCTATAAACTGAGGATGTGTGTTTTCTCTTCCCTCACTGCCCAGGATCAGTATAAGGCAACGGTGACTCAAGGTCTAGACTGGGACCCGGAGCAGAACAGACTAAACTCTGAAGACCTAATATTAGTAAGTATTAGTAGTAAAGCTAACACTTCAGTTTGCTTTCTGTGTTTTACCCTGTGTTGGTTCTGGATGCAGAAGGGGCAGAAAGCACCGTATTCGTCACCCTCCTCGAACCCTGAAGTTGCCTGATCCTCGTGCCCAGGAGATCCCAAGTCTCACTTGTTCCCAATGAACTGACATCAGACACAGATCTAGGGCCTTGGCTTTCACAAATTAATTGGCCCATTGATTCACTTTTGTCTCTGTGTTGAATGCACATTTTATTGTGTTGTTGTAGTGGAGAGTCAGAAGATAAAGCAATTGCAGGCATTATTTCGGATTTAAATGATCACTCCAGTTGGGTAACATTTTAATTGGTGTCATTGGGCCAATTGCCACATGCAGGTCTCTGCCTAGCAGCCCGCCTTTTCCAAGCAGCTGTAGGCTTGTTTTCAAGCCAAGAGAGAATGTCTGCCCCCACTGAAGTTTATTGGTTTCATCTGCCTAAATAAACTTGTGTGGCTGATTTTGGCAATTAAACAGTGTACTTGTACATGTCCTGGAAGCACTGGGATATGGATGCACCTGTTTCTTTCCCCACATGGCTACGAAACAAACTATTTAAGAAAAATCCCCTTTTAGGCTGGATGGCGATGTGAAGAAGAATGAACCCGGACCACTTTCTTACTTCATACACAAAAATAAATTCAAAATGGATGAAAGACCTAAATGTGAGACAGGAAACCATCAAAATCCTAGAGGAGAACACAGGCAGCAACTTCTCTGACCTTGGCCATAGCACTTCTTACTAGACATGTCTTTGGAGGCAAGGGAGACAAAAGCAAAAATGAACCTTTGGGACTTCATCAAGATAAAAACTTCTGCACAGTGAAGCAAACAATTAACAAAACTAAAAGGCAATCTACAGAATGGGAGAAGATACTTACAAATGACATATTGGATAAAGGGCTAATATCCAAAATCTATAAAGAACTTATCAAACTCAACATCCCAAAAATAAATAATCCAGTTAAGAAATGGGCAGAAGACATGAACAGACATCTCTCCAAAGAAGACATCCATATGGCTAACAGACACATGAAAAGATGCTCAACATCACTCGTCATTAGGGAAATACAAAATCAAAACCGCAGTGAGGTACCACCTGACACCTGTCAGAGTGGCTAAAAGTAACAACTCAGGAAACAATAGATGTTGGTTGGCAAAAATGTGGAGAAAAGGGACCCCTCTTCCACTAGTGCAGGCACCATGGAAAACAGTATGGGGGTTCCTCAAAAAGTTAAAAATAGAACTACTCTCCCACCCAGCAATTTCATTACTAGGTATTTATCCAAAGGATACAAAAATACTGATTCAAAGGGGCACATGCACCCTGATGTTTATAGCCATGCTATCTACAGTGCTATCTACAATAGCCAAATCATGGAAAGAGCCCAAATGTCTATCAACTGATGAATGGATGAGAAGATATGGTGTGTGTATATATGGAATGGAATATTACTCAGTCACCAAAAATAATGAAATCTTGCCATTTGCAACAGCATGGTTAAAACTAGAATGTTTTATGCTAAGTGAAATAAATCAGTCAGAGAAAGGCAAATATCATATGATTTCACTAATAGGTGGAATTTAAGAAACAAAACAGATGAACATAGGGGAAAGGACAGAAAAATAAGATCAAAACAGAGAGAGAGGCAAACCATAAGAGACTCTTAACAATAGAGAACAAACTGGGAGTTTCTGGAGGGGAGATAGGTAGGGGGATGGGCTAAATGGATGATGGACATTAAGGAGGACACTTGCTGGGATGAGCACTGGGTGTTATAAGTAAGCGAAGAATCACTAAATTGTACTCCTGAAACCAATACTACACTACATGTTAATGAACTTGAATTTAAATAAAATCTTGGAAGGAAAACAAAATCCCCTTTCAGGTGTGTTATTTACAAACTTTGGCATTGTTCACAATGCTTGTAGGAAGTACATGAATAAAGGTATAAAATAGAGTTCTACTTGTTTACATATCAACATATCCAATGTATTACCTTTATTGCTAAGACTGTTCTGGTTTGTTGTAAAGCAAAGAAAATAAAAACATGCTTTAATTCCACATACTTCTCCAGTTCTTTGTTTCTCTTTATAGTGCAGCTCCTCAAAAGTGTTGTCTATATTTGTCTTTGGTTTCTCTCCTTCATTCATTTCTCAATATAATTATATTGGTCAGCCTCTGAGATGGTCTCCAATTTCTTCATCTCCTATTATTCATGCCCTTGTTAGTCTCCTCCCCTTCAGTGTGGTCTGGATCTAGTGAATTTCTTCCACTGAATAGAATTGAGCATAAGTTATAGGTTGGCATGTGGAAAGATGCCCCACACCATATGTCATGAGGGAATTGCAAATTAAAACAATGAGTTACCATTATGTATCTACTGGAATGGCTACATTCAGACAGTGACAATATCAAATGTTGGTGAGGATGTAGAACATCAGGACCTCTCGTTCACTGCTGGTGGAGATGCAGAATGGCCTAGCCATTTTGGAAGACAGTTTGGCAGTCCTTACAAGACTAAACCTACCCTTACCGTATGATCCAGCAATCAGACTTGTTGGTATTTACCAAAAGGAGCTGAAAAAACTTATATCCACGAAATAACCTGTACATGGATGCTTATCATAACTTTATTCATAACTGCCAAAGCTTGGAAGCAACCAAGATGTCTTTCGACGGGTGAATGGAATGTGGTACATCCAGACAATGGAATATTATTCTGCATTAAAATGAACTATCAAGCCGTGAAAAGACATGGAAGAAACTTACATGCCAATCTGAAAAGTTCATCTACTATATAATCCCAACTCTGTGGCATTTTGGAAAAGGCAGAACGATGGAAGCTGTGAACAGATCAATGGGTGCCAGAGGTTTGGGGGAGGGAGGATGTATAGGTGTAGCACAGTGGATTCTCAGGGCAGTGAAACTGCTGTTCTACGTGATATTATAAAAGTTGATACATGTTATTATATATTTGTCAAAGCCCACAGAATGTACAACACAGAGCGAACCATAATGTAATGGACTTAGGTTGATGACGATGCGTCAGTGTGGGTTCATCAACTGTAAAAAATGTTTTGCACCAGTGGGGAATGTTGATAGTGTAGTGAGGATATGGGAAATCTCTCTAGTTTCTATTCAGTTTTTCTGTGAACCTAAAACTGTTCTGAAAAATAAAGTCTTTTTTAAAAAGCGATGAGATGTCACTTCAGAGATTCTGTTACAAAAGACTGGAGCTACCATCTTGGGCTGCTGTCTCTTGTCTTTTCTCTCTTAGAGTCTTTGCTCTAGGGGAAGCAGGCTGCCATGTGGCGAACTGCTTTATGGAGGGACCCAGTAGGCAAGGAGAGATGTCTTAGGCTAATAGCCAACAAAGATCTGAGGCCTGCCAACAGCCACATGAGCGAGCTTGGTAGTGAATCCTTCCTCATCAGACCTTGAGAAGACTCCAGTCCTAGCCAATATCTTGATTGCAGCCTTGTGGGAGACCATGAGCCAGAGGCAACCAGTAAGCCACACCCAGGTTCCTGACCCATTGATGCTATTTGATAACACATGCTTATTGCTTTAAGCAGTTAAAGTTGTGGTAATTTGTTATGCGGCACTGAATAACTGATGCACCACTCCATCTGTCCATGGAAACAACTCTTTCAAGGGCCACGGTGTTTTTAGTCTTGACCTTAGCTGTCTTGTCAGTTGCAAGTATGATGATCCTCTTCTTGAAATACTTCTCATTGGTCTTCCGGGTCACCATACTTTGTTTTTGCTTGTTTGTTTTTCCTAACCTCATGGCTGTTTCATTGCAGTCTCTGTTACTGGATCCTTTTTATTAGCTCACCTTTATTCTGTGGAGTTCTCCAGGGCTCAGTCCTCAGATCTCAACTCTCCTTGATCTACTCCTACCTAGGTGGTGATGTCATCTAGATGTACAGTTTTAAATACTGTTTTGACTTTGCTTTGTGACTCAAATTTCTGTCTCAGGCTTAGACCATTCCTGGACTTACAGTCTTATATGTTCAATTGCGCACTCAGTGTTGGCACTAGGGTTTCTAAAAGGCATCTTAAAATGAACTTATCCGAAACTCAGCTCTTGATATTTCATCCCTCAAAACTGATCATCCCACCGTTAATCCACTGGAGTATGTAGCAATTTTATTCTACCAATGCATATGGCAAAAATCTTGGAGGTGTCCCGGACTCCTCTCTTCTCTTACACCTTTACACCCACTGATACACAGCAAATCCCATCATCCCTA
Source organism: Paguma larvata (assembly GCA_030068075.1). Classification (NCBI taxonomy): domain Eukaryota; kingdom Metazoa; phylum Chordata; class Mammalia; order Carnivora; family Viverridae; genus Paguma; species Paguma larvata. The sequence continues at coordinate 51,300,481 of CM057834.1, read as the reverse complement.
CCTCAAATCTGACTGCTTTGCAACCACCGTAGTCCAAGCTCCATTATCTCTCTCCTGGTTATTTTAACAGCCTTTTGGCTGATGGTTTGCTTCCGTCTTTCTACTTACAGTCCATTCTCCTCACAATGACCAAAAGGAGCTCTTTAAAACATTAGGAAAATCATGTTGCTTCTCTGCACAGACCCCTTGAGTGGCCCCTCCTCTCTTTCAATGTAAAAGGAAACTTTTTCAACCGTCTGCAGGCTCTACAGGCTGTAGCCTCCATTTCTTTTCTGTGCTACCCCCTGACAACCTCCCCCTGCAGCTGCTCTGGCCTCCTCACTGCCCCTCCAACTGCTGCAGGGCTTAGCCCTTGCTGTTCCTCTACCTGAAACGCTCTTTCCCCAGGTTTCCTTTTGGCTTTCATGGTCTCTTCCTTCAGGTTTCTGTTCATAAGCCCCTTGTTATAGCTGAATTGCGTTCCCCTAAAATTCATGTTGAAGCCCAAATCCCGCTTTGTGACTATATTTGCAGATAGGGCCTTTAGGGAGATAATTGAGTTAAAGGAGGTCATGAGGAGGAGGCCATAATCCAACAAGACCAGGGGCCTTATAAGAAAAGAAAAAGTCACCAGATCTCTCTGTCTGTCTGTCTCTCTTTGTCTTTCCGTCCACATCAACAGAGGCCAGGCCATGTGAGGACACAGCAAGAAGATGCTGCTGTCTGTAAGTCAGGAAGAGAGGCCTTACTGGAAATTAACTCTGACGGCACTTTGATCTTGAACTTCTAGCCTCCAGCACTGTGAGAAAATGAATGTTGCTTAAGTCCCTCAGTCTCTGGTATTTGGTTATGGAGGCCCAAGCCAATTAATACACCCCTGTAGAAAGTGCCAGTATCTCTCCTCTCACCCAGCATGCCTGTCCCCCTGGCCCTGTTTTTTCTTTGCAGTACTTTAACCTCCTTTTCTTATTTGTTTCTTGTTCCTCTCTCCTGAATAGAGTATCAGTGCTGTGAATGCAGAGACTGGTGCCCCCCAGCACCCAGCACTTTGTGTGGCACGTCTTAGAGTCTTGCTAATTGGTTGTTAAATGCTCCAGGTTGAACTGGGGTGAAATTCTCCCTACACTAAAATTGCTCCAGATTCCTTGGATGACTACCGGTGCTTGGAAGGAAGAAAATACTATCAAAAACTGAGTTTTAATCACAATGGACCCCTAACTTATACAGCATCACCTGCGTAATTCTTAGAATCAATCAGGGATTGTACATGGCTGCATATACTAAATAAATATACTTGGGCTCAACGAAATGGCAATGTTGTTTTCCTCACATAACAATTCAGAACTGGGGCAAAGAGACACAGTTTCCGTCTTTCTGTTTAGCCATCTTTAGGATATAGCTTTGGACCCTTCTGAATGACTCCTCATAGTCACAAGATGGCTGCCGCACATCCAACATCTCATCCACATTCCAGGCAAGATGACTGGGAAAGGCAAGAAACCAACCAACCAACCAACCAACCAACCAAACAACCAACCAAACAAACAAAATGACTGGGAAGAGTAAAGGGCAAAGGCAAATGCCAATAGAGGTAGTTCTTTTAAAAAGCACTTTCCCAGAAGCCTTATTTGGTGATTTCCACATATATCTCATTGGCCAGAAATGTGTCACGTGTCCTCCTCTAGCTGCAAATGATACTAGGAAATACATAAAAAAAGAAAAGAAAAGCTGGGCATACTACCACCCTGAAGGAAAGTGGGGTGCTTTTGTAGAAAAGTGGCCGAGTAGTGGCAATTGTGTAGTATCCAACAGTCTGAGCCTCTTCTTTTGCACAAGGAAACCAATTCCCCCAGTTTTCAATCCCAAAAGAAGGCAGCCCCGATACCATGTTCCATGTATCTACTTTAATCCGGATGGAGTTTTCCGTAGTGAGAACAGCACGGGCAGAACTCCTGAACAGAAAGAAAGAGCCGCAGAGCCCGAACACGTGGGACAGAGAATAATTGCAGATGAGTTTTATTCAGTTGTCTATTTATGCGATTGTTCAAATCAGCATTGCCACGCCGAAATTTCAAGAGGGTAGGGATTGCGCCTGCTTAATTTCTGTATCTAAAACCCAGGCTGCCTGAACCTCGGGCAGGCAGTTGCTGATAAGTGCCTTTCATGGAAACGATGATAAATATGTGAAGCCGCTTGATTGCCTTGTCCTTTTTGATTAACGTGTACTTATGACCCACATTTGGAAGCCCGGAAATAGCTGCGAGGCTCGTCCAAATTTGTGCCGGGTAATTGAGCACAGCAATGTCACCAATGACTTCTCCTAAACCACGCTTTGAGCTTTTAAAAAACCATAATGAAACAATGAATAATCCTTTTGTTCTCTCCAGAGATGCACATAATACGCGTGTGTCATGCCTCACCCTTGATGTGACTGACGATCGGTGCCACCGTAACTGTTCCACCTTGAGGGGAACAGTTTCGCTTCTCTTGCGATCACCCTGTGTCCTTTCTTCCCTGCTCGCCAAATGGAGCCTTCACAGCGGGGCAGTGACGTCACAAATGTTGTATCTTAAGAGCCGTGTTCTGCTAGACAGGGTGTGAGGTGCCTAGAGGGCTTTGTGTTTAGTGAGTCCGGAAGATTTATTCAGGTTCAATAATGTACACAGGCCTTTGAGGTAAACATTTAGTCTGTTTTCGTAAAAGGCCCAGTGCTTCACGTTTCTGCCCCCCTTCCCTTCTCCGTGGCATCTGGAGTGTGTGCTCCCGGAGGGGAGACTGCCCGACATTAATAGTCTGCATTCCAGCTGGTCTCTGCTGCAGAGGGGACTGTCCTCGGACAGTGACCACCGACATGCGACTGTTCCCAGTCCTGGATCTTTGGGGTTTGCGGCTGAAACCTGGGGCCTGGTCACTCATAGTCACACTTGCTCTTGATTTGGGCACGCCGTGGGAACCTGCTTTGGACGACTCCAGTGTCACTTGCCCTAGCCACCCTATCCAGCCCCTGCCTCCATGGCTTTCCTTATAGCACTTATTTATGTATCCATCTACCTGTCTTGACTGGTTTTCTCTACTAAAACTTTAAGTCCCTTTCAAGATTATTTACTTAGGGGGTCTTCCGTCCCCTGGGAATGTGGAGTGTGACTGTCTGTGTCTCTCTGCCCATCTCCATGCCTGTACCCATATGCATACCCATCTATATCAATTAAGAACATGGACCACCCTAAGGATCACTTGGTAGGCTCAGTCAGTTAAGCGTCCGACTCTTGGCTGAGGTGGTGATCTCACAGTTCATGGGTTCAAGCCACGCATGGACTCCATGGTGACCGTGTGGAGCCTGCTTGGGATTCTGTCTCTCCCTCTCTCTCTGCCCCACACCTGCTCACACACACTCCCCCGGCCCCCAAAAGTAAATAAAGAAACTTAAAAAAAAACATGGACTCTAAAATTCACCTTCTGGGGTCAAATCCTTGTTCCCTCACTGTTAGCTGTACACGCCTGGCAAGTTACTCAGCCCACCTATGCCTCCCTCTCCTTATTCGTATAATGGGGAGGCTAATGCTAGCTACCGTATAGGTTGCAATAAAGATATGAGTTCCTAACTGGAAAGGGTTTAGCAGAGGGCCTGACGCACGGAAGGCTCCATGGAAGCGTTTGCCACAATTTTTATTATCGACTGGTTTTCCTACTAGAACGTGAAATCCACAAAGGCAGAAGCTTTGCCTGCCTTTTTTATCGTTACATCTTCTCACCCCTATGCAACAGGGAGGCTTTTAGTTACCATTTGTCAGATGAATGAATAAATCAGTGGATCAGGAAATGAAAAAAACACAATATATGCCAAAAAATACGATCACCCTTTTCGCAGTCCCTCCGGTAAGATTTATGTCACTCTCAAGACTATTTGCTCCTATTTAGTATTCTCCTATCCTCTAGGAAGGCAAGAACTAGGTTTTAGTCGTTAATGAATTTTTTCTAACCCCAAACTACCCCATCCCAGGGCTTCCAAGCTCGCCGGGCAGCTTGGTGCCGGGGGAAGTCCCACCTCTTGGTGCTTGGGAGTCCTACTGTTTCCTCACTGAGTTGGGCTGCTTCCTCACACTGACATGAACACTGTTCTCTCCCACTCTGAGGGGAGCGGGGGCGGGGTGCTTCAAGTGACATGTTTTGCTTGTGCGCGTCTGTGTCTGTGTCTGTGTGTGCATTAGTGAGGGAAGGCGGATGACAATGAGCAACTCACAGCTTACCAGCAGCCATTTGCCTTCTTTCCTCCTTCTACGGATGGTTTCTTCCTGGTTTCTGGGCCCTTACCTGTCTGGCTGCAGAAAGGATTGGTCCTGGCCAACCTAGGTCTCTCCAGGACCCTTCGGCGTTAGTGTTCGTGCCTTCTGGACATCCTAGCTACTACATTACTACCTGGAGGCTCTTGTTCCGGAGATGCCCGAGGTCACTCCATTAGTGGTGGAGTTGTCGCTTATGGAAATGGGCTTCCTTTTCGATGAGAGGCTCAGAACCCCAAGTAATGACATTGAATTTGAACCAAATCTGAATTGTGATGAATCCTTTGTCCTCTTCCTGCTGGCTTTCCTCTCTTTGCCTCCATAGGACATGGCACACCCCTCTGTAGGATTCCTTGGATGGGGGCACTTGGGTGGCTCGGTCAGCTGAACTTCCCACTTCAGCTTCGGTCATGATCTCATGGTCCGTGAGCTCACGCCCCACATCAGGCTCTCTGCTGTCAGTGCAGAGCCGGCTTTGAATCCTCCGTCCCCCTCTCTGTGCCCTCCCCGACTTGTTAAAATAAAACAATAAAGAATTTTCACAAATTCCACGGGTATAATTTTTAAAATGTTTCTTTGTTTGGAGAGGGAGAGAGAGCAGGGGAGGGATGGAGAGAGAGGGAGAGAGAGAACCCCGGGCAGGCTCTGTGCTGTCAGTGCAGAGATCGATGCGGACTCAATCTCACAAACCCGAACTGTGAGATCATGACCTGAGCTGAAATCAAGACACGATTAACTGACCGAGCCCCCCAGGTGCCCGCCTTGGATGTAATGTTTAAGCTAGGAGTTTGTAACCAGCCCGCAGGGCAGAGAAGTGAGCCCCACATGGAGCAGGGGAGGGTTTGACCACTGTGTGGTCCCACCCAAATGAAGTGTTAACGGCTCCACCCCTTTGGGCATTACAGGTCCTGATTCTGTTCAGGGGTGTCCTGGGGCACCAAAGTTGAGTTCCCATGTGAAAGTTAGGTACAGCTCAGCAAAGTATTGAGGTATAAGTGGATTTTCTTCTCCTGGAAAAGCCACAGGCATCCTGCAAGCCCCTGTTGACAGAAGGTCCTCACCCCACAGCCAAGAAAGAAATGATTCAATCGACTTTTCCATCCATGTGCTCTCAAAGGCACAGGCTGGTCTTTAGACGTTGGCTTGGTGTTTAGATTCATGTGGCCAGAGATGGAGAGAGCCCCTCTTCTCATCGCCAGAGTTTTATATTATTAATTAATTGTTTCTTTTTAAAAGACAGAGAGGGATGGCTCAGTCGGTTAAGTGTCCGACTTTGGCTCAGGTCACCATCTCGCGGTTTGCTCTGTACTTCGATGCCCCTCCTCCCCACCCTTAAAATTTTAATTCATAAGGCCACTTATAGAAATTGTTTTAAAAGATGAAATTGTTCTGCATCTTTTCATTTCAGCCATACCAATCCTTTCTGAAGTAGTGTGAATGCCCCTCCCTGCTATCTATAGTCACACACAAGGCAAAGGCTGGGGGAGTGGGACACAGAATAATAGCTACTGCCTTGGCTTTCCCTGCCCTCACCCTCCCTCCCCCGCCCACCAGTCGCTGGAGATACGGTTTGCATACCTTTAATCTGTCAGATTTGCCTTCCGGAATCATGACCTGTGACTCGACAATTTTGAAAAGCAGTGGCTTTGTTCTTAGTCCTCATCTTAGACGGTTTATCTGCCGGATCCGACCCTGGGAGCCACGTGATGCTTCTGGAGACTGACCACCTCACGACTAACTCACTCATCAACTCACAGCGCATCCATCGAGCCCCAGCCATGGTGAGGTGCCTCTGCAGACGCTGAGTATGGAGGAGAGTCACACATACCTTCAGGAGGAGTCACAGTCCAGTGGGGATGGCAGTGGAGGCACAGGGGGAGCTAAGGGAGAGCGCAGGAGGTGGTCCTCACCTGGCCTGGCCTTCCAGAACTGGGAAGGTTTCCCTGGACCTCTGAGTGTGAGCGTGCTCTGACTCTAATTTCAAACAGCGCTGGTCCTCCTGCCCCTCCTTTCCATGCCACCTGCCTGCCTCTGCCATCTTATCCCACCCTGTCGATTGGGCTGTTTATGGGACAGCTTTTCTGGGCACATCGTCTCTCCATATTGTCTCCCTCACAGATTTTATCTTTTCTTATGCTTCTATCATAGGTAGATCTCTCGTCCAGTCTTCAGTCTCTGTATGGCTCCAGAGTCAGCACCTGGTCCCTCCAGCTCCTTACTTTTGGGCTTCTGGAATCTCCTTCCTTTTGACCTAGTTCAGCCTCCTTTTTGAATTGATCGTGACTAAAGTTTCCCTCCTGCTTTCAAAGGAGAGACAGTCCAGCATGGGCATAGAGCATCTCTGGACGTTCTTTCTGAGTGTGTCAGGAATGGGAGGCCCTGATGGTTCTTCGCCCGGGCCGTTTTTCAGGGTTATGTTTGCAGCAGGCAGCCAAGAGCGAGGCGGTATTGCCTCCTCCCAGACAGAGACCAGGCTTGCTTCTGCTCCCTATAAAAACAGTGAATCCCCCAGCTCAGTGTTCCTCTTCCTTAACACAATGTTCTGCACATATGGGCATCTTGGATGTGTCTGTTGTGTCATCATTATGGACTTTGGGGGGCATAGGGAACCCTTGCAAACCAACACAAACCTCTGGGTACTTCTTTTACCATATATAATAAAATCTTTGGTCTCTGACCCAAAGATCTCATGCCTTTTGCCAACATCCATGGAAGACTAACTTGCAAGCTTGTAAGTAGGGGAAAATTTCCAACCCGCACAGTTCTTAGCAGGTGTCCCCTCTGAGATCCTAACTCCAGTGTACCATCTGGTATTGCTAGGCAACCAGGTTGCTTCTTATGCCCTGAATGGCATGGAGCCCTGGTTTTTCTCCATTATACCCTTTCTCACCATCGGTGACCTGCTACAACCCTCCCCTGTGTTTAAGATGAGTGTTCCCCACTCATTTCCTGTCCTGGCATTCTGTCCTTGCTCATTATTCTTGTGTAGCTCACCTTTTGATGGTCATTAATGACTGCATTAGAAAACAGAAGCGCCCAGAAAGTCGTTCTATTTTAAATGAAAAATCATACGGATTCGGATGCAGCTCTCTGACACTCAAACTGAGGCTGAATCTGCCATGAGAGAACTCCTACCTCTGTGTTAAAAAGAATCCTTTTTAATGTTTATTTATTTTTGAGAGAGAGGGAGAGAGAGTGCACTAGTGTGCGTGAGCAGGGGGAGGGACAGAGAGAGAGGGAGGCACAGAATTCAACGCAGGCTCCAGGCTCCAAACTGTCAGCACAGAGCCTGATGTGGGGCTTGAACTCACAGACGTGAGATCATGACCTGAGCCAAAGTCGGATGCTTAGCCGACTGAGCCACCCAAGCGCCCTGAGAGAACCCCTCCTTCTGATTGTAGACAGAGAATTATGATATAGGCTCTAGGGAATAGTCATACTTACCATACCTTTTATTTGCCCAGTGGATTTGACTTATGTAAGTAGTATTCCACCTATTATCTCCTTTCACCCTCAAGATAATTAGTTGTTTTGAAGAGAACCAGGACTGGAGGATTAAGTGACCTGCTCGAGGTCAAACAACTAGTGAGCAGCAGGACTAGGAGGAGAGCTGGGTGTTCCTGGTGGCCTGACTGGGCCTTTCCTGCAGAATCTTTATAGTGGTTACAGAGTTTGGTATATAGGCCACTCTTAACCACAGAGTCAAAGACTGTGCACACTTGGATGGATACTATTAATTTTTAGTAATTACAGGGAAATCTGAAATATTTTGCCTACCTGGGGCAGGTAAAATAAGTTATTAAAAGTGATACTATGCATCTATAAAAAGGGAAGGTATTTATATACTGATATGGAATGATCACTAAGAAATATTCTTTTTTTTTAAAGTTTATTTTGAGAGAGAGAGAGAGAGAAAGAACATGTGTGTGAGGGGGAGGGGCAGAAGAGAGACAGAGAGAAAGAGAATCCTAAAGAGAATCCTTGCCTGATGCGAGGCTCGATCTCACAAACTATGAGATCGTGACCTGAGTCGAAATCAAGAGTTGGACACTTAACTGTCTGAGCCACCCAGGCCACCCAGGTGCCCCTCCTTTTTTTTTTTAAAGACACATTTATTCAGTGTCATGATCAGACGATTACAGTTAGTAGTCAACAGTATGGGTGTAAAAATGAAAAAAAATCTACATTAAAATCCTTTCTGGAATGCATTACACTTTCCACATAACAGAAACTAAAATAACCTGTTATACAATTAGTCACAAATACAGTCCTCGGGATTTTGGCCCATACACATGAGTATTGTCTAAAACATGTCTTTGTGGCAGCTGGGCCCTGTCACCACTGTGCTTGGCTGAGCTCGCAAACCTGTTGTAACCTGTAGCTACCCCGTCACTTCTCTGGCTCTCCTCTCCTGCCAAGCGTTGTTTCCCGGCAGTAATTAAAACCTTCTGCCACCGCCATAGCTACTGCTGCTGCTGGAGCCGCCATAGTCACCTTGGTTTTGTGGTTTGACCAAGTATTGGCCTCCACCACCACAGGGGCTTCTGCCTCCAAACTTTCCTCCTTTCATGTGTCCAAAATTTGAAGATTGATTGCCAAAATCATTATAGCTTCCACCACCTCCAGAGTTGCTTCCATCATTACCAAATCCGTTACAGTCATCTCCACTGCCACCATATCTACCACCACCTTGACTGTCACCAAAGCCATCTCGCCCACTGAAGTTTCCTCCAGGACCAAAGTTGTCATTCCCACCACCACCACCACCACCAAAGTTTCCAGGACCACTTTGACCTCATTGGCTGTATGAGGCACCAGCCATCTCTTGCTTAGATAGAGCTTTCCTCCCTTGCCAGTCGTGGCCATTCACAGTATGGTATTTTTTAATGACAACCTTGTCTACAGAGTCATGATAATCAAATGTTACAAAAGCAAAGTCTTTTTGCCACTGCCTCGATCATGATTTCAATCACTTCAATTTTCCCATTCTGTTCAAAATAATCTCTAGAATGTTTGCTTCAGGGTCTTCTTTAATGCCACCGACAAAAATCTTTTTCACAGTTAAGTAGGCACCAGGTCTTTGAGAATCTTCTCTCGAGACAGCCCTTTTTGATTCCACAACTCTTCCATCCACCTTGTCTGGCCTCTCCCTCCTGGCTGTGTCCACCTCTTCCACAGTGGCGTTCATGACAAACCCAAAGTCTCTGGAGCACTTGGTGTTTGGATCTCTCATTACCACACAGTCCTTGAGTGTTGCCCATTGCTCAGAATGGCTCCTCTGACCCTCGTTGGTTGTTTCAAAGCTCAAATTTCCAATGAAAAGCTTCCGTAGCTGTTCAGGCTCTTTGGGAGACTCTGACTTAAACATGACGGTGGCGGGAGGGGAGATTTAAAGATGCTTACTTGACAGCGTCCACAGACAGAAGGGAGTTATCTGGTGGACAGAGCTCAGAAATATTCTTAATACTTGTTGTTTTCACATATTTTAAGACTACGAAATGTTTCAGAAACTGTACAGAGAGTTCCTGTCTGCCAGAAACTCTCTCTCCATACCCAGCTTCCCCAATGATAGCATTATACATAACCATAAATTGACATTGGTACAATACTATTAATTCATATAAATACTTCATTTGCGTTTCTAAGAAAGACTTTTAAATAGCTGAGATAGTGGGTGTATGGTACGCAACCTATTTATTTTAAAAGAGAGGGGGAAGGACGCGTATGTGTTTTTATTCTTCCGTATACCTAGAAGATTTCTTAAAGGATATATAAGAAGCTAGACACATTGAGTTGCCTCCAGGAAGAAGAACTAGGTAGCAAGGTGCCAAAGAAGTAGAGAGTATTTGACCTGTGTGTGCATTTGTACCAATTCATCTATTTTTAAAAAGGAAATGAGGAAAGTTTTTATATATTCATACAAAATAATCTCTAAGTTATATTTTTAAATGAAAAACACAAGGTAGATAAGTGTGTACATATCCCATCTACAAATAAGGGTGGGGGGGCTGTGTGTTTTTGCCTCCGTATGCACAGAATTCTCTGGAAGGATATGTACGAAACTGGTAACATTGGTTTGCCTCCAGGGATTAAAATGGGCAGACAGAAGTGGGAGGGAGACCTTTCGTACCTTTAAATTTGTACCTTTTAAATTTAGACTATGTGAACTTATTTCCTTTGCAACAAAATAGAGTAAATTGAAAAAAATATAGGCCGAAAATAAGTTGCTTTTACCTTGTAATTTTTTCCCCCTTTAAAACATTTAGCGGCTTTTCAGCTGCTCTCTGGCTAAAATCCAAATTTCTTTACTTGACATTTAGGTTCTTTTTATAACTCGGTCTCATTATTTCCTGCCTGAAGCTTTCTGTTTCACCGACTGTGTTTCATTTTCACTCCTCATAACATGCACTTTTCTTTATTCGTCCCTTCCTGCTCCCCAGCCATCAGAAATCAACTCCCTTCTGGAACATTGTCTCCCAATGGGCCAGCCCTCTTGGATTTCTCTCTCTTCCAAATTCCTATAATAATGTCTTGTCTGCCCTACACATTTGGCCCTTCACCCATATTCTCTTGTCTTGTCAAGGGTATGCGTACTCCGTCCCCAAAAAAGATTACCGACTCCTTGTGGGCAGTGGCTGAGTCTATGAGTTTTCTGAAATTCCCTTTTCCTGGCAGAGTCTTACCCTAGGTTGATGGCCCAGTGATGGTGACTAAATCTCTTTTTGTAGAGATTTTATTCTATGCATATGCTTGCTTGATGTGCTTAAGAATTCCTGGCTGTATTGGGACAATAAAACATTGTGTATCCATGTAAAAACACCCTAGCAGATAAAGAGGACAAAGTATCAGTTAAAATTCAAGAAAGCACATGGTATTTGAATATTGATATATTTTTAACTATAACCTTCCTGGAAAACAAGATACATGATCAATTTTTTTTCTTTTGCTTATTGACTCATATATTTGGCTGGATTTTGGAAAACAGACCCTATTTTCCTGGTAACCATGGTGAATTAATTAGCTTTTCTGATATGTTATCAACTAGTTCTTGAGGTCCTCATTTTGAGTAAATGACAGAGTCAGAGTCAAGCCTTGGCAGGTAGGATCAGGGAGCCACGTGACTTCTAGCCGGTTATAGCAACAGCTATTTGTTGGGTTCCCTCCATTAGAAAGCATTATTAAGATTTAACGGAGACAAAGTGTAAAATAGATTCCTTCAGGAGCTTACGCTCTATTTATTGCATGTTGCGTCTGTCTGGCCACTGCCCATTTGATGGCTATGTAGTAGGTGCAGCCAGTTGTCAGGAGGCTCCTCATAGGTAGCCTTGGAAGTAGAGAAAATAATTTCTGAAGAAGATTGATCTTTGAATCTGAAACCCGTAAGAATGAGGAAGCAAACGAGGACGATTGGTAACAGTATTAGCTTATCTTTGTTGAAATCTTCACTAGACACTGTATTTCAGCCATTTTGTCTCTTTTTCTTGACAGCAACTGATTAAGGTGGGTACTATTGTTACCCTTTTTGGCAGACGAGGTAAGAGACATGACTGTGATCACACAGCGGAGTGAAGAAGCCAGGATTCAAGTGCAGAGATTTTGCCCCTAGGTCCCTACATTTAATTTCGACTTGATATTATTATTTTTCCGAAGATTAGTCTCACAGACAAGTAATTTATCAATATACTTGTCTTACTCTAACTAGATCATGAACTCTTTAAGTGGAAGGCTGTACCTTATTTTCTTGTTTCTTCACACATAATTATCTCTGGCACAGGTCACTGGACATTGTCTGTACTCAATATCCCAGAATGGAAAAATGCATAAAAAACAATTGTGGCTTAATAATGTGATGTTAATAAGACTATGATACTCAGATTTGATATTCAACAAACCAACTATGTAGCAGGCAGTGTGAGGTGGTACAAAAAGCATGAGTTTTGGAGGACCGGAAATGAGGTCTGTGAAGTTTCTGGCACAGGGAGGTATCCGATACATGGTACTTAATTAATACATTGATACTATCTGATTTAATTCTCCTCACACACAAGCCTGTTAGGTAGTGTGTTAGTCAGCTCAGGCTGCCATAATTGAACACCACAGACTCGGTGGCTTAAACAACAGAAATTTATTTTCTCATAGTTCAGGAGACTCCTCCACATCCCAGATCAAGGTGCAGACAGGTGAGGCCTCTCTTCCTGGTTTACAGGTAGCTCCCTTCTCACCGCGTTCTCACGTGCCCTTTCCTCTCTGCTTGCAGGTGGAGAGAGAGCTCTGGCATCTTTTCTAAGGACTTCAGCCCTATCAGACAAGGGCCCCCTACTATGACCTCATTTAACTTTAAGTACCCCCTTAAAGGGCTTATCTCCAAACCCATCCACTAGGACCTTGGGGCTTCACCATCTGAGTTTGGGGGGAATATAGTTCAGTCCATAATAAGTAGTTATTTTTTCCATTTTACCAGTGTGGAAATAGATATCCAAAGGAATGTTCCTGTTTTCCATGAAGCCTGGTTGTGTTGTCAGATATGTTGACTCTCTGTGTTTCTTTCCATAGGTTTCTTCCTTCTTAAAACCAAAAAGAGGTCAACCATCTAATCTTTTCTCTCCCCTCCCTTCTTCCCTCCTTCCCTCCCTCCTTTCCTTCCTCCTCCCTCCCTCCCTCCCTCCCTCCCTCCCTCCCTTCCTTCCTTCCTTCCTTCCTTCCTTCCTTCCTTCCTTCCTTCCTTCCCTCCTTCCAGAGAGAGAAAGAGTATGTGCACAAACAGGGGAGGGGGAGAGAGAGGGAGAGAGAATCCCAAGCAGGCTGCATGCTGTCAGCACAGAGCCTGATGCAGGCTCAAACTCACGAACTGTGAGATCTCGAACTGTGAGATCACAACCTGAGCCGAAATCAAGAATCGGACGCTTAACTGACAGCTACCAGGAGCCCTGCATCTAATCTTCGCTAAAGGTATTTTTTTCTAAGAAGAGTCAGTAGCATCTTTTCTTTGGATGGTGCTGATGAAATCCTGACAATTTCCCCCCTTTATTTTCTTACCTTTATGCCTTCACCTCTCTTTTGCTATTTTTTAATATGATGAGACCACAGGGGTGATAATGTAATTGATTAGTTCCACTTTCTCTACATTACAGAACAGGAACCATGACATAGCAGGCTTACCAGCTCTGGAACAAAGCTGGGAATGGAGGTTGTTCAGCATACAAAAAACTCTAGGTGGTGTTATCTTGTTTCCCTCCCACAGAAACCATGTTATTCTCCATCTGAAGGCTGTGAGCATTATAACTCAATATTATGTATTTCGTGGCTTCTGTGTACTCATGCCTTCTACTACTTCATGTCATTTATTCTCTCTGTCTTTCCAGCTTCAGCTTCAGTCACATTGTTATTTCTTTCTGTCTTGAGTTCAGATCTCACTTAGAGAGGATCTAATCTGGTTCATCCAGTCAACCATCCCTTTAGGTTACTGGCCAGCTATGGTCTGGTCATGTATGTTGCTCCAGTATAATGGAAAGAGTTCTTCCATCTATCATGCCTTGAGGGAAATGCTCTTTGCGAATAGACAATGGCTTTTCTTCTAATATTCTGATTATGTCTCTTCTATAAGGCATCCAGTGTTATGGTTAACATTCAAGTTCTGGATTAAGAGTGTCTGAGTTTTGCAGTGTCTGGGTGGCTCAGCTGGTTTCTCCTCAGGTCATGAGCTCATGGTTCGTGAGTTTCAGCCCCACATCAGTCTCTGTGCTGACAGTACAGAGCCTGCTTGGGATTCTCTTTCTCTCCTTCTCTCTCTGCCCCTCCCACGTGCTCTCTCTCTCAAAATAAATAAAAATTAAAAAGATTTTTAATTACAAAAAAGGTATCTGGTTTTAAACTCTACTTCTACCACTCATGAGTGATAATGAACTTGGGGAAATTTGGTTCACTTCCCTGTGCCTCAATTTCCTCATTTATAAAATGAGGATGAAAATATAGCCCTTACCTCAGAGAGCTGTGAGGATTCAAAGTTAAGGCATATGAACACTTAGCACAGTGCATGCATATAGTAAGTGCCTGGTAAGTATTAGTTATTTCCAATTGATTGAATATTTTTGCTCATTAGGAAGGAGAATGCAAGCTCTTTTGTTAAGGATATCTCTAATTGTAATTTACAAATGAGCATTTTAGGTACTCTGTGACCTATTAGGTAGCATTATTAATTAAGGCTCTTATTTCCTGATGAAATTCATTCAATAATTTAACAAGTTTTTATAAATAGTCATTGGGAATATAAGATTAAGGAGACAGAGTCTTTGCCTGTGATCTACTTGGGAAGATAGGCACCTAAATAATAATAAATCAACTCAAAAGTGGTGGCACAGAGAGAGTGTTCAACTTGTCCTATACAGGGGCAGAAGCAAGTCAAAGGAGATTACAGTTTGGAGGAGATACTTGACTGGCCCTAAAAAAGGAAAATAGTGTGGGAAAGCATTTCTGGCAGAGGTAACAGCAGAGATGAGAGATAACATGATGCTTTCAAGGACCCTGTAGGTTGTGGAATGGATCCTTAATCTTTTCTTAAAGACAATGTGGAGTCCTTGGGGGGATTTTCTTTTGCTTTAAAATCTACCTTTATTGTTTTCTTCTTTTGATAAAAGTCATAGTCATATGTGCACATTATGAAAAGACAAGTAACACACTACAGAGGTATATGCATGGAAACTGAAGATTTCCAATAATTCCTTCCTTTGTCCCTTGAAATAATTACTACTATAAAGAGTTCGGAGTATATTTCTCTATGTTTCTTTCTCTCTATGCACATAGTAACAAACGTATGGTGATTATTATTATAATAGGAGAATATCTTGTGTGTGCGTGCTTTTTATTTATCTTTTAATTATTCAGTACTCAAGTTTTTCGGCAGGATATTAAGTTTGAAGGAAAAACTGGGAGGGGGGATGCCAAGGCTGGAGAAAAGGAGGCAATCTCTGCCTCAATAGATGAAGTTGAGTTTCTGGTTATAAATATTCATCAAGGCCAGCTAAGTCCCATGGTCTCTATGAAGTTTTTTTCTGTTCATTTGAGATCACAATGCTAGCTCTCCCTCCTGAAACTCATCCACCTTCCCCTCAGATGTTGTGTATAATTTACTACGGAATTTAGCACATTCACATTGCATTGGAATCATCTGTTTACTTGTCTTTTCCACTCAAACATGAAATTCTTTAAAAAAATTTTTTTAATGTTTTTATTTGTTATTGAGAGACAGAGAGAGGCAGAGCATGAGCATAGGAGGGGCAGACAGAGGGGGAGACACAGAATCTGAAGCAGACTCCAGGTCTGAGCTGTCAACACAGAGCCCAACGCGGTGTTTGAACTCAACCGTGAGATGATGACCTGAGCCAAAGTTGGATGCTTAACCGACTGAGCCACCCAGGTGCCTCTCAAACATGAAATTCTTAATGGCAATGCCTTTCAACAAAATCTTATATATCTAGTGCCTAGCATACCGTAAGTTTCAATGAATGTTTGATGAAGGCAAATAACTTTGGTTTTGTTCAGTCCAACTGGCAGAAATGTTTATCATGCATTTGGATAAGATTCCTTATCTGTAAAACAAGGCCTATAATATATATATATTGCTCCTTACAAGAATTAATAATGTTTAGTGCAATGCAATCTTAAATTCTTTTAAGGATTAAAATGAACTATTGTATTTGGTATACTTAATATGCGACAGGCATAGTAGTCACAGCTTATTATCATGAAATGAGCCAAATACAAGAATAGCCATAAAGGTAGGGGAACTTTTCAAGTGTCATTGGGCACCTTCAGAATTTGACAGAAAAACGTCATAATATGCCTGGGGGATAATCTAGGAAAGCTTTCAAGAACAAGGACTTAGAAATCTCCTACGGCCTTAGAAATCAAGAAGTCCTGGAGTAGGATCAAAAGTTCAAATAACAACAGTGGTCAGTCAGACTTAGTCAATCAAAAATTGGGAATGCTGGCTACACATTAGAATCACCTGGGAAACTTCAATGGCAAAGCAATGGCCAGCTCCTATCCTTAAGTAATCAGAATTTCTAGTAGTTCCCCAACACACGAGTATGTCTTTAAGTTTCTTCAGGTGAGTCTAATGTGCAGCCAGGGGTGACATCCCCTGCAATTCTAAACCAGAGAGGGCAAGATAGGTGAACAGGTGTATCATTTCCAACTTACTCCTGTTGATTGTTGCAATAGTATTTGTCAGCTTCGTGGTAAAAGTGCAGACTTCCATGTGAAATTTCCCAAACTTTAAAATGCTGGCAAGTAATTTATAATGTTAAAACAAAGAAAAAAACAACCAAATATCACTGGCGTCAAACAAAACATGGACAGGGGCCCAGTTGGGCACCAGTTCATAACCTCCCTTGCAGTTCAATCTTTGGGGAGAAGAAACAAACTGATACTGAAAGTGGTTAAATAACTTGTCCAAGAATGCACAGCAAGTCAGAATGAGAGTTGGGACTAAAACACACTTTTGAATTTAGTTACTATTCCTTCTTTTTCAGGTGAGGAACACTTGGAGGTGCACATCGAAACATGGGTAAGGAGAAAGGTCGTTCCAGGCTGAAGGAAGCCCAGGAGCACTGTCTCCAGTACCCCACAATTGGCAACACCCAGAGATTCCTAAAACGTAGGAAAGTAAAAGCAGGCTCCAAGGGAGATCAACCAGTCACGCATGCGCCGTCCACAGGTGGAGCGGCGGAGGGGGAGTCAGGTCTGGAAGGGTGATGAATCACGACCTCTGCTGGCGGCGTCACGACTCCTGCCGTAAATGCGGTGTTTGGCGCGTGCGCATCTTCTTTCTTTTTCGGATTCCCTACGCTGCCGCTGGTGTAGGAGTGTTCTCAATTTGCCGCTCCGGCTGTCGCCATGGTGAAGCTGAGCAAAGAGGCCAAGCAGAGGCTGCAGCAGCTCTTTAAGGGTGGCCAGTTTGCCATCCGCTGGGGCTTTATTCCTCTCGTGATTTACCTGGGTCAGTAGGAGGAGAACCTGGAAGGAGACGGGAGGGAAGGGTGTGCGGAGGCCTTGTCTCCATTTTTGGTTTTCTAGGGCGGGAGACGGACCACGCCGTACATGTCCTTTGATGTTGTCTAGTGAGTGAGGTCGGTCTAACCTGAGTTCAAGTTCTTGTTTTGTGCTTTACTGTTTTTTTAATGGTCTTTAACAAGTTACTTAATCCTCATTCTGTTTTTACGTCTGTAAAATGGAGGTGACCTACCTTTGAGGATCGTTGGGAGAGTTAGACCACCTGATATATTTGAAAGCGAACATTCACTCTTTGTCACTAGGGGAGTTTTCGGGGCATTTGTCCTCACTTCTACAGGTGGTCCTAAAAAGAAAGAGACCTGTAGACCTCATGGATATGCCCCTGTCTTGAAGCATCATTATGACAATAGTTGCTTTCTTAGTTGCACAATGAAGAGTTTGGATGATTTTTGTTACGGTCTTATTTTATAGGTGAGGAAATGGAGTCGTAGAGAAATTTGTAGCTGACGGGCACACAGCTATTAAGTGGGGAGCTATGAACTCAAGTAACCGGGGCATCAAGGCCCATATTCTTTTTTTTTTTTTTAATGTTTATTTATTTTTGAGAGAGAGAGAGTGTGATTAGGGAAGTGGCAGAGGGAGAAACAGAATCAGAAGCAGGCTCCAGGTCCCAAGCTGTCAGCACAGAGCGGGGTGGGGGACCTGGACCCTATAGACCAACTCAGAGATCATGATCTTAGCTGAAGTTGGAGGTTTAACAAACTAAGCCACCCAGGCACCCCTTCAAGGCCCATACTCTTAACCACTGTGCTGTATTGCAAACATTTATTAAGTGCTTAGACAAATATTGTCACCTTGGGCTCCACATAGGGACTTTATCCTATTTCGAGCCTTGGGTAGTTTTTGATTTTTTTTATTGAAGTACAGTTGACATACAATGTTATTTATATTAGTTTCAGGTGTACAATGTGGTGGAAAGGAAAGGGTCCCAGTTCTATCTGTTGGGCATAAAGTTGGACATTTTCTGCAACTCAATTTCACACTTTTAAAACCCTGTGATTTTTAACAGGGTGCTGCTTCCTGTTTGTTTTAGGTGTCCTGCATTGTTCAGGATAAAGTAGGGTTACTCTTAGTCTTGACAGAGTCTTTGATTATGCTGGATGTTTTCCAGGTAGCTGTGGCGCCCATTTCCCCATGAAATGTAAGCCCACTGATAATCTGGGGATACTTTAATATAAGGAGTTAAAAAGATCTTTTTCCAACTTATTTCGAATGCTTTTTTGTTTGTTTTTGAGCATTATTTGTCTAGAGTTATGAACTTTGTATAGGTGTCAAGGATTAGAACACATAATTATGATAGCTTGTTCTTACAGCCTGTGTACTCCACCCCCTCCTTCTCTGCCCCCCCTGTCCCCCCCCACCCCCAACTTAATGGTAGAGGGCCCAGGTTACCTAGTCTAACACTAGGAAGAGTTCTCCTTTTAGCAAAGAAAGATATGGGGACTTAGGGCCTTCCCCTTTTTTGTGCCTTTTTTCATCGATGTGTGTAGGGGGTCCTTTTTTTAGCTTGCACTTTCGGCCCTCTGATTTCTTTGCAGCTCTTAATAAGTCTTTACGTCTATCTTTTGCCTGTCCCTTTTTTGTTTTGTGGTTCCTTTTCTATAGTAAGAAAGCTGTAGCTGGTTGCTACATTCAGTGTAACAAGAGCTTTGGTCTGAAGGGACTGTTACCCTCCTCCCGCCGTGTTTATTTTTCTTTTTGTGCACACTGGATGTACTCTCTTTCTTAGAACTATCATTATGGTGATTTTTCACTCTAGCTTCCAACTCAGGTTGACAGTAATGTTAGAGTTATCTTTTTAGTACTTTTTCCTTGTAAATCATTGTCTTTTTCCTTTCAATGCATAGAAATTTAATTTTATGTCCAACCTAGTTCCCAGGTAATTTCTTTTCTCCCTCAGCTTTCACTAAAACCTAGAACTGTGGATCGAATTTAGGTTTAAATGTAACTTGTAGGGCTTCAGGGAGTCCATGGGAATATAGTGCCATAAAATAGAACAGTGACATGAGAAGGAATCTGTTTGGACATTTACCAGTAGGAAGATTTTAATGAATTACATGTTGGAAGACAGTTCTCCGTGGTGTCTTGAATTTCTACATATCTTGTGAGCAGAGGTTCTGACTGCCTTTTGTTCCATATTTTTAAGGATGTTCGTGGAGTGAACAGCCTTGGAAAACAGTATCTCCTTTTAGAGCAAAGGGGAAACAATGCTCACTGCCCATTACAAAAGATTGTGGTTCCCTAAACTCAGCGTTCTTCTAAAAAATTATGATACTCTGACTATAGTTATTGCTGGGAATAATACACTTTCCTCTGTTTCTGAAGCAGGATCTTGTGTCTTCTACCAGCATCTGTGAAACTGGCAGGCTAGTTTGTTGTCTCGAAAATAGGGTAAAATTTCATACCACTCACAGTTCTTGATGCTTACTCTAATTTTAATCAGCAAACTAGCATATATATTTTCCAATTAATAAATGTGTTTTAAATGGTAAAAGGTTTATTCGATCATACTTGATCTAAGAGTGTTGACTTAATTAGGTTGTTAAACAATAACTTGGTTCTTTCTCCTCTCTTTATTTCCAGTCTTTGATTGCTTTATAAAAAGAGGTTTCTAGGGGATAAAATAAGATATCCTCAGTAGTTTTTTTAAAAATTGAGTTTTAAAAAAAAATCTTAAAAAAAAAAACTGAGCCTCAGTGGCTCAGTTGGTTAAGCATCTGACTTCAGCTCAGATCCTGATCTCGTGGTTTGAGGGTTCGAGCCCTGCATGAGGTTCTGTGCTGACAGCTCAGAGCCTAGAGCCTGCTTCAGATTCTGTGTCTCCCTCTCTTTCTGCCCCTCTCCCTTTCGCGCACACGCTTTCTTTCTCTCTGTCTCAAAAATAAACAAACATTAAAAAAATTAAAAAAAATTCGTTTGTTCTTTGTGGTCTTTTACCCAGTATGATTTGGTAGTTGTGTCACCTTTTTTTTTTAGGTAAAGACTAATATTGAAAGTGCATGCTAAGGGCTACTGTGCTAATTGTGTATATAATAAGAATAAGGTTATTTGTCCTCCTTACTGGTTAGTCCTGGACATAATCTCATATCCTAGTTAAGATTCAAGACTGTTCTGTAGCATACATGTAAATTTAGATGATGCTTGTAGATATGGATGTCACTCTAGCCTACCCTAGGTTGCTTTGAAAAGAAAAGAAAGTCTTGACTATAAATGTTTTGTTATGGTTTTAATTGCTATTTGTTCTCTTTCTCTCTTCTCTTCCCCCTTATCCCCCCAGGATTCAAGAGGGGTGCAGATCCAGGAATGCCTGAACCAACTGTTTTGAGGTACTGCTCTTACAAGTAAACATTTCAGGGCACATGTTCATCTGTTAGTACTAAGGCACTAGGAAGCCAAAGAGTCGCAGTGGTAGGCATTGTAAATGGAGCTGTCCTAGTCAGTACAGTTTTGGGCTGTTGGGGAATTGCAGCGGTTTGTAGACCAGTCTAGCTTGTGTTATCGGGTAAGTACTTTCTTTCCCCTTCCTAACTTGCTTTTCCTGTACTGTGTTATCATCATAATGAAATGTATGTAAGAGAAAAAGAACTAACGTGTCATCCTACTACTTCTAAAGGTGAATAAACTTATCAAGTGACCGTATTTCTATTTTATCTTCATTCAGCCTTTTATGTCATTTCAAGGATTTGATTTTCTTCACCTAAAATGACAGTTGATATCCCATATATTTTTAACTTGTCGACCATTTATCATTTAGGTTTTTCAGTTTTCAGTAGTTTATATAATAGTATAGTGAACATTTTAAGAAAGATTTTATAGGTGTTGATTTATTTCCTTAAATTCTCGTGGGAGTAGTAAGTTGAAGTGTATGAACATTTATGGCTCTGAAAACGCATTGTCAAATTTCTATCTCAGGAAGTCTTGCCAGTATTGGATAAGCACTTGTGAAAACTTCACATACCCACAGTATACGTGTTTGTGTACTCACAAGTGTATATATATATGTACACACCTGTGTACAGGTGTGCTGCAAAGGACTGATAATTTGTGGCGTGATGATGACCAGGACCTGTCCAGGTGCTGTGCGATTTCATCTTGACTTTCGTCGTACAGACATTTCTTGTGGGTTGCTCTAACAGACTTTTCATTGGCTATTCTAGGTCTTCTGTTTCCTCAAACTCCCACTCTAAGCCATTTTTTTCCCCTAAAACAGTCAGAAAATAACGAAAGTATCTCTAATAGTTACCTACGATGCGTTAGCCACTGTTTTAGGTGGTTTATATACAGTGTCTCTAATTGTCACTTCTGTACTTGAGAGCAGGCCACGGGGTTGGTAGGTGATGGATGGAGTATGTTTGTCTCCAAAGCCTACACTCTTTCCGCTGGGTCATGTGGGCTCCCCCAGATAATCTTACCACTTTTCTTAGCACACTGCCATCTGATAATGAATTTCCTTCACCCCCTCTGCCTTACCAGCCTCTCCTTTCTCACAGGAAGGGGTTTTTCTTCTTATAAGTTTCCACTGTATATGCCCTCAGTTTGTCCATTTCTCAGTTATTCTGTTTTTCCCTGATAAAGTTTTTCAATAAATGGTCTTCACTGCTGCTTTTCTTCACTTTGCTCTTCCTTTAACCATTTATGGTTTGGCTTAAAACTGCTTTCAAGTGATCCCCACAAAGTTCCTTTTTTCTTAGCCACTACATTTTGAACCGTAAAACGGGGGCTTGAGGTAATGTATCTGCTCTTTACTAGCTGATTGAACTCAGACCAGTTATTTTCTCAGGGAAAATACCACCTCAGGAAACATCAGAGATGGGACTGCCTGGTCACGCTGTGCAAACCTTTTCCAAGTATGGAAATTATCAAATACCTTTTCCCAAGAGGCCATTAACTTTTCTAGGGTGACGTTTCCTGTATATAAGTTGTGTATAATACGTGCTTCATAAAGGTTTCATGAGGATTGAATAAGATTATTGTATATGAAGTATGATGAGTACTTGGCAAGTAATATGTAAGCAATAAACTGTTAATAGTAATTTTTAATCTTTTCTGTGTTCTCCTGTTTACCTCAGTTCTTTCTCCTGGGAGAACTTGGTCTAGCACAAGCTACTGCGTGCTAGTCCCGGAATAAGCTGTATATTTTTGTGCCTTTGTCCCAGTGCTTGTGCTCCCTCAGCCTGGCGTGCTCTTGTCCTTGTTTCCACTTGATGAAAACCTATCTCTAGAAAAGCCCAGTCTCAAATGTCATCACTTCCTTAAATCTTTACTCCCTTCTCCTAGTTGAGACCGCTCCATTTTTTTGCGTTCCCATAACACTCTTTTGTCTGCATCATTTTCTGCCTTATATTATGCTTGTTGCTTATTTAAAGTACATCTTGTCCTATAAGTACTTAAAGTAGTTGCCCACAAGAATTGAATTAAATGACTCTGACCTCTCGGTGGCTTTTTGGATAAGAACTGGTGTAGGATTGTGTCTCGTGGTGGGATCTGCAAGCCGGGATATAGCATTTTTTGTGCCCTGGGTGAAACACGATCCAGCGATAGGAATAGAATGTGCTCTTCTGTTGTACTTCTTCTTGGCTTCAATTATCCCACCAAGAGTTGACCCTTCACAGCTACAGTCTGGATGAAGCAACCAGCCCCTGGTTTTTCATTTCTTCGCCATGTGTCGTCCTAGTGCTCCTCTCCTCTCCTCTCCGGTGCTCTTTCATTCTTTTCTGTCATTAGGGATGTCTAACGGTTGGGTGCCTGGAAAGAGTTATGCAGTTAGAGAATTTTGTATACTGTGCTGCTTGTGCTGTGGAGGCTGACTGGGTGGCCTGTACTGTACCCTGAAAGGTACAGAATTAAATTTGCTAGGATTTTTATTAATGTAAATGTTCTATTAATATAAAATTTGTTGTTCATTAATGTCAAGTTTATATATAAATTCATTTATTATAATACTTATATAAATATAGGTCATAGTCTGTTTCCCTTGATAAGTTCTTGGGTTCCTAGGATTAGGACCATATTTATTTTACTGTCCTCTTTCACCCAGGTGGTGCATTATGCGTGGTCAGCAAATGTTGGTTGATAGTGTCTGTATCCAAAATGCAGTACTTTAACGAACACAGAGCATTAATGAGTAAACATTATTTAGGCAAAGTATATGAACATTGAGATTAACTAAGAGAATCATTGTTCTCATTATCTTTGTAAGGCCAAGGAAGATTTTCTTTTCTCTTTATTTTGGTTGCTCATTACCATAAGAAGGAGACCTTAATAGTTGAATAGTTTATTTTTATATCTTAATTGTATGCAAAAATATGTGGGGTTTAATGGAAGATTTTAATACACTTTTGAAAATTGGAAATAGATGCACGTTGGGTTTTTTCCCCAGACAAAGAGAAATACTTTTTAAAAATAGAATGTTCAAGTTATCATTTTGTAATGTGATTTTATTTAACATGACCTTTTACTAGAAATCACATTTTTAATCAGCAAGACATAGAAATAAAACACCTCAACAAAAACAAAACAAACAAAAAACACTTCTTGTCTTCCTCCAGAATCTTCTTACTTAGGAAATAGTTTAGGAGTTTGGGCAAGTTAGTGGCTGGAATGATTGAGGTAAGAGTTAGTTGAGGCTGAAATGAAGGTTAATAATTGCTCTTGGGATATGTGTGCAGTAATGGTTAAGAGCACCTGGGTCACAACCCACTCTGCTGCTTAAGTTAGGTAACCGTCTCAGATCCTTGGTTTCTATGTATTTAAAATAAAGGTCATAATTGAGAGTTGGAAACTTTCCACACAGTAGTGACCCATAGAAAGCATTCAGTAAATGTTATTTTAAGCTTTACCGAGATGGTATCTAATAATGATACAGTTTTATATTGTGGGTTCATCAGTACTTCACGTTAATGAAAATCACAAATCCTTTATCTTTTGATCGACTTCAACTTCTGTTTTCCTTTTTGTTTATAATAGGTAACCTCACTGAAAAGTAACAAAACTGTATTTCTTTAAATATATGTCTGTGTTTGATTTTTTTTTTTTTTTGCTCGGTGAGATTGATCCTTGCCTTAAGTATCTCTGAATTTGACAGATGAGTAAACACAAACAGAAATGTATAAAATCTTCTAGTTCTTAAACTCTGTTCAAGTTTTGTACTTTGGGGTTTAATTTATTTCTCCTCTTCACAAACATTTTAGCTTACTTTGGGGATAAAGGTCATCTGGATTTGGAAGCAGTCAATGGACAGGAACAACATGGAAGGTGTGCATTCTGGCTGGGATGAGAGATGGGACATCGTTCAGACATTCACCAGTTGAATGGCACAGGGCCCTTCTCAGATGAATCGGTGGCAGAGTGGAACCTCTACTGACTTATTTATCATAGACTGTATCTAAATAAATGTTTTTAACCATGTTATGTCTTGAGTCCTTTTTGAATTGAACATAATGAACCATTAGGTAAAAATTTAGCCTTTTGTACTTTTTCTAAACCAGTGATTCTATATATGCGCCTAGATGCTACCTTGAAAAATAAAACTTTCGGGGCACCTGAATGATTCCGTCAGTTGAGTGTCCAACCCTTGATTTTGGCTCAGTTCATGATCCCAGGGTTGTGGGATCGAGCCTTGTGTCCGGTTCCCCATTCAGTGTGGAGCCTGCCTAGAATTCTCTCATTCGTACCCTCTTCCCTGCTTGCTCGCTCTGTTTCACTTTCTCTCTGAAACAAATAAATGGATAAACCTTTCAAGTTAATTCCTGGCCATTCACTGAACAAGTAGATTCCATTTCCCTTTCACATCGAATTAATAACTCCCTCTGGGATGTTCTAAGGTAGTAAAAGTAGAAACAGTTCTTAGTTTGTGACAAACTGGGCCCCTACTTCCTGCACTTCATTGGAATAAAGTTGTCAATGAAAGAAATAGGGATTCTGTGGCCCTGTTGGTAGGGGATGCGAGTGGCTCTGGGGAGTTTTGTGTCTGATTTGTTTGTCAGTTAAATGAGTCTAAGATTTCCCTCATTGGTGTTCAGAAACTAGAGCTGGCCGGGCAAGAGCCCAGGATAGTTAAATAGAAGAGTAGCTTTCTACTAAAGCAGTTAATGGGAATTAGCTTTCAGTTCCAGATCCTGGTTTCCTGGGACCTTTACCTGTATTTGAAGCCTATTTTCCATAAATCTAGCTGAATAGTTCTATTTTCTTAGTTTTGAGAATTGTAATTAATGTAGGAAAGTAGGCCTGAAACAAGATAGAACATTTGGGAGGAACCCATTGGTTTGAATGTTTTAAGCATCTAGTGTTTAAGTAGAGAATGATGAATGTAATCCCCGGTGACTAAAGCTATCATTTCCAGAAAGTTCTTCCTTTTTCCTGATGTAAAACCCTCTTAGCTATTTAAGCCTATTCCCTCAAGTTTTGTTACCTTTGCCATGGAGACGTAGGAGACCATTATGGAGGCTTATTGCTTAAGGAGATTTTGAAGTGGAATTTTTAAGAGCTAACTGCAAGAAAGTAATTTTTGGCAAGCATTTAATGTAATTGCTTCAACGTCACCTTGAAGCTAGGCACTTAATGCTAAAAACTCTTAGCAGTTTTTAAACCCATAGAATTGCTTAAGAATTTGCCCTGCCACCCTGGCTGCATTTTAGTGTTGTTCATGAACTTTTGTTTAGTTAGAATTGTGGTGCATATACTTCCCTTTCCTGCTCAAGATTTTCAGAAATTGAAAAAAAAAAACTATGTCAGGCGTCCATTTTGATAAAATGCTAATAAGGATGGCAAACATAACTGGTTTTGTGTCATTTAGGGTTAACTTGTAGCTGTTTGTAAAAACCCAGTAGGTTTTAAAGTAAGAAATCCAGAGGTAAGTAGGAAGGAACCAGTTACCTGATCTCCCACCTGGGGAAGCTAAGGAAGAGAGTTTAAGCACTTGTTCAAAGCACAGGTAAGAGCTAAGACTAGTACATAGTCGAATGTATGTGTAGGTCTTAAAGTTTGTGAGATGTTTATAATTAAGCTACATTTTGTTAAATTTTAGTTTTTAGGGCAGTGCAGTCCGATTCAAGAAGTGGTCTCTTCTGTGTTAGACACTAGAGAGTCCATACAGTTAAGATGATTCCTGACCTTGATGGGCTTAGGCCAAAACACTGAACTGATAGGATCTGGTTTGAGTCCTGGCCCAGCCCTTGGTGAAGTCACTTAAATCGGAACAATAACACTTGCCCCAAGCTGTTGTTTTCTAAGTTGGTGGTTCTCCTAGCAGATTGGCATCACCTGGAAACTCGTTAGAAGCGTACATTTTCAGGTCTGGAAACGGTCAGGCCTCGCAATCTCTGTGATTTAATTACTTCAACCGTTATTTGGAATTGCTCACTTGTTATTTTGAGATCGTCCTGGAGTTGCATGTATTATAAGAAATGTTACAGGAAGATCCTTGTACCCTTTACCTAGTTTTCCTCGATGATGTGTAAAACTATAGTGCAATGTCAGGGTATTGATACTGATAAGTCAGTTTTTCTATCACCCCTAGGATGCCTTATCTTGCCCTTTTACTGCCAACCCTCCTCACCCACATCCCACTCCCATCCCAAATCCCTGGCAGCTAGTAATCCGTTGTCCATTTCTATAACTTTGTCATTTCAAGAAAGGTAGACAATTGAAATTACAAAATAAATAGCCTTTAGGGATTGGCTTTTTTTCACTCAGCATATTTATTTGTGGAATCACTTAGGTTGTGTGTATCTGCTTATTCCTTTTAATTGCTGAGTCGTGTTCCATGGTATAGATGTACATGGAGGACATGAGGTTTCTCAGTTTTTAGCTGTTAAGAATAAAGCTGTGACAAACATTTTCGTACAGCTTTCTGTGTGATCAGTGTGTGTTTTAACAAGTCCTCCAGGTGGCTGCTGCAACTCAGGTTGGAGAATTCCTGCCCTAGACTTGCAGTAGCCTTCCTCCTTCCCTGACATATTAAAGTCTGTTTCTTATGTAATACCCAGAGTGATCCTTTTAAAAGATCACATCACACCCTCCTCAGAACTTTGCAATGACTTCCCATCACTGGGAGTAAAAGTCTTAATTTTTACTTCCCGTGACCTTCAATACTGTAATCTGGCCTGATGTGCCTTTGATCTCTTCATTGCCTAGGACTTTCTCTCCGCGTCACCTTGGCACTCTTACTGTTTTGCTCTCTCATCGTTCTTCGGTAAGGGCAGGTACACAGTTCCCTTGGTGTCTGATTGGCTCTTCTCTCTGCTGGAACTCTTCTCGCAGATGTCTTCATACTTGGCTTTCCTCCCTTTAATCTCTGCCCAAATGTCCCCTCGATAGAGTTTGCTTATGTAAAATAGCAAACTCGACACCTGTCTTATTCTCCCATCATTTCTTTCCTTACCTTCATCTTAGCTTTTTTCAGAGAATCTTTAACCCACCGATTTTGTATGTTTGTATGTAAATAATCTTGACTCTTACTCCAAGAATGTAAGTTTCATAAGTGCAGCGCTATAGTTTTAGAGGCTAGCACAGGTCCTAGTACATAGTAGATATTCAGTAAGAATGAATGGATGAATGAATGAATGAATGAATGAATGCTTTGTGAACTGGAAGCTTTCATAACATGGATCATTGTAAAGGGCCAGTATTTTTCTCTGTGTTGGTAGTAATTGACAATACATTCCTGGCCAAGGGCTTGACATCAAAAGATGTTGGGAGGCAGTAACATGGGAAAGGGAATGTTTGCTATGACTTAGCACTTACTCTGTTGCCACAACAATCCTGTGAAGCAGGGGATTCTCTCCATTTTGCAGAAGAAATGGGCTTGGGTTGTTTCTCTAAATCACAGACAAAGCTTGGATTCAAACCCAGATTTTCTAACTGAAAGCATATCATCTTAGTACTGATAGATGCCATATTTAAAAATATTTTTTGCAACTGATGAAATGATACAATAGGCAATCATAACAACTAAAAAATATTCACATTTCAAGTTCCATAGAGGGCACATTTTTATCCAGTATCCAGGGCCCTATACACAATAGCAGATGGAGTATTCAAATTCACATCCTAAATTTAACTTATTTGAAATCATTAAGTCGGCTCTGATAAACCTTAAACATTTCTTCGTGTCTTTCCTTGAATGGCTACATTTATATTGAGGTACATTTTACCTACAATAAAATGAACGGATCTTGAATATATATTTTGATGAGTATTGTCATTTATACCTTGTGACTGCCACACCAAGATGGGGACCAGGATCTTGAACCTGGGATCCCTAGTGTATTACACATGATAGGTGCTCAACAAATGTTTTTGAATACATCCCGTAAAGGCTTTTTGAGACTGACAGATGAATTGTAGGGAAGTTCGAATTAATGCTCCCTTTCTTTCCTGTAAGAGGCAAAAATATTAAAAGGTAAATAATAATGAGAGCTTTACTCAAAACTGGGTTGATGAAAAAGAAAGGTACTGCAGCATTTTCTTTCCAGTCGTGTCAAAGACAGTCCAGAAGAGGAAGTAAGGAAAAGGATATGGGAAAAGACATTTTTCTTTTTCCTGAAGAAAACTGAGACTTGTTCCACTCTGAGGAAATAAGTTAGGAAATGTCAGCAGCTCCGTGGTGTTCCCTGATGCCTATTGAGGAGGAGGCCAGAGACTGGACAGAACCTTCTAGGGAGCAAAATTAGAGGCTTCAGAAAGAGTTTTCCAGAAAGCAGAATTGAAGGCCTCAGACACTGCCAGGAAAGGCTGTCTCTGCGCCTCTTGGAATTTCATATCGTCGCAGACCAGCGACCACGGCGGATTCTCCTTTCTCCCTTTTTCTGAATCACAATGTTAATGTGGTTATCTTGTTCCTATGCCACCAGTCTGTATGTTGGGTAAGTGTGGGGCAGTTAGCTTGTCTTTAAGTTCTTAGATTGCTGGACCATGGGGAGCCATCTGGAGCAGATGAGAGGTGAACATTTCCCAGAATTCCTGATCTTTGACCTGGATGCAATGTCTAGAGGAGACTTGAGAGTTGTATCCTCAGGAGAGGATTTATTGTGTTTAATGTATGAGAATTAGTATGTATAAATATTTGGTCAGCAAAGTAGACATGTCAGAAAATGTCTATCAAAAGTCCATTTTATGTTTCAAATAGTCACATTTAAATTTTTTTTTTTTAACGTTTATTTATTTTTGAGAGACCTAGAGACAGAGTATGAGCAGGGGAAGGGCAGAGAGAGAGGGAGACACAGAATCCGAAGCAGGCTCCAGGCTCTGAGCCGCCAGCACAGAGCCCGACGCAGGGCTCGAACTCACAGACCGTGAGATCATGACCCGAGCCGAAGTCGGCGGCCTAACCAACTGAGCCACCCAGGCGCCCCTCAAATAGTCACGTTTAGCTGTTCACTGCAAGGAAGCTAAAAGGCTCTCAGACTCCTTGGCAATTAGTTGTGAGTCTGTAACTAAAATTTGATTATTGAGATGTAAGCAGAAGTGTTGTGTGGTACTTCTGAGAAGTCTCCTTAGGGAAGTATGTTTCTTGGAGTGGACATGAAATGATAGGTTTACAGCTATTGTGGATTAGGAACATAAGTCCCGGCCCTAGGAATGACAGAGTGGTGTGCTGTTAGGAGTCTAGGTCTCTGAAGACTTTTTTTTAATCTTAAAAAAAAATATTTTGCTAGGGAGCAAAATTAGAGATAAATATTTTAATATTTATTTTTGAGAGAGAGAGGGAGGGAGGGAGGGAAGGAGGGAGGGAAAGAGTGTATGTGTCCTGGGGGCTGAGGGGGCGGTGGGGAGGAGGAGCAAAGAGGGAGACAGAGGATCCAAAGCAGGCTCTATACTGACTGTAGAGAGCCTGATGCAGGGCTTGAACTCATCAACTGAGATGATGACCCAAGCTGAAGTCAGACCCTTAACCAATTGAGCTACCTAGGGGTCCCTAGGTCTCTGAAGACTTCAATGAGAACTCCCTGTTTTTTCATACCTTTGCTGACTCATGTGTTGTCAAATTTACTGGTCTTTTCAAACAGATGATATATGGTGTTTTGTAGTTTTAATTAGCATTTTTCTTATGAGTGGGCTAGAGGATCTTTTCACATATTTAAGGACCGTTTGTGTTTCTTTTAGCCCATTTTCCTGTGTTGATCTTTTCCATATTGATTTATAGGCACTCTATATTTTAGGGAACTAATATCTGTAATAGGAGTTGTAGACCGTTTTCCCATTTGTCATTTGAATTTGCTTATGACCGTTCTTGTCACATAGAAGTTTTTAAATTTTACTAATCAGATGGTTGACTTTTTAAAATCTCTCAAGAGTTTTATATCACACTTCTAGTCTTTTTCTATCTTGAGATTATAAGAAATATTTTCCCCAAACTATGCTATATTTTGGTTTACATTTTTATATTTTGTTCCATTTCCAATTTGTAACTAAGACAGTTACTCATTTTACTTCACCATAACTTCTCTTCGTGATCTTTATCTACTTGACTTCTTGTTCCAGGGAGGAGGTAAGATCAAGCGGATCATTTGGCGTAGATAGAATATACTATAGAAGGTGTGGGCGAAGTAAAGTGAGAGGAGCTGTTAGTAATAAATTCCAAAAGAATCATTACTTCTTGTGGGCATCATACTGTCTCTTGCCTTTGGGCCTTAACAAATGCCCATTAATTAATTCTTCTTCACTACTCTTTATCCCTCTCGCAACCCTAGCCATTTACTTGGATTTCATACCATAAGAGCAAACACCTAGTCAATTTGTTTACTGCTATATCCCCTAACACCTAGAATAGTGCATGACACATAGTAGGATCTTAATCATTTGGTAGGCAAAGAAGTAGACATGGCAGGCAATATAGTTGTCTACCAAAAATCCATTTTCATGGAGCCTCTGAAATCTTTGCTCAGCTCAGTTCTCTGATGTGCCAATAACTGTTTTGTGTTGGGCCTCTAGGAGTCTAACCCTGTGCTCATACAGCTCAGGGCCAAGGATTGGAGAGGAGTTTCTATAAAGATTTATCATTTAATATGTTTTTTAAAAATTAGATGTATATGCAGTAAACAGGTGAAGGGCTAATGTGAGGAGAACTGTATTTAGACATGGATAAATTAAATGGACATAGACAATGGGGAGACTAGAATGGCAGGAGAAAGAGTCTGGATGTCTTCTGATAGGCATTGGAGAGCTATTACCTGTTAAAACCTAGAAAGAAGAGATACAAGTGTGTTTTGTTAAACTAGAATAAAACTTCATGAAATGCTTTGTTCAACAATTTAAAAATTCTGTAATAGTATGTACTTACTGTCTTTGTAGAACTCCTTCCCCTATGATACGACATTAATAATATTTTTAACAGGACCATTTTCCCAAATTCATTCTTTTATTATTTGGGTCTTCTTAGTATTAGATGGAAGGAAGGGAAATAAAATACCTAGAATCATGCCATTTACATTTTGTCTGATACTAATGAGGTTTTCAAATGCCATGTAGATCAGGGGTTTATATAGAATTAGCATAGTGAACGGGGAAGTATTGTTACCACTTTTATTATCATTCTTGTCCTCATTATCATTATTATTTAAAATAGTTTATTAAAGTTTTGCCATCTTTCACTGGCATGTCTTAGAGTATCAAATTCCAACCTCAGTAATTTACTCCTCTACATTATGCATTGTATTTCCAGGATTGTGACATAGGATGGGCATCTTTTTAATGGAGGGTCTGAGACTCAATTTTGGGAGAACAGGCAGTCCAGTAGAGGTCCTGAACCTGTTGAAGAGGAGGGAATGGATTGGCTTCTGGATATGGAGAGGATGGGAAGGGGGAGATTTGAATTGTCCAGACACTCTTTCTGCTTAATTCTGTGCCCAAGGCGCTAATTCTTTTTCTTTTCTTTCCTTTCCTTTCCTTCCTTCCTTCCTTCCTTCCTTCCTTCCTTCCTTCCTTCCTTCCTTCCTTCCTTCCTTCCTTTTTTCTTTTCTTTTCTTTTCTTTCTTTTCTTTTCTTTTCTTTTCTTTTCTTTTCTTTTCTTTTCTTTTCTTTTCTTTTCTTTTCCCTTCCTTTCCTTTCCCTTCCTTTCCTTTCCCTTCCTTTCCTTTCCTTCTCTTTCTTTCTTTCTTTCCTTCCTTCCTTCCTTCCTTCCTTCCTTCCTTCCTTCCTTCCTTCCTTCCTCCCTCCCTCCCTCCCTCCCTCCCTCCCTCCCTTCCTTCCTCCCTTCCTTCCTTCCTTTCTTTCTTTCATGATAAGTGTATTCTCTAATCCCCATCACCTATTTAACCCATCCTCCCACCCACCTCCCCTCTGGTAACCATCAGTTTGTTCTCTCTAGTTAAGAGTCTGTTTCTTGGGGGCACCTGGGTGGCTCAGTCGGTTTAAGTGTCCGACTTCGGCTCAGGTCATGATCTTGCAGTTTGCGAGTTCGAGCCCCGCGTCGGGCTCTGTGCTGATAGCTCAGAGCCTGGAGCGTCTTTCAGATTCTGTGTCTCCCCCTCTTTCCATCCCCTCCCCTGCTCATGCTCTGTCTCTGTCTCTCAATAAATAAAACCGTAAAAAAAAAAAAGTAAACGTTATTAAAAAAAAAAAAGTCTGTTTCTTGGTTTGTCTCTTTTTTTCCCCTTTGCTCATTTGCTCTTAAATTCCACATGAGTGAGATCATATGGTATTTGTCTTTCTCTGACTGACCGTTCACTTAGCATAATACTCTCTAGTTCTATCCATATTGTTGCAAATGGCAAGATTTCATTCTTTTTTTTATGGCTGAGTAATATTTTTTGGCCAAATTATATATACCACACCTTTATCCGTTCATCTATTGATGGACACTGGGCTGCTTCCATTGTTGGCTTTTGTAAATAATGCTGCAATAAATAGGAATGCATGTATCACTTTGAATTCATGTTTTTGTGTTTTTTGGTAAACACCCAGTAGTGCAATTACTGGATTGTAGGGTAGTTCTGTTTTTAGTTTTTTGAGGAATCTTTCTACTGTTTTCCACAGTGGCTGTACTAGTTTGCATTCCCACCAACAGTGGAAGACGGATCCTTTTCCCCGACATCCTCAGCAACACTCGTTTTTGTGTTTTTTATTTTAGCCATGTTAATTGATGTGAGGTGTTGTCTCATACTTTTCATCCACATTTTCCTGATGATGGGTGATGCTGAGCATCTTTTTATGTGTTTCTTGGCCATCTGCATGTCTTCTTTGGAGAAATGTCTTTGCCCATTTTTTAACTGGATTATTTGTTTTTTGGGTGTTGAGTTGTATCAGTTCTTTACATATTTTGAATACTAACCATTTATTGGATATATCATTTGCAAATATCCTCTCCCATTTAGCAGATTTCCTTTGAATTTTGTTTTTTGTTTCCTTCACTGTGCAGAACCAAGGCTAATTCTTAATTATTATGTTAGATATTTCTTACGAGGTAAGTATTATTTTAAAACCCCCCCAACTCTACTTTTTCTCTTATTAGAAAAGTAACTAGTTTGGCAGAAAGGAGAAGAAAAAGAGAGATAAATAAGAGAGTATTTCCTCAATAATGGATTTAAGATGACTTTTTCTATTTTTTTTCTCTGCATCAGTGTGGATATTTTCATTGACCTGTCTTCACATCCATTAATTGTGTTTTCTATTGTGCTGCTAACGCATCTAATAAATTCTTAATTTCTGATACTGTCTTTTGCAATTATTGGATGTCTACTTCATTTCTTTTTTTTAATTTTTTTAATGTTTATTTATTTTTGAGAGAGAAAGAAACAGAATGAGAGCAGGGGAGGGGGAGAGAGAGAGGGAGATACAGAATCTAAAGCAGTCTCCAGGCTCTGAGCTGTCAATGCAGAGCCCTACATGGGGCTTGAACTCACGGACTATGAGATCATGACCTAAGCTGAAATCAGACGCTTAACTGATTGAGCCACCCAGATGCCTTGTGTACTTGATTTCTTTAAAAATATATTGCAATTCTTGAGCGCCTATGTGGCTCAGTCGATTAAGCATCTGACTTTGGCTCAGGTCATGATCTTGCAGTCGGTGAGTTCAAGCCTGGAGCCTTCTTCTCCCTCTCTCTCTGCCCCTCCCTGACTCTTGCTCTGCCTCTCTCAAAAATGAATAAACATTAAAAAAATTTTAAAAATATTGTAATTCTCAGTTCATGTACTCTATCTTCTCATCCTCATTGTCGATCTTTACTTCAATTTTCTTTATTGTATTCATTAGTTATTTTGAAATCTTCTCTTAACAAAAGTGTCTGGATCATTTCTAAACCTGTTTCTAGTCTCGGCTATTAGTAACTTTACCCTGACAATTCTTACCTGGTAAATTTTTATTTCCTGGTAGGTATTGTGGATGGTACATTGTAGAAGTTCTGGATT
Organism: Paguma larvata; assembly: GCA_030068075.1. Lineage (NCBI taxonomy): Eukaryota > Metazoa > Chordata > Mammalia > Carnivora > Viverridae > Paguma > Paguma larvata. The sequence continues at coordinate 51,265,803 of CM057834.1, read as the reverse complement.
ATGTTCTCTTCCTTAGAAAAGTATTGAATTTTATTCTAGCCGCCAGTTAAATTACTGGAATTTCACGTAAATTCTGATGAAAATTGGATTTAGAATCTTACGGTGTGTGTGGGGAGGTGGTATTTCAGCTCTGACCTTCTCCCTTACTCCTAGAGCCTGATCTATGTTTCTAGGACGTGACCTTTTTTGGTCTCCCATCTGAAAGTCTAGGAACTGACATCCCTCTACCCTGGCTGGATCTGAACTCCATTCTCTTCCCAGCCCTGTGCAGCCTCTGAAATTTCTGCTCAGCTCTCCAGTCTCCCAGCAGCTATTCTCTGCTGGGCTTCCAGAGTCTTACCTTGTGCTCACACAGCTTGAAGTTAAGGACCTGAGATTTCTGTAAAATTTTAGGAATTCTTCTTCTGAAATTTCTTCACTTTCCTCCTTTCTATTACCTGAACTCCGAATCCCAGCCACCGTGGTAGTATCATACTGCGGTCTCTCTTTCCTCTGCTCTATTAGTATGTAACTTCCTGCTTGGACTCAACTTCCCAAGCAGGGTGAATGTTTGCTTTCACTTTGCTTTCTTTCTTTCTTTCAAGTATCATGGCTCTGTTTTGGTTGCTGTCCAATCCTGAAAATAGTTATTTTATATATTTTATCTAGCTTATGTCAGGAAGGCTAAGTCTAATACCAGCCATTCTGTCATGGCTGGAACCAAAAGGCCAAGACAACATAATTTTTTCAGTTGATATACTTGTCAATGAGATGTGAAGTTTGTGCATATGCTTGACTTATTTTTCTTTTGATTTTTTTTTTTTTTTGGTTATACTTCCTTTCAAGTAAAAAGAGGCTCTAATTAACAGTGTTGATGTGGGTGGGTAGCTGGGTTATTAGAATTTTCAAATGCTTTGAAAAGAACTCCCACAAGTTATTTTACATAGAAAAGGTTTCCATAGAACTGTTAGTTCAGTTTCTTTTTCTTACAGAGCAAAATTTCTCTCTGAAAGACTGTAGCTGTAGGAAATTCAGCATATGTCAATCCTTTTTAAAAGTACAGTTAAAAGAAGGCATATGACTGGTTTTACTTTCTGATTAGATCATAGAATGCCTAGGGTATGCATATCTAAGAATGATGGCAAACAAAATAGGTCTAATCTCAAAATTTCTTTTTGAAATACAACAAATCAGGACACATGGGATGAATCTAAACGCCTTTTTAATGTTCTGCTCTCTGAGGCTACTTAAGTTCTGAATGTTCAAGAATGTTAATTCTAGCAAATGACATCTCTGCAGATGACTGCATAAATCACAGAACTTACAATTTCCTGAGTACAGGTGAAGATTGCTTTAATGGCGTCAGGCTAGCATTGCATATAGGAAGATGTCAAATGTGTCCTTTTCTGTAAAAGCAGAGAATCTTAAAAGATTATTGCATTAAGGGCCTTGACTATAAGCTGGTCCAATATCCTCTTTGGAAACTTCTAAAATGGCTTCCAGTGATCCAGGCCTCGTGGTATTTATTCCTATATTAGTTTGATAGGGTTGCCATAACAAAATACTACTGACTGGGTGACTTAAACACAGAAATGTTTTTTTCTCACAGTTTTGGAAGCTGAAAGTCCCAAGATCCAGGTGTTGACAGGTTCGGTTTCTCCTATGGCCTCTCTTCTTGCCTTACAGATGGCTTCTTCTCATTGTCTTCTGATCTTTCCTCAGCTCACAGGTGCTTGGTTACCTCACTATTACCTTTCTAAAGGTTCTGTCTCCTAATACAGTCACATTCTAATGAGGTTTAGGGCCCACTTTTAGGGTGACTCAATTCAGTCCATAACAATGCCCTTATATATAATTCCTTCCCCTGGAGTGTGGGATGGACCTAGTGACTTGCTTCTAATAAATTAAATATGGCAAAAGCGATGTTACTTTTGATATTAGGCTATAAAAGACTGTTAAAAATTCTGTCTTGCTCAATCTCTGTCTCTGGCTCTGCTTGCTTGCTTGTTCTGATGGAAGCAAGCTGCCAAGTCGAGAGTTGCCCTATGGAGAGGCCCACTTGGCAAGGAACAGAGAGTGTCTTATGGCCAACAGGCAGCAAGGAATTGAGGCTCTCTGTCCAACAACCCAGAAGGAACTATATCCTGCCAATAGCCACATGAGTGAGCTTGGAAGCAGATTCTTTCCCATTTGAGCCTTGAGATGACTATAGCCTCAGCTAACACCTTGACTGCAATTTGGTGAGAGACTGAGCTGGAGGACTCAGCTAAACTGCAGTACATTTCTGACTCATAGAAACTGTGAGATGATAAATGTTTCTAGCCACTGAATTTTGTTACACTCATAATATAAAATAATACATATATATTGTTTATATAAACTCTATAAAATGAGAGCAGTATATATAGTCTCATTGAGCAGCTAATATATGCTTATAAAATAATATATATTTTATTATACTCTATTAACTCTATACAATGAGAGTAGCTAATATACTCTCACTGAGTGGCTAATATATTCTCATTGAGAATAAATAAGTTACCACTCATGGACTAGTCACGTGTAGTACAATGCTGTTTCTTTCCATACATTATCTTCTTTAATTCTCATGACAACTTGTTTTTTCTTTTTTTTATCCTCGGTTTCCATAAAATAAACAAGTTTTAAAATGAGTTAGGTAATATGCCTTAGGTCGTACTCCTAAAAGATGAAAAGTGGGGGTCTGAACCAATAGGCCCACTCCAGACCTGGTACCAGGACAGGCTCCATAATTTGTGTGACCCAGTGGAAAAAATGTGGGGCTCTTGTTTAAAAATTATTAGGAATTTTACAATGGTAACAGAGAGCATGAAACCAAGCTGAGGGCTCTTTTGAGTGTAGGGCTCTGTGTGACGACACAGGTTCCTTGCCCATTAAGCCTGCCCTGGCTCACACTCTTACCTAGTATGCAATATTGCTTCCCACCTCTAAGTAGGAAAATATGATAGATAAGCACCCTGAAGCCAGTTAGACAAAATGACATAGGATCAGGAGTCTGCATTTTGAGCCTACAGTTCCCTTCTCTACATCACATTGCCTTCCTAAGGCAGTTATCCCATGTCCTACCTAACACCTTACCTGGGCTTTGAAGACTTTATGAAGTCCTTTTTGCAATGGACTCTTCAGCAGGGATGATAGGAACACTGATGCCCTTCTTGCCTGACTGGCCATATTCTGGTGTGTGTTCTCCTGGAGGTAGATTGCCTGAATGGGAATGGGGCACACAGAACCAAGGAGTTCAGTGCCCAATTGCAATACTATCCGGTGAGCTTCTTCCTATCTAAGCAACTGTTTCCTTGATGGCTCCTTGTGTAGTAAAGGGTTCATTCATCAGGCCTGGGTTGTCCAAATGTCTTTAGGACCGGTCCTTGACCATTACCTGAGAGATAATCTCTAAGCCCTTGGAATATCCTACCTGAAAAGAGTATATTTACATAACTGGGGTCTTGTCCCAGGCCAGATAGTTATACACTAACAATATGATTTGGTATCTTTTTTTTTTTTCCACCTGGGACCCTGGGCCACACTATATCAGCTTGACCTCTGTAGGGTTTGGAAACTGAGTGGCTTAGGTCAATCATGTGGGTGCTCCATAAAAATTCTGGATATCAGCTGTTGGGCGAACTTTCCTTATAGGCCACACTTCACACATGTTCTATATTATTTCTGAGAGAATGAACACTGTCCTCCACTGGAAGAGGACATCTGGAAGTTTGTATGTGTTTCTATTGGACTCTGCCCTATGTGCCTTTTTCTTTTGCTGATTTTAATCTCTGTACTTCCACTGTAATAAACCATAACCATTAGTATAGTAACTTTTCTGGATTCTGTGAGCCCTTGTACTGAGTCATGAAACATGAAGATGGTCTTGGGGACCCCCAAGACACTTCCCCATTACATTTCTTTAAACAATGTAAATAGTTTCTTCTTGCTTGTATTGTTTCTGAAGAGAAGTCCGATGTAATTTTTATTTTTCTCTATAGGTAAGATAGTCTTTTTCTCTGTTTTCTTTCAAGATTTTGTCTTTGTTTCTCTGCAGTCTGAATATGATATGCTTATGCGTAGGGTTTTTGTATTTATCCTGTTATTCTCTGAGCTTTCTGGATCTGGGGTTTGGTGTCTGTTGTTTAGTTTGAAAAATATCTCAGCCATTATTAATTCAAATATTTCTTCTACATTTTTTCTTCTCCCGGTGTCCCCATTATATGTATGTTACACCTTCAGTAATTGTCCCACAGTCTTTAGATAATCTGTTCCCTTTGTTTTATTCCTTTTTTCTCATTGATTTTCAGTACGAGGGGTTTCTAGTGACATATCTTCAAGCTCAATGTTTCTTCAGCCATGCCCAGTTCACTGATAAAGACCATCAAAGGCACACTTCATTTCCATTATGGTGTTTTTGATTTTTAGTTTCTGTCCTAGAATTTCCAATTCTCTGCCTATGTTACCATTTGTTCTTCCATGTTCACTTTTTCCATGAGAGCCTTTAGTATACTAATCATAGTTATTTAAAATTTCCTATCCGATAATTTCAAAATTATCCAATATCTCTGTCATATCTACGTTTGCTCCTGATGCTCGCTTTGTCTCTTAAGAATGTGTGTTTTGCTTTTTAGTAGGTCTTGTAATTGTTTGTTGATAGTTGAACATGATGTATTGGATAAAGGGAACTGAGGTTAATAGGATTTTAGTGTAAGTTTGTTTATCTGGCTAGGAGGTAGGCTGAATTTACTCTTTTTAACCTTAGCTTCTTAGATTATGTTCTTAAAGCAATATGGATTCTGAGTGGACTCTTGTTGTTTTCAACAATGGGAAAATATTTATTATAATGGTAAGCAAACAATAGCAGGATGACTTGAAAAAATATTTATTTATTTTGAGAGAAAAAGAGAGAGGGAGGGTAGGAGAGAGACGGAGAGAAAAAATCCCAAGCAAGTTCTGGGCTGTCAGTGCAGAGCCCATTGTGGGGCCCGATCTAATGAACTGTGAGATCATGACCTGAGCTACAATCAAGATTTGGACACTTAACCAACGGAGTCACCTAGGATGACTTTTTATATATTATATATTTTATATTTAATTTTATGTATTATATATTTATACACAAATATATATTATACAAATATATATCATATATAAATTATGTATATAATATATGGTATATAAACGTTTTTAAATATATTTAAATATATATTATATATCAATAGGATTATATAGACATATTTTATGTATAGTCTATATTTTAAATATACAATGTATATAATATGTATATACATATAAAATATATGTATAAAATATACATATAAAATGTATAATGTATGTATATTATATGTATATAATCTATAATATACAGCATATATTATATATTATATATTTTTATATATAAACATGTATATAAACATATATGTGTATATAAATATATACAAATTTATATATACACATATAAAATATTTATGTGTATATATGTGTGTATATATAAAATCTGATCTTAACATGCTGCTTTAAAAAGCACAAAAGAGGGGCACCTGGGTGGCTCAGTTGGTTGAGCGGCCAACTTTGGCTCAGATCATGATCTCGTGCTCTGTGAATTTGAGCCTCGGGTCGGGCTCTGTGCTGACAGCTCAGAGCCTGGAGCCTACTTTGGATTCTGTGTCTCCCTCTCTCTCTGCCCTTCTCCTGCTCACGCTCTGTCTCAATGTCTCAAAAATAAATAAACGTTAAAAAAAAAACTATAAAAAAAATAAAAAGCACAGAAGAAAAGACTAGAAGGAAGTATACCCAAATGATGAATGCATATTGATCATGCTATGTTGGATGATGCTCGTTACATTTTTCCCCTTATTTTCTACATGAAGCACAAATGACTTTAAAGAAAAACTTACAAAATATTGAAGAATATGTTTTCCTGTGGAGTTGTTATGGAATAAGCAACCAGCCATCTTAATTTGAGGCATTTGCTTAATGAGATGATGGCTTATTTAAATATCTGTTAATTATTACTCACATATTAGATACTGTGCTGAAGAAGAGCCTTTCGCTGTTATAAGTTGGCCATTCCATCTTGTGTTTGTCTTTGTTTTCTCAATTTAGTCAGTAGGGTGAATAATATTTGATGAAGTGAGAATGACTTGCGTTGGTTGTTTTCCAATCTACTTGGAAAAAGCAAGGTAAACTCATTATGCAGGGTGATCCTGAGAGTACAGGCAGATATGCCGCTCCTCTCCTCTAAATCTGTTTTAAGACTAACGTAATTTGTAAGGCACTGTTGAAATTTTAGTCAGAAGCAGATAGCAAAGTCATGCATACTGCTGAGATTTATTTCTGAAACTCACCTACTCAGATGCTAAGTAATTCTACAACACTCTGTACTTGTGCCCTATTAATTCCAGAAATCTGTAGAGAAGCACTTTGTAACTTTATCTCACTACTTCTCTTTTTTGTAGATTACTCAAGAACAGGACCAGTTTGAGCTCATGAGATCTTACTGATTTTTTTCTTTGACATATGCAAAACCCAAGTGATAATATGTGGTTCTCTGTCGTTAATACTGTGATTGTAATGCCTTCCATTTATATTTGTCCCTTCCTTTTAATTCTTTCTTTGCCCCTGCCCTGCTGAATTATTTCAGGTCCTCATCTTTCTTTGACTGTCACCATTCTTTCCTTTCATTCTTCCCATCTCAGCCAAACTTCACATTGTCTTCAGTAAACTGCTTCACAAATCCTAAATGGCTCATCCTTGCCTGACTACAAAGTTCATTCCAGTAGAACACTATATTATTCCAACCTGTCTCTCTAACGTTGTTTTCCACTCTGGTCCGTCATCCCGTGCTACAGCCAAACTAGAGTTCTTAGTGTGCCCAACGTTCTCCATTTCTCTGCATCTTTGCACTCACCCCTTCCTCAGTCTGGGATGCCCTTTCCTCATTTCTGCTACCCCAGATCTTACTTGTCTCTAGAACCTAGTCTATTGTGAACATAATCATAAAGGCTTCTGTGATTCTTGTCCCACCCTCTACCTCTGGGATCCCATTGTTCTTTTTCTGTGAAACTAATCTGTCATTTAGTCTGTGCTTTGAAGCATAGTTAGTCTTGTGAAGGCTCCTTTCATCTGCAGATTTATAAAACCACACAAATAGAAACCAGCATCATCAGCTTCATCTCTTCAAAATGCCAGGCAGGTGCTGCTGTCACTGGTTTATTAGCATAGCACCACGTGGTTTACAAAGTTCTTTGACATACATCTGTTCTCTCATTTGGCCCAGCCAACCCTCATCAGTAGATCGAGGAGGTATTATCATCATTTTGTAGATAAAGTCACTGGATGCCAAGAAGTTGGGTGCTATTCAGAGGTCATGGGAGAGGAAAACAATTGGATGCCTGCCACAGCCAGTCAGTCTAACAAGTGGTTCATGCTTTTCTCGACCGTGGTGTGCTTCCTTTCTCTTACATGGCATTGAAATTAGTGATATGTAATTAGCAAGTGTGGCTTTAAAAAATTGTTTAGTTTATACAATTCAAGGCATAAAGGGGTCAGATCTGCCTGGGATTCTGGACTTTGGATAAGTTGCAACAGGACCTGGATGTCCAGCAGGGGGAGGGGGAGAACAACATTTGCCTAGTAAAAAGGCCTGAGCTATAGACACTACAGAGTGTGATTGTCTTTGTTGTGTCAGTATTTTACTTGGCTCCTAGCTTGTAGTTCATGATCACTGCTTTGCTTTTGTTTCCCTTTTGGTGAGAGAATTGCCTCTGTCAGTATTGTTGACTTGTCTAAAAAGGGGATAAGAAATGATATCATAGAGAAACAGTGGCTTTGGATTCCATTTTGCTTTTTGGGGCAGATAGAATCCCAGTGAAAAGCTACATGGGTTAAAAAATCCTTCTGACCTTGGGGCACCTGGGTGGCTCAGTTGGTTGAGTGATCGACTTTGGCTCAGGTCATGATCTCATGGTTCGTAAGTTCCAGCCCCTCATCGGGCTTGCTGCTGTCGGTGCAGAGCCCATTTTTCGATCCTCTGTCCCTCTCTCTCTGCCCCTCCCCACCTGCACTCTTTTCAAAAATAAATAAAACATAAAAAAAAAATCCATCTAACAAAAATGAGTATATGTTATTTTAAGTCATTTCTAGAACAAGACCAATCATAAATAAATAAAAACAGAAAATAGGAGACAGTATAAATTAATCCTTTCCTGGCATGTTATATGTAGGGTGACTGGGCCCCTCCGAGGCATAGTGTAGAAAGCAGATGGTGGAGATGGGCCAAGGGAGCTGCACTGAAGGATGAGGAGAAAGGCCGATTATACCGAGAGGGTCCACCAGGGTACCAATGGGCTAAATGATCAAACAGTTACTGAATGCCCTGGGAGACTAGATCAGGTTTGGTCTCCAGAGATGAGGTTGGAAAACAGTAGGGATGCAGCTGCAGTTGAAAGCTAAGAGTAGCTGAGTAAGGATGCAAAGGTGGACTAAACTCAGAACTGTGGTTACAGTTGGCTGTGAGGTAGGGAGTGTGAAGTCTGGAGAGGTGAACTGAGGTCTAGTCTTAAACTTGCCAGGGTAGGGATGGGGGAATTTTTATGGAATATATTTAGGGACTGTTATGGAATATATATGGAATGCTGAGTACCTGGATGGAGGGAGCAGTGATATACATTATCTCACAGAGGAGGTGTTTGGTATAGGGAGCCATTCTTTATACTCCCTCCACAGTGCATTGCTAAATATCCTGATTACTTAGAAGGCTGTCATATGAAGCAAAGGCACCCAAGACACATTGAATCGTCTCTCTGCAAGATCTGTTTTTGTTTTTGTTTTTGTTTTTTCCAGTTTTTGGCACAAACATTTTTTTCTCTTGACTTGAGGCAGGCTGATTAAGTTTGTGTTACATTCTTTATTGGGATTCAGGCATAGGTTAGAGCCTTTTTGATGACCTGGGGAATGCTTCCAGTTAATTGGTGGAAATGAGGCAACTCTTTGAACTTATGAGTTCTATAGGATTTAAGGGTGAGGGGAGGAGGGCATAGTGCCAAGATTTCACAAACAGCTGGTGAAACCATTAAGCTTTTTGGCGACTGATGTTAAATTCAGAAACACGTAAGCCAAGATTCATCCTTGTTGGCTCATCAAAACCATAGTTTTAAAACTTCAAAGTATTGAAAACATTTTTTATTACAACGAACCTGAAAAAATATGTCTAAATGAATTTTTGTGATACAAAGTTCATAGTGTGTTTTTAAAAATAATATATTTTTCTAATTTTAAAAGTGGTAGATGCTTGTTGAAGAAAAAAATTGGGACACATATGAGTACAAAAAGAATAAAGAATATTTCACCTGTAATCCTCTACTTATAATTTAATCCATTTTAGTGAATTCTTTTTGAAAACTACTAACAGTAGTTTCATTGCCTGTACTGTATAATTTACTTAGTTGAATTTATACCTTATAAGCAAATTCACATTTTGGTCTTTGTTTTTTTCCCCATAATGCTGTATGGTAAGGATTTTCAAATGTTATTAAGATTTATGAACATTTTAATGTTGCATAAGCATTATTTAATTTATTTTTTTTTAAATCTTCACCTTGAAATAACTTGTCTTCCCAAGAGTTAAAAAATTGTACAGAGGTTTTCACCATACTTTCCACCTAGCTTTTGGAAGTGTTAACATCTTACATAATCATATACAGTGGTCCAAATAAGAAAACTAACTATGATACGATACTATTAACTAATCTCCAGACCATATCCAATTTTATTGAGTGTTCTGTTAATGTCTAGGCTCATACATTTTATTTGGTTGTAGTGTTTGTCCCCTTTAATTTGGGATAGTTCTTCCATCTTTCTTTGCCTTTCATTACTTAGACTTATTTTGTAGACTGTCCTTCCATTTTTGTTTGACATTTTCTCATGGTTAAATTCAGTTTACGCATTTGGGCAAAAATACCACAAAAGTAATGTTGTGACCTTTTCAGTGCATCAGTTCAGAAAGGTGAGGCACCATAACTTATGAAGCTATTGATCTATAGTTGAACACTTAGGTAGTTTCTGAAGGTTACATATAATTCTGCATCTCTGTATCTGATTATTTTCTAAGGAGCAATTCTTTTTTTTTTCAATGTTCATTTATTTTTGAGAGAGAAAGAAGAGAGCCAGTGGGGGAGGGACAGTGAGAGGGGGAGAGAGGATTTGACGCAAGCTCTGCGCTGACAACAGAGAGCCCAACGTGTGGCTCAAGCTGTGAGAACCGGAACTGTGAGATCGTGACCTGAGCAGAAGCCAGATGCTTAACTGACTGAGCCACCCAGGTGCCCCTGTAAAGGAGCAATTCTTTTTAAAAAATTTTTTTGTTTTTAATGTTTATTTCTTTTTGGGGGAGAGAGAGAGAGAGAGAGAGAGAGAGAGAGAGCGCGCGCGCTTGAGTGGGGGAGGGGCAGAAAGAAAGGGAGACAGAATCTGAAGCAGGCTCCAGGCTCTGAGCTGTCAGCACCAGAGCCCAATGCAGGGCTCAAACTCACAGAGCGCGAGATCATGACCTGAGCCCAAGTTGGACACTTCACCTACTGAGCCACTTAGGCACCCTAGGAGCAATTCTTAAAGATAGGATGATGAGTCAAAAAGTATCAATATGTTTAAGGCTTTTGACCCCATATTATGAAATTGTTTCCCGGAAACGTTTTGTTCGTTTACTCTCAGGTTAGTAATAATAGAATCCTTCTCTTTCTGTCCTTGCCAGCCAGCATTGAATGCTATTAACTACAAAATGAAACAAAAAATTCTTGTTAATTTGATTACTATTGAGTCTGGTCAATATTTTTCATTCTAATTTCATTACATATTCATCTAATTGCTCTCAAGCTCTTTTACACAGTGCTAAGTGCTTTACATATTTCATATAATCCTCCTAGCCATTCATTTTACATATTAGGAAACTGGGACTCAGAATATTTCAATAATGTGGCCAAAGCTGAGGTAGCTATTAACTGGAGAGACGGAATTAGAGCTCAGACCCTGTAACTTAAAAGTACGTGCAGATAACTCTAACCCTTTTTTTGGGTTACAAAGTATTTTCATTAATGATGACATCTTTTACATTTAATATTTCCCACATCTTGCAAAATACTAACAGAAAAATATGTGGTGAGTGGTTTAATTCTTAAAATGTATAAAAAGCTTTAATAAAACAACTCAGGGGAGCTTTTCATTTAAAATCTGTGATTTGTTGGACTTCTAAAAATTGTTACTGAGTCCTTTAAAAATGATTGCAATAAAATCCCTCTTTTAAAACTTCAGGGTTTTTTTTTTTAAGAGTCTTTTAAAAATGACAAAACACTCTTCTTGCTTGTTCAGCTTTGGGAATGATATGGAAACAAAATAAATGGCTTGTTTGTTTTGTTATTCAAAAGCACAAAAGACAATAGTAACTCTAGACGTTGGTTTGCCTCTTCCATTTTCAAAATGCTTATTGTTGAATTACCTACCCTATGAATGAGGTTGGATTTCTATCCCCATGAGAAACCGGACCCTAAGAAAGATTGGGTGCAACCTTCAGTTAAACAGATAGATTGCAACATATTTGGTACTAAAATACAGAATATGTGAACTCTAGCTTTTTCCACCATAAAACTAATTTAAAAGTCAGCTGTGAAATACTGGGCCTCTAAATATTCCTCAAATCCCTATTTCTCTTTTGAGTAAGAACAATCCTCTCCATTTGAATGTCTTTATTTTGGTATCCTACAAGTACATCTTATAAAGAACATGTCAAAAATGAAACATTTTTCTTCCTTAACCTTATTTCTCCAAAATGTCTGTAAATGTCTCTACCACCTTTCCATTTGCGTATGTCAGAAACTGGATCATTTAGCTCTTTTCCTCTTTCATCCACTCCCATACTCTGTGGTTTTACCTTCTGAGCACTCTCCGATCTTTTACCTTCCTTAGTCTGTACTACTACCATATAGTCTCTTTCCTGAATTTTAAAAGTTATCCAATGTGATATGACTCCCCAGTCTTGTTTTCACTCGAATCCCATTTTTCCTCATGCAGCATTCAGAATGACTTGGCTCCAGCCCAGTGGTACGTGCCCACTTAGTTGGGGTTTGGGTGGAGTAGTTCCCACGTGGCCACCCACGGTGGATGTTAATAAGGATGAGTACTGGGGGCTTGGCTGTGATTGACCTCCTGTCACTGTAAGACTATTTTCAGTTATAACTAACTTCATCGTGTCTTTTCATATCAGGGACATCATGAGGGCGTTACAAATGGATCAATGAATGTGCAAGAAGGCTAGGGTCTGACCTTCTCAAGCAGGCTTAACCAGGACGTAACAAGACAATTATTCAGACTTTTGTTGTTTAACAGTTCTGGTCTTTGTGGAAGCTGAGTCTGAATAGAAGGGAAATGGCTAATTGTGATTAATGCTCTATTCAGGGTTTTGTATGGGAGTGTGTATGTGTGTGTGTGTGTGTGTGTGTGTGTGTGTGTGTGTGTTGTCTTAAATGTTTGGTTTGATATCTAAATCCTGTCAGTTTTGTGCTCTGTCACCAAGGATTTACTCCTGTAAGCTCAAAAACCGTGTATTAGATGTTTGAATTCAAAATACCCTTCCTCTGCTCTAATCTATGTGACCAGTGTAATTTATTGGTGTCTTGATTACTCAGCCTTTTAAATCTAAGCAGGTATAGTCATGCTCCAAGGGTCTATTAAGAGGTAGTGGGCCATTTGCGCTTCATTAAATAGCCCTGGAGCTTTCCTTTACTTTAAATAGTTTTCCTGTCTCTTCCCTTGTTGGCATTCCATGCTGTTGCCAGTGAGCCTGTTTGTAAGCAGCTCTTGTCTCCACTTTTAATTTAGTTGGATATTGGGGAACCAAGCCAAGCCTGAGAGCTATGTATATAAAACAAGTATAAATAGGCCCAGAAGAAGAATATAGGGGCATAACTGAGATCAAAGTGTATAAATGTGAGAATGTAGGTTTAAAAAATTTTTTTAGTGTTTATTTATTTTTGAGAAAGAGAGACAGAGTGAGAGCGGGAGAGGGGTAGAGAGAGAGGGAGACCCAGAATCTGAAGCAGGCTCCAGGCTCTGAGCTGTCAGCACAGAGCCTGACATGGGGCTTGAACCCACAGACTATGAGATCATGACTGAACTGAAGTCAGATGCTTATCCAGCTGAGCCACCCAGGTGCCCCAGAAAATGTAGATTTCGTGACATTCACTAGGTTAAACCATATGAAACTGACATTGAAAGGTCAAGATGATCAATTATTGTCAGTTTCAACTGGTTAAACCTATGTTTTGATTTTTAAAATCATATTTAAGGGTGCCTGAGTGGCTCAGTCAGTTAAGCACCCAACTTTGGCTCAGGTCATGATCTTGCAGCCTGCATGTTCAAGCCCCGCATCGGGCTCTGTGCTGACTGACAGCTCAGAGCCTGGAATCAGCTTCAGATTCTGTGTCTCCCTCTCTCTCCGCCCCTCCCCAGCTCATGCTCTGTCTCTCTCTCTCTCTCAAAAATAAATAAAAACATTTAAAAAAATCATATTTGATTCAGGTAGATCAGTGTTTCTCAAACTATTGGGGTAAAGGATTGGAATTTTAAAAAAATTTCCAGTATAACAAGACTAATACTTTTGTGAAAGGCAATAAAAATGAACTGTTAAGAAGATGAAATTAAGAAAAGACCTACAGTATACAGACCCATTTTTTCTTAGATTCACAACCCTAAAATTACTCTTTAATAAAAATAATCAGAACAACATCATATACGAAAAAAGATACAGAAACTATACATGCTCACTGAGTGTGTATACCTATAGTGGTCCTCTCTCATCCATGGGAGGGTATATGGATGCCTCAAACTGTGGATAGTACTCACCCTTGTATACACTATGTTTTTTTCCTGTGCATGCATGTCTATGACAAAATTTAATTTATAAATGAGGCATAGTAAGAGATAGCAATAACTTATAATAAAATATACCGTAATTAAAGTTATATGAATATGGCCTCTATCTCAAAGTATTTTCTTTTTCTGTACTCTTCTTCTGATGATGATATGAGATGATAATAAGCTTACGTGATGAGATGAAGTGAGGCGGATGATGACATAGTGACGTAGTGTTAGGTTATTATTGACCTTTTGACAGAGGAGGATCATTTGCTTCCTGACCACCACTGGCTGCAGGTAACTGAAACTTAGAAGTCACTGTACACGCAAGCTTTTGTCTTCTTCAATCATAACTAAACAAAATTATGAGGCAAATAGTGATTCCTTATTTAAATGCCTATATGAACACTTTGTATACATATGTTTATCAGAATTAAAGTTTTTAAGAGACAAATCCAGGTTGGATTGCTAGTGACATTACTTACAAGACATAATGTGTATAAAAGTTGTGTCTGTGTTTTGTTTTAAAGCGTTCATAGTAGAGGGTTTCCAAGGTATGTTGACAGAATGGAAGAAGGGATTTTAAAACGATTTCTGCATGCTCGGGAAACTCATTTGTAACATAAGGAAGCAAATAATGAGTTTTTTTCAAAATGCATTTTAAGACTTCACTGGTGATGAATGTCAACAATTTATACTGTAAAATTATTGTTAAATATGAATTTTATTTTGATAAAAAAATAGTTTCTGGATCCACAAATTCTTATACATGGAACTTTTTTTCATGGAAAACAAAAAAATCAGAATGTATCAAATTTATAACGTATTCAATGATAATTTTTCACAGATATAGAAGACCAATATTATCTGTTTTTTTAATGTTTATTTTTGAGAGAGGGAGACAGACAGAGACAGAACACAAGTGTGGGGAGGGGCAGAGAGAAAGGGAGACACAGAATCCAAAGCAGGCTCCAGGCTTGGAGCTGTCAGCACAAAGCTCAATGCAGGGCTTGAACCCACGAACCCCAAGATCATGACCTGAGCTGAAGTCAGAAGCTTAACTGACTGAGCCACCCAGATGCTCCCCAATATTTTCTCTCTTGATTGATAATTGTTGTTAACTTGTAGAAACTCTGTTTTTTTTTTTAAAGCATCCAATTTCCCTTTTGGCCCTTTCAGTGCTATGTGCCATCAAAAACATGTTGAGATTTTTCTTTGCGTGGAAGTAGGAAGATCATTAAGAATATCGAAGATACCAGACACAAAAGCAAGACTATCCAATTCAAATCTGTAAAATGTTGTGGCCAAATAGATTTTTTTTTTCTTTTTAATTTGAGAGAGAGAGAGAGAGAAAGAGAGAGAGAACGCATGAGCTGCGGAGAAGGACCCAGCGGGAGAGAGAATCTCAAGTAGGCTCCACACTCAGTGCAGAGCTGGATGCAGGGCTTGATCCCAGGACCTTGGGATCTTGACCTGAGCCAAAATGAAGAGTCACATGCTCAACCAACTGAGCCACCCAGGCACCCTGATTTTTTTTTTTTTTTAGGAACACTAAGGATTTATTCGTAGCTCAAGCTTTCTCCATGTTTCCTCTCAGTGACTATTATAATCAGCAGCAATAATACTTTCTTGTGATCAGCTTTCATATTATCATGTAATAAAGAGATTAGTAGTGAATTTAATATATTAGATTTTAAATTATTCAAAATTTTCATTAGGTCACTAAGCATATTTAGTTCTGACATTCTTTTCATAGAATTTTTTGGTAAAGGAAGCAGTTAATTGTTTTTTGTGCACACTCCTTGTCTGGGCAATCCCTTGGATCCTTTCCTGTCTTTGCATCTGTGCCATCAGAATATACTTCTCCCTGAAATTTAAACTCCAAGACACATTTGTGGACAGTGTAATTTTTCATAGTTTTCTATAGTTAAGAGTTACTCATGTTTGTTGGCAGTGAAGCTGAAGACAATTCTTTCATATCACCATCATGTTCAAATTGCATGTGTATTAAAAGGCTTTTTAAGTGTCTATCACAAAAAAATAAAGAGGGTGAGAGGAAGGTTTTAGAGGTGATGGAGATGATTATGGTATTACTTGTGGTGGTGGTTTCAGAGTATATACTTTTCTTCAGATTCATCAAACTCATTAAATACATCCAGCTTCAAAAAAATGACTACATGTTAGCTATATATATTTGTACATTCATCAATTTGCAACGAAAAATACTTTTCTAGCTTTATTTATTCATTAAGGTAGTCTTCTGTATTGTTAGCCAGTTTCTGAAAACCTCATTCTATGTTACCCCTAGGAAAAGTGGTACCAGAGCTACCTTTTTTGCTGTATATTCATCAGTTTGAAGCAAATGCCTTTGATTCAGTCCTTCACTAATATCCTTGACTTAATGTCAATTGTATACAGTCTGTTAGTTTTAGCAATCTGAAGTGCTATTTTATAAGAAGCTCTCAAAGCTCGAATGTTTGTTATGAAATATTAAACATTTGTCTATATCATATTTTTAATCCAATATGTTTTTCATAGATATTTTTTGGTTTCAAAATTAATTTTTAATGCAAAAACCTCTTAAGTTTAGCATATAGGTGGCTCTATTGCTTTACTAGCTATGTTTCTACAAATAATGCACTGTGATTTTAGCCCTTGACCATCAATTATAGCTACAAAACCAAACAAACTCAATATATGAGGGATCGTATTCCAAATAAAATAGGTACAATCTCTTTTAACCTTTCTCTTTTTGGAATCACTCTTGTTGTCATCATTTGGTTAATGACTATTGCCACATTCAGAAAAAGTATGTTATTTTGGGGGCAAAAGTGTCTAGTGGAGCTTAGTTAGCCATCAGGTTTATAAAAAGGCTTGACTAATAGTTAAATTAATGGTGAAAAGAAATTATTAATGATGCTTACATTTTTCAGGTTTTTATATACTTTCGAGTTTCAGTTGACAAACTAACTTTAAAATAAATGGTTCTGCATTTTTGGCTATATATTCATCACAATTTGAACCACCTGTGTGTAGCTCAGGCCATATGCACCTCATCTCATGAATTAATTCACAGCACTGACTGGCCTATATCTTGGTCAGAGGAGCCATTGATCACATGCTTGGATGATGCAGCAATATCAAATTACTGTTTCCAAAGGTTTATTCAATTAACTTTGGTATTTATCTTATTGCAGACCTGTAACAAAGGGTTCACGGGCCAGCATCAGTTCATAGACCACACTTAGAGTAGTGCTGATCTGATGGAAACTACAGACATACAGAAAACCGGACACGTGTTATAGCTCCCATTTGAATACCACATTACAGCCTACAGAGATTGTCATGTGCACCGTCTTCTCATTCCCATATGCTATCAAATCTCCCACACCTAGGAAGCAGCAGTAAGGACTTAAAATCTAAAGATATTCAGACCCCCCAGTCCAGTGTGCTCTCATATCTACGATTCCTAAATACCTATACAATACCCAAGTACCTAAATAATATGTACTCGTTATTACTTCTTCCCAGCTATTCGCTGTGACGACTCAGTTCTGGATGGGTGAATAGTCTCTTTTGATGACTCATTTTCTAAATAGATTTGAGGGGATTTTATTTGTGATTCTTTAAAAAGTCCTAGAGTCAGTTTTGTTCTCTAAATTTATTGTTATCCTAAAATACACTAAGGAAAATAAATTCACTGTCACTTTTATAAAATGTCACTTTATAGAAAATGAAATCTTATTCATCTTTCTCAGTATATCTTAAATGTATTCCACCCCCATCATTTATTTGCATGAATGAAAAAAAAGGAAGTTAAAAACAGGTATCCTAGCATAATATTTCCAGAATAACTTTGTCATTTCTATTTTTTGACCTCATATTATAAAAGAGGTTGAAACTAAAATGCCCACAGGGCCTGGCAGGTAATGTAAGGAGGGAAGTAGGTTGGGTGAAGTTATGGCGAATTGCCTAGGGCACTGTATTTAAATAGGGCAGCTGCTGGCTCACCTTCATCTCCTGTGACCATGCATGATGATGAGCCTGGGGCCACTAGATCACTAGATCTTTTGATTTTTTTTTTCAATTATTTATTGTCAAATTGGTTTCCGTACAACACCCAGTGCTCATCCCAACCAGTGCCCTCCTCTTTCCCTATCACCCACTGTACCCCCTCCCATACCCTCCTCAACCCTCAGTTTGTTCTTAGTATTTAAGAGTCTCTTGTGTTTTGTCTCCCTCCCTCTCTGTGTCTTTTTTCTTTCCCCTCTTCCCCTCCCCCATGGCTTTCTGCTAAGTCTCTCAAAGTCCACCTATGTGTGGAAACATAGGGTATCTGTCTTTATCTGATTGACTTATTTCACTTAGCATAATACCCTCCGGTTCTATCCATGTTGCTATACATGGCCAGATTTCATTCTTTCTCATTGCTGCGTAGTATTTCATTGTATATATATATATACCACATCTTCTTTATCCATTCGTCAGTTGATGGACACTTAGTCCCCTTCCATGATTTGGCTATCGTTGAAAGTGCTGCTATAAACATCGGGGTACATGTGCCTCTGTGCATCAGCACTCCTGTGTCCCTTGGGTAGATTCCTAGCAGTGCTATTCCTGGGTCATAGGGTAGTTCTATTTTCATTTTTTTGAGGAACCTCCACACAGTTCTCCAGAGCGGCTGCACCAGTTTGCATTCCCACCAACAGTGTAGGAGGGTGCCTGCTTCTCCACATCCTCGCCAGTATCTAGAGTTTCCTGATTTGTTCTTTTAGCCACTCTGACTGGTGTGAGGTGGTATCTCAGTGTGGTTTTGATTTGTATTTCCCTGAAGATGATTTTTAAGAAAAGTTAGAGATCTAGATTTTTATTAGATATATTTTTCAAAATTGGCAGCAAATTAAAGTATTTCACAACACTGTGCAGACTGAGCTACCAGCTAATCATTTCCTGCTGGTTTTTGACCATATTATTGTTATTCAGATGAAGGTTCTCAGCCACATAGAGTCATCTGGAGGAAAGTGAGGTCATAAATTTAAAAAAGATTTTCAACAAGTGGTGAAATAAAATTTTCTACCCAACTCTAACTTTGCTAGAAAATTTAGTTAACAGTTTACCCTTGTGATTCCTCTGGTGTTTGGAGTTTGTATAATCCTATTGAAAAAAATTGTTTTTTTGTGTGTAGTTGGACATATGTAATATAAAATTTACCACTGTGACCACTTTTAAGTGTACAATTCAGTGGCATTAAGTATATTCAAAATGTGCAGTTCTTTATTTTTGAGAACTTTTTCATGATCCCTAACAGAAACTCTGTACTCCATTAAACACTAACCCTTGGAGTACCTGTATGGCTCAGTCGGTTAAGCTTCTGACTTTGGCTCAGGTCCTGGTCCCACAGTTTGTCGATTTGAGCCCAGGGTCTGGCTCTGTGCTGACAGGTCAGAGCCTGGAGCCTACTTCTTATTCTGTGTCTCCCTTTCTCTCTGCCCCTCATGCACGCTCTCTCTCTAAAAAATAAACACTAAAAAACAAAAAAACACTAACTCTCCATTTTCTTACCCCAGTCCCTGGTAACCCATATTCTACTTTCTGTCCGTACCAATTTACCTATTCTAGGTACCCGATATAAGTGGAATCATACAATATTTGTCCTTCATGTCTTCATGTCATATTATGTCATACTTAGCATGTTTTCAAGGTTCATCCATGTTGTAACATGTATTAGAATTTCATTGCTTGTTAAAGCGGTATAATATTTCATTGTGTGTATATTTTGTTTATTCATCTTTTGACAGACACTTGGGTTGTTTCTGCCTTTTGGCTATTGTGAATAATGCTGTAATGAACATGGGTGTAGCAAGTATCTGATTGAAGCCCTGCTTTTGGTTTTTTTTGAGTATGTACCTAGGAGTGAAATTGCTGGATCATATAGCACTTCTGTGTTTGACTGTCAGAGGAGCTGCTGAAGTGTTTTTCATAGTGGCCACACCATTCTACATTTCCACCAGCAGTGCACAAAGGTTCCAATTTCTCCATATCCTCACCAACACTTGTTTTTTCTTTCTTGATAATAGCCCTTTTAAAAAGTGTGAAGTGCACAGAGCCTGATGTGGGGCTCAAACCCACAAACTGTGAGATCATGACCTGAGCCGAAGTCAGACGCTTGACCGACTGAGCCACCCAGGCACCTCTTCAGCCTTGAATTTTATACCATGTGCATTTGTTACATTTCAAAAATAATGAATACAAGAAAACACTTTCCTTTAGACCTAAAGTAATACATACAAAAAAATCAGGTAATTTAGAACTGTCATTTGTTGTGTGGCCCAAGGTAAGCTTTCAATAAATATTTGTTGAGAAAATTAATAAAATAGAGAAAATATATTCCCCACTCCCATTGCCCAGAGGTAACCATGGTAATGACTTGGTGTATATATAGACTTTTAAACTCTTTTTTCTCTACATTTTAAGCAAAAATGGCATCATGCAATGCATATTATTCTGCAGTTTTATTTATTTTCTTTTTTTAAGGTTTGTTTATTTGAGAGAGAGAGAGTGAGAGAGAGAGAGAGAATATGAGCAGGGGGAAGGGCAGAGAGAGAGGAGAGAGAATATCCCAAGCAGGCCCGTGTTGTCAGCACAAAGCCCAACAGCAGGCTCGACCTCAGGAGCCGAAATCGAGTCAAATGCTCAACCAACTGAGCCACCAGGTGTCCCTGCGATTTTATTTTTTCCACATATTCTTATTTGGTGTATCTGGCCAAGTGGGAATATAGAGAGCTATCCCATTCTTTGATGGTGACACAAGGTTTCAGTGAGTAGAAGCACCACGGTCTATTTAATATTCCCCTAATTGGTAGACGTTTGTGCTATTGTAAAGAATGTTGCAGTAGATGACTTTCTTTTTCTGTATATATCTTTGAATGTGCATGTAAATATTACTGGAGAATTTCATAGCAATAGATTCAACAATAAATAATATGCAGTGTTAAATACTGATAGCTGTTGCCAAATTGCCCTTTTAGAAAGGTTATATCATTTTGTCGTTGTTGCTGAAAATGCCATTAAAGATATGTGATTTTTTTTTCCCTGTTGATAATTTCTTAAGAGTTTCTTTCTTTTTTCTTTTTTTTTTTCCAGGAATGAATGTTGAATTTTATCAAAAGTCTTTTTTTTGGAATCTATGATATTTTTTTTCTTTCTTTTTTTTATGTTATTTCTTTAACTTATTAATGCAAGGAGTTTAAGTGGTAAGTTTCTTTTTTATTTAAGTTTATTTATTTATTTTGAGAGAGACAGAGACAGAGAGAGAAAGCAAGTGGGGAAGGGGCAGAGAGAGAGGGAAAGAGAGAATTCCAAGCAGGTTCCACACTGTCAGCACAGAGCCTGATGCAGGGCTGTATCCCATGAACTGTGAGGTCATGAGTCAAAATCAAGAGTCATACACTTAGCTGACTGAGACACTCAGGTTCCTCCAACTGATAGGTTTCTTAATATTTCATCATTTTGCATTTCTGGAATAAATGCTACTTATTCACAATATATTGTTACATTTAATGATCTGTTAAATTTATTTTGCTAAGGTTTAATCTTTATCCTTTTTTTTTTTAATTTCCTTCTTTTTTAACGTTTATTTATTTTTGAGAGACATAGAGCATGAGTAGGGGAAGGGCAGAGAGAGAGGGAGATACAGAATCTGAAGCAGGCTCCAGGCTCTGAGCTGTCAGCACAGAGCCCGACGTGGGGCTCGAACTCACAGATGTGAGATCATGACCTGAGCTGAAGTTGGCCACTTAACTAACTGAGCCACCCAGGCGCCCCTAATCTTTATTCTTAAGTGAAAATGAATTTTTCTCTTTATTCTGCCTTTGTCAAACTTTACTATCAAGATTATCATAGCCTCTATATTTTTCTGTTTTTTGAAGCAAGTTAAATAACTTGGGAATTATGTGTGCTTTCAGTTTTAATAAAAGAACTTTCCCTTAAGATCATCTAGGCTTGATGTTTTTCAAGATACATGTCTTTAATCTTTTTAAACTATTTAATGGTTGTTGAGGTGTTCCATTTTCCTCTTTTCTTAAGTTAATTTTGGTCATGTGTAATTTCCTGAAGTAGAATCCATTTTATCAATAAAAACATTAATTGGCTGAAATTGTACATGACATGTTTTCTTACAGTTTTTAAATCTTTGAAACTAGGTCAATGTTTACTTTCTCAGCATTAAGTGTGTACATGTGTGTGTGCATGTGTGTGTGTGTGTGTGTTTTCTTTTTCTTATTCTGTCTTGCCTGAGATTTATTTGCTCTTTTATTGGTGTCTTTGCAGAACCGTCTCTTAGCATTATCAATCCTAGGATTATAAGTTTTTCTTTTTCCTTTTTGATTAATTTATTATTTCAGAAAAATAATTTTTCCCATTTTTAAAAATTGATTTTTCTAGCTCCTAGAAAACAAATGTTTATTTGTTTTATAATGTTTCTTTGAAATAGAGATTTTCAGGTTATGAATATTTTTCTCAGAATGCTCCCAAACTTCTCCATTGCTAAATGCAAATCGTTTCTCAGAGGGTTTCCTCTAGGCCTTTTCAGCAGCTCCTGAACAGCCCATCAGTCCTTCTTTTGAAACATTTTCTTCTCTTGGCTTCTACGCATCACCGTATTTTCATCCTGCCACCTCACTCTCTGCTGGTTCCCTCTTGTCTCCTTAGTGATACTTAGTGTTGGAGAGCCCTGAAGCCCAGTCCTTGGTTTTCTTTACTTTTCTCTCTCTGTTGGTGATCTTTTCCAGCCTCGTGGCTTTGCTGACCGTCTGTCAGACTTACAATGCTCATATGTATTTCTTTAGTCTGGACTTCTGTACTGAGCTAGAGACTTACACATCAGTTAGCTCTGCAGTATCACCACCTGGGTATCTAATGGATGCCTCACATTTATCATGGTCGACACTGGACTCCTGATCTTTCCCTGAGAATTGTTTCTCCTGTAGGTTTTCCACATCATTCAATGGCAACCTCATCCTTCCAACTGCTCATGTATATTGCATTTTTGTGTTTGTAAGTCTCTGAGCCAGTTGTAACAGAGCTTTGGAACATGAGTGGTACTGGAAATGTGGGTTATCCCAATCGTGCTGATTTATGCTCTAGTTCCTAGATGGGGCAGCAGGAATGAACCAAGCCACCCAGACCCCAGGTGACATTGAAGATCATGTGGTAAGTGCCCTTGATGAGGTAGTTTTAGTGTGGGAGACTGTGCTTAATGTCTCTCTCCGTATATATAAATCTTTACGTTTCTATAAAATAACATGAAAACTGTAGGAATTTCATTTTCGAGATATATCTATGAGGTGAAAGCTGTGTTTCTAGCTGGTCTTCACATCTGGCTAACTCACTGCATCTCTGGATGTGCTGGATGACAGAGCCATCAGCCAGCCCCCAGAGGGTAGTTCTGAGTGGGCCAGCACTGCTGAACTGGCCACACAGGCCATGAGGAGTTGGGAAAGTTGGCAGAAGCCTCCCCTGGGTGGAAATTTTTATATCTTTTATAACGGAATGTAGGCTTTGCTAACTTTTTTTTGGAGTAATAACATAATTTTCTAACATCAAGAATGAAGATTTTTAACTTAAAGGACAAGCAAAGAATTTAGATGGGGTTTTCAGGTGAAGGAGTGCCATTTCTCTGAAGGCAACTGTAATTCTCTCTGTCATCTTGGCAATGGTTAATCCTATGACAGGAAAAGAAGTCCTTGGAGCTAGGACAGAATCAGACAGAATTCGGGCTCTGAGACTAACTAGCTATGGGGCCTAGGCTGGAGGTCCAGCTTTACCACTGACAGGCCGTGTGGCGTTGGGCAAGTTACTGACCTTCAAGTTTCAGTTCCTCTCACCCTAAGTGGTAATATTTACCTCATAGAGTGTTGGAAAGACCAAATAAAGTAAACGTGAAAAATGCTTAGCATGGTGCTAGACTTTAGAATGAGCACTTAGGAAGCAGATTCGTTATCATTAATGGCGTGTATATTGTCTTCGGCTTCCTCTCCTGGGTGCCTGGTTTGAGAGGTGTTAACACTTAGAAGACTGAGTTGAGACAGGGTTTATGTGTGTGAAATATTTTTTTTCCAGTTATGTTTGATCTGTAAACTGATGTACATTGGAAGAGCTCTCATATTCTGGTAGGGAGAATGGTACGTGCATCTGTGTGGGGAGGCAGGATGGTGGAGAGAGGGGGGTTCATACACACCAATCCTTTAATTCCTGGTCAGTGTAGACTGGAGACTTCAGGGTTTGGAGAGAGTGTTTATTAGACTAAGGCATCCCACTGCTTAAATTCTGAATTACTAAGGACTATTCTATCAACTATTGACTTGCTGCTTCTTATTTACCTATGGTTTACTTGCGAATTATGTGAATGTATCAATGCACTATAACATCCGAAAACTGTTTATTCAAGTAGCTAATTATGAGCACTACTGTATCTTAATTAGCCCACTCCAATCTATAATAAAAGGAAAATATTGGGGTACCTGGGTGGCATAGTCGGTTAAGCGTCCAACTCTTGATTTCAGCTCCGGTCATGATCTCGTGGTTCGAGTCCTGCATAGGGTCCATGCTGACAGCACAGATCCTGCTTAGGATTCTCTGTCTCCCTCTCTCTCTGCCCCTCCCCTACTCACTCTTGAGTACAGTCTCTCTTTCTCTCTCTCTCAAAATAAATGAACATTTTATTAAAAAGGATAATATTAATAGGAAAGATAAAATTGATAAAAACAAGCAAGCTGCATTGAGTGGTTCACAGGTTTCAGGGAACATTTTCACAATATAAATAATGATGCTTGTTTGGATGCCATTTCCAGTGTGCCTCTTTGTGATTCAGGTGGTCGGACACTAGTGAGACTATCCAGGCCGAGCTATTAGTCCATTACCCATGAGATCTGCTGTGCAACTGAATTACTTTCTCTTTAGGGGAAAATGAGTTCATTATAAAGAGAACAGTATGTGTCATCCAGATTCCAGGAATCTCAAGTGTTTTGTTTAGAATATTAAAAAATAAATTAAGTATTCGGAAGTTAAGCTCTAGGAGGCCTCTCCTGAAAATAGTTACAAGGCTGCACGAATTAAGAGTCTTTGGGGTGGTAAGATACAAAAATAGACTCTGGCTAGCTTAAGCCAAAAGGAAATGCATTGGACAGGAACAGAATTGTCTCACTCATCTAAGAAATCACTGACCAGGCAAACCTTGGGAAGAGCAGGGAAAGATGATTTAGTAGCAGGAGTTTGTGGAACTTTGCTATCAGCGTGCAGTGCTTCAGCAAACCATAGTCTCTGTTTATTTCCAGAGAATTGGATAGACTTGAGCCATTATTTGAGTTTCCCCTTGGACGGATCAACTATGGCCAGGGGTAGCTTCGAGTCCAGATAATGCACTGAGCGTCCAACTCACACAACCCTGGCAGCCCCTGGAGAAATAAGACAGGCAGCCCCCACGGGGTACCTACCTTAGGGTATTTTACCTTTGACTACTTTCTTTTTCCTCCTACCTTTAAAGACATTGGTCAGTTTTTGTTCCACTGTTTGCTTGGGGAAGTTAAATGAGTTGCTGCCTCTATTTCTGGGCACTTGATCAATGATTTTCAGGAAGTTCTATCAGTGTCAGCATTTGTACTTAGTCACTTCAGTAACAGCAGCCTTCGAGTAGTTCCCTTTGTGACATCTGTTTGTCATCAGTTCTTTGCTTACATTTCTTTTTCCCTTTATTGATGTTTTTGCAATTTTTATGTGTATCATTCTGTGTTGATTGCCATCTGATTCTTGTACATCTTTGAAAGGGCTGGCCACCAGATAAAGGGAGTGGGTGGGGTAGTGAACTGTGGTAATCTGAACCCCAGCTTGCGTTTATTGTCTCAAACATCCTCTCATCAAATTTGTTACTGCCTTCATCTTAGAGGAACATTTTCCCTCAGTTGTCTTCTCTCCCCCAGACCTTTTTATTGAGAGAGACTATTCAATAGGAAGGTGTTAGTTTTTCTTTTTAAGAAATTACGAACTGTATAATTCATACAGAAGAATAAATAAGATGTATGTTTTATTAGTCTTTAAAGGCTAACAATAAAAGGAACATTGACATATAAATAGAACATTCCAGTGTCTTAGAAACCTTCTGTGTGCCCTTCCCTGATCACACCATTCTTCCCCCAGTGGTAACCATTTGCTGACTTTTGTGTTCATTATTTCCTCACTTGAAAACGATTTTTAAAGTCACCTACGTGTGTATAAATGCCTAAGCATACATAAAAACATAATCAGTCAGTACAAACCTGGCTGAATAAGGAAAGAGCTATCTTG
The DNA here is from genome assembly GCA_030068075.1 of Paguma larvata. Taxonomy (NCBI): domain Eukaryota; kingdom Metazoa; phylum Chordata; class Mammalia; order Carnivora; family Viverridae; genus Paguma; species Paguma larvata. The sequence goes on along the minus strand of CM057834.1, from coordinate 51,239,556 downwards.
CTGTTGTTAGAAAAGTCTCCTGGGAGGGGCACCTGGGTGGCTCAGTTGGTTAAGAGTTGGTCTGACTCTTGGTTTCAGCTCAGGTCATGATCCCAGGGTTTGTGAATTCAAGCCCTGGGTCGGGCTTTGTGAGGGCAGCAAGGATTCTGTCTTCCTCTCTCTCTCTTCTCCTTCCCTGCTTTCTCTCTCTCTCTGTCTCAAAATAAAGAAAAATAAGCTTTAAAAAAAGAAAAGAAAAAATCTCCTGAGAGAAAATAAGCTTAACACAGTATTTTGGACATACTTTACAGGCGGACCCTTCTAGAGAAGTCTTTGGGCAGAAGCTTGAAGGAGTTCTGGAAAAGTCAAAACATCTGGTAGGCCAGGAGTATGGGCCAGGGGTGTCCAGAGGAAAAAATGGGTAGAGAGAGAGGGATACTTGTGTGGCTTCTCAACTCACCATGATCAACCCTAGCACTCAAGGGTAGGTAAAAAGCAGTGGTTCTCAAAGTATGGGTCCTTGGCCTGCAGTATCAGTATCATCTGAGAACTTGTTAGAAATTCCTAGGTCCCAGCCGAGACCTATGGAATAGACATCTCTGGGGTTGGGGCCCAACAATCTGTGTTTTAAGAAGCCCATCAATGATTTTGATACATGGTAAAGACTGAGATGTAGTGGATAAAAACATATATGCTGCATGTCCTCAATTGATCCAGGTTGTAGGGTATGGAAAGGAAAGAAGGACCAGTTAATTACCATATGGTCAAGATAGGCTGAGTATAGATAATAATATGAGCCAGGCTCATTCGGTATTCTATGATTGGTTAAAAAGACAATACAAGGCACCTGGTATTTGTGGGATGACAGTCCTTAACATGGGTTCTTTTGGTGACACTGCTTCAATCCGACTGCTGTCCTCTAAACCATTACTAGTAACCACAGTTACTAACCTGGGATCTTCCTTCATCATTCTATCTTGAGATTACCTTCAGTTCTGTCCTCTTTCCTATACTCCATATCTTCCTTTTTCTTGGTTTACTCTCTTGCTTTGGTCAAACTCAACATTCAGTTGTGTCTCCCAAAAGAGTGCATGGTATATACATTTTTGGACTCCTCGAATGTCTAAACATATTTTCATTCCTTTTTCTTACTTGCTTTTTTGGCTGAATTTAGTAGAATGCTGAAGACAGTGCTCCATTTCTTCTTATTCTTCAGTCTTTTTGCTTTGAGTATTGTTGTTGCAAAGTCTAAAGTCATCTGGTACCTGTTGTTTTGAATGTGACCTGTTTTTTCCCATCCAAAGCATGCAGAACCTATATTTATCCCAACAGTTCTGAAATTTCACAAGAATATGCCTTGATGTAATATTTTTTTTTTTGAGAGGGAGCACAAGTGGAGGAGAGGCAGAGAGGAGGACAGAGGACTCTGCACTGACAGCAGTGAGCCCGATGTGGGCTCAAATTCACAAATGTAACTGTGAGGTCATGACCTGAGATGAAGTTGGGTGCTCAACTGGTTGAGCCACCCAGGTGCCCCAATGTAGGGTATTTTTTAAAATTAATTGTGTTGTGACTCTTCCAATTTGGACTTGTATATTTTCATCCTGAAAAATTATCTTGAATTATTTTGTTGATTCCCATCTTTTCATTTTCTCTTTCCTCCTTTCTGTAATTTCTGTTTATTTGTTTGTTTTCGAAGTTGTATCTTGTATGCTGGTTGCCTTTTAAAGATTTTTTTCTTATTGTAGCTCCTTTTTGGTCTTGGGATGCTTCCTTTTTTATAGCCTCTTGTTCTTGTTTCATGGATGCAATATCTCATCTTATCTCTTTGAGGATATTAATGTTACTTTTTTTAAAAATATGATTTATTGTCAAATTGATTTCCATACAACACCCAGTGCTCATCCCAACAAGTGCCCTCCTCAATGCCTGTCACCCACTTTCCCCTCTCCCTCACCCCCATCAACCCTCACTTTGTTCTCAGTATTTAATTAATGTTACTTTTGAATTTTTCTTCAATGCCAAATATCTGTTTCCTTCAAATTATTATTGTTGTTTTGTTTTGTTTTTGTTTGGTTGTGTTTTTTGGTCCCTGTGTTCTGTATTGGAGGTTTCCTTAGACGTCTGATTTGGTTGTTTTCTCATATTAAAGAGTTAAGAACTAAAAAGCTGATTACAAGCTCTGAGCATGTGTGTGCAGGGCTCAGCATTCTTAAACTTTGCAAGATAATGGGTGGACCATTTGTTGGAAAGATCCTGATGGTAGCATTTTTACATCTTTACTCTTTTATCAAATTCCCCAGAGAAGATTCTTCTAATATCCTGCCTTGTTTCCAGTATTCTGAACCTGAGTGGGGGATGAGGCCAAAGCACCTTAGCATTCAATTTCTTAGACCATATGCATCTACTCTTCCTTATTTGGGGACCCCCTTCACCCCTAAGTGCCCTTGGCTGGGATGCTGAGAGTCAACAGTGCGCATGATTTTCCTTTTACCTCTGCCATTTCTTCTCTGCCATCAGTGGAGTTGAACTGGGCCTCTCCATAGGCCTAAAGGCATTTCTGCTCTAACACCATTTATACTTCACTGAAAAACCTTGTGTCCTGCCAAATCATACTCTAAAAATAGGGCTTCTGGGAAATAAGAATTAAAACACTACTCAAAATTTTGTAATTTTGTATTCAGCACAACATAAAACCAGTAACAATTCTAATTAAAAAATGAACAAACAACAATCCAGTAGCACAGTTAAATCGCTATGTGCATTTGCATGCAGCATCATTCAGTATATCCTTTGCAGGTTTTAACTGAAGTGTAGGTCCTTGAGAGCTTCTTCTTCTAACAGAGATCAGTATCCAAATAAAAAATCTGGTCTGACCCAGGTGTTTCTTCATTGATTTTTTTTTTTTTTAACACAGGGCAAATGCCTTTGCAGTTTTGACATCTGCACTATCAATTCCGTTAAATACTTAATGTAGTGGGAAATGTAAAGGCTTTTTCGAAGTCACTAAACCAGTCACTAAACTTGTAAAGGATTTGAGCACCTCTCCACTTTTTAGGATTTTTTAAACTGTTAAGGCTTTTCCTTTAATTGTGAGAAATCCTGCTCCTGGTAGCTTCTGAACAACTGGGGAAGGTCATTCATGAACCCGTACAATTTTGCATTATATTGTATCACCTCCCTAACTACCAGTTGTGTTTGAATTAGTTCTCAGGAAAGAAACACATATTATATCTGAACAGACTGTGTCCTCACTCTTTGGGCCATTTCCACCCCCAGAACTTGTTGCTCTGATCTAAAGATCCTTGGATAGGCCCTTCAGAATGCTCGTAATTCCTTTTGGGGAAATATGTACTGGTAGGACCTCCATTCCTCCCATATCTCCATCCAGACTCCCTAGATTCGGGGCACTGTCCCTGTAGACAGGAGCTGTGTTTGTTTCTCTGCTTCATTGATGATACTGGTTTTCTCCCCCCCCCATCAATTTTTCATTTTTGTTGTTTTTAGGAAAATTTGAGAAGGGGCAGTGGAGTAGAATATTACTCCACCTTCTTTACCCGGAAGTTTCACAAGAACAGTAGTTTTCTAGGAAGGGGAAGTCAAAGTTGGGTGGAATGTTACAGGGTGAGAAGTTTTCTTAGGCCCCAGAGACTTAGAGGAAATAGAACTTATTAGGAGAGGATGTTAGAGGGAGGGAGAAGTGAAGGAAGCATTCTCAGAAACACCAAAGGCTGTAGCTCTTGATCTAGTTTAATTGAGCCTGAATTAGGGTCTATTTAAAGTACTCTCTTGTTGTCTATCTTTCAAATCATCAGAATCCCCTAGGAACTTTCACAACTTGTGAAAGTTCTTAGGGACCACTCATGAGGACCTACTCTGGAAAATTCTGGCTGGGAAAAGAAGAAAAAGAAAGCTAGTGCATGACTTACAGTCATGTGGCATTTCACATATACACGTGGATATACAGGCATACCTCAGAGATCCTGCAGGTTCAGTTCTAGACTGCCCCAATAACGTATGTCAGTAAAGTAAGTCAAATGAATTTTTTGGCTTCCCAGTATATAAAGCAACAGTATATATACTTTAATTAAAAAATACTTATTTCTGGTGCCTGGGTGGCTCAGTCGGTTAAGCATCTAACTTCAGGCTCAGGTGATGATCTCCTGGTTCATGAGTTCAAGCCTCGTATTGGGTGAGCACGAGCCCTGCTCTCTCTCTCTCTCTCTCTCTCTCTCTCTCTTCTCTGCCCCTTGTAGGATTCTCTCTCTCTCTCTGCCCTTTATCTCTGCCCCTCACTCACTTGCGTCCTTTTAAAAAAAAATGCTTGTTGCCAAAAAAAAAATGCTAACCATCATCTGAGCCTTCAGCTATTTTTTTCTAGTCTTTTTGCTGGTGGAGGATCTTGCCTGGATGTTGATGGCTGCTAACTGATGGGGATGGTGGTTGCTGAAGGCTGGGATGGCTGTGGCAATTTCTTAAAATAAGACAACAATGAAGCTCAGTGCCTCAATGGACTCTCACAAACCATTTCTCTGTAGCAGGTGATGCTATTTGATAGCATTTTACCCACAGGAGAGCTTCTTTCAAAATTGGAGTCAGTCGTCTCAAACCCTACTGCTGCTTTACCGATAAATTTTATGTCATATTCTAAATCCTTTGTTGTCATTTCAATAATCTTCACAGTATCCTCACCGGGAGTAGTTTCCATCTCAAGAAACCACTTTCTTTGTTGGTCCATAAGAAGCAACTTCTCATCTGTTCAAATTTTATCATGAGATTGCAGCAATTTAGTCATATGTTTAGGTCCCACATCTAGTTCTAGTTCTCTTGCTTGTTTCCACCATGTCTGCAGCTACTTCCTCCGCTAAAGTCTTGAACCCTCCAGGTGATCCGTGAGCACTGGAGTCAACTTCTTCCAAACTCCTGTTTATGTTGAAATTTTGACCTCTTATCATGAATCACAAACCTCCTCCTTCTTCTTTCTTCTTTCTTCTTAATACAAGTTAGTTAATATATAATGTAATAATGGTTTCAGGAGTAGAATTTAGTCATTCGTCACTTACATATAACACCCAGTGCTCATCCCAACAAGTGTTCTCCTTAATGCCCATCACCCATTTAGCCCATCCCCTTACCCACCTCCCCTCCAGCAACCCTCAGTTTGTTCTCTGTATTTAAGAGTCTCTTATGGTTTGCCTCCCTATTTTTATTTTATTTTTGCTTCCCTTACTCTATGTTCATCTGTTTTGTTTCTTAAATTCCACATATGAGTGAAATCATATGATACCTGTCTTTCTCTGACTGATTTCTCACACTTAGCATAATACACTCTAGTTCCATCCACGTTGTTGCAAATGACAAGATTTCATTCTTTTTGATCACTGAGTAATATTCCGTTGTAGATATATACCACATTTTCTTAATCCATTCATCAGTTGATGGACATTTGGGCTCTTTCCTTACTGTTACTGTCGATAACACTGCTATAAACATTGGGGTGCATGTGCCCCTCTGAATCAGAATTTTTGTATCCTTTGGATAAATACCTACTAGTGCAATTGCTGGTTCCATAGGGTAGGTCTATTTTTAATTTTTTGAGGAGCCTCTGCACTTTTTTCCAGAGTGGCTGTACCAGTTTTCATTCCCACCAACAGTGAAAAAGGGTTCCCTTTTCTCCACATCCTCACCAACATCTGTTGTTGCCTGAGTTGTTAATGTTAGCCATTCTGACAGGTGTGAGGTGGTATCTGATTGTGGTTTTGATTTGTATTTCCCTGATGATGAGTGATGCTTGAGCATCTTTTCTTGTGTCTGTTAGCCATAGGGATGTCTTCTTTGGAAAAATGTCTGTGTATGTCTTTTGCTCTTCACTAGATTATTTGTTTTTTTGGGTGTTGAGTTTGAAAAGTTCTTTATAGATTTTAGATACTAACCCTTTATACAATATGTCATTCGCAAATATCTTCTCCTACTCCATTGGTTGCCTTTTAGTTTTATTGATTGTTTCCTTCATGTGCAGAAAGTTTTTATCTTGATGAGTTCGCAATAGTTCATTTTTGCTATTGTTTCCCTTGCCTAGGAGACATGTCCGGTAAGTTGCTGTGACGAAGATCAAAAAGGTTGTTGCCTATTTTCTTCTCTAGGATTTTGATGGTTTTGTATCTTACATTTAAGTCTTTCATCCATTTTGAGTTTATTTTTTGTGTGTGGGGTAAGAAAGTGGTTCAGGTTCATTCTTCTACATGTCACTATCCAGTTTTCCCAATAACATTTGCTGAAGGGGCCGTCTTTTTTCCATTGGATATTCTTTCCTGCTTTGTTGAAAGTTAGTTGGCCATGCATTTATGGGTCAGTTTTTGGGTTCTCTATTTTGTTTCATTGGTCTATGTGTCTGTTTTTGTGCCAGTGCCATGTTGTCTTGATGATTACAGCTTCGGTTCTTAATGGCATGTAGAGTGGTGCAGCCTTTCCACGTTTTCAATTTACTTTGCCCAGATCCATCAGGGGAATCACTATCTATGGCAGCTATAGCCTTATGAAAAGTATTAAACAAGAAGGGTTGAAAGTTGAAATCACTCCTTGATTCACGGACTGCAGAATGGATGCAGTGTTAGCAGCCATGAAAACAACATTCATTCTGTCAGAGTTCTTGGGTGACCAGGTGCACTGTCAATGAGCAGTCATAGTTTGAAAGGAATGTTTTTCTCTGAGCACTAGTTCTCAACAGTGGCTTAAACTATTTGATAAACCACGTTGTAGATAGGTGTGCTTCCAGCCAGACTTTATTGTACCATTTTTAGAGCACAGAGTATTTAGCATAATTCTTAAGGGCCCTCAGATTTTCAGAATGAGCATTGGCTTCAACTTGAAGTCATCAGCTGCGTAAGCCACTAACCAGAGAGTCAACCTGTCCTTTGAAGCATTGAGGCTAGGCATTGACTTCTCTCCAGCTATGAAAGCCCTAATGGCATCTTCTTCCAAAGTAAGGCTGTTTCACCTACATTGAAAATCTGTTGTTCAGGATAGCCTCCTTCACTGATTATCTTAGTTAGATCTTCTAGATAACTTGCTGCAGCTTTTACATCAGCACTTGCTGCTTCATCTGGCACTTTTATGTTATGGAGACGGCCTCTTTCCTTAAACCTCACGAACCGACCTCTGCTAGCTTCAAATTTTTCTTCTGCAGCTTCATCACCTCGCAAGAGAATTGAAGAGAGTTAGAGTCTCGCTCTAGATTAGGCTTTGGTTTAAGAGAATGTTATGGCTGGTTTGATCTGCTATCTAGACATTAAAACTTCCTCCATATTGTCAATGAGGCTTCTTCACTTTCTTATCGTTTGTATGTTCGCTGGAGTAGCACTTTTAATTTCCTTCAAGAACTTTTTCCTTTGAATTCACAGCTTGGCTGTTTGATGCAAGAAGCTTAGTTTTTAGCTTATCTTGGCTTTCAACATGTCTTCCTCACTAAGCATAATCATTTTTAGCTTTTGATTTAACATGAGAAACATGTGGCATTTCCTTTCACTTAAACAGTTAAGGGGCCATTATAGAATTATTAATTGGCCTAATTTCAATATTGTTGTATCTCAGAGAATAGGGAGGCCATAGAAGAGGGAGAGAAATAGGGAATGACTGGTCAGTGGAGCAGTTAGGACACACACAACATTTATTGATAGGACACAGAGACGTGAAATGAACACGAGCTGTTGGAAAAATAGTACCAACATACTTGCTCAATGTAGGGTTGCCACGAGTCTTCAGTTTTTTTTTTTTTTTAAATGCAATGCCTGCGAAGTGCAATAAAATGAGATATGTCTGTAGTTCGTTTTCTTGGTCTATAGCTTTTCATAGAGATGTAAAAATTCTTGTAACCACTTTATCTGCAGCAATGGTTCAACTGCTACCTAATTAAATTTAATCAATGCCTTTAAGCATAAAGTGAATCCTGTGTTGGGCCCTTGATAATTATTACTGTATTTCTCTAAACAGAGTATTTGACTCTTATTATAAAACTCTTAATTTTCATTTTTCTTTGTGGTTGTTTTTTCAAAGGATGGAGATTTCTAAAACCTGAATTGTTGCCACATCAGAACTACCTCTTAGTCTTTATGGCATTTTGTAGTTAATTATTATTGCACTGGAATAGCGTTTCATTAACAGCTGAAAAGTTTGTGGATATACTAAACAAAAGTTTCATTAATTTATTTGTTAAAATGTACTTAGTCTACCAACTCTACTAGAAAAACAAACTCTCTTATTTGAATATTTCTGGTAGTTTGCCAACATTTCTTTCTCATTTTATTACTCTATAGATGCATGAGTCTTAGGCTGTCAACACAAGTATATAACTCTATCTATATTTTTTAATTGAACATAAGTTCTATGTCAACCCCTCATTTTATAGAAGTTTAACTTCAGCCAAATCAAGGCTTCTTCAGTCAATTTAAGCTCTTGCTTCCCCTAATGCCCATATACATTCCAACTTGAAAGTCAGTCCCAGGAGCACAAAGACTTCCTAGTGGGCAAGTCAGGGGTGGGGACAAGCCATCTGCCCTCTGTTCTCTCTTCTCAAGGTAGTGAATATAAATTGGTATTCATTCATCAGATGCAGCATTGCTGTTGTCTCTGCACTGTCCTGTCCCAGTGCCTCTCCAGACTATTCTTACTTGTGACCTTCAGATATACACACAACATTTAGATGCCCTTCTCAGATATATTTATTAACAAGTAACTTTCTTGCTTTTCTGTCTTATGACTCCCTATCTTCCATAGTTAAGGGAGTCTGTATCTCCTTTAGGATAGGAAAGACTGGGTTTTATATAATCATGCATTTTCTCCAGTCCATTTGGTAATGCATACTTTTTTGCCATATACTCAAAAGATCAGGCTTTTACAAGTGAAAAACAAATGATCTACTTTTTCACACATCTCTTCTCTTTGGAAATCGTAGATGCCTTAAAAGTCTTAAGTTTGAGTCAGGGAAGGGTCATGGGGCAAAAAGGAATTACTAGAAATGAAAAGAACACCAGTTTAATATATGAAATATTATCCACAATAATTATATTGGAACTTGTAATATATGAGTAATACCTATTGTGCATTATATATTTTTAATTTTGGTTTGGTATTGTTTTTACTTTATGAATATTAGTTCTATGTGTCCTTGTGAGGAAATGGAAGGCTGGCAGCCATGAGAGATGTGTTCACTGGCATGGGCTTTGCATGATGAAGATGTGGCCTTGCAAATTTGATTTGGGTTAAGAACTAGGGGTACCTGATATTAGTATACATATTCTACTTCCAGGAAGATGGAATAGACATACTTTCCCCTGTTCCTCCCACTAAGTATAATAAAAGCCCTGGATATTATGTATAAAACAAACATAAGAAAGCTTTGTAGAGAGAAGAGGCTGATCAGCTAGGGACCTTAGGACCTGAGGAATGACACAATGGTGAATTCCTTGGGTTTTCTTTCTGCCTCATATATTTCAGACTCAATATTGAAGAAGACAGCAACTCAGAAAATGCCAATGGGTGCAGATTAAAAAAAAGATGTGAGAAAAATTTGATCTTTTAGCCAAAGGTCTAGAGAAAGGACAGTCTCATGAGACAGAAAGCTTTTAGATAATAGCCACTAGACTCCAGTCAAATACCACAGAAATATCTCTTGTCTCAGTACACCTTTTCTAGTTGAGAGCAAATGAGGAGCCTAGACTCCCATGCTCATGAGGCTATAATGAGGCACCCCAACAACCAGAAAGAAATGACACATTTCACTGCCTATAGGGAAAAAAAAAAGTAGTTTAATGACAAGCAGATTTCTTACCAGAAACCATAAAACATGGGAAGGGAGTAACACAACACTTTATAAGTACTGAAAGAAAAGAATTGTCAACCCAGAATTCTATATTTACTGAAAATACCTTCAGGAATGAAGGGGAAATCAAGACATTTTCAGATGATGCAAAGCTAAAAAAATTATTGCCAGCATACCTATATTAAAAGAATGACTAGGGGTGCCTGGGTGGCTCAGTCGGTTGAGCGTCCGACTTCGGCTCAGGTCATGATCTCATGGTCTGTGAGTTCGAGCCCCGCATCGGGCTCTGTGCTGACAGCTCAGAGCCTGGAGCCTGCTTCACATTCTGTGTCTCCCTCTCTCTCTGCCCCTCCCCAACTCGTTCTCTGTTTCTCTCTGTCTCAAAAATAAATAAAAACATTAAAAAAAATTAAAATTAAAAATTAAAAGAATGACTAAATAAAAAACAAAACAGAAATTGTAAAAGGAGGAATCTTAGAACATCAGAAAGGAAGATAGAACATGGAAAGAGCAAAAGAAAAAAGAAAAGAAAAAAAAGAAATGGTTGAATACAATAGCTTTCCCTCTATAGTTTTTAAAATTACATTTGATTATTGAAGCAAAAACAATAACTGTCTAATGTGGTTCTCATTGTGTGGAAACAAAACAATTAAGAAAATGATAAATAAGGAGAGCAAAGGAGTATAAAGAGAGAAAATTTCTATCTTTTACTCTCTTTCAATCAAACTGATAAAATGTTGACACCAGTGGACTCTGATCAATTATGTATATAATGTAATCAATATGTAATGTAATGAATGCATAGAGGAAACACTAAAGAAGTTCTACAAAGAGATAGATTTACAGGTAAATCAAAATGGAATTCTAAAAATGTTCAAGTAACCTACTAGAAGGCAGGAAAAGAAAACAGAGATCAAACATAAAGTAAAAAAAAAAAATGGCAGATTTGAGGCTTAACATATCAACAATTACATTAAATATAAATGATTAAAAAATTTTTAATGTTTCTTTATTTTTGAGAGACAGAGTGTTGAGCAGGGGAGGGGCAGAGAGAAAGAGAGACAAAATCTGAAGCAGACTCCAGGCTCTGAGCTGTCAGCACCGAGCCCAAGGTGGGCCTCGAACTCACAAATGGTGAGATCATGACCTGAGCCGAAGCTAGACGCTTAACCCACTGAGCCACCCAGGTGCCCCTATAAATGATTTAAACATACCAGCTAAAGACAGTGATTCACACTATATATTTAAAAATGTGACCCAACTATGCGTTGTTTAAGAAACTCACTTCAAATAGTTCAAATGATATAAGTAGGTTAGCAGATCTTAAACAAAAGAGAGAAGTAGGTATATTAATATCAGATAAAGTAGACTTAGAACAAAATTACTAAGGACAGAGACAATTATTACATAATGATAAAAGGCTCAAGCCACCAAGAAAACATAGTAATCCCAACTGTGTATTCACCATATCACAGAACTGCAAAATATATGAAGCAAAAACTAAGAGAAGTAAAAGGAAAAATAGACAAATTTACAATTCTAGTTCATAACATCAATACTCCTCTCAACAGTCAATAAAAAAACTAGAGAGAAAATCATCAAGGGTTTAGAAGAGCTCTACCAACAGGTGCTAATTGCCATATAAAACACCTCACCTAACAGCAACAGAATATGGTATTCTTTACACGAATCCATGGAACATATACCAAGATAGACCATATCCTGGGCCATAAAACAAATTTCAACAAATTTTAAAGAATTAAAATCATATAAAGTATGTTCTCTGGCCACAGTGTAATCAAATTAGAAATGGATATCAGAAAGATGGTTTAAAAATCTCCAAACACTGGGAACCTAAAAAATACACTTCTGAACAATCCATAGGTCAAAGAAGTCTCAAGACAAATAAAAAAAAAATACATTGAACTGAATGAAAATGGAAATGCAACGTATGAAATTTTGTGGGACAAAGCTAAACCAGTACTGATGGTGAAATTTATAGCATTAAATGCTTACATTAGAAGGAAGTACATACTTTGTTTGTGTAAACTTTTCCGGAATGATAATACAACACGGCAATGATAGAGCAAGAATTGAGCTTTTGTGATTCTGGAAGACTCTACCCCATATAGGCAATGCTACCAACTGGCATGTTCCCTGATTAAAGACGTGGGTACCAAAGAAAGCTGTGCTACTTCGATATTTTGAATCTGCTCCTGTCCTGCACAGTTACTTTGCTGTATGCGTGTTTTTCGTCCTTGGTTAAGAATAAATCAGGAGCTATGTTAGAGTATAGGATAAGCTGCTGTAACAAGGATATCCTGAAATATAGTTGCTTAATTAAGACAGCAGTATATTTTCTTATCATCTAACAGTCCAGTAACAGTTCATGATCCAGGCTGGTGAGTCTATTCAGCTCCATGAGATCATTTAGTGACTAAGGTTCCATTTAGCTCTTTGCTGGACTAACCTATAAGGCAGGGGTATCTGGTAGGACTATCTGCAACGACAGGAATGTATTTGCACTGGTCAATATGATAGCCACTAGCACATCTGAGATCGGAGACCTTAATTTTTAGTTTTACATAATTTTAGTGAATTTAAAATTAAAATCAAATGCACACTGGTGGCTACTGTCTACCACACTGGTCATTGCAGCTGTGGATATTATTCTATTCTGCATGAATGAAGCTGATTCACTACAACATTTGTTTTTAATCCACAGAAAGGTGAGACACTAGAAATGGAGGGAAAAATATCTTTTTGGCAAGTAAAAGTAAAATTACAACATCAATTTTACTCATGTTTCATTGATGAAAACTTAGCTACTCTGTTGGGGGTTCCCAGCACCACCCTAGGGCTCAGTGATTTACTAGGAGGGCTCACAGGACTCAGAGTATATGAGTCACAGGACTCATACTCATGGCTATGATTTATTACAGCAAAAGGAGGCAATGCAAACTCAGCAAAGGGAAAAGACACATGGGGTGAATTCTGGAGAAAATCAGGCATGAACTTCCAAGAGTCCTCTCCTAGGGGAGTCACGTGGGATGCACTTAATTCTTCCAGCAATGAGTTGTGACAACACGTTTCTACCAGGGAAGTTCATCAGCAACTCAGCACCCACAGTTTTTATTGGGGCATTCTCTGCTGTGCACATATTAAAATTTCATATTCTCAAGAGGAAAGCAGGTGGTTGGTATAAACCCTATGGTTCGTATACTTTAGGCACTCTTACCATTGGGGAAAGTTTTATATTGATGTAAGAAACTGTTTATCAGTCAAGTTCCCAGATGCCAGCCAAGGGCCAAGTTTATAAACAGGCTTTTCTAAAAATAGCTGTCTTTGGCCTTTTGTGTTCTTTTTATCAGCGTAGTCACTCCTACCTGCAAAGGAGAATGGGAAATGTAGCCTCTAGATGGGGAGCCACATGTCTAACTCAAACTCTATTACCATGAATAAGTGGAGAATAGATTTGAAGGGATAACTGAAAATCACCTGTGGAATTTACACACTTTGTGACTTTACACATGTTACTTAGGCTCCCTGCTCCTTTGGCTAATACATGTGTCTCTGAAATAATACATACATTGAGCCATGTATGTATTACCACTATTAATGTTAGTCTATTCTTAGGGCATGTGAGTTGGTTTATCTCTTCCTTTCTATTCTTAACCCACCAGAAACTTGGAAGTTTCATTAGGGGTGGAATCTGGACTTCTGCCTCCTATCAGCTTTCTCTGTTGCAGATTTTGGGGTCATTTTCATAGTGTAATCTGAGTGTTCTCTAGCCCCTACCTAGCATTTGGAGATAATCCTTTCCTTTAGCATCCAAATATAATAGCCAGTATCCTGATTCCAAGCTGACAATACGAAATACAGACTTTTCCCAAATCTTCCCTAATATTCTTGATTTCTTTTTCTTTTTAATTCTTTTTTTTTTTTTAACATTTATTTATTTTTTTGAGAGACATAGAGACAGAGCAGAAGCAGGGGAAGGGCAGAGAGAGAGGGAGACACAGAATCCGAAGCAGGCTCTAGGCTCTGATGAGCCATCAGCACAGAGCCCGACGCGGGGCTCAAACTCACAGACGTGAGATCATGACCTGAGCTGAAGTCGGTCACTCAACCAACTGAGCCACCCAAGTGCCCTTCTTTTTCTTTTAAAAATTTTACCATTATGGGGCGCCTGGGTGGCTCAGTTGGTTGTACAGTTGACTTCGGCTCGGGTCCTGATCTCACAGTTTGTGAGTTCGAGCCCCGCGTCGGGCTCTGTGCTGACGGCTCAGAGCCTGGAGCCTGCTTCAGATTCTGTATCTCCCTCTCTCTTTGCCCTTCCCCTGCTCATGCTCTATGTCTCTCAAAAGTAAATTAACGTTTAAAAAAAATTAAAAAAATCTTTTTTAGTCTCGATTTTCTTGGTGGGGTCTTACATATCCTGATTGTTGCCTGTCATTTCTTGCTTTGAACTCTTACTTTGGGTTTCTCTGTTATCACTTCTTTGAATCTTCTTGTATTTTCAATCTTCCATTGCCCATGTTCCCCCAATGGTGGACATGAACCTCCCTGCTTTCTTCAGAGCTGGGCTAGAACAAGGCCACCATATACTTCCTTTATGTTGGTGAATAAAACTCATAGAAACTTTATGAGTGAGGGAGAAGATAACAGAAAATTCAATGCTAGACATCACAGTGTCTGAAATTCCTAAGTCACATTTGCCACAAGGTGCTCCTTATCCTCTTCTCTCTTATTTTTATGATATATTATTTTTTGCCTCTCACGTCCCTAGTATGTCTGCCCTGTTGCTGGAATGTGCTACAGAATTCTGGATCTCTTCTAGACTATTCTGTGCTTCTAGATCCCAATCTCCTTACCCTATGCCACCAGAAGAAACTGAAAAATCCCTCAACATTTAAAACACAGAAGGAAATACACAAAACTTCCAAATCAAAAACTCTTTCCAAGAAAGTTGCTCTTTATTTTTATGTTATATTAATAATTATATTTAATTCATCCTCTGTGCTCTTTCATAACTTAGACCTTGCTGCTTCAGCTTGATTTCTGTTACTTTCCTCTTTGTACTTCAGCTGTTAGGACTGCTTCAGTTACTCCAACATGCTCTCTCCTGCCTCCAAACCTTTGCCCATGCCGGGGTCACCACTTGAAACACCTTCTATGCCTCTCCCACTGGCTGAGTCCGGTACATTCTTTTAATATAAGCTTAAATATCATTTTCTTCTGGGATGCCTTTCCTGAACACTCTACTTGAGGCTCTCTTACTGTGTACTGCCCCTGCTAGCTGTGTTAATTTCATAGGGCTCCTATAACAAATTACCAAAAGCTGGGTGGCTTAAAACAACAGGAATTTATTCTTTCACAGTTCTGGAGGCCGGATGTCTGAAATCAAGGTCTGAGCAGGGTCATGCTTTTTCTGAAGGCTCTAGGGGAGGATCCTTGTCTTTTCCTACCTTCCGCTGATATCGGCAATCCTTGATTTGCCGATCACCCCTCCAAACCTGCTTCACTCTTTATGTGGACGTCTCCTCTGGTGTCTCTTCTCTTCTTGTAAGCCCAACCTAATGACCTCATCTTATCTCGATTACATCTGCAGAGATCTTATTTTCAAGTAAGCTCACATTGACAGGTACTAGCGGTTAGGACTTCAACATATCTTTTTAGGGGACACAATTCAACTTATAACAGTAGTATACAGCAGTTATTTCTTTGAATTGTTTTCTCTAGACTGTAAGCTTCTTGAAAACAGAGACCTAGTCTGTTTTATTCACCATTATATCCCCAGGGCCTAGCAGAGAAGCTGGCACATCGAAAATGCTCAGAGAGCATTTGAATAAATGAATAAATGAAAACTCTCAA
The DNA here is from genome assembly GCA_030068075.1 of Paguma larvata. NCBI lineage: Eukaryota > Metazoa > Chordata > Mammalia > Carnivora > Viverridae > Paguma > Paguma larvata. The sequence goes on along the minus strand of CM057834.1, from coordinate 51,223,886 downwards.
ATACAAAATTCTTTGTGTTTTACTCTTCCACTTAATCCCTACTTCTTTCCTCTCTCAAAGCCTTGGTGGTCTCTGGGATTCCTGAATCTTGGTCAGTAATCACCAAATCCTACTGAACTAGGTCCTAGCTATCTTTCGCTGCTAATGGCTGCCATCACCTTCTCTTTTCTAGCCATTATCACCAACCTAATTCAGGGTGTGGCCATCCCTTCCTTGGACTAATAATGTTCCTCCAACATCCTCTTTTGGCCCCTTTCCTATCCGTTCTCTGTACTACAGCTCTTATATGTCCTACTACTTAAAAATCTGTCAGTGCCTTCTCACCACATATGACTTCTGATGCTGTCAGTAATCTGGCCCCAGCTACCCGCCCCCCCCCCCCACAACTTTTTAACCACCCTCCTTATTCTTTCTGTACTGGACATAATGTAATTCTCATTGTCTTAATCACAGTGTGTTCTTTGTTGATTCAGATTTTTGCACGTGCTGTTCCCTTGTCAGGAGTGTACTTCTCACCTATCTTGGCCTGACAAACTCATTACTGCGTATCTTTTACATCTCAGTCAAAACCTCTCTCTCAATTAAGACTCCATGACTGCCCTCCCCAGACTTACGTTCCCCTCCTATTGGTTCCCCCCGTATAGGCTCTCAGCAGACCTCACATTTCCCTTCTTCACATTTACATTCTTTGTTCAATGTCTGTCTTCCATGCCATAGTATAAACCACATGAAGGCTGGGCTGCATCTAGCTTGTTCACCTCTGCATCTTCAACATTGCCTGACTTGTAGGTGGTACTCAACACATTTTTCTTTGAAGAATGGATACATTCAACTGCAACTTCTCTTTGTTATTTGATTTGGCTCCCATTTTGGGAAACTCACTGGTTTCTAGAAATCAGAATATGTGTCTCTTTTCTGCTTGACTCCTCTCTATTCTTGGCTCTGTGGACTTCCCCTTACTCAGCAGGAGTCCTCCTGTGGAGGAAGAAGTCTGTAGTGGCTAGAGTGGGGAAAGCTTTATTAGAAGGCAGAACTTTCATCTTGCTGGGGCTGAAAAGGGGAAATCTTTACCAAATTCCCAACATAGTGTTAAGGTGGGATAGAGGGGCTGTGTTCAGATTGCCTTTCTTACCACCACTCTCAAAGGGGGTGAGGAGAGAGGGCATATGAAGAATGTTGTTAGTGGGAAAGCAAATGGGTGTATATATATATGTGTATATATATATATATATATATATATATATACACACATACATACACACACTGATTATTTCTTGCCTCCTCTAGAAGTTCTTAGAATGTTTCTGCCTAACTCTTGCTATTTTTCTTGAAGATGAAGAAACATACAGTATTTGTAGTTTTTCCAACTCGCTGACCAACAGTATTTGTCCCCAAAATGGAAATATCTTATATTTGATCATCTATGTATGGTTTATTCATTTAACAAATGTTTATTGGGGACTCCCATGTTCAGGTTCTGGGCCATTGGCTCAGGATGCAAAGGTGAATACAATAGAGTCTGCCTTCTTGAGGAAAGAATGCTGGCTGGAAAGAAAGCTCAATCAGTTTTAAGATGTTATATGGTGTGGTAGGTGGAATGAAGACAGGCATGTGCGATGTTTAAGGAACCCAGAGGAGGGAGGCAGAGCTTCTAGTTATTCTTTAGAAGTGCACATTGCTATGTCTTATACAATGGTTATGTCCTTTCAAAGGCTTTTGATCACATCTTTAAATGTATTTCCTGATTAACATGTCTTGGGATTTTCTACATCTTTCAAAATGTTCCCAAGGAAGTTAAGACTAGGGGCCCTGGAGACAATTAGACCTGGATTTAAAGTCTGTGCCTGTGCCTTATCTTTCAGCTGGGTGACTTAGAGAAATCACTTACTCTCCCACATCCATAAAAGAGTGTACAAGTGCCAGGATTAAATGTCACAGATGCAACACATTTAGCGCATGCCTGACATGTAGTAGGCTCTCCATTATATCTTTCTCCAGGTGATCATAGCTCTTTTTTGGGTGGTGGTGGTGCTGTTGACAGAAACCTGTTTCTATTCAGCTTCACAGGACACACAGAGGCTCACTTGTGGATTTTTTTTAAAAAGGAGTTTATTGATATAAAAACAATTTAAACATTATATAAATACCATATAAATATTTATTTTAAAAATATGTATAAGTTAGCCATGTATTTGAGGTAAACCTACACATTCCAAGCAATGGTCTGGCTCTGAAACGTTGAGGATATTCCAGCTGCATAGCCATTTTACGTTATCTTTTTCAAAATGAATACATAAAATATTTCAAGTGGCACTTCATAAAAAATATAAATATCTATTCCTTATATAAATTAGCTGAACATCACATATTTAAATATCAATAAATTAAAAATAATTAAAATAGTGTCCTAACGTTCATACTTTTCGTTCTTCACAGAGAACAACATCAGTTACATGCCCAGGGGACAGGTTTCTGACCAAAGAAAGGAATGCCCATGAACTACAGCAATCTTGGATGCCCAGGTTACATTATCCGAACAGCCCTGAGGCTGAACTGAAGGAAGTCCTCCAGGCTTCGCAGGGTGAGGTGAATTGTTGTGTGCCTCAGCCACCCATCCTGTGACTGCAGCTTAGCCTGCAGGCCAGCTTCTGCGGTTGGGCCAGGGATGGTTACCTCATCCTGATTCTTTCCCTGAAGGAAAAAGAAAGAAAAAAGAACTATTTAAGAATTGAACAAATCCTTTGCAGTGGTGGGATGCTCTGGCTGTGTGAAGATGTTCAAATTCGGGGTGAAGGAGACTGATCGGGGCTCCCTGCCCTGACTTGCCCAGGTAGGGGCAGGTGCCTCTCCCCCAAGCCCGCCTGAGCCCATCCTGCATGCAGCCTTTTCATGGCAACTGAATTCTATTCCCCACTTCGCTACTCTATGTCTGTTAGACCATGAGTGTCTTGAGAGCGGCCATGGTGTCTTGTCTTCCCTTGCACTAAACAGTGCCTGGCGCAAAGCCCCATCCATCTGCCATCTGTCAAGGGTCCACTGATCTGTGGTGTAAGGAGGACTGGGAAGCACCTTTCCATAGACCCCCTGACATGAGGGCTTGCGCCACCAGGTATGGTTCTAGAGCACGGGAGCATGGTCATCCCCTAGAGCTTGTTAGAGATGCGAGTCTCAGCTCTCCCCCCAGGTCTGTTAGACTCTGTGCTGTCACAAGATTCCTGGGGATTTAGTGTGTGTTTTAAAGTGGGAGAAGCACCAGTTTAAGGGAAACAACTAGAAAAGGCAGTGGCAGTATCAACACCCATGTGCCTGCTTCTCTGTCTAGCATCCTTCTTCGTGCACTTTGTTTGGCTCATCCAGACGCTGTGCCATCAAACCTCCATTAGGGGGCATTTGAATGGCTAGCTGGTAGTGACCAAGGCTTTTGGTACCTGCTCTTCTAGCCATTAAACATTTTTCTGCATTAACTCTTCTGGTAAAAAGTGGGGGGAAAGAGTTGAAATTACTATAATGACAAGAATATCAGTTGGCAGTAACTAAAATATTAAAATAATTTTTGTGACCTCTGTTATTATAGATCACCGAGCAGGATTGGATATGCTTCCTTCTGCCTCTACAGATTTTTTTTTTCTTATATCTTAAGCTGTTATGGTAGAAGTTGATGTTAAAATCTACCTCATTTAATAGGTTTTTGTTTTGTTTTGTTTTGTTTTTTTGACAGAGAGAGAGAGAGCACAAGCAAGGGAGGGGCAGAGAGAGGGAGACACAGAATCCAAAGCAGGCTCCAGGCTCTGAGCTGTCAGCACAGAACCGATATGGGGCTTGAACCCACGAACTGTGAGATCATGACCCAAGCCGAAGTCAGACGCCTAACCAACTAAGCCACCCAAGTGCCCCTAATAGTTTTAAATATAGTTATTGATGTCTGTTGTAGAAGAGAGCCAAAAGAAAAAAAAAAGGTTTCAACTATCAGAAGATATTTCTTAGATTCTTTACATGTGGCCATTTCTTTTGAATTGGCTTTGCATTCCCAAGTTGTCTAGGCTCCTTTCTTTGGGCCTGTTTTCCTCCCACCAAGGGAGGGGATGAGGAAGTGCTCACCTTAAGCCTCAGCATCTGGAGCAGGACATTAGTATTGGTGCACACAGACTTGGCATTTTCCTTATCACCCTCATACTTGTCCTTGAGGAATTTCAGGTATATCTGAAACTCCTGAAGACCAGTAGTGATTCTTGTTAGGCAGGTCTCCTAAGAGAAAATATGGGAAAATCAGTTATTGCTAGGAAGGTATAATCAATTTAAAAAGTTAAAGTTGCTATAATTTGGCTACTTTTCCCTCTGCCCTTCCAGGGAACTTCAAATACCCCTTAGCATCATATTCTGAGACATCATACAGCATCAGCTGCCCCATTTTAAATATCTGGACAGAGATGCTACTTAATCAGTTTTACTCAACACCAGATAGATGCTGGAATGTGGTAAGGGGGTCCTTCTCTGATTCTCCCCTTAATACTCTTTCTTCTGGCTGCACTTCTGTCCTTGTCAATATTGGGCTGAAACCTCCTTTTATGGAATAATCAGAAGTCAGTGCAAGATATACCACTGTCTGGAAGGAAGAGAGTGTAGAGAATGACCTCTACAGGGAGGGCAGACTGGGATCCTGCTAAGGGCAGCCAACAAGGGGAAGGGCTACTTTATCCGGGATAAATTAGCTAAACCTGCTGGCATTTGTAACATTTGACAGTTGTGAAAATCCCAGTACAGAAGGGCTATCTCTAACCATTGCAATCAAAAGTAAGCTGTCTTCAGAAAGATTCAAGTTGGCCTCCTGGTGACATTTACATGATGTTCTTTACATTTATCCCCTTCTTCGTCGTCTGCCTCGTCTATATGCATACAAACATTGCATAGCAGAGGGAGACCTTTTGACTAAGGAATAGTTAAAAGTGACTGTGATGGGTTCGTACCTGATTGAACCCAGATTGGAAGCATCCATCTTTTTCTGCCAGTTTCGGAAGATTTAAGTTGTTTTCTGCCAGTGCCTCCTTGCTGTCTTCACATTTGTTGTACTTGTCACACATCTGGGGAGGAATACCAGAACGGTTGTCATAGAAGTGCCCCAAAAACAAACACCACTAGAGGGCCGATTCATGTTTTACCAAGGCAGGAAGTTCTCTAAGAGAATGAAGTCATACCACATCAGCATCCAGGCAAGCCAGATCTCATGAAGATGGGCATGCTTGGGTTCAATTCTGGGCTCACCTGTGACTTCATTCTTGTTACCTATCCTGAGTCTTGGTGTCCCTATCTCTCCAAATTGGGGATAATGAAACTCCTCCCTTATAAGTTGTTTTGTGAAGATGAGGCATACTATTTACATGAAGTGTGTGGCACATAGTAGGTAGTCAATAAATGACAGCAATTTTGATGATACTCGGGTGAATATAATTTGAGCCCCAATTTTCCAGCTAGAAGGACCTTTGAGATCAGCTAGTCCAATTCCATCATTTTACAGATGGGGCCCAGGGTGGTAGGGAATTTGCCAAAGATCATAAAGCTGGTTCAGCAGAACCAAAACTAGATTTCCTTCAGGGCTCCCAATACCCCTCCTGTGTTCTTTCCTTTCTACTAGACAGAGTGAAACTACCTTACCTTTAAAGCTTTGGAGCTGCTTTAACCTACTTATGATTTTTCCATTTTGGTAGGCTATCAAGTATGCCTCTTATATGCTCTGGGGAGTCCCTAACCATTGAGCTTCCATAACCTAAGAGTCCTGAGATTGTCCTGAGAAACTCAACATTTATTTCAGGTGGCACTTTGCTAATCCTTCCAAAGTCCAAGAGACATAAAGAAAATTAATAGATATTATTTTTTTGTTAGGGAAAAGGAAGTCCTGAGAGGCAGTGATACCCAGCTTGTGCCAAGTATGGAGCTGGGAATGGGCCAGGGGGCATGGATTTCAACCCCGGTGTGTATTTTCCAGGAGAAAAAGGAATTCCCTGAGATCAGCAGCAGAAGAGAAATGCAGAAGACAGTCTGCCCTTTCGGCCTGAAATCTAAAGTGCCCCAGAACCCAGCAAAGACCTCCCAGGGCAAGAGCCCTTGTCCACATCCAGGGGCCAGGAGGCGAATGCCCACACAGGCCCCTTATCACCCTCAGTTGAGCCTACCCACCTCCTTTTTCAGTGCAGAGATTTTGCCGAGGATGTACTTAATGAGTTCTTCCATTTTGTCTGCAGAGGTGAGTGGTAGTCTATTTGAGGTGGCATCACTTTTGGAATCTCCTCCCAGGGGTCCCGGGGTAGGGAAAGCAGTAGCCATCACCAGAAGCAGCCCCAGGGAGAAGGCTAGTGGACTGAAGGCGCCTGTGCCGGAGGGAAGGGAGAACAGCCAGTGAGCAGACCGCACAGCTGGGGGAGCTGTGCTTCTGGCTGTTGGCTGCCTGCCAACCCTCCCAGCGGACACACACACCCCTCCCTCAGCCGGCCGGGCTGCCAGGCAGTTCCACGGCTGGGATTTTCTTCACTTACTTGTGGAGAGGAAGGTCATGGCTGGGTCCTGGAGGGCAGATGGAGCTCTCTTTCGTTCCTGGTGGGCTCGAGGGCAGAATGAGCCTCAGACATCCCCAGTCTTATATTTATTGGGGGTTGAGACTCTAATATTGAGACTCATGGGAAAATCCCACATTTGATAAATCTCTGTTGGAGGGTGGGGGTGGGGCCAGAGCGGGTGGGGCTTATTGGAAAACTTATTAAGATTGTGCAATGTGACGTCCTTTAGCATCATAGGAATCACAACTGTGGGGGAAAGTGCCGCTTAGGTCATACCAAGCCAGCCTAAGCAGCAGGATCACTCTTCCTTTACTCTCTTCTCTCTTTTTTTTTTTTTTTTAATTTTATTTATTTATTTATTATTATTATTTTTTTTAGTGACTCAGCATTCTGGCGTGTCTTAAGAAGGAAAGTAAAGTTGAAGTCATGCCCAAAGTTTTACAGGAGGGGGGGCAAGAAGCTAAGGCTGACTGTGATTTAGGAAATGCTTTCATTACCAGATTAACAGGCTAGGATTTAGTATTCCAGTTAATTCATAGTTGTAAAAACCTAAGACATTTTGACCCGAGCTTCCTCAGACCACGCCACTGCCCACTAGGCTGGGGTTACAAGTAAGATGCTACTAAGAGCGAGCCATCTGCAGGACTTTCTTCTCTTTGCCGGCCCTCTCAATGACCAGCTGTTGCAGCACTGTCTGCCCCCAAATCTCATGCAGTTAGTTGTCTCTAGGAGTTTCCGGGCGCAACGTGAGGTGCACACGTAAATGACTCCTCTGTGCCACAATGTGGCATCTGCCAGTTTCTTTCTCACCTCTTCCAGTGCACTTCAGCCAGCTCAGCCTCACCCCTGCTCTCTCCCTAGTGGCCCCTTGGGGACCCTCCCAGCGAAGACTCTGATCTTTGTGCCATGAGGTTTGTGTTGTGCTGCTAGTGCTGTCCCCACTGCTGGTCAGAGGGTGATCCTGCTCCTCGGGAGGAGCGCTGAGGAGACCAGGTGGGTATTGTCTCTGCTAGAGCCCTCAAGTTAGCAACACCCACTCGGTTCAGAGCAGAAGTGGCGAGAATACTACTCACCTCTTTGTCGGGATGTCAAAGAAGGACCTTGTGACATTTTCTAGAGCTTGTGTTCATTACTCCCTCCTGCTGTAGGACTGGTTTTGAGTCCAAAGGTGGCTGAGAAGAAATCTCCTAACACAGATATGGACTCTGAGGCTCTGAATCATGCTTCCCTTCCAGTGCCCCAGGCTACTTTTTTGGGTTGAGCTTGTATAGCTTGTACAGGTTCCCTCAGCTGGTATAATGACGTCTCTTACGGGAGGGTCCTTGGTCTCATGCAAATGAGCTCTAGACCAGGCTTCCTCACCAGTCTCGAGACACCCAGGCAGCTCAGAAGATTGGCTCCAGGCTGAAACTAGGACCCTTGTACAGCACCAAAAGTAAACAAATAAATAAACAAATAAACAAATGAATAAAATAAGAAGAAAGAAATATTTACAGAATACAGTGTTATCACAATCAGCTTCTTTGCAAAGATCTAATCAGGATTGCTAAAACAAAGACCTCTGCTAGAGTATTTAAAATATAAATTGATTCACTCAAGTTTTGTTTTGCGAACAACACTTTAGGACCCGCCTGTTGGAGAAAGTGAGGTCATTCATTCTTTCACTGACTTTCTAAATGGAGGCAGGGCCTGTGACTGTGGTGGGGAGGGGTTTGTCTGAAAATGAAAATGGGAGAGGATGGTTAGTTGCATGTTTTCGCTTTTACTGTTCTTGGGTCTTGAGCAACCCAGACACCCCCAGCAGAGTCCTCTCTCCTGCACTGAATGAAGCCACCTCTCCTGTCCCCTCTGTGATGCATGCAACAGGCCTCTCTAGCATGGGATTGCTTTTTCTCATATATCTATCTTTTAAAAAATACGACTTTTAAAAAGATACGCCAGCTCACGTGCTGTCCTGTCTGTGAGGGAGGCTATGAATGAGCCAGGCTACTGCGCTGATCAGCTGATCTCCAGTCATTTTTCATCTGAAGAAATGAGTAAATTTCAAATACCAAGTGACTCAACAAGAACATACAGATATTTGTTTTCAATTAAAAGTTTTTAAAGTAAGAAATACACATACATGATAAAATGTTCAAACAGGACATCAAGGACATATAGGGAAAAGTAAGTCTCCTTCATTTCCAGCTCCTCTCCTTAGAGGTAGCCCCTGAACCACAGTATTTTCACTTAAATCCTCTGTTACCCTAATCTGGGTGAGGTTTTCTTGGCTGCCTAGGGACTCACCTCTGTATTTACGCAATTGGTTTATATACTGTATGCACACACGTACACATTTGTATGCAAATATATATACACTTTAATTTCCCACTGTGTGGATTCCACCTAGGCAATTCCCTATATCATAAAGCACAGGCCTTTGAGTTGTACAGCGTGGATTTAAAGCCCAGCTCTGCCACTTGCAGTATGACTTTGGCTAAGTTACCCCAAGGATCGGTCCCCTTGTTTGCCCATCTAATAAAGCTAGGTTAATAGTAGTTCTTCCCATATCGTTGTGAAGACTGAAGGAGATGAGATGTGAAAAATCCCTGGCACGTAGGAAGGAAGCTGAAAATGTGCTCTTTGTAACATCCTGTGGCTGGCTCGGTGTCTCTGTGTTGGAGAGCTCCTTCAGCTCCGCTCTGTCAGCCCGCGTGCTGTCCTGTCTGTGAGGGAGGCGATGAATGAGCCAGGCTGCTGCACTGATCAGCTGATCTCCAGTCATCTTTCCTCTGAAGGAATGAGATTCTGGGTTTTGTTGAAAATGCGTAATGGCAAAAGTGAAAAATGCAGGAAAAAAAGTGGTTTCCCCTCTTTTTTGAGAACATTAGTATCCCCAAACCTGATCTCTCAGTTTAAATATTGTGTCCAGCTTGTGTTTTTCTCCTACACCGATTTCCAAGGCTTGCTGCCAAGTGTTTTCATGACAGAAGCCCTCAGCCTTCCCTATCCCTGGGCATCATCATTATCCAAAGTTCGGAAAGTGGGAAGATGTGGCAGGGGTGAGGAGATCAGCTCTTGTGCTTCTGGCAGCCAGGAAAGGGCAAGTTGCGTGGAGGTGAGAATGCGTGTGTTGGGGGGAGGTTGGAGGATGCTGCCCTTCACCTTGCATATTGTTAGCCTCTAGGATCTATATTAGTGACAATGCCTTGGCTGGCATTTGCTTGTGGGAGAAATGAGCCCTTTTTTGCTCCAAAGCATTAACACAACATCTGTAAGTCCACCATGATAGCTTCCTTTCTTTGGATCTCAATGAATCTTCCACTTGGAGAGCTCATGCGTCATATTTTATTTTAATTTTTTTTAACGTTTATTTATTTTTGAGAGACAGAGAGACAGAGCATGAGCAGGGGAAGGGCAAAGAGAGAGGCAGACACAGAATCCGAAACAGGCTCCAGGCTCCGAGCCATCAGCACAGAGCCAGATTAGGGGCTCGAACTCACACACCATAAGATCATGACCTGAGCTGAAGTCGGCCGCTTAACCGACTGAGTCACCCAGGCGCCCCCATGCGTCATATTTTAATACGTACAAATGACCAGGAACAGCCATGCTGTCAGATGACCTCGGCGACTGGATTGCACCACAGCTGATTTAAAGTGACTGCCAGCTGAGACCAAGAGAGACAGGACAAATGGGAACATGTAGGCCGGAAGAAGAGAAACCAAGTAGCTCTGCATCCTTTACCACCTTATCGAGGCAAGTTAGTGCCATCTGTGCCCCTCAGAATTACTGCCCATGACTGCTTTCCTACATGTTGTTGGGGTCCAGTTCAGAGACTTCATCAATGCATTCAAGGTAAAGGAGAAAAAATAACTTTCATTCGGTCTTGGGCTCTCAGGAGAAGAGCTGTTTTCTACATCCCACAGGTTAAAATGTGGTATTGTGCTCTCTTCTTTATTCCAGGTATTGGGGGTGGGTGGGTCTGTGATTTAGTGGGAGGGAGTATCCCAAGAAAAAAAGAGAAGTCGCTGAGTACTAGGGAACTTGCAGTTGCTGTCAGAATGTAGTTTCACTTGTCACTAAGTCATAAAAAGTTTGCGAACTGAAACAGTGAGTTATTTAACAGCTCCTTTTGGGATTGAGTCTGGCTGAGCAGGCTTCAGGCCTGTGTGGCTCTGAGAAATGTGTGCTTTCAGAAAAGTGGTCATATTAAGTGGAGAGAGAATATTAGGGACATGTGGTACGTTTCCTTGGAAAGGGCTGGCTGATCTTGAAGGACAGCCAGGCCTAGAGACCAGAGCTCTGGACAGTTCCCAGCCTGGCCCACTCTCAGTCCTAGCCTTCACTATCTTAACTCTGATGCCAGACTGTAGCTCCTGGTGACTTTCTAGTCTGACCTTAGCTTTTCTGAAAACAAAGGTGTGCTAGGGTTGTGCTTAGTTCTCCGGAACCCAAGAAAGAGGCACATCGACCTGCTGGGTTTCTGCTCCCTCGCTGCACATGGTGGTCAAGGAGGAGGCCCTCATTGTTTTTGCCTCGTTACCTTCCCCTACTAAAGTGGAAAATCCCAGGTATTTTAGGAGGGAAGTGGCCTCTCTTGGGGCAACAGTGTAGACTCCCCTGCCTTGGGGACCGCCCCCCTCATCATATCCCTTTTCCTCTGGTCTCCAAACCTGGAAGAGAGTGTTTGGATCTCCAGATGTTAATAAGCCAGCTGTTCTGAAGGTGGTTTGGTGGTGAGAACCTGCCGTGCTGACCCTGACAGAGCCCCACTGGCCTTGCACCCCATGGCTGGGGAGGTCACTCAGGCTCAGTTTCAGTGTCCCATCTCTTCTCCATCTGTGGGGTAGGTCTTCTGTGTTGGTGGCTGCTGGTTCTGCTTTACAGTTAGGAAATTTCAACATGTCAGAAAGGAGCACAGAGTTAATTTATTCTCACGAGTCATTTGAACCATCTTTGGTTTCTCTAAAGGTCTCAGTTCTCTTGAGTTCAGTGTCACAGGCAGAAACTCGGCATGCAAAAGCCTTGGTTGGTTTCTTCTACTCTTTCTCTCAAAATTAAGGTACTAAGAACCCATTTGAAAGCATCACATGTAATGGTAAGACCAGGGGATTCTTCTGGGGTGGCTATGACGTTTTTCACCTCCTTTCCCTGCCCTTTTGGTGACTTATTTACTAAAAAGAAAGTATCTTTGTATTTCTGAACCAAGCCTCATGTATGTTCTATTTAGCAAGCTGAATCTATGAAGGTAGGGAAGGTCTCTGTAGTTCTCATGGTGGAATAATTTCCATGAATACACCTTGGACATGTTGAGCACTCTGTAGTTCTGAGACATTGGGGTTTATTATTCCTGAAGAGGGGTCCACCTGGATTAATTAAACCTATTACAGAAGAATTCAGATCCAGGTAAGTAAGTCAAAGAATCACAGGTGATTTCTATTGAGTTATTGAGTTCTATATAGCTGTGTATGGATGTGGTTGTATACAGGGCAGAGCAGAAGCCTTGACCTGAAGACCATGGCCGTGGCCCCAGGGGTTGTTGCCTTCACTGTGTAGGACTGGGCTTACATGCCTGGGTTCCCAGGATGCTGAGCTGGTAGTCTGCTGTCACTTTGGTCTGCCGGACCTTGTAGCTCCTCCTGTGGGTCTCCACAGAGGTCTGGGTCTGAGCAGCAGTATTGTGTTCCCCAAGGGCTCTGCGAGATGATGGGTCTATGTCTCCCATCCTGAAGGCCATGTTTCTTTTGTGCTACTCTTCTGTAGGTGAAAGGTATTGCTAGGAGGGAAGGCATGGCCTGTTGCACTAGTCAGCTTGGCAAGTCATCACGATGCATGGAAACGGTTTCCTCCACTCTGGCATTTGAGATCGTCTTCTTGGGAGCTGATGAGCTTTTAAAAGGAGAGATTGCACTCCCATAGGTTTGTTTGGGGCCTTAGTACCTAAGCAATTGCTACTAACTGCCTCAGCTTTTCTTGTCTTCAGGATGATTGACAAAGAGGCTGTAATATATACTCCTTTCTCTCTTGTAAGTTTGTTGACTGAGGCCCCAGTAAAGCTATTGAAGGCACAAGGTATATAATATATGCTGGAGCAGGTCAGGTGTGAGAAGAAATTGGGTTCTGGGATTTTTCCATCTAATACTGTGTGGCCACTCTTTTGACCAGGTTTGTGAAGACGATTTTGGCCTTCTTGAATTGTCTTAGACTGCAGAATTTAGAAGGAGGTTGGGACTTTTTGCTGCCCGTAAAAACTTTTGTGTGAATTTAAGATTTTCATGAATTAGGCTTTTCTTTTCATTGCATTGCTGAATTTTTGTTTCTTGTGTTTCTTCAGTATCACTGCTGGAAGATATAAGCAATGGGATGATGAATAATGGGAGGGTTTGGGACGAAGTGCTCTCCCGTTTCAGGGATCCATTAGAGGGACGCTTTCTAAATTTCCTCCTAGCTCCAGCATTCAGTGATTCTGTGGATCTTCGCTAGCTGTGTCTAATAATCCAGAGCCTACTCTTCATGAAAGTATAGAAGCAGGATACTCTACACTGGGAAATAGTCCTTGGAAATCCAAAAGTCTAATTCCAATTCACATCCAAGTGTGGCTGCTTGGGGTGCCACCCATTTTGACAGGCCTAGAATCATGGAGGCCATGGGCAGAATAAACTGATTTGGAAGATGTCAAAGCCCAGACTTTCAATGCAAGGAGGTAGCAGATTTATTAGCTATCATAGAAGCAGGAACATATCAATATTCAAAATTTTACTTATTTTTAACTTAAAAAAATTACACATATAATACATACTCAATGTTGAAAATTGAGAAAATAGAGAAAGGCAAAAAGGAAAAAAATTGCAAAATAATCTTCTTACTGAGTGGTAGTCATCGTTATCGTTAGGTTGTAATCATTCTTGTTACCTTTCTAGGTAGCTATACATATATAAACATATGGGAAATAGAAAAATACCATGCATAGTGTGTTATCTTCTTTTCCTTTCAATACTACTTCTGGGTAATTCTCTGAGTATAGGTGATGTAAATAGTGACCATTGAGCAACCATCTCAAAATGAGACCAGGATGGGGGCGCCTGGGTGGCTCAGTCGGTTGAGCGTCTGACTTCGGCTCAGGTCATGATCTCGCGGTCTGTGAGTTCGAGCCCCGCGTCGGGCTCTGTGCTGACAGCTCAGAGCCTGGAGCCTGCTTCAGATTCTGTGTCTCCCTCTCTCTCTGCCCCTACCCCGCTCATGCTCGGTCTCTCTCTGTCTCAAAAATAAATAAATATAAAAAAAAAATTAAAAAAAAAAAAAAAAGAATAAGACCAGGATGGAGCTCAGGCAGAGGTGTTTTGGGGCTGGCCAGTTCAGCTCAAAAGAGCCGACAGTGCTCATTTCTTCCCAACTCTCCATTCAGTGATTTCCTTTGGTAGCTTCATATTAGACAAGGTGGGAGTGTTTACACTATGGAAATTGGCAAATGCTACAAACCATGCTCCCCTCTCCAAAAAAAAAAAAAAAACCTAGTTGTTAAACATCTTCCAGCACACCAGTAGGCCCAAGGAAATATAGGGATATTTTGGAGGCAAAAATCAATGCACTCCAGAGACTGGTTATTACATGTGTACTATTTAGGGACTGTAGAAAAAGCATGTATCAACGGTGTTACTTGATCTTACACTTCAAAGGCAATTAGCCATAACGGTTTTTGTGTGTGTGTGTTTTAAGGAAAGAAATTGTTTTGGTCAAAGCATGCTGCTGCTATGTCCTAAAATGAATGAATTTTTTTAGTGTCTATAAAGAGGTTAGGCACAGGCTACCAGCTGAGTTTGGGATAGTCAGGATGTGCACAGAGCAGAATTTCTGTTCTACAGAATTAAATGGCCTTGAGTTTCTCTTGCCAGATACCAGCTCATGCCTTAGTAGATCAGGGCAGAGACCTACCTCTTGAGCCTTGGCCAAGTTAGGGATAGGAGATTTGTCACAGTGAGAGAATTAGACACAGCAAAGTGGCAACCCACAGGCTTAGTGATTTCTGCTTTGTCACTGTCCCATTCCAACCCAGCTAATGAATCAGGAATCCAGCTTTGGGGCCCTTAGTGGGCAGAATGGGGAGAACCCTGAAGTATTCTTGGGGTCCCCAAAGGCTTCTTGGGTCATAAGTTTAGCTCTTAACTGTACCCAAATTACAATGAATCACTTATCCTGCTGTTATTCTTGGCGTTGTGTCTTATTGTATTGCATTCTCCTCTTGATTCATCCCTTTTATAGTCCTAATGCATATTTCTAGGACCCTGCACTAGGAAAACAAACAGTGCCATTAAATCCAACCCCTGCCTCCTTCTGAGGGCACACAAATGATGACAGGAACCTGGTTGATACTTGACTGCGTCATAGCCAAACTTCAGAATATTGAGTAAAATGTAAAACTCCCTGTCAGAAACTTGGTTCGATTTACATGGCACAGCTCCCAGGCAGACCACATGAGACCTATGCTAATTTTTTTTTTCCTCTCCGGAGGATGTAAGTCTTCTCATAACAGTTTGAGTGCAGGGTAGAATGACATCTTGCGGATGCCACGACATCTCTCAGTTCTGAACTTCCATCAAGACAGACTGTGCCTCCGTCCTCCCGGAAGTCTTCGCTAACCCATTTCCAGGAATAGTGAGGGCTCTCCTCTGGGCTCTCCCGCAGCGTCATGTGCTGTACTAATCTGTTTCTCGGCAGCGTCATGATGACTCTGGAGACAAACTGCCTGGGTTCAAATCCCTGTTCTGTAATTTCAAGTTGCGGTCAGCTGTGAAGTTATTGAACCCCCCAGCTTCATTTCTCTCCTTTATAAAATGAGGGGTAGCAATAATACCTTACATCATACAGTTGTTGGAACCTATGTAAAATACTTAGCACTCTGCCTGGCACATGGGAGGAGCCCAATTAGCATTAATATCGCTCTCTCTACAGTTGACTGAAAGCTTCCTGACGGCTCTACCTTCCAATGTCAACAAATAGCAAGCACAGTTGTGAGCACGTGCTAGATACTTGGGGCTGATAAATGAATGAAAAGTGGGGTATCCTTTCAATTGACTTGTTGAAAATAATCATCAAAAGTTTAGAAATAGAAAATAATTTAATACATACAACTTTCTTTGTACATGTGCTTTTTATAGGTCATATAAAATATTAAGCTCGCCTTGATTTTCAAATTACAAAAATGGTAATACTTTACTCAATAATTTAAAAATACATATGTATGTATCTTTAGTCCATATTGTGGGGAGTACAGTTTACTAAAAGAAGCATGAATTTCAGAGACAGACTTGGTTTAAATGCTAGCCCCATCATTGACTGCTTGTATGGCTTTGGACAACGCTTCAGCCCCCTGTGCCAGAGTTTCCTCATTTGCAAACTGTGGCAAAGAAAACTTCCCTTCTGGGGGTGGTTGTGAAAATTGAATGATATCACACCTACAAAGCACAGTTATCAGTATGTACAAAATTGCCAGCAGATGCTAATTTTTTTAAAGTTGCGGTTATATTACAGGTGGGGCAAGGGACATAGGGCAAGAGAAGGGAAATAGGAAATGGTCAAGGCAGAGAAAGCATGGTGGAGAAAGACAGCTAAAAAAATAGAAACAGCCACCAAAAAAATGAAGACAAATAAAATTGGCCAATAGATTCATTTTGTTTTAAAATACTGTATTTTTACTTTTTAGTTCTTGCATAGGTGACATGTACCGATGGCACAAAATTCACAAGGTAACAAAGGGTACTCAGTGATAAATTAATCACTTCCACTCTGCCTGAGCCAACTAGTTTGTCTCTTCAGGGGCAAGTACTTCTACTGGTTTTTGTCTTGTGATTCCTTCCAGAAATACTCTGTACATTGATAAGCAAAACATTCCTATTTCCCATGATTTAGTTTTATTCTTCTACATAAGTGGTGGTGCACTAATTACATCGTTCTGCAGCTTACTTCCTTTATTGAATATGTTTTTAGCAATCGTTTCTTTTCGAGAGATATAGGACTGACTCCTTCCTTTCGGCCCTAGTATTCCATTTATTAACCCATCCCCCATTGATGGAACTTTAGGTTGTTTCCAATCTTTTGTTATTACAAATAAAACTACAATGAATAATTTTGTCTGTGATTTCACACATGTGAGTGTTTCAGTGGGATAGTTTCCTAGAAATGGAGTTGCTTACTCAAAGGATACCGGCAACTGTGATAGACAGATAGAGGTTGTACCAATTTAATGCTCCCTCTGGTGAGGAGAGAGAACACCTGTTTCTCATACTCTTGTCAGCACATGTTATTATCAGTCCTGATATGTGCCAGACTAATAAGGGAAAAACTTATCTCAGTGGAGTTTTAATTTCCATCTCTCTGATTACAAGTAAGTTGGAGTATCTGGTCAGATATGTGAGAACAATTTTTATTTCACTTTCCATGAACTCTCTGTCATAGCCTTCGAGTTTTTGTTGGGTTATCGATCCTTTTCATATTGATTTGAAGGAGCTCTTGATAGACTCTGAATGGCAAACTTTTGTTTTTCATGTGTATTTTTAATTTATCATTCATGTTTCTATGAGTTTATAGTGGCTTTTTTTTGGGGAGGGCATGCAGAAAGTTTAGATTTAGATGAAGCAGGCTTTATTTCCTTTCATTTGTGGCTTCTGGATTTTGTGACACACGTAAAAAGTCTTAGTCTACTCTGAAATCATGAGAATATTCTTCTAAGTTTTCCTAGAGTATCTTTAAATAATAAGTTTTCAAAGTATTGAGCAAATAAAAACAGACTATGCTTGTCAAATAACAAGATGAACTAGTCCTGTCCCCACCCTGATGTAGATGAACATACACAGGAAAAATGTAGGTCTTGCTAGAAACTAGAATAAGCAGTAGTTTTTTCTCTTTGTACTTCTCTTTGTTTTGCAGGTTCTCTTCATTGATCATGTATTCCTTGGATCCTCAGAAAGATATTAATTAAATAAAAATGTACTTCTACCTCCTTTAACCATCTTTCAAGATGTCCCTGGGTTCCTGGATCTTATGGAAGGCTAGTAATGCCTGTTTTGCTTTGGAAACAGTCTGTCTCCAAAGTCAGCTTCCACCCTGAACAGCTTTGGCCCCATCCGAGTGACTTCTTTGTTGCCAAATCCGTTGGAAGTATTTTAGTGCTAGTCTTACTTTTCCACTATCAGATCTGAAACTTCTGACCACGCCTTCCTGCTTGGCCTCCCTGTTGGTCCTCACTCCTTCATTGTTGTGACTGCTTCTCAGTCTGTGATGCGCGTGTATCAGTTGGGCTAGTTTCCTAGAAATGGAGTTGCTTATTCAAAGGATACCAGCAACTGTGATAGACAGATAGAGGTTGTACCAATTTAGTCTATTGTCCTAGCTGATCCCTGAGCTTGGTGACATTTGGGAGGGCTCCCTGTGTACCAGGTACTCTAAGTACTTTGCATAGATTATCTCATTTTTGTCCTCACCACAGTTTTCTAAGGGAGCTATGATCGTCAATTGTATTTTTCAGATAAGAAAATGGAGGATTAGAAAAGTTGAGTAACAAGTGCAAGAGTCCAGTAGGATAGAGCCAAGATTGGAACCCAGGGAGTCTGTGCTCTTAAATGCCCCTCTAAACTTGATATCTTATGAGCATGCTAAACCATCTCAGGCACTACTTCTGTGCCTTCTGTGGGCCCCGTCATCCCTTTATGGGCTTATTTACCCTTTGCTTTTACACATATGACTCCCAAGTGTATGTCTATGGCTCAGATCTCCCTTGCATTTTAGACCGATAGTCTAGACATATTCAGTGTTTGGTGGACACTTCCACTTAGATCTCCCACAGACACCTTAAATTCAGCATGGCAGTATCTCCTAGTTATTTTTCATAGTGCCCCGTGGAAAAGGCTGGCACATGAGAACTCAGGAGACTTGAGCTTAGCTATTCTACAGCTGAGGTTAGCTTTTTGGTTTAATTAAGTTTGAGTCAACTCATCAGCACCTTCTAGGACGGGGCCCTAGCCCTCAAAGAACTTTCAATGATTCAGCTTGATTTGCATGTTCTTGGTCTTTTGATGCCAATAAATTCATTTGGAAGATTGGTTGCATTTTCCCCACAGTCCAAAGTAATTTGCTTATCCTGATGGGAAGGCCCATTCATTTCCTAAAAATGAACAGGGCTTCCTCTCATGGAATAATTAACATTGAAGGCCAGATCCGTTTAAATCCCCTGAGAGTCTATGTCCAATCCATTGGACTTAGTAATCACAATGAACTTGAAGTAGGGCATCTGATTTAAAAACAGTTCAGTGGGAAGAGGAAACTTCAATCAGAAGAGGAATCTTCTGGCTGAAAGATTGGTTTTTATGCTTTTGCAATTGATGACAATCACCATAGGAAGGGCATTACTGGTGTTTTATTTACGTCTCTATATTCATTTAAAAAATTGTAAAAGTAGTACAAGCTAATTGTAATTGTGGCAAGACTGCCAGCCCCTTGAGATGACTGTTGTTAACAACTGTATCACTTCCCAAACGCTGCCACAGGCTCACAAGAATGAATACAAAGCAGGCATCGTAATTTCACTTACATGAGTGGGTGATTTATTTATTTATTTTTCAAGTAATGAAATCATATAATGCATGTTACTCTGGAACTTGTTTTTCTTACTTAACACTATATCATGGATATCCTATCTAGGTCAGTTAACATAGCTTTTATTATTTTTAATAATAAGTAACATAGCATGTTCTACCCAGGTTAGTTAACATATCTTTTATTATTTTTAATAATATGTATTATATAGCATGTTCCATTATTTATTCAACCAGTTTCCTTTTGATGAACACTCAGTTTGTTTTCCATTTCTATAGGCAAGTCTGCAGGAGACATCCTTGTACATATATTCTTACATAATGAAGCATTTATTACTAAAGAGCTATCAAAGTAAGATTGCCACGCTACAGAGTTGGCTAGTTTCTAGACCCACATAAATACATGAGCAGAGGAAGGGAAAAGGGAAGTGATGTACTTCTGCCTGTCAGGTACTACGGTAGGTACTTTCCATAAGTTGCTTGATTTCATCTTGGTCTCCTGGCTCTGGTCATGTCCTGGTCCCTCCTCTACATAGCTCAGAGGTTACATGAGCATGTCACCCCTGTGCTTGAAAGCCTTGTGCGGTTCCCATCCACCAGGGTAAAGGCCATGCTACTAACACAGCCCTCAAGGCTCTCCAGTTTGATGTCATCTGCCTCTTCAATCGTGCCCCTCTCCCACTCACTTCACGTTCCAGCACATGCCAACCGTTTGATGTTACCCACCTTTATCAGACCACTGCAACTCTCTCTGCCTTTGGTCTGCCTTCTTCTCTGTTCTCATGGTCCTTCTTCACCTATTCCCCTGGCTCTTTTCTCACTCACTAATTATTATTCAGTCCCTAGCTCCTTCAGAACAGCTCTTGCAGGCTGGTTTATGAATTAGTAAGGTTGGATCATGGTTTAGTGACTTACAACCCACAGATCTCAGTGGCTTGATACACATCTATTGTTTGGTCAAAGTGTGCTTCAGGTCTGGGTCCTCATTCTTTCTGGTAGCTCCCCTCAGTGACCTGCATGGAGGAGCTGATGGAGGCTCCACTATCCTGTAATTGTATCATCTAGAACACTTGGCTCTCCTGGTCCACGTGGCAGAAGAGAATATTAAACGCGTCATGCTGGCCCACTGGCCAATCCTATTACACGCCCTGCTTAACTACAAGGGGGCAGATGTAGTCCTCTCATGAGGCTAGACGGAAAGGAGAATTGGATATGGATTAGCACTAGAAGCTTCTACAAAGGTGAGATGCCACCACTCTCTATACTTCTATTGAAATTGTTGTGTGGCACTAGAATGATAATTTATGTGTGTCTTCTCTACTAGAGTGGACACTTCTGGAAAGTAGAGGACTTTACCTTGTTCGTGTTCACATCTCTGGCATCTGGCACTTATCTGGCACATAGGAAATGGCTGAGAAACTTGTGTTGACCAAATCTGTTCATATAAATAAAATAATCTACACATTTTAGATGAGACTCTAAAGTTCAGAAGGGTCAATTAACTCACCTATGATTACGCAGCTGGGAAGTAGCAAAACTTGAGATTCAAACCCAAGTCTGTCAGATTCCAAAACTCGTGCTTTTTGGAAAGGTACTAGAAGTTAAGATTCCAAGGTCTGACATGGGACGATGAGAAGTTCACACATTGGGAATGAATTCAGTTTTAGAGACTCAAGAAACCCAATAGTCTCTCTCTTTTTTTAAAATAAGTTTTAAAAATATTTATTTATATTTGAGAGAGAGAGAGAGAGAGCAAGCAAGAGGGGGAGGGACAGAGAGACAGAGACAGAATCCGAAGCAGACTCCAGGCTCTGAGCTGTCAGCATGGAGCCCAATGTGGGGCTGGAACTCGTGAGATCATGACCTGAGGTGAAGTCAAATGCTTAACTGACTGAGCCACCTAGGCACCCCAAGAATCCTAAGAGTCTCTTTAGTACACCAAGTCTGTAATGTATTTACCAAGGGGCCTTCTGTGTGTTCTGGGGGCTGGTATTGAAAAATTCAGCAGCGCTTTGTGACCCAAGATCTCCCAGGTAGATACTTAAAACAAGGCAAGAAAAACCAGTCCCCACCAAAGTGTAGGACATTTAAGCCGCTATCAGCTCTGATATTCCTCTGTCCTCACTAAATATATTTGAATTTAAATAAAATTTCCACTTTCATATAATGTATTTGGTTACAGAGAGCTGTAGAATTGGGGTTTGAAATTGAGTTTGAACCTTAGCCCTGCCACATTCTCACCCCACTCCTGGACCTCTGAGCCTCCCTTTACTTATTTATAAACATTGACTATAAGAATACTCACCTTACTTTGTGCTCCATTGACTCAAAGTTCCAATAGAGCCTCAGGTAAGTATCCTACTATATCACAGTTCTCCAGAGAAACAGAACCAACAGGAGATTTTATATGTGTACAGTAGGAATTTATATATATAAAATAAGGAATTGGCTCACATGACTTTGGAGGCTGAGAAGTCCCAAGATCTGCAGTTGGGAAGCTCGACCCAGGAGAGCCAATGATATAGTTCCAGAATCTGAAGACCTGTGAACCAGGTTGGCTTAAGTCTCAATCTGCAGATAGAAGACCAGGGTTCCAGCTCAAGCATTCAGGCAGAGAGGGTGAATTCCGCCTTACTCAACCTTTTTGTGGATTCAGGCCTTCGGAGGATTGGATGAGGCTTACCCACTTTGGGGAGGACAATCTGCTTTATTCATATATTAATTTAATCCATAGACACCCTCACAGACTTATCCAGAATAGTGTTTAGTATCTGGGCACCCCATGGTCCAGTCAGGTTGACACAAAACTAGCCATCACACCTAATCTTCCTTATGTCCCATAATTTTCACTGTTTTTTAATCTATAGGACTCATGCTCGCATTCTTTCTATGTTGCTATTTTATGTTTAAAAAACAGTAAAAGACAAAGTTCTGGAAGTGATGTAATTTTACCTCCTAAAAGCATTTTTAAGTGAAAATTATTTACTAACAGTCTGGTGAAAATTCAGCTCAAAATAATTCCCACTAATCTTCTCTTACATTGATTAATTTACATTTTTTAACTTAAAAGACAGTACACTTCAGTGTTTAGAGTATTTTCTGGTTCACAGTAAAATTGAGGAGAAGGTACGAAGATTTCCCATATAACCCCTACTCTCACATGTGCACAATCTCCACCCTTACCAATATCCCCCAAGAGTGGTACATTTGGTGTAACCAGTGAACCCACACTGATACATTATTATCATCCCAAATCAATAGTTTACATTAGGGTTCATTCACCCTTGCTCTACAGTCTATGGTTTTTGACAAATGTGTAATGACATGTACCCACCATTAGAGTATACAGAAAAGTTTCGCTGCCCCCAAATTTGTGCTCCACCTATTCATCCTTTCCTTCCAATCACCGATCCTTTTACTGTTTCTACAGTTTTGTCTTTTCCAGAATGTCATTATAATTGGAATCAGATAGTATGTAGCCTTTTCAGATTGGCTTCTTTCATAGTAATATGCCATTACCTTTCCTCTATGTCTTTCCGTGGGTTGACAGCTCAGCTCTGGTTTATTTTCATCAGAGCATCCAGCACTAGCTGAGATACATTACTTACCTCTTTTTGCATGCATGTTCATTGTTTATCGCTCCCACCAGAATGGAACCTTCTGGAAGGCAGGGGTTTGTTTTATTTATCACTGTATCGCAGTCCCTATGAAAGTATTCAGTACATAACAAGCTCTCAAAAATATTTATTGAATGAATAAATGAACACATGAATCTTTTATAAGTCTTAGCCTCTCATTTGGGGAATTATTTCTGATATATATTATGTAAGAGTTAATCTTTTTTTTTCCTCAAGTTTGTTAACATACAGCGTAATCTTGGCTTCAGGAGTAGAACCCACTGATTCATCTCTTGCATATGACACCCAATGCTCCTCCTGAAGAGTGCCCTCCGTAATGCCCATCACCCATTTAACCCACCCTCCCACTCCCTGCTCCCATCAACCCTCACTTTGTTCTCTGTATTTGAGAGTCTCTTATGGTTTGCCTCCCTCTGTGTTTTTATCTTATTTTTCCTTCCCTTCCCCTATGTCCATCAGTTAAGTTTCTCAGATTCCACATATGAGTGAAATCCTGATACCCGTCTTTCTCTGACTGACTGATTTCACTTAGCATAATACCCTCCAGTTCCATCCATGTTGTTGCAAATGACAGAATTTCATTCTTTTTCATTGCCATGTAGTATTCCATTGTGGGTGTGGGTGTGTGTTATGTGTATATATGTGTATATATATACATACACACACGCACATACCACATTTTCTTAATCCAGTCATCACTTGATGGACATTTGGGTTCTTTCCATAATTTGGCTATTGTTGGTAGTGCTGCTATAAACATCAGGGTGTGTGTGCCCCTTCAAATCAATCAATCAATATTTTTGTATCGTTTGGATAAATTCCTAGCAGTGTGATTGCTGGGTCATAGGGTAGTTCTGCTTTTAATTTTTTGAGGAACCTCCACACTGTTTTCCAGAATGGCTGTACCAGTTTTCATTCCCACCAATAGTGCAGTAGGGTTCCCCTTTCCTGAGTTGTTAATATGAGCCTTTATGACTGGTATGAGGTGGTATCTCATTGTGGTTTTGATTTGTATTTCCCTGATGATGAGAGATGTTGAGCATCTTTTCATGTGTCTGTTTGCCATCTGGATGTCTTTGGAGAAGTGTGTATTCATGTTTTCTGCCCATTTTTTCACTGGGTTACTTGTTTTTTGGGTGTTGAGTTTGATAAGTTGTAAGAGTTAATCTGAAACTGCTATTTCCAAGGGATTTAAATATGATGTACTCTTACAGAATTTGGGTTCCTTTTGGTTTGAATATGAGACTGGAGAGCTCATTAGTGACCAATAAAATTCAAGAAATCATTAGTTTCTAGCAAAGTACTGTTTTAATTTTTAATGCAGAAATAGAGTATAAATGAAAGTGAACTATTTCATTTTCTACCACCAGAGGTGCTTCTGGTGATAATTATCTAAAATATTTTAAAATTTTCTATTATGAGACCAATAAAATTTCCCTGTCTGCATACCCATTGACCCCTAATCCCATTCCCCAGAGGTAACTTCTTCCAAGATTTCTGGAAGTTTTGTGCAATATATAATATTTTTGTGTAGCTGGTCACAGATTACTTTGATTTTACAAAAGGCAGCACTTCTGTGTTGCTCTGATACGTTATCTTTTTTTCCTTGCTGGTCCTTCCCCATTGGGTACAAGGGAAGCCAAGTAATTCTGCCAAGTAATGGGAGCTCAGTCTCTTCTGCTTTAAACAGTCTCCTGTTGCTTTGATATGGCTTCTTTTGAGGAAACCCTTGACCCTTTGGCCCTCAATTCTCCTGACTTTTCCTGTCCAAGGTGACACCTTGGGGAATTTATGTGGAAACTTCCTAGTCCCATGGTGGGAGTGTTGGTCACACCTTGTCCCCATGGCAAAGCTACTAGTATCTGCTGCAGGCTTCAGCTGTGAGACCTGTGTTCTCTTAGCATGGTCCTTCTGCTGACCTGGCCCATCTAGGATTCCACTGATGCTAGTGTGGGAGTTCTTAGCATGGCAGTCCCTCATTGTGACCCTCCCCCGCTTACCACTTCCCTGGAGACCTCCGTTGTAAGCTGGCCAGCTGACACTGCCAGGTAGCTTCTGTGCCCCTTTCCAGGGCACAGTGGAAATTGTGTATACTCTCACAGCATGTGGAGCTAAGACAGCCCTGGGCGACTAGATTCAGTCCCTTTTTTTTTTTTTTTTTTGCCTTATCACATCTCTTGAAGGATTTCTATCTCTGGTGCAATGCCCAGAGGACTAGATGAGGCAATATCTTCTAGCCTGTCAAGTGGAAAAGGAACAAGAGGCCCTCTGCTTTCAACTTTCCCCTCAACCTAACACTTACCATGTGGGATTTTGGCTTGGGAGGCAGGATTTCCACAACACACGTCTGACCCTCTGCCTCTCCTCTCTCTCTCTCTTATTCCCATTGCCTACCGAACCTGAAGGTTGAGCTTTTATTTTCTGTCTCCTTCCTGTCTGCTAGGGACTTCTCCTATGGTATATTCTTCTCCATGACAACTCTAGTACTATGCCTTAGACTAAACAGTAAATGTAGAATTCAGGAAAAGACATAAGCTTGCTGATAAGAGAACATACATACATTGGGAAATTCTTAAAAAATGATACTTGTTACATGTATGTATCTTTTATTTAGTTTGACTAGTCAAAGGTGAGGTCATGCTACATATAATGTTCTGTTTCTTCCTTTTCAACTTAATATTTCCTGAAGATCTTTACATATGCACACAAAAACACACATCTACTTTATTCTTTTGTAACAGCTACATTATGTTAATAGTAGTAGTCCATAAAAACTAGCATAGTTTATTTAGTCAGTCTCCTCCTAAAGGATATTTAGGTCATTTCCAGTCCTTTTCTATAAAATATTGCTGTAATGAACATTACTATATATAGTTTTGTTTTTCTTGCATATTTATGTGAGTCTATCTTTTGGCTCTATCTCTGGCAATGGAATTGCTGAACCAACTAGTATGTGAATTTAAGATTATCTAAGAAATTTCTAGCACTTTTCAGTCTTATCTGCTAATAAGAAAGTCATAGTTTTTCCTTAAGATAATGGCTTTTATAACTATGCCAGTGAGAAAGAGAGCATGAAAATACATTTGGAAGAAAGAGAGGAAGAAATAGGAAGGAAAGAGATGAGTCATTTGGCAAGTGCCAGTGTTATGTGGAACTGAGTATAAGGTTCATAGATGTTGAGAATCATATAGACTTGGGTGATGATTCCAGATCTGCCATTTATTAACTCTGTGACCTCAGTTTCCCCATTTATATGAAGACCAAATCAGATTATACTTGTATAGTATTTAGTATTTGATAAATGCTTATTCTCAGAACTACTATTATAAGCCTGGTACTATGTTAGATGTTTAACATTATACCAAACAATGGAAGGAATGCAAAAGGAAGTACTAGACTTTATTCCAGATTAGTTGGAAGAACACAACAAGCCTGTCAGAAACCATGAGGAAGCAATGAGGACCTTCAAAGTGCCCTAGAAACTCAAATCTACTTTGGAGATAATTTGTGTAGATAATTAAAAAAAAAATCTTTTCCAACGAAAAGAAATTCCAACCGATTTCTTCTCAAGAGTTTGATGCTTTGAAAAAGCACTCTTTAATTTCACATGACTTTCTTCAAAGCATCTCATAAAACATATGACAGGCTGATATGTCAACCTCATTTTTCAAAAGTTCAATTGCATGTTTGTCATGGTTTCTATAGAGTCAGCATCCTGAAACTCTTTTAAAAATATTATTGGTTTCTGGGTTGAAAAGTAGCTTCAGAGTAGAGTTGAGGTAGATTTGGTTCTTCCAGTTAGTTTCAAAGGGAAATTTTAGGCTTCTTTTAAGGATTATTTTGTAAAATGTCAGTCTTTTGTATGCCTCTGGTTGAGGGTGCGGTGGTGCCTGCCCTGTGTCAATAGAGGAAATGATGAGATAACGAAACTTAACTGTGGCTCTGCTTAGCTAGGAGATGGAATGGCAGATACAGCCCCAAAACTGGCCCTATTAAATCATGACATTCACTAGTGATACTGTGGCTACAGCGTTTGGGACCTTCTTCATTCTCTCCTCTATTACTCATCTCTTACAGTTTTAGGGTGAGTCAGACCTGGATTTGAGCCCTCATTCTGGCTCTTACTACCTGTATGACCTTAGAGAACTCTTCAGTTTATGCTTTCTCATAGTTCAATGGAGGCAAACATCCATAAATATGAATTTTAATGCATACTTCAGGAGATTCTGATATGGGAGGAAAAGGTAAGGACCTTTTAGGGAACTAAAATCTTGGAGGAATGGGGTGACTTGCCTAAGACCATGCAACCCATCAGTGGCAAAGTCCAAAATTGATCCCGAGTTTCCTGCCTCTGGTTTCAAGCATTTTGGCTTTTATAGCAGTGGCCTACTAGGGTTTGAGGGGGAGTAGCAGAAGAATCCTCCAGTGTGGTCTCCAAATATAAAGCAGCTCAAGACAGAAAGACAGACTCTAGACCGACATAACCATTTAGTTCCAAACTACACCACCTCACTTGCCTCTCCTTTCTCCCAGTGCTATTCCCCTCTTCTTCAAGCTCCGGGGAAAAACCTAGGAGTCATTGCAAATACCTTGTACTCTGTCATCCCACATGTAGTCTTCTGGAAGTCCTGTCAATTTTCCCTTATAAGTTACATTCAAATTTATCTGCTTCTGTCTGTCTTCACAGCTACTATCTCTGTCCAATTTTCTGTTGTCTCTCACCTGGACCCTAACTTTCTGTCTGTTCTTAGACTGAAATTCTCACAATGTGATTCTGCTCTCTTTCTCCCATCAGTTTTAAAAACATTTAATGACACCCTATGACTGTTAGGTTGGAGGCACAACATGATGTGACCTCCAGTGCCCTGCAGTGTCTGGCTGTTCATCTTATCATGTACCGTTATTTTTCCTCTTTGTGCTCCTTCCAACTCTGACTGTTGTCAGCTCCTCCTTGCCATAGAGCCTTTGCATATGTTATTCCTATGCCTGGAACACTGTTTTTCTCCCTTCTTTTTCCTTTGCCCAGTCAGCTCCTACTCATCTTTCAGATCTTAGCTGAAGGCTTCATTTTCCTAAGAAAATCTTTCCTGCTTTGAGTTTGTTGAGTTCCTGTTACAGGCACCCCTAGAACCATTTTCCCCCCGAATGGATGTTTATCAGTCTGTAATTCATACATTCATTTGTATAAATACTTGATTAATTTCAGTCTTTCCCACCCTGTCATATGTTCCATGAGAACAGATAACACGACTGATTTTGCTCACTCTTGTTCCCCTAGTGTATAACATGGTGCCTGACACATAGTAGGTCCTTAATAAATATTTGTTTAATGAATGAATGAAACTTATGCTCAGTTATTCCTTAAATACCCCCTTGATCTACCTCATCTAGCTCCAATCACCCAAGACCTATCTTTCATATATTTACATTTAGTTGGACACATGTATATACATGTATGTCTTCTTTGTTCTCCTTATCATAAGGTAACTTCTGCATTCCATCTCAGCCATCTTCATCAACACTTTCTAAGCTGAGTGTCTCAGATAGGAAATAGCATGGGCCTCGTGACTGTAGGGAAGGGAAGTACTTAGTAAATTACCCTTCCTCTCTCTCTTTTACTGAACTACTGGGGAAATCCCTTTGACCATGAAAGCAAGAGACAGAGTTAGGCTGGAGGCCACAGACTGTCATGGTTTGTATCGAGGCTTGAACACTAGATAACTCAGGAAAAGAAGATGGAAATCCAAAGCTATTCCTAGTCCACTGAATTCTTTTACCTGTGACAATAGTGTTAGGCTACTCTCTGAGACTTTGTGGTTGATCATCTCAGGGATTTCATATTATTATAAATCATTTCTAATTGCTTTCTTAACATTATTTCTAATTGCTATAACTTAACACCTAGATAGGATCTAAGATTGGTAGATGATCGGGTTCCATGGTGTAGGGCACGTCACCAAGTATGTGTTCAACAGGCCAAACAAACTACTGGCCTGAGGTGGAGATAGGGTGGGGAGGCTCTGAGATCTTTGCTGGGGCATCTGGAGTGTCCCCAAGAACCAGAAAAATTGGCATTGTGAAACTAGGGACTATCCGAGACCAGGCAGGCAGTGCCTTTCCACTTAGTGCTTAGTAACGCCATCAATTCTATTATTGCTATAGAGAACACATAGGCACATTTTTGCTTTAATGGGGGAGGAAATAACATGCACAGCTCTCCTTTTCTCCAAGGCGTAGATATATTGGAATCTGTCTACTTGTTTATTGAGACATTCCAATATCTTAAATATGGGATCTTTCTTTTAAAAGGCAATCCTAAGTAGAAGAACACACTTCAAGTGTTGGCTAAGAGAAAGGTTTTTCTAAGTGCCTTTTGTTGTGTAACAATTAAATTCCTGCCTGCCCTATGAGAATTAATTGGGAAACTGGTCTCCTGTTGTAACTTTTACCATATTTTTACTCTTCCTTTGTAAATCTTAGCACTTTGTAAATCTTTGTTATTTGTGTCTTTTTTCTTTTTCTTTCTTTTTTTCTTTTTAACTGAATTGTGCCCTTCCTACTAGACCTTAAGCTTCATGGGAGCAGGAATCTCTATTTTGATGACTCCTGTGTATCCATCTCTGGTACAGGATAGGTGCTCAATAACCATTTACAAGTATCAATTCACTTAGCCCCTGAGGAGCCTAGAAGGTGGCTGCCATTATCATCTTCATTTTGTCAATGAGGAAGCTATGGCACAGAGAGGTTAAGTAATTTGCTAGTAGAAACTATAGTAGAACCAAATCAGTCTGGATGAATTAATCATTATGATCTGCCACAAATATGTATATTTTAAGAACAAAAGTTCCATGGGAATAGACTTGGAGCAGCTTTGCATGTGTGATATATGAATCATCAGACATATTAAGGATGCAGTCAGCTGGGAACTACATACAACATGTGCCCAAATGTTAGGGAAGGAGTGGAGGGAGGCAGACAGATGAGGATATGGTAAGTGGAAGGAGCAAGTCTGGCCAGAAGTACTCCAGGAGCTAAGGTGATCTGGCCTGCTCTATTTTATAACACTCCTCTTTTTCTGGATTAGAGGTCAAGATCTGGGTTGTTTCTATATTTGGGAGCAGAATGACCTAAGTAGAAGATGTATTTTGCAAGATTCCTGAAGCCAAACATAGAGCTTGTGTGCTTTCTAACTGCATGACTGGTTCTAACCTTCTCTGATACTATTGACAAGCTAGAGCAGGTAATGGGTTCAGGGAGGTTCATGCTGACCTGTGGCATGCTCTCTTTCACTAAGATAATTTATTTCATAGAGTTAGGTCTTGAAAATGTAATTTTAAATAAGTTCTCTAGAAATTATTTATGTTCATGGCTTTTAAAAAGGAAATCTACCAGTCTAGAGCGGCAAAAAATGAGGAGTACCCTTATCCAGAAGTCTTTTATGCATCTGTCAGCCTACATATAGTCTCATCTTTTTTTTTCTCTATCTCATATAAATGGGAGTATACGTATTTTGTATTCCAAAGTATTTTTTAAAAATAGATTTAGTTTGGCAACTTCTGGGTTAATAATAACAGATTGAACTAAATTTTTTCTGCCTTCCCAACCACTAAAACTACAGAAAGGGATTTTCTTTTAAGATGAAAAGTTATAAGAATGAGACAAATAAAAGAGGAGTCTGGGCACCTGGGTAGCTCAGTCACCTGAGCATCTGACTTGATTTCGGCTTAGGTTGTGATCCCAGGGTTGTGTGACCGAGCTTTTGCACTGAGCTTAAGAACTCTCTCTCTGCCCTCCTCCCCTGCTTGTGCCCACTCTCTCTGTCAAATTAAAAAAAAAAAAAAAAAAAAAAAAGAAGAGTCAAAGTTGTTAGCATTCTGTAAGCAGAAAGGCAGGTTGAAAGAGTGGCAACTGATATAAAACCAGGAAAGCTGAACCCTAAACTTGCCATGGAGAAAGCTTAGAGCCATCTGCTCTAACTCAGGATGCCCAAAGGCTCAGCATCTGACAGCTGGAACATGAGTATTAGGGTGATGAGGAGCAGGGAGTTAGGGATGTGGGGCTCAGGGTCTAGGCTGGGAATGCAAGGCACAGGTGAAGGCATGGACACGGCACTGAAAATGGGGGGATCATATGCATAATAATGCACATACTGAAGATGTTTCCCATTTGGCTCTCTGGACATAGCAGTAAGACTTTATCCTCCAAAAAGGGGCTGGAAGAGTATACCATAGGGAGTCTGAGCTGTGCAAGCAGAAAGACATAAAGGTATGGATACCATATCAGCCAGATTACTGTACAGGGAAGCTCAAAGTCAATAAGCCCCATCTTCAAGCTCAAAGCTTCCAATCAGCCTTTTCTTCACCTTCTTTAGAACATGAGTAGACAACTGGCTATATGAGGACAGTTTCTAACATGAGAAAGTCCAAAATAAACAGAGGCACAACAGAAGAAGAAACAGATTGTACAGTTAGAAGAAAACCTGAAAATAAAATCCCTCAGGGAAAATATTTCTTCCATGAAAGAAGAATAAGATGCTATAAAAAGTAATGTTTTGAAACAGAATTAATCCTTGGATATTGGAAACATATCAGAAGTGAAAAACTCAAAAGAAGGGTTGAATGAAAAGGTGAGAAATGCCTAGAAAGTAGAGCAAAAAAGGAAACAGTTGAAAACAGAACAAAGGGAAGAAAATTAGAGGATGGGTCCAGGAAACCCAACAACCGACAATACAAATTTCAGAAAGAAAGTGTAGAGAATGCGGTTGGGAGAACATTTTTTTTAGAACTGCAAGGACATGAATCTTGAGATTAAGGAGGCCCAATGATTATCCAGAACAATAAAAGAAAAGATGTCTCCACCATAATTGTGAAATTTTGTTACCTTGAGAATTAGGAAGATTTTACGAGCTCCCAGAGATAAAAACAGGTCACCTACAAGTGATCAGCATTTAAAAGGGCTTCGAAGTTCTCAACAGCAGCCCTGGAAGCTAGAAGACCATGGGCAATACTTCCAAAAATATGAAGGACATTTATTTCCAACCTGGGTGCCTATAGCAAGCCACGCTGTGAGTCAAGTAAGAAGGTGCAAAAAAGATACTTTCAGACAGGCAAATCTGTAAAACTTGCAAAAATTTCCTCTTTTCAGGAATCTCCTGGAGGATACACTCCATGTAAATGAATGAAGAAGCCAAGAAAGAGGAAGGCATGGAATACACTGCAGAGAAGGGAAGGGGATCTCCTGGAGAGTGGGGAAGGGAGATGCCAGGACAACAATTGCGCATCAGATGTAGAGGACAGGCAGTACTGACTGGAACTATATGACTCAGGAAGTGGGTTGAAAGCTGTCTTCACTAAGTCTTCCACTGTTGTAGAAGTCTCTCTCTCTCTCTCTCTCTCTCTTTAGTGTTTATTGATTTATTTTGAGAGAGAGTGTGTGTGTGTGTGTGTGCGCGCGTGCACGCGTGCATGTGTGCTCAAGCAAGGGAGGGGCAGAAAGAGAGGGAGAGAGAGACAATCACGAGCACTTTCTGAGCTGTCAGTGCAGAGACTGACATGGGGCTCAATCTCACAAAGTGTGGGATCATGACCTGAGCCACAATCAAGATTCAGATGTTTTTTTTTGTTTTGTTTTTTTTTTTAATGTTTATTTATCTTTGAGAGAGAGAGACAGACAGAGCATGAGCAGGGGAGGGCCACAGACAGAGAGGGAGACACAGAATCTGAAACAGGCTCCGGGCTCTGAGCTGTCAGCACAGAGCCCGACGCGGGGCTTGAACTCTGGAACGGTGAGATCATGACCTGAGCCGAAGTCGGACGCTCAACCGACTGAGCCACCCAGGTGCCCCAAGATTCAGATGTTTAACCAACTGAGGCACTCAGGTGCCCCAGTCTTGTTTTTTAAATTTATCACAACATGATAAAACCATATAACATAAAATTTGCCATTTGGACCTTTTAAATGGTCAACAACATTTATGTGTACAGTTTAGTAGCATTAGTGTTTCACATTGCTGTGAAATAGATCTCCAGAACTTTTTTGTCTTACAAAACTGAGAGTGAGTTTCTATAACCATTAAATAACAACTTCCCTTTCCCCTTATTCCCCCATTATTTTACTTTCTGTTCCTATGAATTCAAACTACGTTAGACACCTCATATAAGTGTAATCATACAGTATTTGTGGGGTTTTAAAAATTTTTTTAATGTTAATTTATTTTTGAGAGAGAGAGACAGAGACAGAATGTGAGCGGGGAAGGGGCAGAGAGAGAAGGAGACACAGAATCAGAAGCAGGCTCCGGAGTCCAAGCTGTCAGCACAGAGCCTGATGTGGAGCTCAAACTCAGGAACCGTGAGATCATGACCTGAGCCGAAGTCGGACGCTTAACTGGCTGAGCCACCCAGGTGCCCCTATGGTTTTTCTTTTTTTAATGTTTATTTTTTTATTTTGAGAGAGAGGGAGAAGAATGAGCACAGAGCCCAATGTGGGGCTTAATCTCCTCAACTGTGAGATCATGACCTGAGCCAATATCAAGATTCAGATGATTAACAGTCTGAGTCACCAGGTGCCCCCAGGATTTGTGTTTTGTGACTGGCTTAGATCACTTAGCACAATGTCTTCAAGGTTCAGGCATGTTGTAGCATATGGCAGGCTTTCCTTCCTTTTTAAGACCGAACAATACTCCATTGTATGTATGTGCCACATCTGATTTATTCATTTACCTGTTGATGGACATTTGGGTTGCTTCCACCTCTTGGCTATTATGAATAGTGTTGCTATAAGGATGGGTGCACAAATAATCTCTTTGAGACTCTGTCTTCAATTCTTTTGGATATATACTCAGAAGTGGGGTTCCTGGATCATATGGTAGTTGTATTTTTAATTTTTTGAGGAGCTGCCATACTATTTTCATAATAGTCTCACCGTTTTACAATCCCATCGACAGTACACAAAGGTTCTAATTTCTCCACATCTTAGCTTACGCTTGTTATTTTCTGTTTTGTTTTGTTTTTTAAAAATACCCATCCTAATGTGTTAGAGGTGATATTGCATTGTAGTTTCAATTTGTATTTCTCTGATAATTAGGTGATGTTGAACTTCTTTTCATATGCTTGTTGTTATCTTTGGAAGATATCTATTTATGTCCTTTGCCCATGTATATATAAGGGTCCAATCACTGTTTTGCATGTGGATATCCAGTTTTCCAAGCAGCATTTGTGAAAGAGATTGTCCTATTTCCACTGAGTAGTCTTGATACCTTTGTTGAAGATTATTTGACTATTTAATGAGAGTTTACTTCTGGGCTGTCCATTCTAGTCCATTGATCTGCATTTCTGTCTTTATGCCAGCACCATATTTTTTGATTGCTGTAGTTTTATAATATGTTTTGAAATCAGGAAGTGCGAGTCCTCCAAATTTTTTATTCAATATTGTTTTGGCTATTTGGGGTCTCTTGAGATTCCACATGAACTTTAGGATGAATTTTTCTATTTCTGCAAAAAATGCTGTTGGGATTTGACAGGGATCATCACATTGAATCTGTAGATTTCTTTGGGCAGTTTGAACACTGTACCAGTCTTTTAAATTGTATAAAATTCTTATAATGTGAGTTTGATCAAAATGAGTGTATCAAATAAGAAAGAGGATGGGACACCTCTGGGAATTGATAGATTGCCTGATGGGATTGATCAGTGGAACTCTTTACTGAAAGGCCATTGAACAGTGTGGAAGAGTTACTATAATAGGTATATGGATATTCAAGCTAATAAAAAAAAACAAGGTGATTGGTAAATTAAGAAAAAATGAAACAAGAAGGGAAACACTATTACAGCACATTATGTGCTTGGTTGTCATCAAAATTTGCATGGGCATATAATGTAAATATTGAATAGTTAACTAAAAAGTATAATGTATATAAAGTTGTGAGAGGGAAAGCAGTGTTAGTAGAGCTAGGCCTTCATTTGCCCATGATAGGAAGTCAATAATCAGCCAAAGACAACAGTACTCTATTTTTTTTAATTAAAAAATTTTTAACGTTTATTCACTTTTGAAAGACAGAGCATGAGCAGGGGAGGGGCAGAGAGAGAGGGAGACATAGAATCTGTAGCAGGCTCCAGGCTCTGACCTGTCAGCACAGAGCCCGGTGTCAGGCTTGGACTCACGATCATGCCCTGAGCTGAAGTTGAACACTTAACTGACTGAGGCACCCAGGTGCCCCTTAATTTAAAAAAAATTTTAATTGAAGTACAGTTGACATAATTCTATATTAGTTTCAGGTGTACAACACAGTGACTTGACAGTTCTATATGTTATGCTATGTTTACCATGCACAATAAGTGTAGTTACCATGTCTCATCACACAATGTTTTTACATTATTGACTGTATTTCCCATGCTGCACTTTGCACCCCTGTGACTTACTTATTTTATATCTAGAAGTCTGTACATCTTAGTCCCCTTCACCTAATTCACCCATCCTACTACCCCTTCCCTCTGGCAACTTCCAATTCTCTGTATTTATGAATCCATTGCTGTTTTCATCTGTTTGTTCATTTATTTTGTTTTTTAGATTCCACACATAAGTGAAATCATATGGTATTTGTCTTTCTGTCTTTGGCTTATTTCACCTAGCATATATCTCTAGGTATATCCATGATGTCACAAAGGACAAATTTTCATTCTTTATTATGGCTGAGTAATATTCTATTGCATATGTATACCACATCTCCTTTATCCATTCATTCATCTATTGGTGGATGTTTCCATATATTGTTTATTGTAAATGATGCTGCAATAAGCATAGAGGTGCATATATCTTTTTGAATTAGTGTTTTCATTTTCTTTGGGTAAATACCCAGCAGTGGGATTATTTGATTGTATGGTATTGTATTTTTATTTTATGGGGTTTTTTGTTTTGTTTTGTTTTTTTTGGTTTTGTTTTGTTTTGAGGAAACTCCATACTAATTTTCCACCGTGGTTGCACAAATTTACATTCCCTGCAATGGTGCGTGAGGGTTCCCTTTTCTCCACATCTTTGTCAACACTCGTTATTTCTTATCTTTTTGATATTAGCCAGCCTGATAGGTGTAAGGTTATCTCTCACTGTGTTGATTTGCATTTCGCTGAAAATGATGGTGAGCATCTTTTCATGAGTCTGTTAGCCCTCTGTATGTCTTTTGAAAAATGTCTATTCGGGTCCTCTGCTCATTTATAATCAGATTATTATTATTATTTGTGTGTTGAGTTGTATAAGTTCTTTATATATTTTGGATATTAACCTCTCATTAGATATAACATTTGTAAATGATATATGTAAATATAAATCCCTTTTTCTTTTGCCAATGGTTATTTGGTGTAGTCCCAATAGTTTATTTTTGCTTTTGTCTCCTTTACTTGAAGAGACATGTCTTAAAAAATGTTGCTGAGGCATTTTAAGGAGTTTTACAGTTTCAAGTCTCACATTTAGGTCTTTAATCTATTTTGAGTTTACTTTTGTACATAGTGTAAGAGCGGTGCAGTTTCATTCTTTTGCATGTATCAGGATAGCAGTATCCTTTGTTTAGTGCCATGCTATCCAATATGATAGTCACTAGCTCTTTAGCACTGAATATATGACTGGTCCAAATTGAGATATGCTGTTAGTGTGAGCTACGCACCGAATTTTGAAGACTTAGTACAAAAGGATAATGTAAAATATCTCATTAAGGATTTTTTATAGATTACATGTTACAATGACAATAGTTTATCATTTCACTGGCTTCTTTTACCTTTTTTAAAAAATGTGGCCACTAGGGAATTTAAAATTACATATATGGCTTGCATTATGTTTCTTTTTCTTGGACAGCACTGGTTTAGAAATAAAGTGATGCATAAATGCGAAAACAAACAGCTAAGATAGAGAAGAGTTATTGTCTCTGAGTAAGAATTGGAGGACTGGGGAAGGGTGGAATAGGGAATTAGTGTATTTTGTTTTAAATCAGTGCACATATGATTATTAAATACAATTTAATTAAAATATATTTTTTGGACAGTTTCTCCTATTATTCCATTTAGATTAACCTTATCTTAAGGAGCTTTATAATATTCCACTATATGAAGTTACCATAATTGCTATAATTAGTTCTTCTTTTTTGTGGATAGTAAAATTGTTTCTAGATACTTTTTTTTTTTTTGCTAATATCTCCGAACCTACAAGATTTTGCCATATTTTATTTGTAAGACAAATACCCATAAGTAGTCTTCCGGGATGAGGGGTACGTGTATTTTAAGTTGTCATTGACTTATAAAATTTCTCTTCTGAGAAATTACACTAGTTTATACTTTGACCAACAATACCAAATTCACATTCTGATCAGAAAAGAAAGTATCAATTTTTTTAGCCCACACTCTTTTATTATTCATGATATTGAGCATTGTGTGTATGTTTTATTGGCTCATATCTTTTGCTCACTTTTATTTTGAGTTGCTGCCTTTTTCTTTTTTACATGATTTATAAGAGCAGATACTTTCTTGATGGATTCCAGGGGCTGTTGTAGATGGAAAAGATGTTTGTCCTCCTAAAAGAAGACCAATCCAAAAGTGTCTAATGAGGGAACAGTTGAGAATGTTCATGTTTGTGACATTTTGTAATTGGCAAAAAAAATAAAAAAAATAAAAACATCATTAAATAAGTAGAACTACGTCTGTCCTGGAAACAAAAACAACCAATCAATTGTGTTAAAATAGTAGCTAATTATTAGGGTAATAAAAGATTGTCTTGAGGGGAAAAGTAATTGTGTGTGTGGCAAAAAAAAAAAAAAGATTGCTTTTTGGTTTTTAATCTGTGCCACCTCCTTCCTTCCCACTTTGTTTAACTTCCTTCTAAGTTTCTGTAATTTTTCTTCAATTCTAACCTTATAAAGTACTCTCATCCAGTCTGAATTTTTATATGCCCACATACTCTGCTTTTATTTAAAAAAAAAAAACAACTATGAAATGGTTTACCTCCTCCACACTATTCTTTCCCTTTATTTCCTAGCAGCCTGTCTTCAGGAGCAGCAGCTACTGTGAAGAGACGGCTCAAACACTTGACAATATGCATGGTCTATTGAGTTTAAGTAAAGGACACATGTGGGTTGTTAATAGTCTCATTATTCTGTCAAAGGAAAGAGTTGTTCCTGATACAGCAGCAGCTAGGGATAACGTACCTAAATCACTTCTCTTTCCTCTAATTTAATAGTAAAATGTCTGCATGAATATAAAGAAGAAAAATGGGTCAGAGTGGGGAAAGTGTGTGAGGGAGGTATGGAAGGTGTAGGTCAACATAGAGAAATCACAGCTTACAATCTAAAAATAAGCATCTCTTCTTCATTGTTTAAAGAAGCAGAGGACCAGAAAGCCCCATATGTCAGAGAGTATATGTCTTTATCACTAGGAAGGTTTTTCCTCAGTCACCCCATTTTCATCCTTCTCTTTAAACATCTCTGAAGGATGGAGGCTCTATAATTATTTTCAGAAAACTGTATGTCAAATGCTTCCGTAAGTCAGAAGGGTCCTACTTTTCTCAGTTGGGATCATTTCCTCTTCTATGGAAAGAGATTGCACCACTATTCATAACCTAATAATCTTCCGTGGTCTTCTTTTTTTTTTTTTTTTAAGTTTTTTTTTTTTAATGTTTATTTTTTTGAGAGAGAGAGGGAGACAGAGCATGAGCAGGGAAGGGGCAGAGAGAGAGGAAGACACAGAATCTGAAGCAGGCTCCAGGCTCTGAGCCATCAGCACAGAGCCTGATGTTGGGCTTGAACTCACAGACCGTGAGATCATGACCTGAGCTGAAGTCGGACATTTAAGCGACTGAGCTACCCAAGCTCCCCTTCCATGGTCTTCTTGTAACATTTCTACCCTAGCTTCTTTAAATTAAAAGAATCCTCCTTGATGATATATCTTTTTTCCCTCTACATCCTCGAATAATTTCAAAGCTCCTTTCTGACTTACCCATCCATATGACTGAAACAATTCTTTTAGAGTTGAAATTTGCCACTGAGTGTTTAATTATTTTATTGTAACTGGTGGTAGAAATTTAAAGTGATGGTCTGGTTTTGTCATTGCTGAAATACTTCACCCTTTTTCTTTCGTGCTTCCAACCTCCAACCTCCAACCTCCAACTTCAGCTCCAGCTACTAGTAACAACAACCTATTTCCAGGGCTTACAGTATAAATTCGACAAAACATAAAACTGCTGGCAGTACCAGAGCTGTTTTCTTATGAAAGACTCCAATATAGAATAATCCATTGTTACAATAATATCCTGTGACGGTCTGCCAATGCAGGTACCAAAGTTTTGGTGTGAAGTCTGGTAGGGCTCATTCAGACATAGAGGAAGCTCCACCTCTCATTTCTGAAGACAGATGAGAAAAAGTCAATTGAGAATGAAGAAGGATATACCTTGGAATTTGAGCTTGATATAATTTACTATACAATTAACTCCAGCATAATTACGTTCAATACATTATCAATGATTTACAGTGGGGCACTGATTCTAACTTCCTATTCCTCCTGCCTAAAGCACTGGTGAATCAAGTCCTTATCCAAGGATTTATGAGAACTGCCTTCCTTCCGTTCTGGCTTAGATCTCT
The DNA here is from genome assembly GCA_030068075.1 of Paguma larvata. Taxonomy (NCBI): domain Eukaryota; kingdom Metazoa; phylum Chordata; class Mammalia; order Carnivora; family Viverridae; genus Paguma; species Paguma larvata. The sequence continues at coordinate 51,184,522 of CM057834.1, read as the reverse complement.
CATCTGTGTTCCTGTGCTTAAGCTAGTCAGGGTAGGGGCAGTTACATTCTTGAATGAAGAATCTTATTCTCATCCTCCGTTTTTGTGCTCTTTCAAAGTTATTGCTAGAATTTTTGCCAATTGCATGGTTAAGGAGGTTTAGCATCCCATCAAAGGAGTGTGTGGCAAGCCTTTTGCTTGTCACATATTACCAAGAAATAGCTGGTCCTTCTGTCTTTATAGTCTTGTTCTTCTCTGTTCTCTTTTCCTCTGGTGACCTGACACTGTGTTCTGTCCATTCCCTTTGGCTGAAAAAATTACTTCCTGGTTTTCACCCCTTGAGAATGAGTATTGTCCCCTCTACTTACCGAACATGCTCAATCGAGAAAATTTGGAAAACACCAAAAAGCACGAGGGAAAAACTATTCACAATTCTACTACCCAGAAGTCCTCACTATTAATATTTTAGAACATACACACACAACACAGACATATATACATACACACGCACATGCATTTTAATTTATAGTACAAAAGAACTTTCATACTATGCTTCCTGTGTTACACCGTTTTGAAATTTGGCAACATGTTATATTTATCTTCCCATAGTATTCATATCAAAAAGTATTTTATAATATTTTTGTTAATAGATTTTATTAGTTCAATTTTATGGAGATAGATAAACCATTTTCATTTTTCTATCACTTATAATATTGTAGGGAACATGATTGCACAGACAATTTTGCACTCATTTGACATTTTCTTCAGAATAAAATCCTAAAAGTGAAATTGTAGGGTTAATCGGCATATACATTTTAAGCGTATTGACAAACGTTGCCACGTTGCCCTTCATGAAGGGGGCGCCAGTTTGCTCACACCAGCGGTTTATGGAAATATCCTTTTCTCAAGACTGTGGTCAACATTGGGCACTTTTTAATCTTTTTCATTTTGATAGGTATAAAATGGTATCTCAGTATTTAATATGGCATTTCTCTGTGAGTGTAAATATATTTACATACGTTTCATGGCCAGATAAAATTTTTGTGTGTGATTCGCTTCTTTAGGTCGCTGGTCCTCAGTTTTGGTCATCTTTTTCTTATTTCTTTGTGTTGATACATAAAGTCCACTAACACTGACAGCATGGTAGAGTGGTTATCAACCTGGAGTCCCACTGCCTGGTCCCAAATCCCACTCTATCCCTTACTGGCTTTGTAACCCTGGGTAAATTCCTTAGCTTCTCTGTGCCTCAGTTTTCTCATCTATAGAATGAAGAATCATGCCTCTCTCAGAGTATTGTGATGGGGAGTAATTAAGTTAGTATATGCAAAGCATTTAAAACACCATTACCATGTTGGGCACATGGTAATTGCTAAATAATGTAATTACAAATACTTAAGATACTCTCTACATAGTAAGGATATGGGCCCTTTAGTATGTAAGTTGTAAATACTTTCCCCTGTTTTCTTAAATTTGTATATTGCTTTATAGCTGCAATATAAAATTTATTATTATTATTTTTATAGCTCCTGCCATAGCGTAATGCATATACATTCCTTTCTTATCCCAGGGTTATGTAAACAGTCACCATATATTCATCCAGAGTTTTATTCGCTTTCTCATGTGTTCATTTCACTTAAAAGTTTTTAATTACTTAGCCTACATGGAATTAATTTTGCTAAACAAAGTGAGATAAGATACTAATATTATTGCTTTTAAAATCTCAGTACTATTTACTGAATAATCTCTCATCTTCCTATTTACTTGAAATGCTACCTTTATCGTGTGGTGAATAATTCCATGTACTTCTCAGTTTCTGGACTTCCTACTCCATTTCGTGGAGCTGGCTATCCCTCCTGTCGGCAGTGCTACATTACTCAAATTATTGTAGCTTTAAACTATATCTTACTTTCTGGCAGTGAAGGTGCCTCCTTTGTTATTACGCTTTTCACTTTCTTAGCCATCACATCTCATTAACTTTGGAATAATTTTTTAAAAACTAAAAAAATTGTTTTTTATTGAAATTTGAATTAAATGTATAAATTATTGTGGAATGAATTGACATCTTTACAATGCTGAGTTTTCTCATGTAATAAGCAAGTTAACCTCTCTTCTTCAAATGTTTTATATATTTCAATAAAATTTTACTTTATTTTTTCTACAAAGGCTGATTTTATTTCAAAAGTCATGGTAAAAACACCTAAAAATGTTTTTTTTTAATATATATATAGGTCCTATGTATTTTGTTTCATACATACAAAATATACATTCCTATATATTTGGTCTTTCTGTTGTTCTTCGGGAATGTAAAAATTTTCTATCATATATGAAATTTGCTGTTATTAAAGTTTACATCATATATGGGAGAAAGTTTTTTTCTTTTTGTATATTTTGTAACCAGTTGTTTATACTAGTAGATGTCGTTACCTGCTATGATTTTTTACTAGTTATTGTATCACTCAAATAATATTTTGTGGTCTCTTTTTTGACATTTATACTTATTTTTTTAATCTCATTTCTACTCAAATTTCTAAAATGTTAAATGCTTACACTGGTTCTGAATATTCCTTGTCTGGCTTCAGTTTTTATTGGGAATATTGGCTGCTTGTTGGAGGTAACTATGCCATGTCTGGTGTCATAACTAAGAACAGATTTTTCACTGAGCAAAGTCATGAAGGCCTTGTCATGTCCATGGTAAATCATTTCATATCCCTTGTGGTTGCAATTGCACAAGGGTGGAGCCATTTACCATCTTGTGTTTGGCATGACTTAATCTGCATGTATTATATGATCGAATACTCCTAACAGCCCTGCGAAGTAGATATCATTATCCCTATTTTCAGATGAGGAAGCAAAATTCAGGAGAATATATGAGTTGCCTAATCCACAGTCACACAGCTACCATATGACAACAGTGACATTTGAGCTACTCCTACTTGTTTTTTTCCTGGTGTTTTATAAAGTGATGGGAATACTGGGAAATTCCACTACCCTGGGAAATCTGAAAGAAACATAAATATATACAGTCTTAACTCAGTAGATCTCAATTTTTAATGTGTGCAAGAATCACCTGGGGAGTGTTTACAATACAGATTTCAGCCCCTACTTTCAGAAATCCCAATCTGAGGAGCTAGGCTGGGCTGGGGCCCAGAGATCTGTGGCTTTGAAAGGGAAGTCCACAATCCCCCACTCCCCACCAACTTTAGGAAACAATATTTTTAACTGTATATGTAGGACTATTTTGTCAATGAATCAATGACATCGTATAACAATATTTGGGATATTGACATTCTGCCCAGAGCTAATATGAGAAGGTACTCGCTGCCAGCTGTTCTAAGGTTGTACAGTACAGGTTCCTCGATCAATCATCAAGACTGTTGTTTGTTTAAATAGAGGAAGAAGAAACCTGTGTTCCAGCTGAGTTGTGTGAAAAGTAAGTATTTTATTAAATAGATTTTTTTCTGACTGCATCTACCATATTGAGAATGATTTTTTAAAAAATCTTTAGCTGGGACCCTCGTTTTACCTAAAAGTAATTAGGGAGTTTCTCCAATTTATTTGTTCTTTGTCTTTTGCCACTTCAACCAAAGTTCATATCTTTTACACATGGTTTAAGCCTATAAATTCTGGGAGCCTTTTAAGAGAAATATAGTGATTTGTTATTATTGGATTATATTATAAAGATTAGCCTGCTACCTCTTCAATTTGATCAGGAAGAAATGCTTTGCATTTATATCTAGGACACATTTACTCTAGTGGCATTAAAAAGACACAGACTGAGTACATGTGAAAGTTACTCTTTGATCTTAATTAATTCCTTAATTTTACTTGTGCCATTTTGGACTTTAAGTTTCCTGTTAGGGAATAGATCTTACATAAGTATTAGGTCAAGTTTATCTTTCCATTCATGTCCCATAGTTGCAAACATTAAATAAAAGCTCTTACGATTTTTAAGGTTATGGATGGGAGCAGATTTTATTATGTTTTTTTGGAAAGCAGCCCAAGGAAATGCTGACAGCAAAAGATTTTCACCTGGTGGGGCTTCATGAGGGAGTGTTTTCATTTATTTCAAGGCTATCTTATTAATAAAAAATAAATCTCCAAATACAATGTATTTTAATGTACAGGAGCTAGAAAGTGGAATGCACCTGGTAGAAAAGAAGGCTGTGAAGTCAAGTCCTAGCACAGACCCCAACTGTCAAGGGTTGGAACAACTGTGACTGAACTTTTTACAAGAGGCTTGGATACTAAAGAATTGGTCCAGAAACTCTTAACACATAGGTGCCTAGATGGTGCAATTCCAGGTTCCCAAATAACTCTTGGGTCTAGATGCCTTGAAGTCTAAAATTCACTGTTAGAGATGACTTTTCCTTATTATATCATCCTCTCTGCACAATACCCTGGTGAGATGTTTTAATTAGTCTCTCTTTGATTTATCAGAATGATTTCTGTCCTGATGAGACCACCAGGAAGAAAGACAGGGAAAGATGAAGAGTTGAAGAAGGGAAAGAGCTTGGGAAAAGTATGATGAGACCATGCCAGAGCCTGGCTACTTTCTGCCAGCCATCCTGTTGGGAATTACTGGCTTGCTTGACTCTGCCATTTTTGTGTCCTCTGAACCAGATGATCACTTCTGAGAGATTATCCAGAGTCCTAGAAGAAACACTTACAGGTTGATTACACTTTGTTTGTTTATTTTGAGAGAGAGAGAGAGAGAGGGAGGGAGGGAGAGAGAAAATCCCAAGCAGGTTCCTGCTCTCAGGGTGGAGCCCCCACTCGGGGCTCCATCTTAAGAATCGTGAGATCATGACCTGAGCCAAAATTAAGAGTTGGACACTTAACCAACTGAGCCACCCAGCCACCCTAAACTTCTGCTTCCTTCTTGGGTATGTGCAGATTCTGATTCCCATCTGGGCTTGCTTGGAAACCTTGAGGGATATTCTTTGCAGAGGAGCGAATGCAATGATAATGCTGCTGCTGCATTTTTGGATCACTCTCTGATACAGTAACTCGAGGACATCCACCGATGCTGACATGACGGGATATGAAGGGATTGCCAGTCAGCTCTCTCCTTCCTTTCAACCCTGCTTCTCGGGGAATGTGCTCATTAATTATAGTACTTACCTTTTGGGAAGGGTCTAGCGAGTGATTTCCTCCTGATCATTTGACACTTGTTCTATTCATTAATTAGCCAGTTGGGTACACATCAAATAAATGCAAATGTTTTTAAATTTTAAAATATTTTTAAATTTAAAATATTATTTTCCAATAACCTTTTGGTGTCATAACTCTGCAATTTACAGCATTTAAAATTTTAAACCCTGCTTATCCCACCATGCTATAGTTTATTGCACTTTAGAAAATTATAACCTGAAGTTTTCTTTAGAATTTAGATTCCCCCCATTTCTTCCCTTCTTTCTTTCCTTTCTCCCTATCTCTCAGTAAACACTCATTGCCCCCGAGGCATTCTGACAGGCCCTGTCCTTAAGGAACTCTGAGTGGAGTGTGTTAGGGTTGGATTGCACAGAGGACTGTGGAAGCAAAGAGAAGGTGACCTAACATCAGTTCTTCCCTCCCTCCAGGGGATATAACACTAACCTTTACTTCATTTTCACTTACAGACCTCATTTTTCAAAGAGTTCCTTACCCTAAACCAGTTACTTATTTTTTCCCCCTATTACTGTCATAATCAAAACCATTCATGAATCACTTGAATGATTTGCTCTTATCTCAAGCTGTCAACTACTTGTCTCCTTGGCTACTTCCCCAAATATTTGGAGATCTTAGATACCTGAATTCCTACTCCAGCTGTCTTCTTTGGTGAGCATTAGTGATCACAGAGCTGATCCTTCTCATGTGTCTTCTCTTGGAGATCTCCTCAGTTTCAATAATCTTCGCCTCTTTTCCATTTTAGCTTTTCACAATATAGCCACCCTTTGGGTTTTGCCATCTGGTGGGGCTACTTCACCCCTGAGGTCTCAGAAGCCAGCAACTGCCCCCCGCCCCATCTTGGCTCCTGACCTCCCTGCTTTGTCACTCCCTTTTTCATTATGTCAGCTCTTGGATCTCACCAGGTCCTTCAATTCCTTCCACTTTAAGTGGATCCATCTTCTTTCATTTCATTTTCTTTCCTGGGAAACATAGGCCTTATTGTGTATCTATCTGGTGTGTGTGTGTGTGTGTGTGTGTGTGTGTGTGTGTGTATATATATATATATATATATATATATATATATATATATTAATATATGCTGTATCTATTGTGTTTCAGATGATCTAGTTTTACTGATACAGAATTTACATGCAGTAAAAGTGCAAAAGTCTTAGGTGCACAGCCAAAAGAATTTTTATGTATGTATCACCTATGTCACCACCACCCAAATCAAGATATAGAACATTTCCATTACCCCATAGAATTCTGTCCAACTCATTTCCAGTTAATAACCACCCTCTAGATGTAACCACTATCATGACTTCTAATCAGCATAGATCAGTTCTGCCTATTCTTGAGCTTCGTACAAATGGAAAAGTCTCTGCTTCATAGAAATCAAGATTTAAATCGTTACTGGTCATTACATGGTCGGATTTGGAGTTTTAAATGTGTTCCATTAGCTTCACGCGCACACACACACATGCGTTCACGCACACACAGAGCTATTATAATAAAGAGGAAAAAAGCATTTTTCGTTTATGTCATACATTTTTTTTCTATTTTTCAGATTTGTCTGTCCCTAGAGATTCTCCTCTATTGCTCTACACATCTTATGTCGTTTAGCTCAGTGCCTTAATGCTCAGAGCTAATCCCGTATACAACTCCAAGAAAGGCTCCTTCTGTGTCTGTTTTTCTCTGACTCCATCTTTACTCACAGAGGAATGCAGCTGGGCCCAAGCAAAGGTATCTTTGGTTGGGAACAAAAGATGCTTTTGGGGAGCCATGCTCCTATGCAAACAGGACCACATAGCTGTGGGGCAAGCATGTTATACCTTGATTTGAGCAGGGAAGGAAACACAATTTGTTGTAATTTTGACTGTGCACATTCTTTTAAGACTTCCAATGTAATAATGTATAAGGTATTATTGGTTCAATTTGTCCAAGGCCTGTGTTGTATGAAAGAGAAGATACAGTGTCAGGATCCAAAGAAGTCAACCACATTTATTGTTGGTCTTTTTATTTTTATTTTTTAAATATTTTTATTTATTTATTTTTGAGAGCAGGAGAGACAAAGCATGAGTGGGGGAGGGTCAGAGAGAGGGAGACACAGAATCTGAAGCAGGCTCCAGGCTCCGAGCTGTCAGCACAGAGCCCGACGCGGGGCTCGAACTCACAGACTGTGAGATCATGACCTGAGCCGAAGTCAGGCCGCTTAACCGACTGAGCCACCCAGGCGCCCCTATTGTTGGTCTTAATCTCTGTGTGTCTCCAGATGACTTTTTGTGCATTCCCAGAAATCCACTTTGGGTCTTCTTTTCTCCCTTCTCCACATACTCTCCCTGGGGAGTTTCATCATCCTCCACTATGGCCTCAGCCACTATGTATATGGGTGTGACTCTCATATATATCCATCCTAACCCAGCCTTGGATTGAGCTCTTGACTATAGTCCACCCTTCCTGGCTACCTCCGCGTGCATGTCCTACCACCATCTGCAAGCCAATACGTCCCAAACTGGACTCAGGCCCTCCTCTTCTCCAAACCTGCTCACTCTCCTGCAGTCTGTTTATTAATGACGTGAGTTTCCCCATACTCGCCCTTGTGAATTCTACCTCATCTCTCAAAGGGACCTTGATCTGTCCCTTTCTCTCCACTTGCACCATCCCACCATCTCCTACCAGATCTTTCCTTAAAATCTTCCTGTTCTGTTCCCTTCACCTGTTCTGCTCCTACTGCCAGGGGGATCTTTCTGATAATATATTTGATCATATCACTCTCTGATTCAAAATGCTTCAGTGACTTCCCATTTCAGCCTCTTCATTTGGCATGTAAGCCTTGAATCTGTCCAGACTTATCGCCTTGCCACTCTCCCTTCAAACTTTGGGCTTTCATAATGCTTAACTACCATTCACTAAATATACTGTATGCTATGCTTTTGTGCTGCTGTTGGTTCACAAACCTCTCCTGAGCTTCCCTGGTATAATTTGAAACTGGCCCTTTTACTCAGAGCTCAGAGAGAGACTGAAGAGGCAGGTCACTCCAGGTTGGTAGGTGGCAGTTTTAATAAGCAAAGGGAACTTACCTACGAGGCTTCTCTTTGGTGGCAGCAAGATGAATGGATCCCAACACTTATTTGCCAAATCTTAAAAGTTTATAGAGACCTTAACAGGATTTAGTCACATATGTTGTGCAGGCATTCTTAACATCACATCACTATCTAACAGCTAGGTCCTTGGAGCAACCTCTAGGACCAGGAAAAGCTAGCCAAATCCACATTCTAACTCAACATCTGCTGTTCACTTTTCTTAAAGGCCTTCTTTCTACCATCCGTCTGGGAAGGGTAGGACAGCCTCATTGCTATCCCCTTTGTGAGGTCTTCCTTAACTCTCTATTCCTTAAGCATAGAGTCTTCAGTCCTATAGACACAAGGAAACGAATTCTGCAAACAACTTGAGTGCACTGTGAAAGTAGTTCCATGGGGGCAAGCATCTTCCTGTATTGTAATTGTCTGCGTTCTCTATCTTCTGCTCATCTATAAGTTCCTAGAGGGCCAAGTCTTTGAATGAATGAATGAATGGATGAATGAATGAATGAATGAATAGTACAGCATTTTGTTGGATACTTTGCATATAATTAGGACAGTATTTCTGCCAGTATTTCTTCAGAGTTATCTGTGGAAAGAATGAGGAACACTGGAAAGGTAAAAGACCAAAAAAGAAACAGCTATTCTTTGGAAACTAAATATCTTGAGCTTTTGAACAAGAGATTAAGGTTGTTTTAGGTGAGTGTGTAATGGGAGAGACTCCAGGAAATTACCTTCTCTTTCTGATTAATTGGTGCAGCCTTGACAACTGGGGAGGCTCGGACTTTATGAACTAGGGCTGGGGTGGCGGTGAAGGAGTCTGTTTAGAGGGTGGGGAAGGATTTTCCAGGCACTGGGTGTGTTTTTGGAAGAAGCTCCTCTGCGTGAGTAGAATGTTGCTAGGAAGGCATGTAGAGCAGTTTTGCCTGAGTAGTGGTAGGGTCGGCAGTACAGGAGTAAGACAAACAAAAGGTGGTGAGATAATTCAAGGCACACTGACTAAGAGGCTGGCTCCAGATTGCCTGGGTCTGTTCCTTTCAAGTGTTCTCAGATAGCTCACCCCTGAGGAGCATTTCTAATTCATCTGTCAATCTTAACGGCTAATCTGTTATAGTTGCCAATTAACTGAGAAGTGTCCTTTCCCCAGGGCCACCGAAGACAGAAATTAAGTCAGGAAAAGCTCTGCCTAATTCCCCTTCACATATGCACACATACACACAAGAGTGAGAACTCTTTCACAAACTCACAGTATTTCAGCTGAGAAAGAATGTGAGATCATAATATTGGAGGCAATTTCGGGAGAGGCCATTTGATGTCATCTCTAAGATTTTCATTGTTCTTTTCTGGAGTGGAGGCAGGTTAATGTGTAATCGCACCGCCTGTTTGTGCCTATGTGTATTCGGCTTGTGTAACCACAAAGTTTGCAAACTTTCTGATGAAATGATTGGTTTCCTATAATAGAAGAAGTAATTGAGCATCAGAGAAGTGAAGTGACTTGCCTTTGATCACAGAGTAACTTTGAACAAGTTATAAACTTTCTGAGCCTGAGTTTTCTCAATTCTATAATGGAGGTGATAATACTGTACAGGATATTGTACTTATTGTCCCAAATTCTATTCTGTTTCCCCTCCATCGTATAGCAAGCAGCTACCTTTTTAAAAAGAGAGAGTAGTTGTGAACTTTGGGTAGGTATTCTTAGATGTATTTGAAAATGTGTGGAGATATTCTTTTTTTTACAATTTTTTCTCCATTTTATTTTATTTATTTATGTTAAAAAGGTTTTTTAAATGTTTATTTTCTTAGGGGCAGGGGCAGAGAGAGAGGGAGAGAGAATCCCAAGCAGGCTCTGCACTGTCAACACAGAGACTGATGTGGGGCTTGATTATATGAGCTGTGAGGTCATGATCTGAGCTGAAATCAAGAGTTGGACGCTTAACCAGCTGAGCTTCCCAGGCTCCCCTGTATGTTTTAACATTTTTAAACATCTTAAACATTTTGAAGATATTTTTAAAATATCTTTAAAAAGATATTACATTGTCCCTTGTTCAGCAACTTGCTTTTTCACTTTATAATATTTATTTGATATATTTCTATATCATCAAATGTAATAATAATGAAAAAAATAATTGCTAATATTTATTCAATGCTAACAATAAACCAGGCATTACCTAATTGCTTTATATATTATAACTCATTTAATCCTCACAAGAACCTTTTGAGCTAGACACCGCTATTACCCTCTGTGGCTGACTGACCCCAGAGTGCCCCCTATCTCCATGATCTCTGCCTCTTGGTGTTTACATCTTTGTATAATCGCTTCCCCTTGAGTGTGAATGAGACCTGTGACTTACTTCTAACCAATAGAATTTGAAAGATGATGGACGTCACTCTCATGATTATATAACATTATATAAAGCTCCATCTTGCTAACAGACTAGCTTTGGACATTCTCTTTGCTGGCTTGATGGAGTAAGTGGCTGTGTTGCTTGGAAAGGAAGCCATTTCTAGAATCTGAGGAAAACCTCTAGGATCTAAGGGTGTCCTTCAGCTGACAACCAGTAAGAATCGGGGGTTCTTAATCTTACAGATGTAAGGAAGTGAATTCTGCAAATAACTGAGTGAACTTGAAAGCAGTTAAGCTTCGAGATGAGAACACAGCCCAGCTGATTCCTTCATTGTAATTGTATGGGACCCTGAGCAGATGGACCATCGAAGTCATGCCTTGACTCCATGGAAATTGTGAGATAATAAATGCATATTGTTTTAAGCTTCTAAGTTTGTGGTCATATGTTATAAAGCCTAGGAAACTAATCCAACCCGACTTTACATATGAGGTTACAGGTGCACAGAGGAGCTAAATAACTTGCCTAAGTTCACACAGTGGCGAACCTGGTACATGAATCCTGGCTTCAGAGCTCATGCTCTCAGTCACTCTTACTTGTCTGCTTCTACACAGACCTACCTCGTTCTTTTAAATAGCTGGGAGGTTTCTCATCAAATGGATAAACTATAATTTATTTATTCATATTCCTACTGACAGACATTTAGACTCTTTATTTATTTATTTTGAGAGAGAGAAGGAGAGAACCCCAAGCAGGCTCCATGCCATCAGCTCGTAGACCCACCCCATGCGGGGTTCAAAGTCATGAGCCATGAGATCATGACCTGAGCCTAAACTAAGAGTCAGACAGTTAACCAGCTGAGCCACCCAGGCATCCCAGAATGAGAAGAATTCTGGGCAAAGATGACAAATTGAAACATCTTCACTTCTTTCTTCCTCTCCAAACCATTAAAACTGAAATTAAAAAAAAAGTTTTTTTTTTTTAATTTAAGACATAAACCCACAAGTATGTGAAAATGAGAGAGGAGGCCAAGCAAAGATATTTTGAAGGTGAAAAGTAGATGGACAAGTGGTAAGTGAGTTAGCAGACCTGGGAAAGGTGAATTCTAGGCTGGTAGTGGGAAAAGTGGAGAATTCCCTGATCTAAACTTCAGAATCCCCTGAAGAGTTTGGAATTGGCAGCACCAGGTATCTATGGAATTAGAAAAAAGGGGAAAGCCTAAAACAGAAAAGTCAAGAAGCAGTGAGAGTCCTGGACCTTCCAACGATTCTGTGATGTTAGATCATTGCCCTGTCTGCACTCCAACCTTAGCAGAAGCCTGGAATAGTTTTTCTCTGGAGATGATAAACATAGAGCCTTTGGACTGGGGAATCAAATGTACTTGAGGGCAGTGGCAGAGACATTTTCCAAAAACACACTTAGGCTCTTCGAATTCTGCCAGGTGGGACTCTAACTTCTAAAGAGAGTAGAAGTGTATACTCTGTTGTATCTGACCAATCCAAGAAGAAATACCTGAAGTTTCTGGTGTTGGAGGTTCCCTAACACACGATCCAGCTAGGTCCCACTATAGTGAAACCAAAATTGGCCAAACCCCACTCGAAGGCCAGAGCTTCCAGCCAGTTTTTAAGTTCCTATTTAATATGAGAAGACAACCAGAATACCAGACCCATAAGAACAGCCTGAAATGAAAGAGACCAAAATTATGAAATAAACAACTAGAAAAAGCCAACTGAAAGGGGGAAGAAGAGATTTAAAGGAAGAGATGCAATGAAAAGAAAACATCAAGGAAAAAAACTATTATTAATATATTTAGAGATGTAAAAAATATTTTAGCTGTAAGATAATAAAAGAATGCTAGAAAAAGCAACTAAGAACAAAAATCCTTTAGAAGTTAACAAAATGGCATCAAAAGTGAATATTTCAATAAAAGGTTTGGAAATATATTGAGGAAATATCCCAGAAATTAGAAAGAAACAAGATAGAAAGAGAAGAGACAATTAAAGATAAAATAAGAGAATGAGTCCAGGAAGTGCAGTTTCTGAATAAAAGTGTCCAAAAGAGGGAACAGAACAAACTAAGGGGAGGAAGTCATCAACAAAGTAATTCAAGTACATTTCCCAGAATTGGAAGACATGAGTTTCCTGTCGGAAATTGCCTATTGAGTGCCCAGCACAATGCAAGAAAATAGACCCACACCCAAGGCACAGTATTGTGAAATTTCAGAGCACTCAAGACAAGGGGACAACCTTAAAAACTTCAAGGGAGACAAAACAGGTCACATACAAAAAACAGCTCTCAGAATGACTCTAGACTTCTTAATAGCAACACTAGGAGCTAGAATGCAATTTGGAATCAAGTGTGAAGTAGAATGAAGATACATTTAGTCTTGGAAGCATTAAAAAAATTTTTTTTGCCTCCCACACAACCTTTCTTAAGAAGCTACTGTGGGATGAGCACCACTAAAACAATGGAGAAAACCAAATAAGACTGAGACAAGAGATACAGGAAACAGAAGAAAGGTGAAGGGAATCTCCAGGTGATGGTAAAGGAAGTTCCCAGATAGCAACTGTGCACTAGGCGTGGAGAGTAGTCAGTCCTCATTAGAACAAGCCAGAAGGCTCTGAGATAGGCTTCTTTAAAGAGGTAAAATGGCTAGAAAACCCGATATGTATGAATGACTCAAGAAGAAATTCAGACATTGAACAGAAAATGGAGTACTCGAATTACTAAATACATAAAAAAATAATAAGCAAAGGCAAAAAAGGAGACTTTTTATTCATTCCAGAGGAATCACAAATGTATTTAGGAAAGGAAAAAAAACATGGTTTGCATCATGATTCAATTCTGAATAGTGTTTAGTTATAATAATAGTTTAGTTATAACTACTGATCTAACAAAAATAATGACATAAACTATGTTTGAATAGTAAAGAGATAGAAAGGGTATATTATGGGTGGGCAGTTAAAGAGAACAAAATGATAACATTGTGGCAATTTAATGGGAAATGCCTAATCCCAAAAAATCAAGAAGTAGCAATATAAGGAGATTATTTGGAGATATAGAGGTAAAATTTTCTAAAATAATTACCTAAAAAAAACCCCAACAACCTGAAAGTAGATGCCTTTAGTGAGGAACTTCAATTTTTCTTACAAATCTCGTAGAACTATTCAACTCCTTAAATTGTGTGCACGTGTAACTTTGATTTAAAAAAAATTTTTTTTTAAAGAGTGTGCTCCCCCTGCTGTGTTCTTTACCTCTGAAATGTTTGAGAATACCTTCGAGGAGGGTTATGTAAAGGTGATTCAATCACCCTGAGGCTGGTTAGATGAAATGTCTTTTAGATTTCCCTCTAAGCCTGGAGTCTGATGAGCTCTCAGAAAGGGTACCACCTAGTTTCCAAAGCAGTTGACTTCCCCTTAGACAGTTGATAAGTTCTTCAACTTAAACTGAAATATAGCTTCAGATAATCTCTACCATTGGTTCTAGTTTTACTACTTGGGATACAAAGAGTAGGTCCAGTGACTCTTCTTTGCCAGCCCCCTTGAAACACAATTAGAGATTAGACATAATTATCATCATTGACAAAATATTCCTATTTCCCACACCCACTTGCATAGTTTTGGTCTTCTCACATTGCCCTACTAAAGACAGAAAGAGAGAGAGAGAGAGAGAGAGAGAGTGTTCAAAAGAGAACAGAATATTCCAACTGTGGCCTGACCATTGTCAGGTCTCCTCCTTGGCTGTGAAGCTTAGCAAAGAGTGGAGACTCTAGAACCAACCATTCTGGGTGTAGATCCAGCTTTGACACTTACTAGCTGTGTCATTTAGAATGAATTATATAAATTACCTTGGTGTTTAGTCTGTTAAGCATCCAACTCTTGATTTCTGCTCAGGTCATGATCTCACAGCCCTGCATCCAACTCTGTGCTGGCAGTGGGGAACTTGCTTGGGATTCTCTCTCTCCCTGGCTCTCTGCCCATCCCCCACTCATGCACATGCCCTCTCTCTTTCTCTCAAAATAAATAAATAAACATTTTAGAATCAATTATATGAACTCCTGTGTCCTTTGGTGTCCTCGTCTCTAAAGTGGGGCAATGTCAGTATCTTTCTCATGGGGTTGTGAAAATTAAATTATGCGATATATGCCCAGGACACATAGCAGATATATTCAGTGAGTGTTATCTATTAACTTTATCCCTATCATTCCACTGATGTAGCCAAAGATACCTATTAATAGAACAATCAATCAAACAACAAGCATCCATTGAGTTCCTGCTCTCTGCTAGATGCTGAGAATGAGGAGTATAAGACCAGCCCTTTATCTGGAAGAGTTAGTAGTTCATCACCATGTTGATTCCTTGAATTAACTAAGAACCAAAGTCCTTCACACTTGAGCTTTTTTTTTTTTTTGGAAAAAATAGAACATTTTTAGAAAATCAATTATTCTATCAAAGGTGTACATGCATATCATTTAGAAAGTTAAATGGTATTTAAAAATTTTTAAGAAAACTCACTGATTTCCTGCATTGTTCCTTATACTCTTACAGGGCCCCTTCCCAGAGGCAACCACTGTTGATTCTCTTGACCATTTCTTCTGAAGCGTATATCTTGCCACTTCCAAATAATATGCTTAGATTATACTGCTTCGAATTGTGACTTTTAGACATTTTCTATCAGCTGTCATGGCAGATAGGCATCCAATATTCTTACACCATCTTTCCCTCTGTTCCTGTGTCCCATACTCCCAAGATAACACACTTTTGATTAATCAACTTCTGTGCTTACCTAACTTGTTCATGCAAATATAATTTACAGTTGAACATTGTGGACTATGGTTGTTTCTTCTCGTTTTTCCTGAAGTTAATTGTTGCCTCCCCACCCCCCACTCCTGCCATTTCCTTAATTTTCTTTGCACCTACCTTCTAGTAGACACCAGATCAACCAACATTAGGTAACCAACCAGTCTCTTTCTTCCTCTTTAATAGAGCCTCCCCACCTCCACCCCAACCCTATTCCATCTGGGTTGAGAGCTCTCCATCTGCTGTTGCAGCGCTGTCATCTTAGGATGTTTCTTTCACTATCAACCTTGGAATGCCCTGGTTTTCTTCTTAGTTGAATTCTTTATCTCTTCCTCTTTCTTGGTTTACTCTTTTGTTTTGGTGGAGAACACCCTCTAGTAGTCAAGATAAAAAGGATCTTTCATTTGTCTCCAGTTCTGAAACAATAAATATTCCTGAGCATGGGCCTATTTTCACCCATTATGCTGGGCCTTCTGTGGCCCTTTCAGGAAATCCGGAAACTCCCATCTTTCACTTCTGAGAAGTTTGCTTGAATTATTTAATTGATGATTTCCTCCCCTTGATTTTCTGTTCCCTCTTTCTGAAACTCTTGTTAATTAAATATTGCAAATCATGAGATTGGTCCTCTAATATCTTTATTTTTTCTTTTGTGTTGTTCCCTCTGTGTCATACTCTCCTTTTTAGGAGAATACCTCAACTTTTTTTCTAATCCTTTTTTTTTTAGCTTCTCATTATTACCACTATGTTTATTAATTTCTAATATTTCTCTCTTTTTTTAATGTTTGTTTTTTATTTTTTGAGGGAGAAAGCACAAGCTGAGGAGGGGCAGGGAGAGAGGGGACAGAGGATCTGAAGCGGGCTCCCCCCTGACAGCAGCAAGCGCAATTGGGGCTTGAATCCACCAATCATGAGATCACAACATGAAAACCAAAGTTGGAGACTCAACCAACTGACCCACCTAGGCACCCTTCTGCTACTTTTCTTTTTTAACATGAGTGTTCCTTTTCAAGTTTCCTGCAATTGTTTTAAGAGTATAACATTGTCTCTTGTTTTCCTGAAAGTATTAAGGCCTCTTTTTATTTGTTTTAATCCCAATATATTTTGTTTCCTCCAAGTTGTTTTTATCTATTTGTTATCTATTTTTCTTGTTTTAGGCCTTCCTTAGATATCTGATAATGCTTAGGTGTCTGCTCAGCATTAGAATAGAGGACTAAAAAGCAAACTGGAACCTCTAAGCTTAGAGATGAGTCTTGTTGACTTTGAGCTTCACTGTACCATGATCTGGAAGTACTGTTTATTATAGGAAACTTGATTTAGTTTTTTTTTGGTCTTTTTTCTTGGGCTGGTCACATTCTCCAGAAAGAAACTTTTCTTATATCCTGACAGGTTACAAGATTATGCTGCCAGTGTTCTGATAGCCAGTTGGGGGAAAAGGGCTGGGAGTCTCAGCATTTTATAGTCACCATATGCGCTACTTTGTGGTTCTATTATTCCCAAACCAACAGCTGGGCCAGTTAACCTCCAATCCATAAAGAATATCTTCAAAGAATAAACCTCCTATTTTCTAATGGGATGGGGAAAATCAGGTTGTAGATCCAGTGGTACAGAGCAAGGAGGTAGTAGAAAGCTCTAATTGCTTCTCAAACAGCCTTCACGCAGCTTACATTTGTTTTTTCTTCACCTTAGCCCTCAGGTTCTGAAGTATCTGGGACTGCCAATTCTTAGTGTTTTGAGGACTGTACTATAAATTTTGATAGTTTTCCATTTTTGCCATTGTTGGCTTAATGTTCTATGGTGTGCCAGGTTGCTTCAGTCCCAACTACGTATGAGCTGCATTATTTTATGAGGATTACTTTTCTTTCTTCCTTCCACTTTCTGGTTTCCCGACTTTCTTCCCTCTCTTTCTTTCTCTGTTTTTGCTATTCTCTCTTTCTGGATATTGACCCTTCTGGATTAATCTCATATTAAAAACAAGTAAACAAACCTTTTTTCTCTTTTTCATTGCTTTTTGTTTTTCCTATTCATTCTGGGAGATTTGCTCAGCTTTAATATTTTGCTTATTATTATTATTATTATTATTATTATTATTATCAGCTTTATTATTTAACCCGCTGAGCTTTTCATCTTTGCTGTCATATTTAGAATTCCCAGGAGCTCTCTTTTTGAAAATGGTGTCTTGTTAGAGCATGTGGGTGGCTCAGTCAGTTAAGAGCCTGACTTTGGCTCAGGTCATGATCTCACAGTTCGTGAGTTCAAGCCCCACATCAGGCTCTCTGCTATCAGCATGGAGCCTGCTTCGCATCCCTGTCTTCTCCCTCCCCTTTGCTCCTTCCCTGCTGTGCTCTCTCTCAAAAAAAAAAAATATATTGCATCAATATATCCTCTTTTAGCTCTCTGAGAAAACTAATATTGGCTTAAAACATTTTTTTCTACTTATTTTTTAATTTCTCCTGACTTTCTTTGTGTTTGTTTGGCCTATTTCTTTCAATGGTGTGGTTTTTTTCCCCAAATGTCTTGGTTACTTATTTGTAAGTACCAAGCAAGGGAGAGGTACTAAAATGTATATGGGAAGTTTTTTGTAGGTGGAGCTTATTAGTTGATAGGCTTTTCTGAAGAGAGATCTGGGAGGGCTCTTGATTTTTCTACTGGAAGACCTTAAATGTCAGTATATGCAGGATGTGGGGGCAGGTCTCTTCTGGCATATTCAGTTTCTCCAGAAAGGAGTTGTCCAATCTTTTGACTGGAGGATAGAAACCTGCCCTGCAAGTATTCTGATAACGCAGTCTCACAAAGATTGGCAAAAGGGACAATGTCAATGCACCTTCCTGTCTCATTATCCAGAGTGACCCTTCCACTTAATCTCCCTGTTTTTGGTTGGTATTTCATTCTGCCCATACCTGTGGCTGAAGTCTCATACATAGACTTCCTTGGCTGCTTAGGGTTTTTTCTCCTTAATAACTTTTTGTAATGTCATTTTTATGGGTTTGGGGTGAATAAACACAAATCTTTAATTCTTCAAGTGGAACTAGAAGTTCTGTATATTTATTCTTACCTCCTCTGGCCAAGTCATTTCTTCTCCCTGAACTTGTATTATTGTTTACATGGAACCTTACTCTCCTAAGCCTTGTTTAACCTGAAAGAGCATATTGGGATGTTGAATCTGCCCTTTAATATAAGTGAGAGTACTTAGGTGTGGGGTTAGGCTCCCTCAGGATTCTGGAATATGGGTCAATATACTAACTTCTACAGGATAGCCCTGGGTGAAAGGAGATTGATCTGAGGAATAGGCATGCCTGCTCTGTGTGTGCAGGCCCTATGGGCATGGGGGGCCTGAACTGATGTGCATACTGAACTCACACAGCTCATGTTCATCTTCAGCATGGGGCCCCTGGCACTGCTTGTGCACCTCTGGGAAGCTGTGTCGATGTCCTTGTTTCATGTTTCACTCTGCATTTGCCCTTGCAGAGTGCTAGTTGTCCCTTTGTCCTGGAGCAGGGATTTTTTCTTTTTTTGAATGTTTATTTATTTATTTTGAGTGAAAGAGAAAGTGTGAGCAGGGAAGGGGCAGAGAGAGGGAGAGAGAGAATCCCAAGTAGGCTCCATGCTGTTAGTGCAGAGCCCGTCTTGGGGCTCAATCTCACGAACTGTTACATCATGCCCTGAGCCAAAACCAAGAGTCTGTCGCTTAACAGACTGCACCACCGAGGTGCCAATGGAACAGGGATTCTTAAGAAAGCCTGGTGGTACAGCTTTTCCCTTCTTACAATTTTCCATGCACCTGATGTTCTAAGAAGAGGTCATAACCTAATTAAGATAAAGTGGACAAATAGTAGATATGACAAGATAAAGTAGGCAAAAGCCATTGCTATTATGTTGGAATGGAAATAGAATTTTATTTAAAAAAGCTTAAAAACAAACAAAAAGCTAAAAAACCAATGGCTACCAAGCTCTATTTGGACATTTTAGAACTTAATGAACGACTACGTTGAAAGTTTTTCTTAACCTAGTCACCAAGTGAGAGACACCCATAAAACAGTCCTTTGTTAGCCTGCCTTAAATTTACACCGTGATTTTGAAAGGAGTAAAACTACTTTTAAAACTGGTCCTATAAATCACATTAAAGTATAAGGGAGGTTTTCACTAGTTCAGACTGTCTGTCATCCTGTTAGTTCAAAATGATCCATATTATCAAGCAGATTCTAAGGCTTTCTTTCGAATAACTAGTGGACGCTTTAATAGAGCATGAGGAATTTGTTTTCTGTTCTCATCCAGAGCCCAGGAAGCTGGTTTGACGTCAGGGCCAAGCTGGGGTATTGTGGGGTGGGGCAGGAATAGCGCTCCACTCAGAGTTGGCGTGGAGTCCTCGGCTGTCTGCCCCTCCTCCTCCACGTGTCCACTCGTCTCTGTCTGCAGGGCAGGAGGAAAGGGAAGGTCACTTTGTCTTGGCTTTGGGTGTATTAAAAACATCTGCTAAGAGAATGGTTTTCAACTGGGGATAGAATATTTGTGACCCGAGGTTGTGTATGTGAGTTGTGGAGTTTTTATAACAGTTTCTAAGAACCAGTGTACTTTCACCTCCATGATTATCTATAAGCACGTTATGCATTATTATTAACTTTGTAAATGTGCAATGGATTTTTTTTTTTGTGGCGATGACAACTACAGAATTCATGTTCTGTATTTTACTTACCTGTGTTGTGGTTTAGACTTAAGATAGTCGTAAAATCCTCAATTGCTGTATTGCAAAATTCAACTACCGTGACATCATCATTTGCTAATGTTTTCTTGACACAGGAATAAAATTTACTTCCAATAATAGTACTGCAATTATTAATGTCCTTAAAGCTTTACGTTTTAAGTAAAAGGTAAGAATAACACCACAGTGCCTGTTAATATGTAATTTCCTTCTTAGAAGAAATGAAACTTTAATTTTAATCATGGTGAGACAGAATTTCTTTATGCAAGTATTGGTGGGATGTAAAATGCAATAAAAAATGGAGTCCCATTTCTAAGCAACTGAACAAAATGAGCTGGGATTCGGGACAGACCCAGCAGCAGGGAGGTCTGCTTTCAGAGGTTTCCCACTTGCCATGTCTTTGGTTGGGCTGAAGAAGAGAAAGTAAAAGCATCAAGAATCCTACAGAATGTGAAATGCTGTGTTATTTATTTTTCTTTCCACTGATCATGGAAAATCTCAAACATACGGAAGTAGAGAGATTTGTGTAATAAACCACCATTGCAAAAATTTATTTTCCGTCTGACGCCATCAACCTGACATATGAAGACACAAAGTGGTGGTTATGAAAAGTACTTACAAGTATGGTGGAAGTTAAAAGCATGGCAAGAAAATACTTCCCTGTGTGCACGGCTTTACTTCTTCTCCAGGGAATACCAGTGTAATGTAAATGCCAGTTTTTAATGACAAAACATTTTCTGAACTTTCAGCAAGAGACATTCTTCATAGGACTCACATTGATTTGCTAGAGCTCAGGGTTGGCTTACGGGAAGAGAGGGATCTTGGCATCTGACCTTACCATCTACTGTCCTAAGTCAGGTGTAAATGGAGATAATTGTAGCAGACACAGCAGAGGAGGCCAGTGCTAAAAGAGCACCCTCACGAGTACATAGTGTCCCTGGGAAAGCTATCAGATCAGGGTCAGGCTTGATTCATAGGCTTTAAAAATGCCAGTGACCTGCAGGACCTGAGAGCAGGTGGCCTGCGTGCAGTTTCCAGTTCTGCCTCTGGAATTCCCACTCACCCTTCAGGCACCTGATTACGGCTGCCTCAGGTGAGCCAGGGAGCAAAGGCTGCACATTCCTTTTTCAGAGGAATTTCGTTGTTTAATTTACCGCATGGAAAGCCCTAAAACCCCCCAGGGCCTTCCAAAAATAGATGGGATTAGTCAGTAGTGACATTTACAGGGTTTTTTTTTCCCCCTTCCCTCTCCCTCCCCTTCTCAGGAATGACAAAAGTTTTTTTTTTCCTTTCTTTCTGCTTAGTAAACTTATCTCCCTTGAGGATTTTCACCTTAAGAGAAAAGACACCGGTTAAATTCTATACTGGATTTACTGGATTTTTATTGCAAAATTAAAAAAAAAAAATCTAAAGTAGTGTAGCCAATATCAATTACGTTGATAATGGACAAAGGCTGAAATGGAAGCTGTCATTTGGAGACACTTGGGGTGAGTTAGTGAAGAGAGGAGAGAGGAGTGAACCCCTTGAAGTACTGACAATCTGAAGTTCCTCAGCCTTCCATTTGGATAATGAGTGCTTACAATACAATAGGAGCCAAGAAGGAAGTGTTTATATAGTATACTGCAAGATTCTTTTCTAACCACAGGAGTAGGTGTCCAGGACTCACACCTCCTTTACAGACTAATGAAACGTAACCACATTGTCCGGCACCAAAGAGGCGCTAATTCAAGAAGAGGTAGAATGCCAGAAATGGAGGGTAAGGCAGGCTGCCCATTCACTGGTCTGTTAGTTTATTCCTTCATTCACTCATTCCTTCATTCATCCATTAATTCCTTTTTCTTTCCAGCTGCAAGGCCTTTGATCCCGTGAATGCTCCTGCTAGAGTTACCTCCTGCTCTTCCTTCAGGCCTCAGTCAGATTTTACTTCCTTAGGGGAAGCCTCCCCTGTCCCCTCACCTCCCCTTCTACCCAATAGGGGGATCATGTTCTTACAGAACTACTCTCTCTGGTATATAATAGACACTCAGTAAATATTTGTTGAAAGAACAAACAAGTTAATCCATTCACCCATGCATTTTTTCCTTTGTCTCTTCACTAAGCAAGAATTTACCAAGCAACAGCTATGTGAGAACCCTGGCCAGGTGGGCCAGGATGGGAGGAGAGCAACGTTTCAACCCTGAGAACAAAAACAGGTCAGGACCCACCTTCTTTAAAACCAGAGAGAGCTGTAGATGGATTTCAGCCTGGGCCGGGGGTTGGAGGTATATGGAACTAACCAGAAGGGATGGAAAGATAGGAAACAGTGGAAACTAAGTTTACACTTGTGCCAAGCTCATATTGATTCTTAGAATCTGAAATATCATTTTCCTAGCAAGGAAGCTGTGGCCTAGAGAGATAAACTGACTTACTTTGAAGTCACAGAAGTGGTGAACTTGGTTCTCCGAGATTTTTTTAACTGATTAAAAGTCACTGAGGATTGAACTATAGGAATCTGCAGTATGTTTTAGTGCCTTGGATGTGAAGGAAGACAGGTTCTTCCAGAGAAGTGAAAGGACCCAGAGTGTGGATCCCAGCGGAAGTGTCTGGAAGAGAAAAGGAACCATTCAGAGTTTCAGGACTTTTCTACCCTAAGGTGGTGGTGGTAGAGAGGGTACCAGCAACACCTCCAGGAAAGCCTTCCGGGAGGGAGCTAGTCCTTCAGTGGTTGATTCAATCATCACAGAGTTTTTACCAAAAAGTAAACTTTTCTCATGGCGGTGTGGAAGCTTCTGGTTGGTTCCACCTCCCGGATGGACACTTGTTCTATTGAACTTGACTATTCCATTTAATAGGTCATCAGTTGTGTATTTTCAGAATAACTGCACCTCGTGTGCAGAGTTTGGATAGGTACAAAGACCTTTCACATGCAGTAGCTTGCTGGGCCCTATGACACTCCTGTGAAAAAATTAAGACTAGAGGCCTTGTGGTTTGTACAAGACAGGTTAGTGGAGGAACAAGAGCTTGAACTCGGGTAGCTGACTCGGGTCTTATACTGTGTATGGGAGGCTATTGGAGGCCAAGGAAGTAGAAGTGACTCACATGAAAGAAAGTGTTTTTCCCACAGGCTGGAGACAGATAGTGAAGTGTGACAGGGGCTTTGAATGGACTCAGATTTCATTTTTATACTTCTCAGAGGTGTGCTTTACTCACCCGGAGCTTTTCTTACCACACACTATTGCAGAAGGTGACAGAGGTGAACAGCAACTTTTAAGGGTGATTGTTGACTACCGATTATACAGCATTCACTATGTGGCAAACACCAAGTGCTTCGTATATATTAGATCATTTAGTCTCACAACAAGTCTGTGAGATAGATACTATAATTATCACCGTTTTACAGACGTGGAAACTGAGGCACAGAGAGATTAAACTTAGTTCTTAAAGTCTCAAGGTGAATTTATTGTCTGAGGTCTGTCTTCTTAATCACCACATTTTTTTTAACCTACTGACTTTTTACCTATAACATTATCGAGCCATTTTAGAACATAGGAAAGTCCTTAGTATTGCATTCTCAAAAATATTCTTAGAACTCAGGGTTTCAAAAAACTTACTTTTCTTTCTAAAGTAATTTTATAGAAAATTACAGTTCTTGAATAGGCAATCCATAGACATAGAACAACATAACCACTTAGTGTGTAAAAACATCAGTCTTCCTCCACCTTGCCCCCGAGCTGCTCTGTTTCCCTGTCCAGAGGCCTTTGCTGTTAGCAGTTTCTAATTTGGAGATTTACATTCTCATTTGTGCTTAAAGTAGAAAGAAATGTGGTAGAAGGGACCCCAGCTCTGGCCTCAGCTGTATACTCATCAGGATTGAGGCACATCTGGGCTATCTGGTAAACTGCTTGGGCAGCCAGCCAAAAGTCAGAGGGCGGGTCGAGTGAGGAACTATCTGGGAGAGATGAGTGCCTGAGGGAAAAGGAGCTTGGCCCCACATCAAAGCTTCTAGTCCTCATTGGGGGAAAGGGAGATTCTGAAGAAGAATCGGTAATTTCCTCAACTCCCATGGCAGACCCCCATGAAGTCATTTCTGAGTCCTTTGGTTTGGAGAGAACCCAGTGGGCTGAGGTAAAGCCTGCAAGGGCTGTCTCTTTTAATGGTATGGAAGACATGAGCACTACTTGAGGATCTCTCCATCATAGCAGGCCATGATAAGGGGAGAAACTCCTTCCTCAACTCACCCCAGGTCACTGGACCTCTGAGTTTTCTAGAAGTGGTGATGGAGAGCCATTAAGGCAGTAGAACCTTGAGGGAGATGACCTAACAGTGAGAGTTAGAGATAGTGCTTTACAGGCCAACCAGGGGACTCCAGAACAAGAGAGAAACAAAATGGCAGGCTTGACTCACAAAATGGTAGCTGTATATAAAAAAACGCATGGGATAAAAATGTTTGCTGATTCTCTGCACAGGATATTCTCTTATTGTCTTGATTCTTTGTTCTGGCTTTTTTTCTTCTCTTTTCTTGTCCAGTTTCTGCTTATCCTCTAGGACATGGTCCAGCAACCCCTTCTCTATACCCCTACACTGCCCCCAGCCCCTGGCCCTGTATATTTGCCATCACCTGACTTGTACTACAATTATCTGCTAATGGCTCAATCTAAGACCAACTAGAAACTTCTGTTCTGGGGTAGTTCTGATCAGTGTTGTAGTTCCAGTACATGGTTTTCTATAAATATATGGAGGAAGTGTAGAGTTCCTGCAGGGTGTTTGGTACTACACCTGAGGTACCAAGCCTCCTTGCAAATGATCCCTCAATAATAGTTCGTGCCATCTAATCATCTACTTTTTGCTAACTTGGCAGACTAGAAAATCTGCCTTTTGGTAGAGAGCAGGGTTAAAATGCCTGCTAAATTCTAGATGATTTTGATTGCAGTGAGCATATCTGGAACAGACTGCACTGGAAAACAAGCTCCATTAACACGTCAGCATAACCATTTAATTATCTTAGATATCCATCAAAGTATTGGCTGTCTTACTCAAGTCTGGGTCATTGAAGAAAAATAAAAACAATTGAGAAATTTTATCCTGTTTCTGTGAGGAAAATGCTTTATGAGAGCATGTTGAGGTAGCCAAAAGAAAGACTCCATATTATTGTTATGTTTCCCCCTTCATCTCTTTTTCTTTTGCCCCTAAAGTTTTTCTCCATTGCAGACATGGTGCTTTAAATAATTGAACTCGGGGGCAAGACTGGAATATAGAATATGAGCCAATGTTGGGGGTGGCAGAGATAAGTAAATACCTAATTGTTTCTAAGTGACAGAGGGGAAATAGACCTAACCGATACACTTAAGACATGTAACCCTTTCTGTCTCTTCAGAAGATTGTCTGGGAAATAGAAAAAAAGTCTGAGTTGTCTGAGTTTGTTCTGCTTTATATAGTTTCAACCAAATGAACTAAATTTGTGCTTAGAGATTGCAAGTCTACATGGAATGGTGTAAGCGGAAGGCTTTACACTGCACAAAAATGGTAATTTCCCCCTTTGGAAGTCTAGGAGACAGGAATGGGAGGGGTGGGTGGGGGAATCAATGTGTAGGTCAAAAATATGAATTTTAAGTGCAAACTTCTTAGTCATCACTTTCATTTCTGTCTTCTAGGGAAATCTGACACAGCTAGAAAGCAATGGAAAACACTAAGTGTTGCCTCAGATGTTGAAGAGGAACTGATCATACCATGGAGATAAAAATGATCTCTTTAAGGAGGATTTCAAAAATCTGGTTATTTCAAGGTAGCAGATTTTTTGGGGGAAAACTAACAAGGGTTCCAGAGGCCAATTATTCCTTGTTAGCAATGTTGGCCCCATGTTAGAATGAGGAATGGGTGCGTCTCAATGCTATCCCTCTTCCATTCAGTGTAGATCAGCAAGAGTGGGCTGCAAATAAATTTCATCCGTTTTCAGGATGTTTCCCTGTGAAGAGCATTCTAGATTCACTCTGTGAAAAAATGTCTACAATAGATTTAATATGGTTATGATTTTGCCTTAATTCTATTAGGTAAGTGGTTTCCTTTTATTCTTTTTTAACACTGCATCTAATATTAGCTTACAGCATTACTGGCACTGTACGTGACCCAAGGGAGAGTTAAAAAGGAAGTAAAAGATGTGGCCTCAGAGGGCCCATGGGGGAGAAGCAACACAATAATGATAATTAACATTTGTATAACACTTGAAAATGTAAAAGTCACTTCCCATTACTTTACCTCATTAATTCTCTCCACAAGCACGCTGCGTAGGCTTTACTATCTCCATTTTACAAATGAGGACAGTGAAGCTTGAAGTAGGAGGGACTTCCCCAGGATCACATTCCAGTAAAAGACAGAGTTTGATCTTAGAAATAGTATTCTGACTCTAAAACTCTATCAGATTCGACTGAAAATTGGCAATTATAGTCCAATATCTGTATAAGTATGTGCTGATAAGGCTTCGTGAGTGATCATGGTGGAATGGGGTTCCTCAGGGATGCTATCTTGGGAGAGGGCGCAGTGCACATGGATGACTGAAGGAATCAAAGGATCTCCTGCCGTGGGGAGAAAGGTGGAAAATGGTATGGGAGGAGAACACGGGCAAGAATGCACTGAACATGTGGATCCGAGGAAGGAGACAGATCATCCCAGGCAGAAGAACCACAGTTGGGAATAATGAGGCAAATCTAGGAGATATTGGTGATGCGAATATAAGGGGTAAGGGAAACATAACACCCAGAATTTTCTTTTCCATTTTCTCGAGGAGCCCAAACAGAAATTGCTGTGAGCACTCCTAAGAACATGTTCTGCACTGGTGCCTCAGTGGGTAAAAAGGGGGTTGCCAAGTGAGTTATATATAGAAGGTTGTGCAAGGGAAGTTCTTATGCAAAATGACTAAACATGCTTCATTGCCCTGCCTGGTTACTTATAAATGTTGTGTATGTGTAGAAGTTGATGGGAGTCCAGACATTGTCTAAGAGATTTCTCAGAGCGAAATGAGAATAAAGTTGTTCTAAAACACAAAGGGCCTCTAGGTTCCTTGCAGCTGTGGATGACAGTCTGTTTCTCTGCCACAGTGGAGGCAGTTTTGACCACATTCCAATCAAGTATTGCCTATATCTGACACCTTAGAACTTGGGGGAGCCTGGGGGACAGGGCGTTACTCAAAGGAGGAAATGACAGCTTGGGGGTAGGGAGGGAAGAGAGACCTGATGCAGACCTGAATGATCTCTATAGTTATGTAACTTTCTAGCCACAAATCACTTATCAAGCCACTGAATTCATAGGACAAAGACTACTGTGCATTTGGGTTGCTCCAGTTATCTTGAGATCTGGGATCCACAGGGCTGGTGTCAGTTGGTCAGGTCAAGAAAACAGCATCACAAGCCCAAGAGAGAATTACAAACTCTTGGGAGTCAGTGCCTGACTGGCTGTACCCAGAGTCTCTTCCAGGAGGATCTTTGCCTGATTATAGCACAGGGATTAGAGTTTGCTTATCTACTTTCATGAAGAATATAGGCTCTAGAACCAGGGAGCATACAAGTTCACACCCAAGATCTTAGGGCTTGTGTTTCCTTTGTAAAAGAAGGATAATAGTAAAACCTGTAAAACTGTAGTGAGGAGCAAATGAGATAATGCACGTGCTGCAATTTGGGCTCCTTGTGCCATAGAGTGTGAGATGGAGATTTGCATGCAGCTCAGGGATTGGAGTGTCCTCTTGGGACCAGTACTTCGGGGAAGTGAAGATGGGATTAGCAGGGAGGGAGAGAAGGTGAACTGTGATGCAATTGTAAGAAAAGCATCATTAATCCCATGAGCGGCTGTGCAGCAGCAATGGCCCTTCAACGTTATCCTAAACTGAGACAAAGGGGTAGGTCTTACATTCCCACATTGTCCAGTCTCTGGATGTGAGCTCTCCCCAGGAAGGAAGTGTGATGTTAGACAAAGAAACTCTTCAGCAGAGAGCCAGTGCCTCAAGAGGGCTTCAGCTGATAGCTCTTAGCTGCCGACACTCCAGCAAGTGAGGGCATTGAGTGCTAAGCCCTGAAGGGGGTGATAATTCTGAGTCCAGATTTTCAGTGTCATCCTGTGTCCAATGTCCAACAGTCCTCAAATTGTTTAGGATTTCCCCTTTTCCAAGTGTACAACTTCCTGAATAAATGACCACAGATCCGTTTGGGGAGGGATTGAAGTGATCACTACTATATATACTTACCATGGTATTATATGGTTCTCCATCCTGGGGGTGGGGGCTTGTCTCTCAGTCAGTATGTTCCATGTTTAACACTGGCTCACATCCAGATATTGGACTAGCGATCATGACTTTTCATTATATTGCCCCTAGTCTCTTGATCACCCATCCTTGATTTCTTTTGTTTGTATAGATTGAACATTACTCTTTTGGCTTGCCCTAAAAATCCTGTATTCTATTAACCATATCCACGAATTATGGCACTTGTGTCTTCTTGCTTCTGGTGGTTAAGGGTGACTACCTGGCCTCTTTTCAGGGTGCTGCCATTCCCATTATAATCAATGAGTCTGGTTCTATAATAACATCCTCTACCATTCCTTGTCACTTTGGTAAACAGAGTGTCTTCTGGGGGTCCCATGGAACAAAGTTTTCTGGTGCATTTTCTCATATTATTTAGTGTATCCACTTTAGCATGCCTTCTTCTCTGAGCCCTTTGATCTCTTCTTCCACTGTTTGCCATGGCGGTTCTGGCATTTCTACTTCGCTGCTTTTGCCAAATATCCAAGATCCATCCTTGATGTGTCTTAGCATTGTCTCCTGAGGTATTAAATCCTTTGTCATAAACATAGTATCATCGTTCTTGCTGGCATGTGCTAGCTAGATTCTGTAGTTTATTTGGGAGGGGTGTGTATGTGCACGCACGTGTGTGTGTGTGTGTGTGTGTTTCTTTTTCTTAAAAGACTCAGAACTTCCTCAATTAGGTTATGTTGTGATATAACCCTAGCTATTGATGTGATGACCTAGATGGGAGGTGGGAATAGATTCTGAGGGCCTTTATCAGTTATTTATTGCTGTATAACAAATTACCTCAAAATCTAGCAGCTTGAAACAACAAAATTTATTGTCTCACAGTTTCTGTGGATCAAGAATTCGGGTGTGGCTTAGCTCTGTGTTTCTGGCTCGAGGTCTCTCATGAATTGCAGTCAAGATGTTGCCTAGGACTGTAGTCATTTGAAGGCTTCTAAGATGGCTGATAGCATGGCTGTTGGCAGGAGGTCTTAGTTGCTTGCTGGCTATTTGTTTCAGTTCCTTGCCTTGTGGATCTTTCCATAATGCAGTTTTGTTTTGTTTTTATTAAAAAAAATATTTAGTGGGAGAGAGAGACAGAGAGACAGAGTGTGAGTAGGGGAGGGGCAGAAAGAGACGGAGACACGAAACTGAAGCAGGCTCCAGGCTTAGAGCTGTCAGCACAGAGCTCAACACGATGGGGCTTGAACCCATGAATGGTGAGATGATGACCTGAGCTGTAGTTGGACGCTTAACGGACTAAGCCACCCAGGCGCCCTGTTGATAATATTGTTTGAGTATCCTTACAACATAACAGCTGGCTTTCCCCAGAGTGGGTGACCACCTCCCGACCTAAAAAAAAAAAAAAAAAAAAAAAAAAAGGAGGGAAGCCACATGTCTTTTATGAGCTAAGTTACACTTGGGCATTTTTGCAAAAAATGCTTTTTTTAAAAAAAAGTCCGTTCCATACAGAGCAAAAGGAGGCTACAGAAGAGTGGCTGTATCAGGAAACTGGGACCACTGGGGCCATCTTTGGGGTTGTCTATTACAACAAGCTTTTGGCAGAAGGGGTAAACCAATTCTGCAGACCCAAAATGTTTAGGGAAGTCTGGGGATTTGAGATTTTTTTAGTGCATCAATGGAGGTGTTTCCATCCCAGGTCTCAGCAGTTCACTCCTTCCTAATCAGAGACCAGATTCTGATGTGGAATACCTTCTAGGTTGAGAATTAATCTGTCAGAATTCAGATTAAGTTCTGAATCTGACACTCAGATTTCTCTGCCCTCTGGCTGCAGGATATGAAAGTTTCTTTACACGCTTCCAAGGAAGACTTCTGGTATTAACATTTAGCTTTAATTAGTAATTAATCATACTTAGTGTTTCATTGTTTTCCTCCAATGCAATAGCCATCCAATTCCATAGTCTTTAAATCATTACCTACTGCATGTCTCAAATGCTTGACACATTGCACCTGCACACATTCCCTTCCTTTGTTTCCCACACTACTTCACCCTAGAGAAAGTTTTAATAGTCACTACTAATTCATATCAGGGTCTATCAGTGCTTTATCTTACCACTGTGGGTGAGATCCTTGTTGTAGCATATTCTAATGTCCTCTTTTCCAGACCTCTCCTGCACCAACTGTCGCCATATAGGTTCACTAAGAAATAGGCTCTTAGATAAAGATTTGTATGCTAAAAAGGTAATTGGGAAGTGCTTTTGTGATCGCAAGAAAAAAGATGGGACAGAAGGAGAGGCTGAACTGCAATGCAGTTACAAAAAAGGCCTTAGTGGATCCTGTGGGCTGCTCTGGATATGGAATGACCCTGCAGAGTTTACCCAACTTGATGCAAAAGTACTAGGCCTTCCTACCTCTGCATTTAACAGCCATCGGGTAGGCGCTGCCCCCCCAGGAAGGGATGAGAATTTGGACAAGGCAACTGTCTTTAGCTGAGGGCAATTCCCTCACAGAGATGTCAGCTTAGAACTCTCAGCCACCTGTAGTCCCAGCAGCTGGGGGAATGGGTGCCTTAATTCTAAATGGAGTGTTGGGCTTAAGTGGCACAACATAGCATCAGACCTGAAATTAGGGTGAGCCATGTAATGACCCTAGGGCACAAAAGTTAAGGAGACACTCACTCTCAGTGCAACCAGCATGTGCACAATCCTGAGAGTGAGTGTCTCCTTAAATTCAGTGCCTTGCTTGCCTCACCCTAATCCTGTTCCCACACAGCATTCCCAATTTGTGTAATGACCTTAGCCCAAAGCCTGATGTAGGGAAAGTACTCAGAAATTGTTATTAAGTTATCATTATCACTCTTATTATCGTCTCACAGTTCAGCACAACTGGTTTGCTCACATAGCTTGAACAGGACAGGTGGTTGAGTGAAAGCAACTTTCTAATCCTGGCTCTACTTTTGTTTGATAAGACAGGCATCTTCTTTTTAGACTGGAAGTGACTTTCTAGAAGTTGGAGCCATTAACTGTGTACCCCTAGCTCTTATTAATAGAACTCCAAAATTTGGGGTGTCAGATAGTCAGATACTTCAGGGGAAACTGGCTCCTTCTCAGCCCTGGGAGTAAATTGTATTTGGCCTAAGCCAATCATGGTGGTCATATTCCTCTTTCCTGTGATTGACTTAAGCATGGACGGATGATACGATTCTGGCCAATGAGGTAAGGGGAAGTCTGCTGGAGGCTTCTGGAAATATTTCCTCCTTGAAAAAAAGGAAACTCTCCTGAGGAACTATCCTGGGGATGTAGCTAATACTTGACTCTTAGGACTGAGGCAGCTATCTTAGGCTTATGAGGAGAGCAGCCATCTTGGGATCATGAGGGGAGCCAGCAAACAGGTTGTATTAGTCAGCGTTTGCCAGAGAAACAGATCAATAGGATATACATATAGGAAGAGATTTATTAAAAGGAATTGGCCCAAGGCAATTATGGGGGCTGAGAAGTCCCATAATCTGCCATCCATAACCTGGAGACCCAGGAAGTGTAAATCCAAAGACTCAGAACCAGGGGAACCAACGATGTAGATTCCAGTCCAAGTTTTAACGTCTGAAAATGAGAAATTCTGAAAGCAGGAAAGGATCAATGTCCCAGCTCAAGCAATTAGGAGGAAATGGTCAAATTCTTCCTTTACTGTTCGTTTTATTCAGACCCTCAATGGATTGGTTGACACCTACCCACAATGCGGAGGGCATGCTGCTTTCTCAAGTCCACTGATTGAAATACTAATTTCATCCAGAAACACTTTCACAGACATACCCAGAAATGATGTTTAGCCTAATATCTGGGCACCCTGTAATCCCATCAAGTTAGCACATAAAATTAATCATCACAAGTCCCCCCATTTTATCAAGTTCACACCCACATGCATCTCCTTAAACCATACTTAATATGCGAATAAAGACAGTAACAAGGTCTTAATTCTGCCCAACATGATACACCTATCCTGGATACAACTGAAAATGCACTAACCTCTTCCCCAGAAGAGGAGGTAAAGTCCTTGAACAGTGTTTACTCTTTTTGATATCCTACCTCTTAACTACAATGATGTAAAATTAGCAATCCTTAAATACTGTTATAAAGTCAATATATCTTATTTTACATCAGAGAGCAAGAGAGGAAAGAAAACAAATATACACACACACACACACACACACACAAAAGTGTATTCATGGCATAATGGAGGGAATGCTCATGACAATTACAGGCCTTGTTTCTGTAACTGGTCATGTGGTCATAGCTGGTATTTACAACTACCATCTTCTTCTACCTATCTGTATTCCTTCTACCTTTAGCAAGCACCTCAGCTGATCATCGTTCTTTACCTAGTGAGATGACCCATAACTTTATTCCTAAAAGGTCTGGGCCACTAGTAGCTCTGGTTGAAATAAGTTGTTGTAGTTTTTCATTGACCTTAATCATAGGACAAGGTAATACTAAGAGATGCCCTTAGGAATCTCTTGTGTTCCAGATATACCCTTCCTTATTTCTATGGTGGAGTAGCAGTCCAGTTTCCCCAACCAATATAGTACTTGCCTTATTCGTCTGTTGCTTTCAAGGCATGGGGAGTCCAAATTGGTCAAATGACACTTCTAGTTCAATGAAATCATTGCTGCATCTCTTGCTGGAAGTGCCCCTCTCTTTGGAACTAAGATCCCTAGGCTGGTAGAGCATAAGGTTGTGGGAACAGAAAGCAAACATTTTGCTATTGGATTCCTAGGGGTAATAGAAAACAGTGCTACTCTTATTTCCACACCTTGATTCTGGACCCATGAATCCTGATTATATGAGAAACAGCACCATATATAAACCTTCTGGGGAACTTTGCCTCAGCCCTGCAAGGTATTGCCACCAAGTTGGCACTGTAACTGAGTCTTCAAAAGGCAATTCTAATGTTCTATTAAGCCAGCTGCTTTAGGGTGGTGGGGAACATAGAAAGACCAGTGAATTCCGTGAAAACGGACCCATTGCCATATTCCTTTTGTTGTGAAATGATTTTCTTGATCAGAAGCAATACTATATAGAATACCATGATGCCTTGATAAAGCATTCTGAAAGTCTATGGTTATTTGCTTGGGGAGAAGCATTGTATGCAGGAAGGCAACTCTCTACCAGAGTGTCTATTCTGGTAAGAATAAAACACTGTCCCTTCTGTGATATAATCAACCCACCACAGGGTAGCTGGCTGATTACATCAGGGAATGGTGCCATATAGGGGACTCAGTGTTGGTGTCTGCTCCTAATAGATTGAGCATTCAGTGGTGGATGTAGCCAGGTCACCTGTGGTGAGTGGAATTCCCACATTGCTAAGCCCATGCAGAACCTCTATCCCTACCACTATGGCCACTTTGTTCATGAACCTATTAGGCAAAGACAGTCGTGACTGGGGACAGAGACTTGTGGTATTCACACTATGGTTCTTTCTGTCCATTCAATTATTAAAATCTTCCTCTGCTAAGGCCCCCCTTTGGTGAGTATTTACATGGGGGCACAAATATCTTCCTTTGTTTTGCCTATTCAGAGAGGTCTATCTACATACTTCTCCAAGTTTCTTTGTCACCAATTATCTAATCATGTTCCTTCTAAGTCCCTGACTATCCAACCAAACCATTGACTACAACCCATGAATCAGTATATAGTCACATATCTGGTCATTTCTCTTTCCAAGCTCAGGTTGCATAGTAACTTAGTGGTCCATGGTTAAGCATTCAGCCTCTACTAAGGCCCAGTAGCCTAGCCAAGAGCTGTTTCTTCAAAGAAGAGAGTTTATCTGTGGAGGATGGTATGATTTTGTTCCAAACTCCTAAGAGTCTGCACTGCAGTTCATGTAGAGGGGCCTGCCAACAGCTCAAAACAGCATCTCAACCTGCCAAGCACTCTTCGAGCACCATAGGAACTGCTGGGTCATATGGCCCAAGGTACAGAGCAGCACGCATAGCAGCCTGGACCTGCTGCAGAGCCATTTCTTGTTCAGGGACCCACTCAAAACTAGAAGCTTTTCAGGTCATTCAGAAAGGGGGTCATAGTAACACACCTGCATGAGGAATGTGTTGCCTCTAAAACCCAAACAAACCCACAAGCCTCTTTCTTGGCTGTAGGAAGGGCCAGATGTAACAACTTACATTTCACACTAGAAGGTATATTTCAACACGTCCCATATCACTGGATCCTTACAAATTTCACTGAGGTAGAAGGACCCTGAATATTAGTTAGATTTATTTCCCACCTTCTGGTATGCAAATATCTTACCAGTAGGTCTAGAGTAGTTGCTACTTCTTGCTTACTAGGCCCAATCAGCACAATGTCATCGGTATAATCGAGCAGTGTGATATCTTGCAGAAGGGAAAGGTGATCAGGATCCCCGTGAACTTAATTATGGCATAGGGCTGGATATACCTCTGAGATAGGACAGCGAAGGTATAATTCTGGCCTTTCCAGCTGAAAGCAAACTGCTCCTGGAGGGCATAATGGACAAGGATAGAGAAAAAGGCATTTGCCAGACCAATTGCTGCATGCCAAGTACCAGGGGGTGTGTTAAATTTGCTCAAGCAATGAAACCACATCTGGTACAATAGCTGAAATTTTAGTTATCACCGGGTTAAACTTATCTTAATCCACTGTCATTCTCCAAGATCCATCTGTCTTCTGTACAGGCCAAATAGGAGAATTGAATGGGGATGTGGGGGAAATCACCACCCCTGTATCCTTCGAGTCCGCTAGTTTTTACAATCCCTTTAGGAATGTAGTTTTGCTTTTAATTTACTCTGTTTCTATTTTTCTTAGGTAGAGTCAGTTCTAGTGGCTCCTACATGGCTTTTCCCACCATAGTGGCCCTCACTCAGTAGGTCAGAAAACTAATGTGGGGATTCTGCCACATCCAATTTTGGATTCTGAAACTGGAGAAATAATCACAGGATGGGTTGAAAGACCCACTGGGCCCACTGTGAGAGGGACCTTTGCTAAAACTCCATCCATCACCTGGCCTCCATAAGCCCCTCCTCTGACTGGTAGACCACACTGATATTTGGGTCTCCTGGATTAGTGTCTCCTTAGAGAGTATTCCTGAAAAGTCTAAAGATTTTCTTTTCTCTAATGAATGTATACCCTGAAAAAAGATTGTAGGTCCCTCTGGGGAAGGCTGGGAGAAAGATTGGCAGTATAACTTTTTAAAATTTTATTTATTTATTTTGAGAGAGAGAGAGAGAGAGAGAGAGAGAGAGAAAGCACAACTAGAGGAGGGGCAGAGAGAAAGAGAAACAGAATCCCAAGGTGTCTCTGGACCATCAGCACATAGACCCATGTGGGGCTCGAACTCACGAACTGAGATCATGACCTGCGCAGAGATTAAGAGGCAGATGCTTAACCAACGGCACTACCCAGGTGCCCCAGCAGTATAAATTTTTGTTAGTATACCATGGTGTTTCCTCAAGGAGAATGGGTTCTAGGTCTATAAACGAATCTGGGAATTGACTGAGGGACCATGACCCTCTGTTTTTATGATTCAGGTTAGACTTCTATTCACTTAGAACTTTTCTGTGTGTACAGACAGATCAAGTAAGAATTTAGTAAGCTTCCTATCTATTTTGCTTCTAGCCAGTGCCATAGATCTGCATGAGTCAAACAATTCTGATTGCTGCTTTGATTCTGCTGTCCATTGTGGTAATCGTGCCCCCTTTGCTTTTGGCTGTTGAGTGCTGTCACTTAAATCCTTCAGGGTCCAATTACAACCATTGAATTTTGGGGCGCCTGGGTGGCTCAGTCAGTTGAGCGTCCGACTTTGGCTCAGGTCATGATCTCACAGCCCGTGAGTTCAAGCCCCACATCGGGCTCCGTGCTGACAGCTCAGAGCCTGGACCCTGCTTCAGATTCAGTATCTCCCTCTCTCTCTTTGCCCTCTCCCACTTTCTCTGTCTCTGTCTCCCTATCTCTCTCAAAAATAAATAAAAACATTAAAAAAAACAAACAAACAACCATTGAATTTAGTTTTCCCCATTGAGTAGCTGTAGTTCCCACTGTAAAGTCTGGCCTAAAGAGAAGAGGGCTCCCCTCACAAACCTATTTCTCATAGTCACGGTGAAATGTATGTCTTCTGGACCCTCTTAGTGTGGGCGAATAGGTCCTAAATGACAAATTCATTCACTATAATGTTGCAATCTCTAGGCCTTTAAATCTTTTCTTTTACAATAAATTAAGGAGATCCAGTATTTTTTAAAATTATTTTTGTGTTTACTTATTTATTTTGAGAGAGAGTGAGAGCATGAGCAGAGGAATGGCACAAAGAGAGGGAGAGAAAGAATCCCAAGCAGCCTCTGTGTTGTCAGTGCAGAATCCGATGCGGGGTGGGGGATGGAGGTGCGGGCTCAAACTCACCTACCATGAGATCATGACCTGAGCCGAAATCAAGAGTCCAAGGCTTAACCGACTGAGGCACCCAGGCGCCCCTAGATTAGGCATTTCTAATCCACTCACCATGAGCCACCTTTTAATCCATGTTTCAGCCAACCAAACAGATTTTAGAGCCCTTTCTCACTCCCCAAAGCTGCAACATTAAATGTAGAATCTCTGCTTAGTGAGCCCATAACTTGATGCTCCTTCTACGATTATTCCATACCATATCTTTAGCATCCATTCCTACTAAATATCCCCCTCATTTCTATCTGTATAAATTAGAAAACTCTGCTCTTTTTGTAGTATAGTACACTTCTGCACTTCCCCATGAAGAAGGAAAGAAGAGTAGTGGAGATGTGTACTGAGGAGAATTAGCATTGCCTTGCATGGCAGCTGCCTCTAGGGAGGGACACATTACAGTTTCCCAGGGCAATGCAGAGTTAATCCCCTCAGAAGTGGAAAAGCCTATACCACTAATGGTAGAGAGGCCAATTTCCCTGGGGTAGGGAGGCCTATTCCACTGGCAAAGAAGACTCATCAGGATGTAGGAACCTAATGTCCCTCACTTCATCAGAGTCTTCCTACTTGTCCCTATCCCAATTTACAGCATCCCATTCTTTCCCAGTCAATGCCCTCACTTTAATAGTCAACTACCTGAGAGTCTGAGGTTTGAAATTGTGTTATAATTCAAGGATGGAGTTCTACATTAGATTTTAAACAATTTCAGCCCTGCAGCTACAGAAAATAAGGTTTCCTTCATGGCACACATAAAAGCTTCTAGGTCATTTATTTGATGCTTGGGTTGAGAATTCAAATCCCTGAGCTCATGCTCAGGAATTAACTTATTACCTACAATCAGCATATAATTTACACTAGTTAGCAGGTTTATTGGATAGTGTCTTCATCAAAGTATCAAAACTGGTTCAGAGCATGACCCAGATTCACTTCAGGCCTTACCTGCCTGGAACCACAGGGAAACTTGCATTTTAACATTCAGTCTTTGAATAATCCTGTTTTGCTCATACTTTCGAGACTAAACCCCAGAAAGGGACTGGGATGAAGAAACAGAAAGCTGACTAGGGGCTAGACAGCTTCTTTTCCCGACACTGGTCTGGATGTACTTGCACCAGAAGACAGGTCTGGTACTATGAGTAGGGAGCATGGGACAGAGTAAGTTTCAGAAAAAGGCACTGAAGTGACAGGAAATGACCAGATACAGATTAGCAAACGACTTGAGAGATAAAGGAAAGGGTTTGAGAGGACTCTAGCATTTTAGCCTCAGGTGACTGTTCTCCCTGATAATCTATTAAATGTTGCCGCTCTGCCCATGGGCAACTCTGACAGTGAACTTCATTCAGCTCAGGTAGCCACTCCTGGACTTGGTGCTGACACTGGGATTTGTCACTGCATGTCTCTGTCTCACAGATGCACACCTTCTGGGATATCCGTTCAGCTCATAAGCCAGTTCAGTAAATTTCCTGTTCCAGGAATTGACCCCTCTCCCGCATATAGTCCCCAGGCTGTCAAGGATTGCTGACAGATCCTGGCCTCAGCTGATTGAGTGGCACAGGGGTGGGTCCTTGATATAAATCAGACCAATTATTTTCTCTATTGGGTATTTGTAGTCATGACCATGAGAGATGAGCATTCTCTATAGTTCCATCTGTAATGTGTAATCCGAGAAGCTGTGGGGTGGCCATCTTCTGCCCACCATAATTATAGATAAGAAAAAAAAAAAAAAAGACCGGTCTGCAGAGAGAAAAATACGATTTTCTCCTTGCTTGAGTCTAGGCCTTTTCCTTGAGCATCTATCACACATTTCATCTTTGTCCATCACTTGGTTACTGTCACATCCTGGCTGGCATTGACATTACTGTTTTGTACATGTGTTGCTTTTCTTTCCAAGCACATTCCTTCTAAGGGCTTTCATTTCTGTGAGTTAGCCCTTGATCTTATTTATAATCAGCAGTCAATTAGAATCACCTAGATTGTTACAAATGCCATTATTTGAGCACACAAAATAGTGCCAGAGCAGAGAGCACAGGAGCTGTAATGCCTGGGATCTGATAAATACTCTTATTTTACCAAAGGGGCCCATTCACAGGTTTTGTGTTTCACTCTGGATACCTTTATCCTCTCTGCCTTTGTTCTGTTACAGTCTTTGTGTATGGCCTTGCTCTTGCACTTCCTCTGGAAACTCTGTTGCCAAGAAACAAGGAAAGGCCAAAACTTTTAATGTGAAACTCAGTGTTAACAAGAAAAGGGGGAAGGAAAGTTGGCAGACATCAGTTGTGCTTTGGACCTGCTTAAATCCATACCAGAAATGATTTTTTGACAGCTGCAGAAAGACCAAGGGAATTGGGAAGGAGGCAGTAATGACCAGGGTAGTAAAGTTATTCTGTGCCAGGAGTTTTACAATAGCCAGAATGGAACCAGTGTTTAGTCCTTGACCGGAACAGAGTCCGTCCTACATCATAGTGGTTTTGATTCAAGCCACGGTATGGAATTGCAATGAAGAGTGGTTTGGGAGCATTGGAATTTGACACATGCACTTAATACCAGGATGATGGGTGATTAAATTTTTATATTTTAAGTTATTATAATATTTAAGCCCAAAATTATTTGATACAGAAATCAAGCTGTCAGATCCTCCTGTATCATTGGTTTCCAACTAAATACCTCAATTTGCCATTATTTCTGAAATTTTTAAGATAATTAAATTCTGTTTGTGATGTTTTTAATTTGTTTTGTTTTGTTTTGGTGCTATTACCTTCTCAGTGGCTATCACCCTGCTTTATACAGTGTGTGTTAAATAGTACTTGAATCCCTGCATGACTGAATATCCAAATGTTAATTTAGAAAAGTACTTCTCAGATTTAAATATGCCTTAGAATCACCTAGTGATCTGGTTAAAATGCAGATTCTGATTCATTTAGTAGATCCAGGTGAGGCTTACACTTTTGGCCTATGTACTGTATTTTGAATAGCAAGGACTTAGGAGACTGGAAAGAAAGAGCTTCATACAAATCAACACCTTTTGGTGTTTTTCCTCCTGTGTCAAGTCAGTAGTAAGGCGAATTAAGCAGTGAATGCAGATGGAGGTCTGGAAACATGAATCCTATTCTTGACCCTATCACTGATTATGACTTTGGGAAGATCGCTCGCCCTCTTTGAGCTTCAATTTCCAGTCCTATAAAGTGAAGGGATAGGGCTGAATTATGCTTCAAGGTGTCCTGAGGAATTTTATAGCTCTACAGAGATGCCTCAGGGATCCTCCAAGAAAAGTGTGAGGCTAGTGTGAAAAGGAAGAGGAGCAGTAAAGGCATGGAGAGGGAGCCATTATTTAGAAACACAGGAGAACAACTTGGAATGTATCCTGTCACTAAGAAGGTGGCTTTAAGAAAGATGTAGTGGTGGAGTGTGTCTAATGCCTTTAATTATCATCCAACACAGCATTTAAGGCCAGCACGATTCCCATTCCTGGGAATTTAAGCCACACATTGTTTTAAAGAAGTCCAAAAATTAATTCTGGACTTTACTTCTTACTGGTGGTATCTAGAGTTCTCAAGATCATCCCTTATGACAAAGGAGAAAGTGGGAAGGTTGGGCAGGGGAAGGGAGGTGGAGGGAAATACCAGTTGAACAAGTCAGCAGTCACCAAAGTTATCTTGCTGTCTGTGGGACCTCTACTCTCCCTCTTTCCCTTTGGTTTCACAGTGGATCTTTTTTCCCCAAAGGATCCTTGGGAATAGGAGATGACTGATTCATTCAACCACCAATCATGGGCAGAGCTCCAAGGGATGCTGATCACCCAAGTCTGGCCCAGGTGAGGCATACATGATGAGATTGCTTTTATGTCTTCTATTTCCAGGAAAGTGAGAAGGGAAAGGAGAAAGGAAAATTTTCCAGCGACACGTTTTTATAGTTCAAAATCATTTTTTTCTCATCCATGACTGATTAGAATCACCTGTAATGTTTTAAGAACATCCCTATCCCCAAAAAGTTCTGATTTAATTGGTGTAAGGAGAGGGGTGCCTGGGTGCCTTAGTTGGTTGTATGTCCGACTTCAGCTTAGGTCATGATCTTGCAGTCCATGAGTTTGAGCCCTGCATTGGGCTCTGTGTTGACAGCTCAGAGCCTAGAACCTGCTTCAAATTCTGTGTCTCCGTCTCTCTCTGCCCCTCCCCTGCTCATGTTCTCTCTCTCTCTCTTTCTCAAAATAGATAAACTTAAAAAAATTTATTTTAGATAAAAAAATAATTGGCATGAGGAGAGACTTCGGTGGTGTGTCTGTTTTTAATGTTCCCCTGATTATTCTAATATGCACCAAGGGATGACAACTGGTTTAGTCCCTGGGCTCAGCATTTCCCCTCTTCTTTCAGTGTGTCTGTTGGCAACTTGCCCTGAGTCTAGAGCTTTTTGAGTAAGACAACTGTGGTTGATGTGGATTATTTAAAGGCCATCTTGATCTGAACAGAACTATTAACTTTCTGTTCAGAAGTGATGTGTTCCCAGACTCCTGCAATGTTTCAACTTCTGCAGCCTCAGGTAACCAAATGGCTCTGTTGGGGGGACTCCAAGGTAGAACAATGGTTTTTAGGCAGCAGGGGCTTCAAGTTGGTGTTCCAGGGCCCCAGCTGTGCCTCCCCTAATTTCAGCATACATGGAATGTTTTAGCTAAGCATAAGCTCCCTGAATGGCAGGAATTGCATCTCTCCCACTGTACCAGACAATGGGCAAATGTGCTGAAATCTTGACGCTATATTTTTTGCTTAGGAGTGGAATTCAGAGGCAGATCTCTTTGAATCTGAGATTAGGTGCTGGGGTCCAGCTCCGGCTAGGACAGGAGATCTCAGATGGATGAATGGGGTCGGCATGATAAATGATTCGAGAGAGCAGCATGGCTTCTACTGCCAAGCAGGCATCTCGCCTCTGCTGGCCTCAGTTTCTTTATTTTAAAGGCGGTGAGTGACAAAGCAATTTTTCTTAGGTTGGCATATTTGTGAACCCCCCAGACCTAGCAGGAGACTTGTCTTATCTTAGTTTAAGCAGTAACCATTTTTATGACTTTGCCCCAAGTTATAGATTGTGCATTGCAGAGTCAGATAGAGAAAATATTTACAGCAATGTGCTCCAGGGGTTTTATGGTGGGGCTAAGGGGGTGTTTATCATAATACAGTACCTGCAGGGACATCTAGTTTGGTTCAAGGAGTCTTGGGGCCTAACGTCTACATAAGTAACACTAATTTTTAGCCAACTCATAATTGCTATTCTGTATGATCAGTTCACGTAACGTATCCCCAAGAGGCAACTTTGAGGTTACTTCTGGCCAGGTTACTCTCATTCAGATATCCATCAAGGCATCACACTGCAGGTTCCCTTTTTCATATGCCATAAAACCAAAGAGCATTACATTCCTTGGGACCAACAAGGGCAATTCAAGAAATCCAAGCCTGAAAGATTAATATTAGAAGGAGATATTTTTGGGTGCCAATTTGGCGGCAGGAGCCTTGCAACATCCACCTTTTCACCCAGGGAAAGTATCAACCTGTGTGCCCAAGATGGCTCCCCGCAATTAGGTTCCAAAGTGGAGCTCAAGGATTATATGCTTTGACCTCATTCAACTGTGGTGTTCTCTCTTTTTCTAATACCTAATCTCTCCTCATGGTTTTGAAGGGAATCAGAATATACCACCCCAAAATGTGCCAATTTGGCATAAAAATTATTTTGAGCTAAAGACATTTGAGATTCAACAGATAGAGAAAGGAATCTTTCTAGAGCTTCTTTTATCTCACTAAAAGCAGAAACGCCTGAAAAATAAGAACTGCCATAAATCCCCTCTCCTGGGGAAGTTTTATGGCCATGAAGAAGATGAAAGTCAGCACAAAAAAAAACCTTACTAAGATAACTTTTATCTTCCATTACTTTCCTTTATATATTTACTTCCCCATGGTTTGCAATCCCCGAAGGCCCCAGAACCTTTTCCTTTGTCTTGTTACATCTCTACAATTCATCGTTCTTTGTTAAAATTGATGTCTCAGCTCTCAGGCCTATCCACTTCTTTGGTTCTTCACATCTTTTGTAAGAAGACCCTCATGTTACATAAAAATTAACATCGAATGAAATTTGTATGTCTTTTCTCCTTTCATTTGTCTTTTGTCAGTCTGATTCTCAGAACCAGTCAATAAACCTAAGAGTGTAGAGGAAAAAGATTTTTTCTTCCCCTACAGTTTCAACTGTGACTGCCAACAGCTCTCCAATCTATTGGTCTCTCCTAAGTTTTTGACTCATGACCTATTGGAAAGCTCCACTTGGATATGTCATGGGCTCTCTCAAAACGCAACATTGACAAAACTGAACTCATTGTCTATTTCTCAAAACATGCTCCTTTTCTCCCCATTCTTGTCTCATTTGTTAGTAGCACCTCTATGCACCCCGTCAATTGGGCTGAACTTACCAGAGTCACCTACCATGTGCCGTCCATTGTTCCAACCAGTCTGCATACAGTGAGGAATAAACCAGACAGGGTCCTGCTTTTATGGGGCTTGAGGTTTTGTGGGGAGAGAGATGATAGGGAAGAGATAGCTCTACTTTCAGACAATAAGTAGGCTATGAAGAAAGTAAAGGAATGGGAAAGAGAATGATGGGAAGGCCAGTTTAGGAAATGTAGTCAGAGAGAGCCTCTCAGAGGAACTCCTTGAGTTATAAGGGCCATGGAAAGATGGGGGTGTGGGAGAGGAAATTGTTTGAGATAAAGGGAACTGCAGGTGTTTGGCCCCTGAGACTCTGAAAAAGTCTGAAAGACCACTGTATGAAGAGTAGTGGGTCAAGGAGAGATGAAGAGAGCCATATCATGGTGGAGTTGTAGGAGTTGCTAGAGATGTTTGATTTAATTGTGTTTTATTTAGTCCAATACCTTCATCCGCACCTTCATTTTCTCTCCCCTAGTCACAGTCTTTGTCAGGATCCTGTTACGGTTCATCTGGACTATTTACCTTCTCAGCTTTTCTAACTCTTTCTCCTCCCCAGGTTCCTTTGCTGGCTCTTTTCTTTCTCATTCTCACCACTTAAACTCTCAGCAGACCCCAAGCTTCTCTTCTTTTTTTTTTTCTGGGGCACCACTCTAGGCTAGAATACCCCAGCTTCTGTGTTGGCCCTGAGGAGGAGACTCTCTGTCTGGCTAACCATCTTCCTCAAATCTTGGGATATTATTTTAATAAGAA
The DNA here is from genome assembly GCA_030068075.1 of Paguma larvata. Lineage (NCBI taxonomy): Eukaryota > Metazoa > Chordata > Mammalia > Carnivora > Viverridae > Paguma > Paguma larvata. The sequence continues at coordinate 51,140,605 of CM057834.1, read as the reverse complement.
CGGGCAAGTCCCTTATTTGATAGAAGGATTGATTTCCTTTTTACTCCTCTCTCATTCTTCTATCCCACCTCCATTTTAATTGTATTTTTAAAAATTTGGTTGTGTTCTTGTGAAATGGGTATTTTTATTTGTGTACTTTTATTTTAAAATTTGTAAATGATATTACGTTCTATATCTCATTCTCTTTTTTGATTTCTCATTAAGCATTGTGTTTTTAAGATCTATCTGTGGGGCTATGTGTTTCTGATCTGTTTTTCCTAACAAATGATGGTATTTCTTGGTTTACACATTATTCAAAGTAGGCTATGCTATGCTGATGTAACAACCCCCAAATCAATCACAGTAGCTTAACACATAAAAGTGTATTTCTCATTCATGCAGAATCCTCTGTAGGTCTGGCAGTTCTTCCAGGCAGTCCTTTCAAGCTGTGATTCAGGGATCTGCACCACTTCTATTTCATAGATACGGCACTGAAAACATTCCTTCCAGGGGTGCTGAGTTAGGGAAGGAGAGAGCATGGAAAATTCATACCCATGATTATGTTCCTCAGATTAGAAGTAACACATGTCACTGCCACTCACAACGCATTGATCAAAACCATTATATGACCCTAACCAATTTTGTTGTATCTGGGAAATGTAGGCTGCACATGGGTAGTCAATGAGCTGTAAATGTCTCTGATCCAGTAAGCATCCACCATCTTGTACCTACATGTTGTCCTAGTGGTGGGCATCCATCTCCCAACCACCACAAACAATGCTGCAGTGAATATCTTTGGTTTATACATGCATGAACCTAGGTGAGAATATTTCTGGGATGTTGTAGTCAGTTGAATGGTGCCCCCCAAAAAGATACATCCATATCCTAGCCCTCAGAACCTGTAAAAATGAACTTACTTGGAAAAACGACTTTTGTACATATAATTATTAAAGATCTCAAGATGAGATCATCCTGCATTATACAGGTGGGCATACCCTAAATCCAATGAAAAGTGTCCTTATAAGAGATAGAAGGGTCGAGAAGACACTGGCAAAGAGGAGAAGGCCATGGAAAGACAGAGGCAGATCTTGGAGTTGTGCACCCACAGCCAAGGAACACCTGGAGCCATCAGAACCTGGAAGAGACAAGGAAAGATTCTCCCCCTAGATCCTTCAGAAGAGGAGCACAGCCTTGATTTCAGACTTCTGGCCTTCAGAACTGTGGGAGAATAAATTTCATTCTTCTCAGTCACCAATTTAGTGTTACTTTTTAAGGCAGCCCTAGGAAACTAGCCCAGCATTTGCTACCTGGAAGAGGGATGCTGCTATAACAAATACCTAAAATTGTGGAAATGGCTGTGGAATTGGGTAATGAGCAGAGGCTAGAAGAATTTTGAGGTTCATTATAATCAAAGTCTAGATTCTGGTGAGAAACTCACAAGGATGTGAGCAGCACAGTGGAGAAAGCACCTGTAGTCTAAGTGGATACATATATGGCCATGTATAGAATATTGTTAGGAAAATGGACATTAAAAGTACTTCTGGCAAGAGCTTGGAAGGAAACGAGGAACATGTATTCGATATGGGAGCAAAGGTTATCCCCGTCATATAGTGGTAGAAAACTTGGCCAATTGTGTTTTCTTTGTTGTGTGGAAAACAGAATTTGGGGACACCTGGGTGGTTCAGTTGGTTGAGCATCCAACTCATGATCCCACAGTTCATGAGATTGGGTCCTCTGTCAGGCTCTGTGCTGAGCATGGAACTTGCTTGAGACTCTCTTTCTCCCTCTCTCTTTACCCCTCCCCTGCTCATTCTCTCTCTCTTTCTCTCTTAAAATAAATAAATAAACATTGAAAAAAAGAAAGAAAGAAAGCAGGGGCACCTGGGTAGCTCAGTTAGTTGAGCAACTGACTTCAGCTTAGGACATGACCTCGCGGTTTGTGAGTTGTGAGTTCAAGCCCCACATTGGGCTTGCTGCTGTCAGCCTACTTCAGACCCTCTGTCTCCCTCTCTGCCCCTCTCCTGCTTGTATTCTCTCAAAAATAAATAAATATTAAAAAAAGGTCTACATGGCAATGCTGAGTGTACAGCTCTCTGCTCCAAACTCACGCCAAATGTGAGCTGCAATGGTCTTCTGTGTCCACCCTGTGGACAGGTAGTATAAAAGAACCACAAGCAGGTTCGGGCTCTAGGACTCCATGGCTGCCGAGGTGGCACAAAGAAAGGTACCAAAATATAGACAGAATGGCAGATTGCTAGTGTTTGATCCAAAGGAAAAAGTGATGCTTGAACCAAATGAAGCAATGTCAGATAAATGTCTCAATGGATGCAGACCAAGATTGGCAAGCAAACTTTGTTTCTCTCCTAAATGTAGGTAGGAGATTCTCAGAAAAGATGGAAGTCTCTTCAAAAAATATTGGAAATACAGCCTCTTTAAAGAATACTGAAAATAGAATATCTTCAAAGACTGTTGAAAATAAAGATACAGAAACAAATCTACAGTCTAAGTAAGCTATGGTCATCTTCCTTCTTACAAGAAGGCACAGGTCAAGTGGGCAAAGATGCAGTCCTTTCATAGCAGGAGAAAATGAACATTGCCTTCAGGATATTGATGATAAGTTGTCTGAATAGACAGATGATGATGGTGAAGATGATACCAATGATGATGATAATGAAGAAGACAGAAAACCCTAATAAAGATACTCATGCCCCATTAGAGTTAATGGTAGAATTCCTTAGAGCAGAAATGAGCCAAGACTACCATTTGGCAAAAAAATTACGTCAGATGATTCTAATCGATGAGCCAGAAAATCCTGAGGCCAAGGAGTTTTTCTCATTCCCGAAGAAATGTTGCTGATAGAGAGATCTCAAAATCTTGAGAAAGATGATAAAGATAGTGAAGAAGACAGTAGTGGGACAGTGAAGGAGAGAACAGTGAGGAGCTAAGTGAAGAAAGCTCTGGTGAATATGAAGACGGGTAATGAAAGTTGCTGCTATGGTTTAATCTTCATGTATTTTCATGAGTGTATACCAAGGAAATATAAAGGAGAAAGCTTGAAAAAAAATAGAAAGAAAGCAGAATTTGTATACTATGAGCTTGAATATTTAACTGAGGAGATTTCTTTTCTATTTAAAAAAATTTTTTAATGTTTATTTATTTTTGAGAGAGAACCAGAGACAGAGTGTGAGTGGAAGAGGAGCAGAGAGAGAGGGGTGCACAGAATCTGAAACAGGCTCCAAGTTTTGAGCTGTCAGCACAGAGCCCGACACAGGGCTCAAACTCACAAATAGCGAGATCATGGCCTGAGCTGAAATCAGCCACTTAGCTGGCTGAACCACCCAGTCACCCCTAACTGAGGAGATTTCTAAGCAAAGTGTTGAAGGTACAGCCCGGTTTCTCCTTGCTGTTAGAAGAAGGATAAACTGAGGAATGGACTATTAAATAAAAAGGAACCAACACCTTGTTGGGGAGATTCTCACTCCACCCGGACTACAAAGGAAGCTAAAATTAGAAAATTCATTGTTGGAAAGTGTGCTCTTGAGAGAAGGCTGAAGGTGTGATTGCACAACTTTTGCTGAAGAAATTAGCCACATGGCTCATGGATCCACTCTGCTATCTCTACAGAAGCCAGGGATAGAGAGAGCATAATGCAGGAAAGATCTGTCTTTCTTGACAGACAAGAACCCTTTAGTCTAATGGCATGGACCCATGTGACATGCACAGGAGACCCATAAAGCTTTTGAAGATGTTATATCAGAGAAACACTACCAGCTTGGACTGAAAAGAACAGAGACAGGATGAAATGAGAGAAAGGCTATATCAGACTTCCAAATTCCATGTCATATAGGAAACTGGCTAATAGAACTTCCTGACTACAAACAAATGTTTGAGTCACATTCATGACTCTTCAAGAAAAAAAGAAAGATGATTCTGAGGTGCCATTGTAGGCCCAAAGGACAGGACCACCATAGGCCTGGGGATCTGGGGGGACTATTAACAGGCCCAGTGGACAGGGCTGTCATGGGCCCAGAGGATGCATTGAGTCATGGAGGATAATTCTCAGGCCTGAAATTGAAAATGAAATTTGCCCTGTTTTGACTTTCTTGGGACCAGTGGCCCCTTTATTCCTTTCATTTTTTTTTCCCTTTTGGAGTGGGAATGTCTATCCAATAACTGTCCAACATTGTATTTTAGAAGCAGATAACCTGTTTTCTAGTTTCACAGATCCACAGATGGAGATGAATTTTGCCCAAGATGGACCATACTTCCAGTTTTACTCATACCTGATTCAGATAATTTAGATGATGTGATTTGGAACTTTTTGAGTCAATGATACTTAGATGAGATTTTGAACTTAGAGTTGATGCTGGAATTGGTTAAAATTTGGAGAGATGTTAGGATTGTGGTGTTGAATATATTGTGTTTGTGAGAAGGACATGCATTTGGGGGGGCCAGAGAGTGAAATGTACTGGATTGAATAATGTACCCCCCAAAATTATATCCACCTGGAACCTGTGAATGTGACTGTATTTGGAAATAGAGTCTTTGCAAATGGGATCAAGTTAAGATGAGGTTGTACTGGATCAGGGTGAGCTTTACATCCAGTGACTGGTATCTTTAGAAGAGACAGAAGAAGGAAAGACACAGAAGAAGAGGAGAAACCTACATAAAGACAGAAGCAGAGACTGGAATTTTATGCACCTAGAAACACCTGGAGCCTCCAGAATCTGAAAGGGACAAGAAAGGTTCTCTCCTGTAGTGTCTGAAGAACCAAGGCCCTGCTGATGCTTTGATATCATACTCCTGAATTCCAGAACTGTGAGAGAATAAACTTCTGTTGTTTTAAACCTCAAGTTTAAGGCACTTTGCAAAGGCAGCCCTAAGAAACTAACACAGATGTTTACCCAGAGAAGGTCATAGTTGTTAATGTATTTTGATCATCTGCCAGATTGCTCTCCGTACTACCTGTAGCAGTTTATACTTCCAACAACAGTACATGGAAGTTCCTACATTTCTGCCAACATATGACATTATCCAGCTTTTCTATTTTAACTAGCCTCATTGGCGAAAAATAGTATCTCATCATTCCTTCAATTTTCCATTTCCTGGATTATCCCTTTTTTTTTTATTATAATAGTTTATTTTCAAATTGGTTTACATATAACACCCAGTGTTCATCCCAACACGCGCCCTCTTTAATGTCCGTCACCCCCTCTCCCCCCTCCCTCACCTCCCTCACCTCCCTCACCCTCAGATTGTTCTTAGTCTTTGAGAGTCTCTTATGTTTTATCTCCCTCCCTCTCTTGTCTTTTTTGCCTTTCCCCTCTAGCCCTCCCCCTGGTTTTTGCTTAGTCTCACAAAGTCCACCTATTCGTGGAAACATATGGTATCTGTCTTTTTCTGACTGACTTATTTCACTTAACATAATACCCTCCAGTTCCATCCATGTTGCTACACATGGCCAGATTTCATGTTTTCTCATTGCCATGTAGTAGTCCATTGTATATATGTGCCACAACTTCTTTATCCATTCGTCAGTTGATGGGCACTTGGTTTGCTTCCATGATTTGGCTATTGTCGAAAGTGCTGCTATGAACATTGGGGTACACGTACCCCTATGCATCAGCATTCCTGTGTCTGTTGGGTAGATTCCTAGCAGTGCTATTGCTGGGTCATAGGGTAGCTCTATTTTCATTTTTTTGAGGAACCTCCACACCGTTTTCCAGAGCGGCTGCACCAGTTTGCATTCCCACCAACAGTGTAGGAGGGTGCCTGCTTCTCCACATCCCCGCCAGCATCTATAGTTTCCTGATTTATTCATTTTAGCCACTCGAACCGGTGTAAGGTGGTATCTCAGTGTGGTTTTGATTTGTGTTTCCCTGATGATGAGTGACTTTGAGCATCGTTTCATGTGTCTGTTGGCCATCTGAATGTCCTCTTTGGAGAAGTGTCTATTCATATCTTCCGCCCACTTTTTCACTGGATTATTTGTTTTTCGGGTGTGGAGTTTGGTAAGTTCTTTATAGATTTTAGATACTAGTCCTTTATCTGATATGTCATTTGCGATTATCCTTTCCCATTCCATCGGTTGTCTATTAGTTTTGTTTGTTGTTTCCTTTGCTGTGCAGAAGCTTTTTATCTTGATGAGGTCCCAATAGTTCATTTTTGCTTTCAATTCCCTCGCCTCTGGAGATGTGTCACATAGAAAATTGCTGCGGCTCAGGTCAAAGAGGTTTTTTCCTGCTTTCTCCTCTAGGATTTTGATGGTTTCCTGTCTCACATTCAGATCCTTCATCCATTTAGAGTTTATTTTTGTGAGTGGTGTAAGGAAGTGGTCTAGTTTCATTCTTCTGCATGTTGCTGTCCAGTTCTCCCAGCACCATTTGTTAAAGAGGCTGTCTTTTTTCCATTGGATACTCTTTCCTGCTTGGTCAAAGATTAGATGGCCATATGCTTGTGGGTCCATCTCTGGGTTCTCTATTCTATTCCATTGGTCTATGTGTCTGTTCTTGTGCCAATACCATGCTGTCTTGATGACTACCGCTTTGTAGTAGAGGTTAAAATCTGGGATTGTGATGCCTCCTGCTTTGATTTTATTCTTCAGAATTACTTTGGCTATTCGGGGTCTTTTGTGGTTCCATACAAATTTTAGGATTGTTTGCTCTAGCTTTGAGAAGAATGCTGGTGCAATTTTTACTGGGATTGCGTTGAATGTGTAGATTGCTTTAGGTAGTATTGCCATTTTAACGATATTTATTCTTCCGATCCATGAGCATGGGGTGTTTTTCCATTTCCTTGTGTCTTCCTCAATTTCCTTCATAAGTTTTTTATAGTTTTCCACGTAAAGGTCTTTTACATCTTTGGTTAGGTTTATTCCTAGGTATTTGATGGTTTTTGGTGCAATTGTGAATGGGATTCGCTTCTTTATTTCTCTTTCTATTGCTTCATTGTTGGTGTAAAGGAAAGCAACCGATTTCTGTACATTGATTTTGTATCCTGCAACTTTGCCAAATTCATGGATCAGTTCTAGTAGGCTGTCAGTGGATTCTGTTGGGTTTTCCATGTAAAGTATCATGTCGTCTGCAAAAAGTGAAAGTTTGACTTCGTCCTTGCCTATCTTGATGCCTTTTATTTTACTTTCTTGTCTGATTGCTGATGCTAGGACCTCCAACACTATGTTAAATAGCAGTGATGAGAGTGGACATCCCTGTCGTGTTCCTGATCTCAGGGGGAAGGCTCTCAGTTTTTCCCCATTGAGGATGATATTAGCTGTGGGCTTTTCATAAATGGCTTTTATGATGTCTAAGTATGTTCCTTCTATCCCGACTTTCTCGAGAGTTTTTATTAAGAAGGGATGCTGTATTTTGTCAAATGCTTTTTCTGCATCAATCAACAGGATCATATGGTTCTTATCTTTTCTTTTGTTAATGTGATGTATCACATTGATTGATTTGCGAATATTGAACCATCCCTGCAACCCAGGGATGAATCCTACTTGATCGTGGTGGATAATTCTTTTTATATGCTGTTGGATTCTATTTGCTAATATCTTGTTAAGAATTTTTGCATCCATGTTCATCAAGGATATCGGCCTGTAGTTCTCTTTTTTTGCTGGGTCTCTATCTGGTTTGGGAATCAAAGTGATGCTGGCTTCATAGAATGAGTCCAGGAGTTTTCTTTCCGTCTCAATTTTTTGGAACAGCTTGAGGAGGATAGGTATTAACTCTGTTTTAAATGTCTGGTAAAATTCCGCAGGGAAGCCATCTGGCCCTGGACTTTTATTTGCTGGGAGATTTTTGATAACTGATTCAATTTCTTCACTAGTTATGGGTCTGTTCAAGTTTCTATTTCTTCCCGTTTGAGTTTTGGTAGCACGCGGCTGTTTAGGAATTTGTCCATTTCTTCCAGGTTGTTCAATTTGACGGCATAGAGTTTTTCATAATATTTTCTGATGATTGCTTGTATTTCTGAGGAATTGGTTGTAATCACTCCATTTTCGTTCATGATTTTATTGATTTGGTTTCTCTCTCTTTTCTTTTTGAGGAGCCTGGCTAGAGGTTTATCAATTTTGTTTATTTTTCCAAAGAACCAGCTCTTGGTTTCATTGATCTGTTCCACTACTTTTTCTGTTTCCATATGATTAATTTGTGCCCTAATCTTTGTTATTTCTCTCTTTCTGCTAGGTTTGGGCTGTCTTAGCTGTTCTGCTTCTAGTTCCTTTAGGCGTGCTGTTAGAATTTGTGTTAGGAATTTTTCTTGTTTCTTGAGATGGGCCTGGATTGCAATATATTTCCCTCTCAGGACTGCCTTTGCTGCATCCCAAAGTGTTTGGATTGTCGTATTTTCATTTTCATTTGTTTCCATGTATTTTTTAATTTCTTCTCTGATTGGTTGACCCATTCGTCTTTTAGTAGGTTGTTCTTTAGCCTCCATGTTTGTGGGGGCTTCCCAGACTTTTTCCTGTGTTTGATTTCAAGTTTCAAAGCATTGTGGTCTGAAATTGTGCGTGGTATGATCTCAATTTTTTTATACTTATTCAGCGCTTCCTTGTGCCCCAAAATGTGGTCTATCTTGGAAAATGTACCATGTGCATTTGAGAAGAATGTAAATTCCTTTGCTTCTGGATGAAAGGCCCTGAAGATATCTGTCAGGCCCATCTGTTCCAACGTGTCATTCAGGTCCATTGTTTCCATGCTGATTCTCTGTTTAGTGGATCTATCCAGCGCTGTGAGTGGGGTATTAAGGTCTCCTGCAACTAGCACATTTTTATCATAAGATAGCTTACGTTCGTAATTAGTTGCTTGACAAATTTGGGTGCCCCAGAATTAGGCGCATAGATATTTATAATTGTTAGCTCTTCCTGCTGGATAGTCCCTGTCATTATTATATAATGCCCTTCTTCATCTCTTATTACATCTTTTACTTTAAAGTCTAGTTTATCTGATATAAGTGTGGCTACTCCAGCTTTCTTCTGAGTTCCTGTAGCATGGTAGATAGTTCTCCATCCCCTCACTTTCAGTCTGAAGGTGTCCTCAGGTTTAAAATGTGTCTCTTGAAGACAGCAGATAGATGGGTCTTGTTTTCTAATCCATTCTGTTACCCTGTGTCTTTTAATTGGAGCGTTTAGTCCGTTTACATTCAGTGTTAATATTGAAAAATGTGGGTTTAAAGTCAAGGTGTTGTCTGTAGGTTTCATGTTTGTAAGGATGTCTCTGGTGCTCTGTGTTCCTTGCAACCTTTCCTTCATAGAGTCCCCCTCAGGATCTCTTGTAAGTTTGGTTTATTTGTGATATATTCCTTCAGTTTTTGTTTGTTTGGGAAGACCTTTATCTCTCCATCCATTTTGAATGACAGGCTGGCTGGATAAAGTATTCTTGGCTGCATGTCCTTCCTGTTCATCACATTGAAGATTTCCTGCCATTCCTTTCTGGCTTGCCAAGTTTCTGTGGATAAGTCCGCTACTACCCTAATGTGTCTGCCTTTGTAAGTTAAGGCCCGTTTATCCTAGCTGCTTTCAGGATTCTCTCTTTATCTTTGTATTTTCCCAGCTTCACTATGATGTGTCTTGCTGAGGGCCTATTCGGGTTAGGTCTGAGGGGAGTTCTCTGTGCCTCTTGGACTTCAATGCCCATTTCTTTCTTCATGTTGGGGAAGTTCTCATTGATGATTTGTTCAAGTACCCCTTCGATTCCTTTCTCTCTCTCTTCTTCCTCTGGAATTCCTATAATACAGATGTTATTCCGTTTGATTGCATCGCTCAGCTCTCAAATTCTCCTTTCCTGTTCCTGAATCAGTTTCTCTCTCTTTTTCTCTGCTTCATCCTTTTCTGTAATTTTGTCTTCTTCTTTTTTTTTAATTTTTTAACGTTTATTTATTTTTGAGAGACATAGAGACAGAGTATGAGCAGGGGAAGGGCAGAGAGAGGGGGAGACACAGAATCTGAAGCAGGCTCCATGCTCTGAGCCCGTCAGAGCCCGACACGGGGCTTGAACTCAAAGACTGTGAGATCATGACCTGAGCCGAAGTCAGCCGCTTAACCAACTGAGCTACCCAGGTGCCCCTGTAATTTTGTCTTCTAATTCCCCTATTCTCTCTTCTGCCTCTGCAATCCGCGCTATGGCCGCCTCCAATTTGTTTTGCCCCTCATTTAAAGCATTTTTTAATTCCTGTACATCGTTTTTTAGGATTTGATCTCTGCCTCTAGGGTCCCCCTGATTTCTTCTATGCTTTCTTCAAGCCCTGCAAGTATTTTTATATTTATCGTTCTGTATTCTTGTTCTGTTAAGTTGCTTATGTCTGCTTTCATCATTTCTTGTGCTGTCACTATTTCCTGTACAGTCTTCTGAGGGGAGTTCTTCCGTTTGGTCATTTTGGCAATGTGTGTATTGGTTTATTTCCTATTTCTCCCTGGAAAGGAAAAGGGTCAGACCGACAAACAGGAAGCACAAACTCACAACCTTACTGATCAATAAAACAGACAAACAAATCACAACATAAAAAAGATTAACAAACGACACTCTGGAGGCATGCAACCTGATGTACCAGCTACACGATAATGATGGGATGTGTGCTCTGCTGATGGCAGAGCATACATAGAGTAGTGACAGGTGTGGGCAAAAGAAGAAATTGAACTTTGACCAGGTAGAGAGATTAGAAGACTTGATCCAGCAGGAGAGAAATCAGAATAAGGAAGGATGCGAGGAAAGAGAAATGAAGTTAGATGTTGGCCAGGTGCACTATGTGGTCTGACTGTTCCATAGAGAGAGAGAGAGGAAATTAAAGAGGGAGGTGTAGAACATGCATTAAGAGAGTGGGTTAAATGTCTGTTTAAGCAAGCCAAAACCCCCTGGTGACAGGTTTAGAGGTGGGGAGAAATAGGAAGAAGGAGAGGAAGAATATATCTAAAACCGAAGAATTGACCTAGAGTTAATCCAGGCAATGCTGCAGTAGTTGTGTCTCCGCGGCTACCACTCTGGGAGAAGGGCATCTCCCATATGAGGAGGGGCGTTGCCTGGTGTAGGCGGGTCCCACCTCCACCGCTGGGGGTGGAGTCCTAGGTTTTGGCTTTGTGGGAATGTGCGACCACAATGGCGCCCTCCCGGCCCGACTGTCTCAGATCACTCCTCAGTTTCCATCCTCAACTCCATCCAGATTACCAGCACAGTTCAAATTGCTGGGCGCGCCGCCCAAGCTCATCTGAATTCCTTTAACTTGCTCTGACCGCCACGCCTTATGTAAATTGAGTCTCTGACTCAGCACCGCTGCGACCACAATGGCGTCCCCGTAGTCTCTTTTCATGGAGCTAGAGTCTCCGAACCCTCCTCTGTGTCCGTCCTCGACTTGGTCAGGGTGCAGGGGCAGCACAACCCGCTGGGTGGTCGCAAGAACCTGCACGCTCAGCCTTCACCACCCAAATTATGCCTCTGACTCAGCACCCATCCAGCAATGGCGCGCGCCTCTCCGTGTCAGGGGCTGGGACAGCGTCACTGGCTCCGGAGTGAGGAAAGCTCTGCCATCTCCGCCATGAGCAAGGACCCTTTCTCAAAAAAGCCTTGTGGATAGGGACTGGATGATAAGCTCCCTCTCCGCCCGGGTTCGAGGTACTTTCCCTGCTGCTCTTTCTCTTCCCCTTGTCTTTCGGAGGAAGGGGCCCAGGGCCCGGGGCCCACTCCCCGTAGTCCACACCTCCGCGGCTCTCTTTCTTTCTCCCAGATTGCACTCACTCAGTGTCCCCAGATGCTCTGGTTTTTGCGTTCTCTTTCCTGTAGCTTGCAACTCCTCTTCCTGCTGATCCCTGTGATTGAGAGTTTCTCGGTCTCAGTCCCTCTCAGATTGAGTCGCCAGAGACCAGCAGCGGGTATTACTTCTTTTCCGCCATCTTGAACCTAAGCCTATCTCTTATTTTGAATACCTTATGCTTATTAGCTTTTGGGGTTTTATCTTTTGGAAATTGTCTGTACATAGTGGTTGTTGCTTTTTCTATTGGGATTGCTTATTGGCCTTCAGAAATTTCCTGTATATTCTGCTTAACAATCACTCATTGGTTTTAGACATTGCATATATCTTTCTCCAGTTTTTTAGCTCTCCTTTAACCTTGTCCATAGTGTCCCTCATTGAAAAGAAGTTTTAAATTTGTTACTTTCTGTCCCCATTTGCCCTTATCCATGTGAAACAATGGTAACCCCTTCCACTGACTCTATTGTAGTTCACTAAGTGATATGATAATGTCATGTTAGAGGACTTGTTCTCTCTTCACTCGCTCATCAGCTGTTGTACGTTAATTTTTTTTTTCTGAACCCAATCAACTATGTAATCATGTATTTAGCAAAAATAAGGGCTGGAAATGACAGGCCTTATTCTGGAACAGAAAAACTGCAACTAATTAGGAGCATTTGGGACTTCAGCATATTTCCTTACAGTCAGGCTGTTCACACGTGGATGTGATGTGCAGTTGGTCCAGAAGTCACATACTTCTCACTTCATGGCTTTCTTAGGGGACTTGCTGAGACATGTGAGGGCAAGTGACAAAGAACTGTTTAGCCAGAATTGTGAGAGCAGGTGTGTCTAATCTTATGGGGGATTTTTAGGGGTGGGTGTTCACTGAATCATACAATGTGAGAGCTGGAAAGGACCTCTGGAATTGTCCAGTTCTAATTCTCATTTTACAGATACAGACCTAGGGAAATAAAGGGGCTTGTCCAAGTCATTGGGCTCGCAGTGAATTGCTGAGACTAGAATTCAGATCTCTTAACTGCCACTTTGTATATTTCCATTCTTCTCCCTTCCCCCAGAGGAAGTCAGAATTTTTTAATTTTTTTTGGAGGGCTCTGGGCCAGACCTGGGATTTAATCCAGGAACCAGGAAATCAGAGGCCTCCAGAATTTGGACCCACTCAACTTCCCCAACCTCACCTACCTCACCTCTTACCATTCCAGAGTACTCTCTGTCTTGTTCCTCTAATACCCCATGCTCTACTCTTAACTTGGAGCCATTGCTCATGCTGTGGTCATGCACAAGCAAGCCTAGCATGCCCTTCCTTCTTCTTCCTGCCCACCTCACTGTTCAAGGGCTCCTTGTTTGAGACTCAGTCCTACCTTCTCCATGCCACTGCCAACCAATATTATTCTCTCACCCTTCTTTATGTTTTCATAATATATGCAGTCTACACAAATACAGTTTAGGCTTGATTATTTGCTGCTTTTTTTCTGGAGTGTTCCTGTTGTACAACTGACTGAGCAAGTCATTCTGTGTCTCTGTGCCTTCCATAGTTTATTCACACACACAAAAAGAAGAGTTGATCACGATCATTTCTAAGGATGCTTCTATACCTTACATTCTATGTCTCCCTAAGATTTTAAACTACTGAACAAAAGGGGTTCTGTCTTACATTTCTCTTCTAATTCCTCTAGTCTAGTGCTTCTCAAGTGGGGACAGTTTTTCTCCCCAGGAGACATTTAAAAATTGGAGTTAGTTTTGATTGTCACACGGGGGAGGGGAGTTCTACCGGCATGTAGCGTAGAGGCCAGGGATACTGATAAACATTCTACAATGCAAAGGAGAGCACCCTTCCTCCCCCAAACTCAAAATTTCAGGTGGGATTCTGAAACTTTACCCGATTAGTCTCTAACCCAACACCATAGACACACTTTCATCTTTCAGTCAAAGACAAATGCCCTCATTAAAAGGGATCCTGTCGGATATGGAGCTGTCATAGAGGAAAAGAAAAAGAAGTGATCACCTATGCAAAACTAATGCTAAGTTAGAGGAGAGAATCTAATTTTCCTTAGTCAAGAGAGAGAGGAGAGAGTACAGTAAAGAAGGAAATGCTGGAAGGATGAGAGCTGTGAGCTAAGAAGTTATTTACTTTGTAGGAGATATTGATTGAAATAACCCGTCTTCTAGACATATCTGGGGGACTACTATGTGATTTTGGTAAATAGTGTAATGATAATATTGGAACACATGAAGGAAACTTCTGGGAACTACAATTTATGTTGTCAAGAAGAGTTGTGTTTATAATACACTCATTCTTACCTCCCCTTGAAATAAAGTCCAGATGATGAAAGGAGCTTTAATTTACAGATGAGGCAAGGAAGTTGGTTCCAGGGACTCTGAACTGAAATCCAAACAAATCGCAGCCTCTCTTTCTAGACCCTTACTCAGGGTTTTCTGGGGTTGGGATGATGAATGACTACTGCTTTTGGTGACTTCCCCCAGCCTCTGCCTTGGCTGTGTTCCCAACGTTCTCTTTCATCATGTTATGCTTGTCTTTCTTTTTAGGTTGCAACATAAAAGAAAGCCAAATTGTTATTTCTTTGTCACCTCACCCCCTGCCCTCTACCATTAAATACATGTAATAAGAAATATCCTAGATATATAAAACAGAAACCTCCCCAGAAAGTTGGGATGTGGGTAATCCATGACCTAAAAACTCTCTTGAGAGCTACATCATTGTTCTCAATCTCTTTTTATCTCAAACACTTGGCAGGAGATTGCGTTATTCGTTCTTCTGGCTACCAGAGGTATCTGGCAAAAGTTTCTGTTTAGATTTCATTTGGAGAAGAAATGCTTAAGTTAAACATTAAAATTCATGAGAATATTTCAGTTCCTTATAAACTCTTCTGATCACAGTCACTTCAAGTGAGGTGTCATTTATGGCTCCTCACTGAGGAAAAGCTCTCCCAAGGGGACTTCCAGCAGTTCATTTTGGGAGACCACTGATCTATGCTCAAGTGCAATGCTTTGTAAAATAGGCTGAAAGACATGTATTAGCAACACTCATGAAATCTTTTTTATGCTTTGGGTTCCTCTCTGTTGCATAGGATTATAAATTGGATCCATGGAAAAATGGGTGCTTCTCACCCACTCATGCCTGAGTTGTTGTTGTTGTTCCAGATTCTCCAATAAAAGAAAAATCAAATAAGGGAATTGAAGTATCTCTTTCTCTTTTTAAGACTTTCCTGTAAAGGTTTCTGGAGAAATATTCTGGGGCTAGGGCTGTCAGTGTAAATAGTGCAGAGCTCAATGCATAACAGAAATTTGACCAATGTGCATTACTGCTGCTGCTGTTGTGTTTTGGTTTGTTTGTTTGCTTGTTAGTTTTGGCAGACACATGCATGACTTCTCCTTCTAAAATGATCTGGAAAACACACAGGAAGGAGTTATGAAAAGATAAAGCCTGTAAGTGTGACCGCATATTTTGTGGCCCAGTCATCAATTCTCTGGAATTTGGGTTTTGCATCCATTCATCAAGGTTGCCTCTTTCCTTTTTCTCCTGCTTTTCCTATACACCAAATAGCAACTAAGCGTAAGAAACGTGAATTCCCACCAGAAGCCCCTCCGAGATCAACGCATGCATTGGCAGACCCCCTTTGGGATCTTTTCCCTCTTCCCTTTTGTGCGATCATTTTAAAAGCATGATGCCAAAGCATCTGTGCAGCTCTTTGTTTGGTTTCTGGTTTTGCTTTCATAGGCGTTTCATGCTTGCTTGGCTGGGTGCAGCTGAGACTGGTTTTACAAGAAGCTACCGATAAAGCTCAGAATGGGAAGAGATGAGTAAACTCTTACTCTGAAGACAAGGTTTGTGGAAAGAAACAAAGGGAGATCCCCTTTACACTTTATGAGAATGCATAATTTAGCAAGGTTCTATTTAAAAGTACTCCTGATCCTGTATAGAGAGGCATGGCTCAGCTACTAGCTACCTTCTTATACTAATTAGGAAATTGTTTTTGCTCACCAGTTGATTTTTGAGCATCTCACCATAATTCTGTTCTTTCTGTGGATATAGAGGGTAAGAATTTTTGCCAATAACTTGAAGAGTGTGGGGTAGGCAGTTTCTAACATGAGTCCCAAGACTCTGCACCTTTCCCTTCCATGTAGATGCCCTGTGTAACAAATATGTGCGACTATAACTGTGAAGGGTTTACTCCTGTATAAGAGTATATTATATGGCACAGCTGGCTTTAAAAGAAATTATTTGGTGGGCCTGACCTAATAACGTGAACCTTTAATTTATTTATTAAAAAATTTTTTATGTTTATTTTTGAGAGAGAAAGAGAGAGACAGAGATAAAGACAGAGTGTGAGTGGGGGAGGGGCAGAGAGAGAGGGAGACGGAATCTGAAGCAGCTCCAGGTTCTGAGCTGTCAGCACAGAGCCTAATGTGGGGCTCGAACTTGGGAACAGCAAGATCATGACCTAGGTTGAAGTCAGGCACTTAACTGACCGAGCCCCCCAGGTGCCCCTTCGTGAATCTTTTAAAAGCAGAGTTTATTTTTCCCAGCTGGTTGCAGAAGAAGAAGGCAGAGATTTGAAGCAGGATTCAGATTTGATATGTTTTGGCTGATCTGAGAATGGAGGGGGCCACATGGTAAAGAATGTGGGTGACTTCTAAGAGCTGAATGTAGTTCCCAGCTGACACATCTCAGCCTACAACCATAAGGAATGAATTCTGTCAAAATGCAGAGAGCTTGGGAAAGGACCCAAAAGCTCTCTTTTGGGTAAAAATGCAGTTTCATCCCCCACCTTGATTTCAGCAAGCTGAGGCCCTGAGAAGAGAGCCTAGCCACAGCATGTCCTGACTTCTGACCTGTGGAAATTGTGAGATAATAAATTTTATTGTTTTAAGCCACTAGGCTTGGGGCTTATACTTTCTATTCCACATAGCAATGGAAAACTAATATGGAGAAGAAGGTCTTTGAGACAAGAAAGCTAAGTAGAACCAACATTCCTGTGTTTGGTTTTAGGTCAGTTATTGTGATGGTTAATTATGTTTCAACTTGACTAGACCATGGTGCCCAGTTAGTTGTTTGGTCAAACCCTAGATAGATACTACTGTGAAGGTATGTTGTAGATGCGGTTGACATTTATAATCGATTGACTTTAGGTAAAGGAGACTATCCTCTGTAATATGAGTGGCCTCATCCAATCAATTGAAGGCTTTAAGAACAAAACCTGAGGTTTTGCAGAGAAGAAGGAATTCTGCAAGACTGTAGCATTGAAATCCTGCCTAAGTTATGGATTTCAAACTTGCCAGCCCCTACAATGCCATGAGCCAATTCCTTAAAATAAACCTCTTTATATATACCCTATTGCTTCTGTTTCTCTGGAGAACCTTAACTGATGCAGTCATAAACTAAGGTGACTTTAGGCACTCCACTGATGGAAGAGGTGTGCTGGGCGTTAATTTGAAGACAACATGGGTTGTGCACTCATGCACAGTGTCGCAGATTGTAACCGACCAACAACACTGGCCTGGTGCTGTCAGATCTTTTGATGTTTTTCAAAAGAAGCCAGAAATCCAGAACTTTACTCAAAATAGCCTGAATTCTAAATGTAGGTTACTATTCAGAAACATATTTTTTAAAAAACATTGAGCGTGCTGCAAAGAAACCATTAAACATATCCAGAACATGGGTTATCCTATTAGACACACCATCCTGGTTTCTTCAGTAAGTCAAAGTCATTAAAAAAAAAAAAGACCAGAGCGAGGGGACAGTTGTAGATTAGAAAGATTAGAAAACATTTGGCAAACCTGACGATCAAGTGCAATGAGTGTCTTTGGAGCCTGGTTTGAAAAATCAGTAATAGACATAAAAATTGTAATAGACACCTTGGGGACAGTGTGGAAATTTGGGTATGGACTTTATATTAGATGATACTAAGTTTCTAGTTAACTTATTTGGGTGTGATATTGGTGCTGTGAATATATAGGGAAATTCTTAAATTTTTTTTGGAGATGCATGCTGAGATACTTAGGAATGTCTGTAATTTACTTAAAATTCCTTTCTCTCTCTCTCTTCACACACACACACACACACACACACACACACACACACACACACACAGTGATTTAATCTATATCCTGGGTATATGTGTGGTTATTGAACTAATACTGGTATTTTTCTGTATGTTTGCAATCTTTTTTAATAAGTTATTTTTTGAAGCTGCTGAGTAGAGTAGAGCACTCATAATATGTGGACCCCACTGGCGTCCCAATTTGCAATTGTGATGTATACGTTTGGATCAAAGAACCACAAGTCATTCGTAGGTTAACTAGTCTCCCTTAACCGTATTTCTTTTTTTTTTTTAAGTGTTTACTTATTTTTGAGAGAGAGAGAGAGACAGAGCATGAACAAGGGAGGGGCAGAGAGAGAGAGATAGGGAGACACAGAATCCAATCTGTCAGCACAGAGCCCAATGTGGGGCTTGAAGTCACAAACTGTGAGATCATGACCTAAACCAAAGTTGGACGCTTAACCGACTGAGCCACCCAGGTGCCCCTTAACCGTATTTCTATGATGGTGGTATGGTATCATGTACTTATGTGTGTTTCTCCCTCTAGAAGTGAGTTCTTCTTGGGCTGCAAAAGGAACTTATTCCTTATGTCCCTGGTGTGCATGCATAAGTGAAAATTGAATATATTTCTGCTAAATGGATAAAGTAAATCTCAGGAAAGCTGTAACAACAATAGCAATGATGGTAATGATAGCCGCTAACATTAATTGGGCCCTTAAAGTGTTCCAGGCTAAGAACCTCACAAGCAAACACATGAGTTAGAATGAATTAGATTCTAATAGTAGTAGCAGGTAGTCCTCTTTTACTAATGGAAGAAGGTGAGACCCTCAGATGATTGGAAATTTGCTCAAAGCCGCACAGCAAAAGTTGAGGCTAAGCAGCCTGGCCCCAGGACCCCCTTTGAAAACAGTCCCTTTTTGTGCTTCTGAAGTCTCCATAGCTGTCTAAAATATAAAAGTTCACTAAAATAAGTATTGGAGCATTCTGTGCGGCCAAGAAGGGAAGGAAAGCACCAGGCACAAGGGAAATGACGCTGCCCTGGGGCAACATGCACCTGAGCAGAGCAACAGCTTCTGCGGATTCCACATAGCCGAGCGAGGGACGCCAGGAGCTGGCCACCCAGAGGTCTGTGTGATTCAGTAGGCAGGAAAGATGAGCATGTGGAGGAAGGAGCTCAGGCGGCCCTTGATGCCTGCACTCCGGGGCAGTCTGCCCAGGACATGGATGGATAGCCACCTCCTTTCCCAGAGCCCCAGGCGGCTGCTGTCCTGCTTTCCTCTAACGGCCCCTGGAGCGGACCTGGGCCGGGCGGGTTGGGGGATGGGAGGATGGGGGGGTGGGCGGGGACCGGGGTGTGGGGGGAGGCACTGGCCCTCACTGAATGTTCACACTCTGCTGTCTGCCAGGCCTCCCTGGGGGATCCCTACCAGGTCGTCTCACTAGGAAATGGGAGCAAGACTAATTATGATGGTTTCACGTTCCCAAAAAACCACCCCCAGGCACACTTTAAAATCATGCCGTACATATTTCTAGAGGCATTTGTAAGTAGAGCAAATGTGTAAATTTTTTACTGTTGTCTGATCAGGAAAGAGACAAAATGTAACAACAAGTGTCAGGGATTAGAGTTTGCACCAAGCTGTCTGCCGGATATGGTCTCCATTACATTAAAACCTTCACTGCTGGGGGAGTGATGCACCCTGGTGACCCTGACCCCTTTACCTGGGTCTCTGATGCTCCAAATACATCTCTCATGCCCATCTGTTCTTCCCCTATCCCCTCACTTACTCCAGGCTGCAAGCCCTGAGCATTCACCTGTCCAGAATGCTGTTAACAAAGCTCCTTACACAGGGAGAGGAGGCACATATGGAGACCTCCTTTATAAATGAATGAAAATTTATACATTTTACACTGAGTTTGGGCTAGACTAATGTATTAGTGTCCTACTGCTGCTATTACAAACTGTCCCAAATTTAGTGGCTTGACACAGCATAAAGTCATTCTCTCACAATTCTGGAGGTCAGAAGTTCAAAATCAGTTTCACTGGGCTGAAATCAAGATGTTGGCAGGATTGTATGTCCTCTGGAGGCTCAAGAGTGGGAGAGAATCCATGTCCTTGCCTTTTCCAATTTCTGCCTGCGCTCCTTGGCTCTGCAGCCCCTTCCTCCATCTTCATGGCTATTGGTGTCACATCTTCAGATCTATGGCTCTACCTCTGGGCTTCCCTCATCACATATTCTGCTCTCGCTTGGGCAGTCCAGCCTCCTTCTTGTAAGGACCTTTGGGGTTATGTTGGGCCCACCCAGTTAATCCAGGATAATCTCAACATCTCAAAATCCTCAACTTAATCACATTTGCAAAGTTCCTTTTGCCATGTAAGGTAACATATTCACAAGTCCTAGGGAGTAGGACCTGGACATCTTTGGGGGGTAATTATTCTGCCTACCACAACTGATGCTTGGAATACACAGTAACTCCTGAGAAAAAGGTATTCATTCTTTGACTTAGAATCTATTTTCAAATGGTGGCAAGTCTAGCTGACTTTTAGTTACAGACCAAACAGTTCTTTTCTTTCTTTTTTTTTTTTTTTAAGTTTATTTATTTGTTTCGAGAGTGAGAGAACAAGTGGGGGAGGGACAGAGAGAGAGGGGGAAAGAGAATCCCAAGCAGGCTCCACACTGTCATCACAGAGCCCAACTCAGGGCTCAATTCCACGAACCGTGAGATCATGACCTGAGCAAAAATCAAGAGCCAGATGCTTATCTGAGCCAACCAAGCACCTCCCAAAGAGTTCTTTTCATTCAGCACCACATGCTCCCTAGTTGTGGTTAACTAGATGCTCGCTAACTTTAAACATTTTTTTGTTTGTGTTTGTTTTACCAGCACTGCTCTTTCTAATAGCTAAGCCTTAACTTATTCCTCTCTCACTCCCATTAACAGATGTCTTCTGGTATTTTTCTTTTTTGCAAATTTGGGGGACCAAACTCGTTAAGAATTTAACTACTTATATCAATTTTAGATATTTTAAAGATATATAGGCCATTTATTATATAGGCCATTATATATAGGCCATTATATAGATTTAGATATTTTAAAGATATATAGGCCATTTATTATATAGGCCATTATTATATAGGCCATTATATATCTTTAAAATGGCCATTTAGGCCATTTAGGCTATTTTAAAGATATATAATCCTGGCTAAAAGACCCATGCCTAATAAAATCTGTCAAAATATGTGTATTCGGCATTACGTTTTTAAGTAGCTATTTTCTTCCTTTCTTTTCTTTTTTTTTTTGTTCTGTGTGTGAAGGAACACAAGGGCTTCAGTTTTTCAATGCAACAAAAGACAAAGTAATCTGCTTACAGAGGTAAAGCTGCTTGATGTTTTAACGTTTTTCAAGTAGATTAGAATTTTGGAACTTTTAGTCTAAGGTCAAAGATCAATGGCAGATCAAGTCCAATAAAGTTGAGTGACATACATTTTTTTTTTAACCACGTAAGTACTTTAGGTCCATATAGTTAAATATAAAATATAAATACCTATTTTCATAAGTAAAAGGGACTCTTTGGTATGAGATAGATTTCCTTTTACAGAATATCTTATCTATTTTAAGATGTAAAATGCAAGGTCTCCCATTTACAGTAAAGAGCGGAGTCCATACGAACAGCCTGGCTATTTGTATATGGGGGAGAGAAGGGAAATTCCTATGAGAGTTGCTTTTCCCAAATTGAGTATTGACATAAAATTATCTTCAGTTTGTGAATTACCATTGACTATGTTTTTAGTTCAAATATCTCTTTTTTCTTGTTACAAATTAGTTTCATTGTTTTCCCTGGAATTTGAACTAATCCAAGCTGTTAACAAGCATTTTGGTATGTGTAAATTCAAGAGTGATTACAGTAAGACGGAGTATTTTGGGACATGTGGCCAAAAGATTTCAGTGATTTTTCAGCTGTCTTAGAAGAGCACCTGAAATCTGCAGGAATGGAAAGGAAAATATAATTATTTCTGTGCCTTCTTTTGTATTGCCCCCATCCACCCACACCCCATAGACCCTCTACCAAACACAGCGAGGAGTGGAATGCTACTTTATTTCTTCCAGAGAAAATTGCCAAAGATCACATCATTGGTTTGAAATTCAGAATGGGAAGAGCTTCTCCTTAAGAAAATTAGGTTAAGACCTTAGTTAGTACATACTTGAGAAAGTATCGCAGGTCTCTGAAGAAAGATTTCCCATTAGGTTGTTTTGCTAGCTAATTATTATTTGGATCAGGGAAGATATGACAAAAATGGGGGAGAGGTGTAACCTCTCAATCCCTTCTGTGCCCTGGATCCAGGGCAGAGGTAAAAAGTGAGACCATTTGACAAATTGCTAATACTATTTTTCAGTTATTCAGTCATTTAATGGAAGAAGGGGTATTTAAGAGCTCTTTTAGAATATTTGAAGAGAAAAAAAGATTGATCTCTATATTCACCATTTACTGTGGTAAGTAAATTTTCGATGAATGAAAGATTTATACAAAGTCAGTAACAATTAGCCAGGATGAGTATTTTTACCACCGTGAGCTAGGAAGGACCTTTCTAAACATAGCAGAAAACCAACAAGTCCTCCAAGAAGAAAGCTACAGATTTGACCACATGAAAATTTAAAATGTCTACATTTAAGGTCCTTAAAGTTAAAAGACAAATTTAAAAATATGCAACATATATACAGCAGATTAAAGGGTTTATATATCTAATGTATAAAAAAAAGAGAAAAAAATAAATCAAAAAGAAATACTAATAAGCAATAAACCTGCTAACATAACGTAAATTAAAAACTCCAACTTTATCTGTTTAGATGTAGATATACAAATACTCACATATCCTTGATTTTTTAAATCACATTTGACAAAATTAAATAATCGAGAATGTCTAATGTCTGCTGTCTAATGTTGGTGAGAGTGGGAGAAAGTGAGTGGTAATTCTCATAAGAGGATTATTTTAAGAGGAAATTTGATAATATCTCTCCACGATAATTGTGTGCTTTCCCTTCAGAGATGCCTGGCTGGCTCAGTCAGTGGAGCTTGCGATTGCTGGTCTTGGGATTGTGAGTTAAAGCCCAATTTGGGTGTCTAGATTACTTAAAACAATTTTATTTCAGGGGGGCCTGGGTGGCTCAGTCGGTTAAGCGTCTGACTCTTGGTTTCGGTTCAGCTCGTGATCTCACGGTTGTGAGATCCAGCTCAGTGTTAAGCTCTGCGCTGACAGTGTGCAGCCTGCTTGGGATTCTCTCTCTCTCCCTCTCTCTCTGCCCCCCACTCTCCCCCACTTGCATGCTCACGTACGCATGTGCTCTCGCTCTCTCTCTCACGATAAACTTAAAAACTTGCGTGGTCTTGCTCTCTCAAAATAAATATTATTTATATTTGTATAAATAATAAAACCACAATTTAAAAAAAACACAATTTTTTATAAAAAAAATAATAATGTGCTTCCCCTTCTATCCAGCTATTCTCCTTCTATCCACAGATGAGAACTTGACAGGTATGTTGCCGAGGAATTCTTGCAACAGGCAGACCTCTTCACCTTTCTTGTCCCTGCAGTGCTGCAAATCTACGTTTAGGACTGAAAGTAACATCTACTTTTCTAGATGCAGGGCGGATCCCTCTTTTCTTCATAGTTGATTTGGGTCTCCACAACTGGAATCGATTTTTAGGGATGAGCCCATCAGGAATGAATTCGCTCAGAGGCTGTCTCGTTTTGTCCTCAGCTGTCAGGATCCCATGTAGATGTGGGGTAGGATGAAAGGTATCGTAGAAAAGCATGTCCCTGGTATGCTAAAGCTGAGGCAGCAAGAAAGCAGTGTTTTCATGTCTGAGGGGTGTGGTTAATGCGGGGACGCCACTGGTTGACTTTGTAAATAATGGTACATATGGAACACTAAGTGGCATCAAAACCTGGGGGAGAATGTACCTACCTTCTGGGCTACTTTTACTCTACTTTTACTTTTACTCTAATAAATAGGGCAATTAACCTTAGTGTTTTCTTTTGCTCTCTTATAGATTAGAATTTTTAAAAATCTGTGTTCCTCACAGAGGTGCTTAACCCTACAGTGGTAATCACAATATATGTGTATCACATCCACACATTGTATGCCTTTCACATACGCACTGTTCTATGTCGGTTATATCTCAATTTTTAAAATCCAAAATGAAAATCAAAAAAATTCTGTGTTCACTTGGGATAATAATTTGTTTTGTGTTATGTCCAAGAGAAGACACCACTGTATCTAAGAATTTTCAGGAGACCGAACGCCATAATATCTCTCCCTTTTCTTTTCTCTTCTTTTTTCCTTCCTTTCCTTTTGTCACTCTCGCCTTCTCTTTTACCAATCCAAGAACACTTAGCAAACACCTAACCATGGTAGTTTACCATTGCTACATCAGAAGACCCCTTCCTAAGATTTATGTTCCTGAGTATTAACCTAAGGAGATGCAAACAACTATGATCCACCACTCATGTACTGAGTCAAGCAATGACTCCATGTACTGGTTCATTACTGAACCACCTCCTGAGTCAAGTCATTTGGCTGACCCCAGCGTGTCGAACATTATAAGAAAGGAGAGGGAGGGAGATACATTCAGACTGCATTCCTAAACCCCTGGGTAGGGTCTGGAATCCTGTGAGTGCAAAGGGGCTTGGAAGCATTTCGGTGGCATATTCAAGTGTTTAAAAAATAGACCAAGGCAAAACAATATTTCAGAATGAGAGAAAAATAGCTTTAGATGACTTATCTCCTCCATTTGCATTAAATTGACTATAGCTAATTAACTTTTTAACTCAGTTCAAATACTACTCATTCCTTCTTATTTGACAGTCTTTACTCACTCCTTCTCCTCACTCTCCCTAATCAGTGGTTTTTTTTCTGGATTTTCTCTGTTAGGTCATATCATCATGTTGAATAAAAGTAAAATTGACACTACTATTGTAGCACTCTCTCTTCTATCCCAGAGTCATTATAATTCTGTTTGTACTAGTGATTACTCCTATGCTTTTGTAGCTTCTTTCAAAAAGCCTCTGCTAACCCAGGGGAGCTTTCTGTAAATTAAATAAAACAAATGCCCCTTAAGGATAATGCAGCCCCGACCAAGCTGGTGGCCATGGTGGGTTCTGTTTCACTTTCCCCTTGCCCCTTCAGTCAGGTGCCCTTATGCAGTGAGCTCACAATGTTATGTGCTCACCCTGTTTTCATTTACTTCTTCTACTCTAAAGTATAAGAAAACTGAATAGTTAGGGGTGCCTGGGTGACTCAGTTGGTTAAGGGTCTGACTTCGGCTCAGGTCATGATCTCACGGCTTGTGGGTTTGAGCCCCGTGTCAGGTTCTGTGCTGACAGCTCAGAGCCTGGAGGCTGCTTCAGATTCTGAGTCTCTGCCTCTGCCTCTCCCCCACTCTCGCTTTCTCTCTCTCTCAAAAATAAATAAACATTAAAACAAATAGAAAGATCAATAGTTAGGAAGAAGGGTGTGTGCAATGCTGGAAGAAATAACTTTAAATATTAAAGAAATGCAAATTGGGCCAAGTCCAGTCACAGCAGCTGCACTCTTTATGTTTTCATCCTTATTTTTATGTATTTCCTATTGACTGTATTAAAATGGGACTTTTGCTCTCAGAGTTTTTGCAGAAGCCCCACGTCTGGTAACCAGATATTCCAGCATCCCAAAGAGAGGTATTGGACCACCTATACAGGGTCTGCTGAGACCCTGACTTCTGTTCTGCTGGCATTAGTCCTTGGCCTACCTCCAAGTGAGAGTAAGAGTGATATGAGATTCTAGGATTGAAGGTATCTTTGGAGAGAGTTGTCAGTGTGGAGGTAGTTGTGGGAAACGGAGTATTTTTGCCATTTCATAGCAACTAAGGGGATCGGTAAGAGACACAGAGAAGTTTATTATGTCCCCTGGAATGTGAGGGAACACCTAAAAAATTGGCAGAGGAGAGACTGTCTCTAGCTTGTTGCTCTAGAGCCATGGAGTAGAGAGTTTTGTTGTCATGAGCTGTACTTCTAGAATTTGGTGAGACAAGGGTGTTCCCCTTGGTCAGATGACCCCATGGGAGGAACCAAACTGGGTCATTCTGTAATGGACTCTACCCAAGAGAACTGCCTGGAGGTGCTCCCAACAGATGGAGGTGACTTACCAGAAACCACAGGGCAGTGGTCCAGCTGCTGTCTTGGGGAAAGTCTTACCTATGGGAAGTCTTTGAAGAATGCATAAAAATGCTTCAGAAGGGAGAGTATTGGCATGTAAATTCTGTACCCTGAAAAGGGCATTGATGCCAAGTTATAACTCACCAATCAGATAAGGCCTTTTTTCCTCTTAACTTTTTTTCCTACCTGTTTCCAACCCTGGAAGAATCAAAACCTAGCAGGTCAGACTGGCAGATGAGGTGAGCAGGCAAGAAGAGAGAAACATCCTCTCCTCCCTCCGTCACTTATAATTTCCTGGTGTCGGGGGTAGACCAGAGCTGGTGGATGGGAGAAGATTAAAATTCAGTCCATCTGGGAGTATCGGTAATATACCAGGTGCTAAACACAAGGGATGGATTTCGTTATCTGAGAGTAACTGGTAAAGCCATGAGAGGCTTTATCCAGGAGCAGAGCCATACAACCTGAGAAAATTACTATAGAGTCACCAGATAGTGGGGGGAAGGACAATGTTGCTTCGTGTTTCCACCTTTGCAAATTGCAGTTTAGTTACTGAGCCAGTTCTTTATTAATACAAAGGGCCTTGCTTGCAGAGATGTATGTATATGTTCTAGAGTCTGTCCCTTCTCACCTTCTCAAGGATGTCAGTTGTCTCCTTCCTTTTGTGCATTGACTTCTCCCTCTCTATTGAATCTTTCTCCACAGCACATAAAAATAACCTTAAAAATTAAATGTCTATGGTGATGATCTCTTTTGTTTTCCTGATCTTGGTCATTTATGTTTTCCCCATCCTTTTTTCTTGATCATTTTTACCAAGGGTTTATCAATTGTATTCATATTTTCAAAGAATCAAATTTTTGTTTTATTTTCTCTATTCTACGTTTCTTATCAATTTCATTGATTTCTGCTCACTAATATTTCCTTCTATTTTTCTTTGGATTTCATTTGTCTGAAGTGGGGATTAGGTTTATATTTTTTCAATGTTTCTTGACTCCCCACCCCCACCCCCCAAAACACACCATGCGTTTGGAAATTTAGGCTTCCTTTTTGGCACGACTCTTTAATATGTCACTTGTATTATCATTCAGTTCATAATGTTTTCTAATTTTATATGATTTTTTGATCTTTGAATTATTTAGAAGCATATTACATGGTTTCCAAATATTTGGGGAATTTTCTAATTACCTACTGTTATTGATACATGTTTTAATTCCATTGTAGTCAGAGAACATATGTCATATTTATATTCTTTGAAAAAAATGTAAAACTTCCCTTAAGGCCAGCATAGAGTGTATTTTGTTAATGTCTACTATTAATGTGTGGACATTGGCTGTCTTCTGGTTAGTGTCTGCACAATATATTTTTTACTATCCTTTTACTCTCACCCTTTCTGTATCTCTATATTTAAAGTGATTCTAGCGTCAACAGCATATAGTTGGAGTTTGGGTTTTTATTTATTCAATCTAAGCATCATTTTATGTTTTTAATTTGGCTGTTTGGCTCATTGATATTAAATGGGGTAATGGATATAGTTGGATTTAAGTCCACCATCTTACTTATTTTTTATTTGTTCATGTGTTCTTTGTACATTTATTCTTCCTTTTGGATTAATGAGGCATATTTTTAAGTTTCATTTCTTGACTCCCTTATTAGATGGTTAGTTATAAATTATTGTATTTTTATTTTAGGATTTCTCTAGAGATTTAATACAGTCCATCCTAATCTTTGTGCTATTATCATATATTTTGTTTAAACGTGTTGTAAATCCCACAAGAATTATTACTGTTACATGAAATAGTCAGTAGCATTTTATGTTTCCCCACATAGTTATACTTTCTGCTGCTCTTCATTCCTTCTTTCAGTTCCATGCTTTCATATGATCATTTCCTGTCATTGTTTTGGTAGTGTGTCTCTGCTGGTGAAAACTTCTCTCATTTTTATTTTTCTAAAAATGTCTTTATTTTGCCTTCACTTTTGAATGATATGTTAAATGCGTATAGAGTTCTAGAATGATACTCTTCTATTTTAGCACTTTGAAGATGTTATTCTATTATGTCCCTTGGCTTCCATAATATGTGTTGAAAAATCAATCTTTAGTTTTATTGTGGCTTCTTCGAAGTGAATGTTTTTTCTCTGGCTGCTTTTAAGATTTTCTCTCAATCCTTGATTATTAGAAGTTTGACAAAAGTATGTCTACATGTGTCTTTCTTTATATTTATCCTGGTTAGAAGTTGCTGAGCCTCTTGAGTCTGTGGAACATCTCTCACCAACTTTGGAAAAGTTTTGGCCATTATTTCTTCAAATATTGTTTCTGCTCCAATTTATTTCTCTTCTTTTGGTATTCCAGTGAAATGTGGTAGACCTTTTAACTTTGCTTCATATGTCTTTACTGCTTGGTTTTGTTTTTATAGATTGTTTCTACCTGTGGTTGAATTTGTATATTTTTTATTGTCCTATGTTAGGGTCTGGTAATCTTTCTTTTTCTCTGCTGCTGGGTCTGGTTAAGTGCAGCCAATGTTTTCTTAGCTTCAGATATTGTATGTTTCAGTTAGAGGATGCTCATTTGATCCTTTTACGTTGATTTCAATTTTCTGTGGATATTACTTATCTTTTCACTAATTTTCCCCTTTTTTCTTCTATTTCCTAGAATATATCAATCAGTTAAAGTCCTTGTCTGCTAGCTTCAGTATATGGATTGTCTGTAGGTCTGCTTCTATTATTTATCTTTTCTCTTGATGATGATTATAAGTCACATTTTCTTGCTTCTCTGAATGTCTAGTATTTTTGTTTGTTTGTGTCTTTGTTAGGCATTGTATACAAGGACACTGCAGAGACTCCAGATGATGCTTTACACTAGAGAGGGTTTCCATTTCCTCATTAGGCAGATAGGATGAGAGGTTTATCTTTGAGATGGGTAGGATTTAAGGTGCAGCTTTAGCGAGACTTAGTCCACTTCTGTCTTTACCTCAATCATCAAACATAGCTCTTCTGGGCTTTTGATTATAGTCTGCAAGTTCTCTGTCTTTTCAGTCCTGAAAGACTGGGAAACAGTGCTGTACTTTGGAGGTTTTGAACTTAGCTCTTTATCCTCCCACTCTTTGCTCCATCACAACCTCAAAATCTGGAAGATGCCCTAAGGGGTGCCTGGCTATGTGTTTGAACGACAAAACCTTTTTCTCTAGTTACACTTTTTATCCTTAGCACTATAAAACTAGAGAAGATTGTATTATGCCTTTTGGAAGCCTTCAGCCAAACTTCCCAGCTTCCTTTGCATAGCTCTTGAACTCAGAAGATGTCCCATGGGGAAAACCAGCTATGTGTTTAGTACTTCTCAAGTTTAGTTTCTCTCACCAGCCCCATGTGACTACCAAAACCTCTCTGGTTTCTCTTTCCTCAAGAAATTCTTCTTTACAAGCCAAATCTAACTCTCGGTCCATGCCCAGAATTGTCAAATATCCCCAAAGAAGAAAACAACTGGTAATTTATGTAGCCTTTATTGCTTCCTTATTTTCTGAGACCCTTAAAAATGTAACTTTTGTAGTCTGTCTGGCTCTTTCTAGTTGTTCCAATGGTAATTCTAATTTGCCATGACCTGCCACATTTTGCTCAGGAACAGGAGTCCCCTGATCCTTATGTTTTGGGGGAAAAGGCTCACCAGCATGGTTACAACTTCATGAATTGAAAAGGGCCGTAGCCTGCTTCTAGTATTTGGATTCCACGATCTGGAATGTTACATTGGTGGTCCAAACTTGGGCTGTCAATTGCAGAGGCCCCGAGCAATTAAATGGCATAGCCTTGGGAGATGCTAAATTTCATGTGGGGAAGAAAGCTGTCAGAATGACTGGTAGCTTTTGAATGGACTATGTAAACTTGCAGCAATAACCATAGCTAGCAATAATCAAAATTGACTGGTGCTATGGGATTCTGAATATGAAGTGGTATGAATGCCTTTGTATGTTTTTTGCTCATTTTGTCTTTTTCATATACATATACACAAATACACACATACATATGTATATATATGTAAATGTATATAATATATATATTTTTTACTTCAACCCCACTTTTCAGTCATTATTAATATATAGGGATTTATTTTTTAATAAAATTATGTTTTCAAATTATATTATTCCTTTTCAAGAACAATATTGACATTTTAAACTAGATCCACATCTTTTATAACATGACCTAACCAGTTCTTAGTTCCTTTTCAGCTTTGTGTTTTGGTCGTTTGAAGGATAACTTCAAGCTTTTTCTTCTAAAAGTTATATTGGTATTTTATAAGTACTTGCATGTCTGACTTTGTCTCTTATTGTCTTCATGAATGAAAATGACCGTGAAATCCTCAGGCTACAGTTTTTCCTCCCAACCGTCTAGATCAGTGGTTCTCAACTTTGACTGCATAGTGTCATCTCCCAAGAGCTTTGAAAAATATTGAAGGCTGGGTCCCGTCCCCAGAAATTCTGATGTAATTGGTCTGATGTGGCCTGGACATCAGGATTAAAAACAAAATAAAACAACAACAGTAAAAAATATGCTTGGGCCCCACTCTAGGTCAATTAAACCTGAATTTCTAGGAGTGAAGTGTGGATATTGGCACACTTTTTCTGCTTCGTGTGAGAAATTCTCAAGTTGGCCAACCATGCTGTCAGTTTCCAACAGTGTTGATTTTGTGCTTTGCTGCCATCAATGTGGATTTGAATTTTGCTTTCACATTCTTAGAGTTTTTGTAATCCTTTTTTACTTGTAATCTCCCCTTTAATCTGATTCTGTAGTCTTTTTATGCCGGTTAACAGCTTTCTTAAAACTTTCCCCTATTTTGCTATGGAAGTGAGTCATTTTACATCTTACAAAATCGGTTTCTGAAATTTTCTTTTATATTTTTCAGGAGACATATATGTATATTTTAATATTCATTCATTTTTGAGAGAGAGAGAGAGACAAGAATGAGTGGGGGAGGGGTAGAGAACAGAGAGACCCACAGAATCTGAAGCAGTCTCCAGGCTCTGAGCTGTCAGCACACAGTCAAATGCAGGGCACTAACCCACAAACCATGGGATCATCACCTGAGCCAAAGTTGGTCCCTCAACCAACTAAACCACAGGTACCCTCAGGAGATCATTTTTGAAAGCCTGGTTTTTTCTTATATGTCCAGAATGATGTTCTCTATCCCTTTTCCCCATAGTATTCTTTTTTTAGGCCCCACTCTCAGGCAATGTGGATGATAGATGATTACTTTTCATAAATCCCCTTCTATAGTACTTTTATGCATTCTCATCTCCAAGTCTAATTGCAGAGGCTTTCTCTGTACATTGTTTTGCTATATGAGGAAGAATCTTTTACCTCTCTTTGCCAGGCACTCTCATACTGTGATTGGGCACAAAGTACCTTTTTTAAAA
This sequence comes from Paguma larvata, assembly GCA_030068075.1. Lineage (NCBI taxonomy): Eukaryota > Metazoa > Chordata > Mammalia > Carnivora > Viverridae > Paguma > Paguma larvata. Next base: position 51,109,246 of record CM057834.1, on the reverse strand, counting down.
AAAATGTAATTCCAATATAGTTAATGTACAGTGTTATATTAGTTTCAGATGTACAATATAGTAATTCAATAATTCCATACAACACCTGGTGCTCATCACAAGTGCACTCCTTAATCCCCATCACCTATTTAACCCATTCTCCCATCCACCTTCCCCGTGGTAACCATCAGTTTGTTCTCTATAGTTGAGAGTTCTCTATAGTTGAGTTTCTTGGTTTGTCTCTCTTTTTTTTCCCTTTACTTATTTGTTTAGTTTCTTAAATTACACATATGAGTGAGATCATATGGCATTTGTCTGTCTCTGACTATACACAAAAATAAACTCAAAATGATTGAAGACCTAAATGTGAGACTAGAAACCACAAAAATACTAGAAGAGAGCACAGGCAGTAATGTCCCCAACATTGGCTGTAGCAACATTTTTCTAGAAGGGAAATAAAAAATAAACTATTGGGACTACATCAAAATAAAAAGCTTCTACGTGGTGAAGGAAACAATCAAGAAATCTAAAGGGCAACCTACTGAGTGGGGGAAGATATTTGCAAATGACGTAACTGATAGAGGATTCGTATCCAACATATATAAAGAACCTATACAACTCAACACCGAAAAGTCAAAAAATCCAATTTAAAAATGGGCAGAAGACATGGGCATAATGTACTTTTAAAAACTTTGTCCAGCATCTCTTTTACACAGTTTTTCACCACTTTCCACCCACAGTGCTTTCCTTGTAGGGACTTCTTTTCTCAGGAAGCTATGCACTTACATCAAGACATACCTCCTGCTTTCCTTTAGGCAATGTTGTTTTCTGGGGTTTTCCATGTCTGCCAGATGATGACATGCACTGGAAACAATAGCCACCGCAGACAGCAGCACCAGTGGGTGAGGGAATCACTGATGTGCTTTCTGGTGGGTTTATGGCTGGCTCTCTGAGTCAGTGACCTATCAGGAGGGACAAATTTGAAGTACCTTCTTGTCTTTCTTCAGAGAGATGAGTTGGGGTAAAAACTGGGTAGGCCATTCTATTCTCAGTCTATCAGTGTGTCTGGATTATAACTAGTAAATCTACAAAGCTCCATGAGTGGTTGTAGTGTATACAAAGTGGAGAGCCACTATTTCATTAGCAGTTGGAAGAAGCTAAAGGAGACTAGTGGGGCACCATTTCAAAAGGAAACCCAGGCTGAACTTGAGCAGACTAACCCGTGGAGGTGAGAATCAAGTGGGGACCAAGACAACTAGTGAATAAGATTTGCAGTCATCCATATGACAGTGTTCCTGGGACAGTGACCCTGAGAGGGGAGAAGGGGCAGATCTGAGGAATAGCACAGAAGCAACATTGATAGCCCTTGGGTCCTGAGTAGATGTAGCGGGAAGAAAGGGAAAGAGTTGGGGACAATGTTAAAGATTCCACCTTTCTGAGTATGTTTGTAGGCCTGAAGAAAGAAATATCTGTCTGGTCTTTTTAGAAATAGCGTATTGAGGTTAAAAGGTGGCAGCATTTATTATTTAGCTTTATCTATTCACTAACAAATATTTACTGAAAACCTACTATGTTCCAGTCTGTGCTAGATCCTGGGGATATAATAGTGAAAAAGGACATAGTCCTTGTCCTCACAGAGCCTTTTTAGTCTAGATGCTTTAGATACAGACAGCATCAATCAAATAAATCACACCAGTGAATGTGTATTATAACCTGAGGGGAAATGCTCTGAAGGAAAAGAAACCGCCTGCTATGAAAACATGTAATAAGGGAATCTGAAGAAGGAGGGGAGGGAGATCTGAAGCACAGCACTCTAGGCGGGAGAACATTCCAGGCAGGAGAACAGGTGACATGTTTCCTAAGGGCTCTAGGAGATGGAAGAGCCCCAGGGCGGCAAGAACTCAGATGAGAACAGGTTCGAGAAGAGGCCGGACAACTGAGTAGTGTCCTGCAGAAAGAAGACCCCTTCTGTCATTCTGTAAGCCCTGCAGTGCTCAACTCTGTCCTGCTTATTTCTGTCAGTGGAGCAAACTGGTCAGAGGTTACTGACCTATTCAGCCTAAGTGAGCAAGGGGTTGTATTAGGCACTTCTCATGAAATTCTGTAATATATGAGGATTAATAAAACAATACAACCTTTTTGTTTGAATCAAGCTGCTACAAATATTGAATCTGGCTTAGAAGGTCAGAAGTGTCCCAGTAAATCTATATTATAAATGTGGCCGAAGCTGCCTCTTTCTGTAAATCCAGTAGTTTTTTCAGTGAGGAAATTGCTAGACCAGACGTCATCTCTGTCTGAAAACAAGCAAACATGCACTTAGGTGCCTACACTGTGCTTAGGATTTATGAAGCTTCCCTCTGTCATCCTCATCTTCAAACAAATGTACTTTGATCTGTGGCCTTAAAGGTGATTCCTCCTCACATGTATCTTTTTCTCCCCCCTATTTCCTTCCAAGTTGTATGATAAGCTAGGTTAAGTCCAAGTGGGGGGAAAAATAAAACCCCACCAGAAAAACGAAATCCTGGGGCACCTGGGTGGCTCAGTCGTTGAGAGTCCAGCTTCAGCTCAGGTCATGATCTTGCAGTTCATGAATTCAAGCCCCACATCAGGCTCACTGCTGTCAGCCTATCAGCACAGAGCCTGCTTCAGATCTGTCTACCTCTCCCCTGCTTGTGTTCTCCCCCCAAATAAATAAATATTTAAAAAAAATAAATATTTAAAGAAAAAAATAAATCACAACCCCTTCAGGAAGCACATCTGATATTTCCCTATTCATAGTTCTTTGAATATGGCTGGTAGCTGTCAGAATAATTGCAGGCTGGTTTTTTCCTCCATTTTTAAACTGATTTTTTTTTTCTGTTTGATTGATTGATTTAGCCTGATATTTCTTAAATTTTGACCTTTATGTGACTTTAGTCCTAGCAGAATTCACTTTTCAGTCCTCATCCTTGCTAGACATCCCCAAATCCCTATACTTTTCTCTTATTCTAATTTTGTCTCCTGTTCCCACCCCACTCATGTCTCTTTTTCTGTGTGTGTGTGTGTGTGTGTGTGTGTGTGTGTGTCTCTCTTACTTGCTCTTCACACTTTCTGCATTTGGCTTTCACTCTCGTGTTGCCCTTGTGCCTACTCTCTTTCTTACTCACATTTTCTCCCTATTTCTCTTTCACACTCACTGTATCTCTCTCTCTCTCTCCCTCTTATTCTCTCTCCTACAATTTGTAAAATGACCTCTCTGTATTTGTAGTTTCACTTACCACCTGCACAGAGGTATCTTCTCTATATTTGTAGTTATGGGGCTCTTTGAGTTGCTAATAACAAAAACCAGCTTTTACTGGATGCGAAAAAGAGGGGGAAATTTATCAGAAGGTTAGAGACATCTCCTAGAATCAAGAGTTGAACAATCATAAATAGATATGGTTCCAGAGTCCACTGCCAATATATGAACTTAAAACCACTAATTCCCAATCTCCTTGCTTTTCTATTCCTGGTTTCAAATTTCTGGAAGAGAGAATTGGACCAACTCAGACCTAATGGTGGATCACTCACATCTGGACAGAGGTGCAGAGTTGTGTTATGCAGGCAAGACCACTTCAGGTCTGCCTATGTCTGTTGGATTGTTCCCAGTGTTCATACAGTAGACAGCAACCCACATGGTTATACACTGAAATCTCAATCCAATCGGGTTTTGTGCCTTTTGGATGACAGACTTACTTAGATGAATGATAGCAATGACTGAAATTCTCATTTTTCCTCTAATACCCACTGTTCTTCAATGGGATTCACTATCACCAAGACTATCGTCTCTTGCCTGGTCCTCCAGCTTGACTGTTATCACCAATCCCTGACTAGCTTTACTCCGCATTACACATCCAGTAACAATAATACAAATCCATATTTGCGTGTTAAGAAGAAGAGAACCCAACCAGTAAAAAAAACATAAAGTGCAGAGGATAATTACAAATAATTCATCAATATTTTTCAATTGAAACTGGGCTTTGGTCACAGTAAATAGAACATTTTACTTGAGAGTCATCTAATTATTCATTTATTTATCCATTTAAAATGATTTCTATGTACTGATTCTCTGCTGGTTTCTACTGGGGGCCATGAACACAGTGGTGAGCAACATTAGCCACGCCCCTTGATCTTGGATCTTCTAGTCTAGCAAGGATGACCAAAGACTGAAGAGGCTTGCAGAGCTGCCTGTAATTTACAACTATTTTATGTGCTCCAAAAGGCGATGAACGAGGGTCTATGCAAACAAAAATTGGGAGGCCAGGGAATTCTTTTCCTGGGGAACTGATCCTTGCTCTGAGGTCAGAAGGCTGGGAGTGGGAGTGTTAGGGATGAGAAATTGAGAAGAACCTTCCGGGCAGAGAGAGCAGGGAGTACGTGGGCTCTAGTGCTTTTGAGGAACTGGGAATCTGGTGTGCCATGGGAGAGCAGAGATGAATGGAGGAGCAGAGCAGAAGACAGATGGGACAGCAGGCAGGACAAGCCCCTGTGCGCAGGTTACAGATTTCAGGCAAGGGGCATCAAGAGCTCCTTAAGTAGTAATGCAACAGAACCAAATTCAAGTTTTAAAATGATTATTCCGGCTACTGTGTGGGAATGAGCTAGAAGGGATTGAGAGAGGATATGGGCAAAGTGAGGGGTGCATTGAGTGAAATCTGGAAACAACTCTTGTGAAATGTTTGCATATCTGTAGAATTGGCAGAAAGCCAAAATTCTCTGAAAATTTTATGGCTGTTTTCATTTTGAGCCTGCCAGTCATCATAGTTCAGAGGTTGTATGAATAAAGTAGTAATAACGTCAAGACAGAAATGTTAAATGACTAGGTTTTGCCCCAGATGATGAAAGAATAATATTATGCATGAATCAAGGATAAGCCCTAGGTTTCTGGCTTGAGAAATTAGGTAAATGTTTGGTGTGACTGCCTACCCCGCTCTTTTATTTCTCTTTGAGAGAAAGTTATCCAATGAGAAGGGTCCGTCTCGGTTATACCTTTTCTTCAGATGGTCAATATTCTAACTCCGCATCCATATATAATCTATTTCTTTTGTCACCCACTATTGCAGATAATATATATATATATATTTAATGCTTATATTTTCTTAAAGGCCTGAAAATATGTTTGGAAGATTGCAGGAAATACTGAATTTAGGTACTTCAGTCATTATGAAAGATATCCTTCAAAGCCCTCTGGTAGTTTATGACTCACTCTAATTCAATTTTATTAAAAACATATTGAGAGATTTTAAACATTGGCTATTGTCCATGATGATGGAAAAGTTGGAGTCAATCTGAATATCCATTGCTAGAGAAAGGGAAGGCAAAATGTGCTGGACACAGAGATCAGAAGGAAGAGACTGGATGTCCACACAGCAAGAACACAGCTGTGTTTGGTGTATAACTATTTCAATGGGGAAAATAAGGTGAGGCTAGAGCATTTCAGACCCACAGTAAAATTTAATTTTCTTAGAAAATTTTAATAATTTTTTCCTTCCTTCTTCCCTCTTTTCTTCCACTCACTCATTCAGTTAGTATTTTTTGAGTCTAAGCCACTGTTCTAGGTACTGAGGATACTGTAAAGAATAGCATAGACATTCCTCCCCTGTTGGAGTGAGGAGACAGACTTCAACAAATAATCACATAAATACGTGGGTACAAATTGTGATAAATTCTTTGGAGAAAAAATACAAGTTACTAAATTTCAAAGAGGTGGATGAGGATAGGTCTCTTGGACAAAGTGACCTTTGACTTGAGATGTAAAGAATGGAATTTCCCCAGGAGAGGCTGGGAGAAGAGCATTTCAGTCCACCAGAATAGCCTGGACAACACACCGCAAGAGAAAAAGGGCCTGGTACCCATGAGAAAATGAAGAGGTTGATAGGAGTTCATACTGAAGGGAAGGAGACTGGAGTAAAAGATGGGGCTGGAGAAACATGAAGAGGCCAGGCCATTACAGGCCCTCTAAATTTTGTTACTAATCTTAGACATTTACCCACAGATGAGTGACATCTGTTGAAGGATTTTGAGCTGGGGGCTAGAATGACTTGACTGACATTATAAGACTATGTCTTTGCTATAAGGAGAAAGGATTGGAATAGAATAAGAATGGATGCAGTAACTTGGGTGAGAGGTGGCTTGCACAAGGGAGTGGTAGTGGAGATGGAGAAACATGGGTAGATTTGAAAGATATCCTAATGGTAGAATAATTATAACTCAGTGTTACATTAGATATAATGATGAGAGAATGGCAAAATCAAGAATTTTTTAAGAAGCAGAACTGTTGGGGTGCCTGGGTGGCTCAGTCAGTTGGGCGTCCGACTTCGGCTCAGGTCATGATCTCGTGGTCTGTGAGTTCGAGCCCCACGTCGGGCTCTGTGCTGACAGCTCAGAGCCTGGAGCCTGCTTCAGATTCTGTGTCTCCTTCTCTCTCTGTCCCTCCCCCACTTGTGCTCTGTCTCTCTCTGTCTCAAAAATAAATAAACATTAAAAAAAAAGAAGCAGAACTGTTTCACAGTGCCTCAAAGACAGCATCAACAGGATTCTTAAGGGACTTCACTAATAGAGTGAATTCCAACTCCTCATCAAGGAGAAGTTACATGTTCTTTCTACTTGCAAAGAACACTGTATGACTGTATGACTTTGACATGGTAGGGGCTCTAGCACCCTCGCTATGTCAGGAGGAGCAATCCCCAGAAGATGCTTGGGGGAAGATGGCAGAGCAATGGGACAGCCTGGAAGAAGTGTCCTTGTTCACTGAGTCTGTGAGGCACTCTGGGAACTTCTGGAAACACTGGTAGGATAGAACTTAAAAGGGAGGCTGAGGTCCATATAAGAAAGCATGTGGGACAGAACCAGCAACAGCTTGTTAATTACTGTTAGAGTGACCTCATTATGTGAATAAGTTGTATATGGGCTCAGAAGAAAAGCTAGGGATATCTGGGAAGGCCAGGTCAGGCTTGAGGCGGGCCTCCTGGTTTGGGATGTGTAAAGATGGAGGAATTAGGTAGGGCGTGGGGTGTGTACGTGTGTGTGTGTGTGTGTGTATAACTTCAGACAGAAGAAACATCTTGAGAAAGGCCCCAGGCCCTACATTTTGGCAGAAGCAGTATATGCCCGAAAGAAGACAGAGAGATGTAGAGCTGCAAAAAAATGGGCAGGACCAGATCATGTTAGATCTGCAATACAGCAGGCTTACAACTTTGGGCTTTGTTTCATAGTAAATGGGGAACCCTTGAAAGTTTTGGAGCAGGGCAATATTACAATTTTGTTATAGGGAAAATAATTTAGTAGCAGCATGTAAAATAAAATATTTTGAGAAAAAACTGGAAGCCAAGACCAATGTTGTTGTCCACAGGAAGAGTAAGGGACTCCTTTGACCTAGAACATGGGCTATAGGGTGGAAGTAGAGAGACGATTTAACAGTCTTCAGGAGTACAGCTCACAGCTCTTTGCTGGGGTTCCTGCAGGACTAGAAGTGACGAAGGGAAGAAAGGCTGATGGATGTTGAAAAGGAAGTAGCAATCAGAGAAGTAGGAAGCAAATGAGTGAGAGATTAGGGAGAAAAGAGAGATGAGAGGAAGAAAGAAAGAGGAGGGACAGAGAAAACCAGAGGCAGAGCCAGGGCCAGGGACTGAGAGTGAGAGATGAAAAAAAGAGAGAAGGAAGACACAGGGTCTTGAAGCCAGCTGCTGGTGCAATGTTAACACCTTAACATAGGGAAATACTAAGAAAAATCTGGTCAACTTGCTTTAGTTGATCTAGGTCTTGGGTTTGTCACCTCATTACAATCATTCATTGAAACTGAAGGCAAATGGCTAAGTTTGTTCTGACTGTGACCCTTTTCTGGTAGTTACTGGGAGAACTGTGGGCAACAGAATGAGACAGTTATACTGTAGAAGGTAAAATATCCCTGTTGCTAGGAGACTTATTCTACCATCTTTGGCTAAGAGAAGGAGAGATGCCTAACTCCTAATCAGGTCAGCTAATGTTCAGAAAAGATTTTCAATTCCACCCAAGGCAGATTTTGCCCAATTTTAGACTGTCCTTGGAGAGACAGTGGTTCTCAGTCTCCCTAACCAGCCCCCTAGGGCAGCGACACCCACCCTTTGTTGCTGACAGACATCCCAGGTGGGTCTCAGCTGTGCTGCCTGGGCACCGTTGGAGGTGTCACACATGCAGCTCTGGAAGCAGCTGGTCCATTTGTTGGATGCTCTCAGCTTCATATGTCACCACATCAGACAGGCATTCTACATCACTCCCAAGCAACAGATTCAAGTCCAGCTTTAGAGAAATGGCTAGAAAATGATAGCAGAACTCATCTGCAGGAAAAAATCCAAGCCCTTCCTTCACATTGTTGAGCCAAGAAAAAAGGAGAAAAAGTCCCTTACAGTAAAATGAATAGGGGAGAAAAGAATTTTCCCTTGTGCTTCATTTTGTCTATGGATCACATGTCATAATTATTCTTTGGTATGTTTCGTGGAAGGGTGACATTGAGGCATTTGAAAAACTTGCTTAAAACCCTGACATTTGTTTGATATGAAATTTACCCTTTGTTCCCCCTGCAAGAAATCTAACAACTCTGGACTGTTGACAAACATTCCCTTTTGGTGTCCCCACTCCCCTTGAAGCCAAAATGAGGTAACGGAAATTTTCTAAGCAAATATGTAATCATCCCAATTTGCATATTGTTTGCATAACTAGGGATTCAGGGATTTTTCTCCTTCTGTGGGAGAAACCCAACCACAGTACCTTCTTGGATTTCATCTTGTATCTAATTTCCTGCCTTAGACACACAGTGCCATGAGAATTTTCTCGGACATACAATAATCTGACCCCCCATCTTCCAGGCTTCCTTCACTAACCAAACAAAGTTACTCAAGTCTTCCTCCTGCACAATAGCAGGAAATCCATTCTTTTCCAGAAGATCTTCTCTCTGGGACTCCAGAGAGTGATTTCTTACTACCTAGTAACAGCTTCTGAAAGCTTCTGCTTCTCTTTCTTGGCTTTACTGCAAGTGGTTGGTTCCTCCTTTGCGGTGGTCAATCAGTTTCCGAAAGATGAAGATAGCAAAGTGAATTACAAAGCACGAAGGAAAACAGAAAGTTCTTGGATATCATGGTCCTCTTCAGTGATTCTGTTTCACAGTGAATCCTTTCTCTCCCTTTCCTCCTCGGATCATGGCTGGTTGCTGGAATTCATTGTTTCACTCATATCCAAATCCCCAGGTCCCAGACTCTGCCAAGGAAAGTGAAAATCTAATTAAGGCAAACTTATAAAAACAAACACTTCTCTTCCCCAGAAACCTACCCCACAACTCTCTGTTAAGGAAGACTCCCTTTTTCTTTATTAAGATGAAGTTCATCTCCTTTTCTAACCACTTTCCCCATTTTTCAAATTAGTCTGGACCTTATCTTAGACAACCAAAAATTCCTTTAAAGCCTTCTTTAAAAAAAGAGGCATTTCCCTCTAAAAATGAACCAACCACTCCCACTTAGCAACAGCCACAATCTGTAGGCAGATTTTTGTTCCTAAAACAAAAGCCATTCTAAAATATGTATTTCTCTGCTGCTTCCAACATCTTTATTTATATTCAGTGGAACAGGGGGATAAAAAGAATGACTATCTGTGGAATTTAGAGAATCTGTGAAGGAAAAAAGAGCCAACAAAGAAATTTCTTATAGATAGTATTCAAACTCTTTAAATCATCTGAAGGAAGATGGTATAAAGGAAAAACTACCTGCCTGGAATTCAGGCGGATGACAAACCTACATTCAACCCAAGTCTGATAACTATTTACTCTGTGTCCTTGGGTAAGTTATTAACTTTTGTAAAAGGGGGATAAACTTACCTACAACACAGGTTGTCATGAAAATCAGGAAAACTTATGCAAAGGACTTGTTATCTAGTTAAGAGCTCAATACATATTTCTTCTCACCCCATTCCTCAGACTAGTAAATTGTGATTGTTAGCAATATAAACTAGTGTCTTAAATACCTTAGAATTAACCAGTTGAATAAGAAAATATTCCAGTAGGCAGTGTATAAGCCAAGCCCATCAAATTTCTCACCTTTTCTCTGTCTTCTTGTTCCTTTTAGCATCTCTCCTACCCTGCCTTGGTTCTTTCTAGTCCCACCCTCCCCCATTTTCTCTCCAGTATCATTTCCTCCTTGCCGTATAATGGGAAACTGTGCACAAGACAGAGCCAAAATACAATTAGTGCTTATTCTAATTATTGAATAACATTTTATGTTCCTTCCCCCCCACTTAATCCAAGTAAAAACTTTAAAGTTGTCTTTCAAAGAAACAAAGAGAATAAATAAACTGGCTTTAAGTATACTAATCTCAGTTGATTCTAGGAGGTGGGATTGGATGACTATCGGTTCTCTATAGGAAAGAGTTTCTTTACTCTAAACCATTTTGCTTCTTATTTTGTTTTACTATTATTTATTCAATAGTCACATATCTGCAGACTTTGTGGAACAAACAAACAAATAATTGAGAAGATCACAATCACTCTGCAGTTATCCACCCAGGTACTGAAAACGTGGGAGTCATCCTTGATCTCTCTCCTTCCTTCTTATCTGGCAGCAAACTGTCAGTAAGTCCTTTGGGCTCCACTTCCAAAAGAGATTCTGTATCCATCCACTTTCCTCTATTTCTAGACCCCTGGCCCCTTGGACTTCTCAAAAAGCCTCTTAAGGATTGCTCTGCTCTTACCCCCCAACCTCCCACCAAAGTCTCTACAACAGCCAGAATAGGGTTGCTAGAGTTAGCAAATAAATATACAGGACACCCAGTTAAATTTGAATTTCAGATCAACAGTGAGTAATATTTTAGTTATATAAAATATTATTAAATATTACTTTTCATACTAAAAAATTATTCATTGTTTATCTGAAATTCAAATTCAACTGAGTATCCTGTATTTTTTCCTGGCAGTCCTAAACTAGAATCATCTACTTAAAAATGTAGATCTGGGGTGCCTGGGTGGCTCAGTCAGTTGAGCATCTGACTTTGGCTCAGGTCATTATCTCACAGTTGGTGAGTTCAAGCCCCATGTTGGGCTTGCTGCTGTCAGTGCAGAGCCCACTTTGGATCCTCTGTCCCCTTTTCTCTCTGCCCCTCCCCGGCTCATGTGCGCCCTCTCTCTCTCTCTCTCTCTCTCAAAAATAAACATCTAAAAATGTGGAACAAATCACATCAATCTACCAATGACTTTCAATTGCTTTCTAAATAAAGGTCAAACTCCCTGCCATAGCCTGCCAGGGCTTCCATGGACTGACATTGTCTATCTCTTCAGACTTAGATGTACCATTCTCTGACTCTGCTCATCTCAGTAGCCTCTTTCTATTCCTAGACCCAGTCAAGTTCATTGGATGTGTCATTCCTTGGCCTGGAATTCTCTTTTCTCAGATCTCTACCTGGCAGGCTCCTTCTTGTCTATCAGACCTCAATTCATTTGTCTCCTCCTTAGTAGGCATCCTCTGTTTACACAGTTGAAAGCAGCTCCCTCTTTGATCTGTTACTTCACTTGGTTTTATTTTTTCATTACACATATCCCACTATGGGGACCTCTTGCCTACATTATCTATCTCCTTCACTGAACTCTATGAAATCAGGGAACTTTCCCAATCTTTTTCCTGTTATATTGCCAACATTTAGTATAGTACACAGTAGGTAATCAATAAATACTTGATGAATGAATTTCTCTTTTTGTAACCCTACTCCGTCAATTCATGTCATTGGTTCAATTGACATCTCTATCAGAACAGGCAGACACGATGGTCCAGAAAGGATGAGATAAATTGAATTATTGCTTGTTGAAACATATTTTGTACTTCGTTGACTCAACTGTCTGCACCGACAGGCCAAGAAAAAAATTTCCATGATCCATTGTTAAGTGAAAAAAGCAAGTTACAAAATGGTATATGTAGCATGACGCTTATAATAGTCATAACACATAAATATTTGTTGAACGAGTCACACTTTTCCAAAAACATGCCTATATACAAATGTCTGAAAAATGTCCTGAAAAAAAAGTAGGTATTTTTGGGAATAAGATTATGAGTAATACTTTTTCTTTTCTTTATATTTTTTTAAATTTTTATACCAGGAAAATGTAATCATAATCATAATAATTTTTATAATTAGAAAACACAATAAAACCATTTCCACTTTTAAAAGAAGAAGGAAAAGTATTTACCCACAAGGAACTTGATGTTTGAAATTTTGTTTGCAATAAAAGATAAACTGATGATTAACAGAAAAGCAAATGGCTTTGAAACACGTGAAGGTATTTCCATTCTCAGAGAAACACAAATTAAAACTATTCTGAGATACTGCTTTCACCCGTTTGTTTGACAAAAATTTCAAAAGCTCACTAATACACTCTATTGGCAAGATTTTAGGGAAAATAGCAACTTACACATTGTTAGCAGAAGTATGAATTGATAACGTATATGAAGGTCAACTTGGTAATACTTATCAACATTTCTATTGCATAAACAAGGTTGGAAAGCTGTTACCACATAAGCTGCTGTCTGTCTTTCGATAGTCTACAACATAAAAATGATTTTTACATTTTTAAGTGGTGAAAAAAATCTACATAAGAATAACACTTCATAACACATGAACATGATGTGAAATTCAAATTTCAGTGCATAAAGTTTTATTGGAACACAGCCATTCTCATTTATTTATATATTGTTTATAGCTACTCTTGCACTACAACTGCAGAATCGAGATTGAGATAGAGACCATATGGCCTGCAAAACCTAAAATATTTACTATCTGGCTCTTTACAGAAAATATTTGCCTATGTACTCCTAGCAGAAAGCCTATGACCAGTAACCATGCTTTGAGCAATTCATTTTATGTACTTAGATGTGTGTAAAATGAAATGCTCAGCACTGTTGATAAAGCATATAATTGAGAATGACCAAAATGACCATTGTAGGATATTTAGGAAATTATGATACATCCACACCAAGACATAGCAGTGACTATATATATAAAAAGAGAATAAATAATTTATGCACTGATGTGGAAATGTATCCAAGACATACTGTTAAGAAAAATGACTCCATATATCGTGGGATTCTTCCATGGTGAACAACTCTGGAACACTATTCACACTGAATTCTATGTAAGCGGCACCCCCTAGAGTTGTGCAGGAGTAGGTGCCCCAATAATATGCCATTAGTGTATAAACAGAAGGGGGAACATACACTTGTATATGCTTATGTATGTATACACAACCTTTATTCTGTGAAGGCTGCATGAGAAACTAAAAATAATCATTAGCTATTGGAAAGGTAGCTACTGGAAAGGTAGGAACTGGATTAAAAGATACCCTTTTAATACCTTTCTTGCTATTTAAGCCATTCAAAAATTAAATAATTTTTTAAGAGATGAAAAAACATCCAGAAAAAATATCCTGGTGGATGCCTCAGTCTTTTCTGAGTTCATGGACCCCTTGGCCTGAAGCAAAGGCAGTTGTCAGTCAGCCCAGTGTTGTCCTATGCCTGCTCCTTCCTCTCCCCACCTGGCATTCTGATTCTCTGCTCCCACCTCACTGTCTCCTATGGTTCCCCTACCAACTTCACACAAGCCTCCCTGCCAACCCGTCCTTCTTACTACCTCCCATGTGCTTTGCGCTCTGTGAAAATCCTGCTTTGCAGAGACAAGCCCACCTTAATTCTAACCAATGGCTTGTCTCCTCCCTCCCTCTCAACCTCTCCTAGCCCATTGATTAACCTCTCTCTCTCTCAGTCTCCTGGGTCTCCCCTGCTGCCCTTTCCTGGGTAGTCTTCACCTCCTCCCAGATCCGTTGTCAGTGGTGAAGAGGCTTGGGCAGGATTCCCTCACTTCCCACGGCCATTTCTAGGCTGTCAGAACACAGCTATCTTCCTTTCTATTTCATCTTTTAAACACATCATGTGTCCACATTGTCCTCTTCTAATCAATGATGTCATGGCCTCCTGTCTGCTCTCAGGCACTGCCACTTGTCTTCAGTGTTCTTACTTTTCCCCATGCAGGCCACCTCATCATCATCCATCACTACATGTCTTTCTCCTTCTCCTTTGTGAGGCCTCAGGCCCCCACCTTCTTTTCACATAATGAAGAAGCTGTAGACTCACGTTCTGGGCCTCCTCCTTCTAAACCCCTTGAGAGATCCCTCACTTCTGAAAATTCCAGGCTTCTCTCTCTCCGGTCACATCTCTCAGTTGTCTGCCCTTCACTCTGATCACCACAGAGAACTTGCTCAGTGCCTCCGTGTCCTCTGTTCGTCCTCCCACTAAGACTGCCACACCTGGGCTGCTGTTGCCTTCTATGGTGGAAGCTACAGACCAGGCCTATTCTAGAATACAGTCTGACGTCAACCCGCCATATGCTGTAGCTTACCAGTCTTCTCTTTTTATATCCCCAAAGCATTACCCAAAGTGATTTCATCCCTACCTTCTATAATTCTAGTGAAGTGGTTCCCAAACCTTGATTTTGAATCACCTGGAGGTGGGGACATTTAAAAGGCCTAATGCTCAGGTTGCTCCCCATACCAACTAAATTAGAATTTTGGGGTGGGAATCAGACATCAGTACTTTCTTAAAGATCTTCAAATGATTTCAATGTTCAGCCAGGTTTGAAACCACTGCCATAGTGCTTTTGGTTTATGATCACACTTCAGGAGTCCCTCAGTGTTGAGCATCAAGGCCACCTACGTCACCGAAGGTTAAATGTCATGTCAACAAGACAATTAGTCTCTCCAGGAATTTCTTGTCTAGGAAGTAAAAGCTATAAACCAATAAATAACCCTGCTTGCTTTCGTCTGGGCAAATGGTTTGCTCATCTGAGCAAACAGCTCTCTTTTCAGGACAATAGATTGTTTACCTTGGTAAATAGTTCACTTGTCAAACAACTGTTTGCTTATCTGAGACTTGACCTTCACCTTGCTGGGTTCACCAGTATTAACTATCATGTCATGAATTTTGCTCAGTCCTAGTCAGATCTCCCTTTAAAAGACCATACTGAATCACTTTAACCCAGACCCACAAACCCTATAAATATCCTTCCCTTATCTTTGCTCGATTAACAGGTTTTTCTGTGGTCTTTTGAAGGAGTTGGCTTTTGATAATGTAACTTCACTGGTCCTTTACACCCTCATTTTATAGCTTTAGGCTCAGAGGAAAAGGTTTCTGACCTCCATCATGTGAAGCCCATCCTCTCCTGTAAATAGTGATTCCTCCAGTCATTTTCTCCTTTGGAACCTTCCCCTGTGTCTAGGGAAGCCACTTTTGTGATTTCCTTTACCCACACACTCACGATATTTCCAACATCAGATGTGTGGGTTTTCCACACATCAAGTAATTCTCTGCAACACCAGCTGGATACCCTACAATTCAATTCTGATATTATCCACTTGAAGTTAGCCTCAGATCCCACAAGTTAAGGGCTCAATCCCACAAGACTGCCCCCACTTTACATGCCAATCACAAATCCTAGGTTGTCACCTGTAACTTGAGATTCCCACAACACCCTACTTGGGTTCACTAATTAATTTGCTAGATGGATCACAGAATTCAGGGAAGCACTTACATTTACTGGTTTATCGTAAAGCATGTAATAAGGGATATAGAGGAAAATCCAGATGAGGGCAAGATATGTGAGGAAGGGTACAAAGCTTCCATGCCCTTTCCAAGCACCCACCCTCCCAGTACCTGTGTGTGTTCACCAAGCCAGAAGCTTCCATATCCAGTACTTTGGGGATATTTATGGAGGATTCATGATATAGACTGATTGTTCATCAACTCAGTCTCCAGTCCCTCTCCCCACCTTGCAGGATGGGAGGTAAGATAGAAAGATCTGAGCTTCTAACATGGCTTTGTCTTTCTGGTGACCAGTCCTCATCCTGAAGCTAAGTAGGAGCCTACCCATTCATTAGAACAAAAGACATTCCAAGGGATTTTGGAAATTCTAAGGGATTTAGGAGCTCTGTGTCAGAAACCAGGCAAAGACCAAATGTGAGAACAAAAGATGCTCCTCACGGTCTTATCACTTAGGAAATGATGAGGATTTCAGGAGCTCTGTGCCAGGAACTGGGGGTAGATATGTATATTTATTACTTCCCACCCTTCCTTCTGACTCCTTCCTTAATACCAGGTGTGCTGAGGTTTGCCCAAATTGACGAGATCTTCATTTGATCCTGGTACCTCTTCTCACTACAGGTTAACATTCTCTCCTGTCCCAATCCTTGAATATGTGAATTGCCACCACAGTGTCACTTTCCTGGGCAGTGACATCCTCCCTCTCTTGCTTCTTTTGACTCACCACACAGCTGAACATTTTCTCCTACATTTTACTAATGAGCTCTTTATTGCCACATCTAGTGGTCTTTCATCAGAGTTCCTTTCGATGATTCTACTGGATATGACACTATTACCTCACCTCTCTCTCTGCTTTTATGACATGTCACTTTCCCACTGTCACTCCCTCACGCTCCTCTCACATTCTCTCTCTCCCTTTTCTAGTTCCTCTTCCTTGCCCCATTTACCAACAGTGAGTTTCCTCCAACACTCCAGCCTGCTCACACATCCTCCCCAAAGGCATTCACTCTCCTGGCTTCAACCCCCACTTCTGAGAATAACTCCCACATCAATATCTAAAGCACAAGATAGAGCAGGTGCTTCATAGACAAACAGCCCTGAATTAATCAAATAGCTGATAAGGATGAGCACATCATTTCCAGGGAGTGGTTCAGAGGAGCAGCTAGAATTGCAAGCAGAATCTGTATTGGGATGTGTGCCCAACAGTGGAACTGTAACCTGTGGCTGAGACATTCCCATGGCTCTGTTGTATCTCAAAGACCCCAGGGCTCCATTCCCATGACTGTCCATCTATCCCAGCAGCACTAGCTACAAGACATCAGCCTAAGGTCTTTGGCCAACCCTCAAAATAACTGAATGGAGTTCACGAAAGGAAAATGAGACATGCCGTCTTGAGAGTGAGATCTGAGTAGCAAGCCATCGCTCTCAACCACCCTGAGGGTACAGTAAGAAACAAGGTGATCTTTCTGCTACAGTGGGGACACCATGATTACCTTGCCTTGATGTAGTCAGATCATAGGAAGTGAAATGGAGGTGGGAGAGAAATTCCTCAGAGAGCATCTTCATGAGTTATGCCTGGAAAGAGCTCTGGAGACATTCAGAACTACCCTTGGGCAAGCAGTGTTTATGTTTTATCCACCCAACCAGTAATTGTTATCTAAAAAATATGTTTAAAACAACATTTTAGCAGCCACTGTACTCAGCGCTAGTGTTAGAAATATCCGTGGAACTTGTCTCCTGCCTCCAAAGGGCTTACACACAAGCACATTTTCAATGAAGTGTAACAGGATTAGACAGGCTTTAAGAGAGATAGAAACAAAGAGCTATCATATTTGTAATAGTGTTAATGTTTCACAGTGTTTTCACATCCTTAACCTCATTTAACATTTATAAAGCACAATAACATGGGCAGAGGAAATAGTGTTGATTTTATTTCACAGAAGAGAATATCAAAGCATAAAGAGGTCATATGTGAAATAATGTGTGTAGCATATGGCTGAGAGCTGGGACAGGAACCGGGGGGCCAAGTAGAATTCCTTACTTTTGTCACCATCTTATGATGCCTTCCTACCTCAGTATCCTCCTCGGTCTAAGGAAAGTGCCAGCCTGATGTCCTTCTTCCATAGTTCCTTCAACTGTGAGATTCTCTCGCTCCCTCAGGGAGCTCCCAGTCCAGGAGGGACAAATAGATCAAAACACTGACAACATTTTCCCCTAGCCTCCTTTATAAGGTTGCTGTGAAAATTACATGACACTATGCACTAACCAGTGAAAGTGCTTTGTGATTGAAAAAACTAGATGCAATGATCTTGGCACATTGTATGAACCACTTTGTAGCAGGTATTTTTCCAGGCTCTCATTAGTTTTCTGAGTATCTTCCTCTCCCGGGAGACTGCAGGGGAAGGGAGAAGGCTTTACTCACCATCGCTAAGAACAGTGTACTCAAGATAGTTGAGGAAACAATGAATAAGATGAAGCAGGTTGGTGTTAGGAAGGGAAGTGGCTAAATCCATCTGCCACATGCTTTCCACCTTAACACACATTTTTGTGTTTTTCACAGTACCTAGTTTAGCGGGTCAGTGGAAATTCACAGTGGAAGGTCAATGACTATAAAATGGGGTGGGGGACAGATTTTGAGTAAGGCAAAGAAGGAAGAGGAGGCAGAAGGAGGAAGGAGAAAGGAAAAGGAAAGGAGGAGGCAGCATTAAAATTTGTAAAATGCTTCTATCTCCATAGATGTCAGTGCCAGTTCTTAATTTATTTTGGCATCCTCTTATGTTTTTTTTAGTGTTTTAAATGAGCACACTAGTAACTCCAGGTCTGCCGTGCGAGAAGACGCATGGGAGATCTCGTGACGACATCATGTTCCAGGAAATCATGCTGTAGTCACAACAGCAGCAAATAGCTCCGTGCCGAAATTTCTTATGGAAAGCTGGAGTTTTGCTTTGTGTTGTTTTAGGCTCTCTGGCCCAGGAAGTATTATTGGATGGAAACGCTAACCCACCCCCACCCCAACCCAGCTCCCAGTGCTGTCTCATGGTCAGTGAGGCAGATGCAGTTTATGCCTCTTAAGAAATGTGGGACAGGAGTCTGTGTGGAGTGCTGCCAAGGGACAGTGGAGGTGCGTCAGTGGGCTCCGTGACAGGTGGCAGAGGCCAGGGGACTAGGGAATCACTTACAGTCACGGAGGTTTCCTTCTCTCCCAGCCTTTGTGCACTGATGGGAATGAGGCAGCCGGCAGCCAAGCCACATAACGGGAGCCTGGAGAAAGACATCTTGGGCAATTTGCACAAGAGTTTCCTTCTTTAAATAATCACACGGCAAGTCAATATCCCTGAGGGCACTTATTTATTGGCTGCCTTATTACATTTTTTTAAAACACACATCTCTTAAAGACACTTCTGTTGGTTTTATATGCACTTGCTCAGGCTTGTCTTACTTTTTTAATTCTGAAGTTCTGGCATTCAACAGGACAGAGCCAGCTTCGAATCTGGGAACAAGAGCAGCACGAGGTCAGTGAGACAGTGGGCTTATTTTGTGCACAAGTGTCAGTGAGAAACTTGTCAGGAGACGCGTTTGAGGGACTGAATATACAACATGAGTTCTAGCTGCCAGCCCCAGGGCAATCGGCTAATGGTAGGGTTTAGGACAGCAGCTATTGGGGAAACTGCAAATTCAGGTTGCCTTATCTTGTATGAAATATCGTGTCTGTGCTGATTGTAAATTCTGCCCACATGGAGCTAGGCAATGGCGTGCTGATAAACTGGCTCTTTGGAACTAACAAATAAGGAGGAGGGCCGGTTTGTAACGTTACCCAATTTTAATGGTGTAAATACTCCGACTATGGCACGTTTCCAGCTACCACGGTTGATGGGCTTGCGGAATTCCTGCATATTTAACACCCAGGTCTCTGGCGCTGCTACCAGCAGCTCCAGCCCACCATTGGCTAAGAAACAAATCTCTATTTTCCACTTCCAGATCAGCTTTGGATCCACGCACCAGGATTCACCTCCCCCCACCAAAAGTAAGACTGGCTTCAGCTTCGCCATGGATTAGGCCCATGCCCGTTGGCAAGTATTTTACTTTTCCCAAACCACAGTTGTCTCTTGCGACAATAAGAGTTCAGATGACGATGCAGTACATGCCGTTTAGAGTGTCTGCCAAGCCACTCTTCTCTGAGACCCACACCTTTCTTGTGGCACCATATTTGGATTGGGCTGATTTAATCAGAGACAGACACTGACCCCGGGGAGTCCTTCCATCAGCTGGCCAGGAGCCAGTCAGATCTCTCCCTTGATTACTTGAACAGAGCAACCTTGAGCTTAGGTTGGAGAGTGAAGAGACAGAGACAGAAAAGACCCCCTCCCTCCTGCTGTGCGCCTCAATCTGCCTGCTCTCTGGCCTGATTGTTCAGCTCTGTCTTGGAATCTGGGAGAAATCCCAGCTGCTCCAACAAACTTTCTTCTGCACTCAGGCCAGTCTGAGGAGGATTTTGTAAATTACAGCTTCTAGAGGTTTAAATAAGGCACAAATGATCCTTAAGACTTTTTTGGGCTCTAATATTAAACCAGCGGTTCTCAAACTGTGGTCCCCCAACCAGCAGCATTAACTTCATCTGGTGTCTTGTCAGAAATGTCCCACCTCAGGCCTCACAGACGGGCCCAGCAATTTGCATTTTTGCAAGCCTTCCAGGTGATCTTGATGTACGTTCCTGTTTGAGAGCTGCTGTATTACTATTCCAATGTTATGTTTTAGGTAAGAATGGCATTTTCAGAAGGATTGATGAGGTTTTCTTTTCTGATTAATGTTTTTAGATTGAAGACTTTTTGCAAAAAAGTAATTTTTTTTACTAAAATTTTTTAATGTTTATTTATTTTTGAGAGAGAGACAGAGAATGATCAGGCAAGGGGCAGAGAGAGAGAGAGAGGGAGACGCAGAATCAGAAGCAGGCTCCAGGCTGCACTTGAACATTTCCCTCTCCGGCCCCTAGAGGGCAACCCGAGGCTGAGGTTAGGGTGGGGAGGTGGGTGGGGAGCTGGAGGGAGGGAATCAGGAAAGGGTGGGGAGTCCTCGGGTGGAAGGAATGGGGGCTCTCTTTACAGCAGCGTCGACAGGAGGGGGACTAGAGTGGAGGGAGGTTCTGGAGTTGCGTGTCCAAATATGTGAGTTATTAGCAAGCTGGATAACCGAAATTCGGGAACTGCCCCTATCCGCTGTTGAGGGCCGACTGTGGGCCAGCCTCCGAAGCAAAATTGAAGGGCACAGTGGTTCTCTTGCCAGCTCTGCAGAAGATGGGTTCTGGTTTGAATTCCCATTCTACCAATGAGCTCCCTGCTAGGTAACCTTGGGCTAGGCGCTAAGACATGCCGCCGTGCCTTAGTGCCCTCATCTGGGAAATGGAGGTGATGGTAATAGTGTTCCCTTGACAAGGCTGTTGTGCAGATTCAATGAGATAATGCCTCTGAAGGGCTTAACACACCGATCATATATGTCAGATGTTGTCACCCGCAATTAGTCCCCTGAGAGACTTAAACAATTCTTACCCGTTTTCGAAAAAGAAAATGACAGATTAGAGTTTAGTTAGAGAGGTTGATTAACTAAAAGACGTAAGAAGTATAAAGAGAGAGACTTTAATGATTGTGGGAAATTGCATCTACTTTCTCATGTGAGCTGGTGAGCCACAGCAGCGAATCTTCACAAAAGATCCCGCCGCTTGAAAATCTTACCAGGAGTGTGTTCCCGCAGGACTTTAGGAATTCTAGAGAAAATAAATACAGGAAAATTTTCCATAATAATTCATGACGGATAAAGGATGTTTATTATTATAGTGGTTGTTTTTTTTTTTAAATAGGACCGCTCTTTGAAAGTGACAGGATTTAAAAACGAAAAAAAAAAAAAAAAAAACCAAAACAAAAACAAGCCCTGCCTAATAGTGCAGGGACACTGCCTGGATATATTTAGTCATGAATCTTTACTTTTCTGACAGTGCGAACTGCTGAAAATATTTGCAAGCATGGTTTTTGCCTTTGTTGTTTTGCTGGGTAAATACAGATAATACACTGCCCTTCTGGGCTTTAGAAATGCTAAAAGGTTACAGCTATTGGCTTTGCCACAGGGGTTCCCAGGGCCCCAGTGATGTGTGGGCAAAGCAAAGTTGGTCATGTGGTACTCAGTGAGTGTGCTGGCTACAGCCAATGTCGTCTAGATGACACTACTGAGACAGGACCTCCCAAGCCACACATGTGTCTGTTCCACGGATTTGGAACGCATCCCTGAGGCTGTGGTTATAGGCAGTTTCCTCAGTACCTTTCGCCATTACTCCCCGGCTACCTTATCTTTCAGTCTTGCTTCAGAATTCTAGCTTCGAGGAGATGGAGCCCAGTCTGTCTTCTTTCCCAGTGTATCTCTAGTACTTTTTACAGGGTCTGGGACACAGTAGGGGATCTACCGACTTTAATGAAATAGATACATGACCAGGGTTGGCCATCTGAACTTGCACGGGCTCCTATACAAAGTCTGGTCTCAACCTGAGCTCCAAGAAGTTAGGATTAAGAGAAGAATTTGTGGTCACATACTGAGAACACCTAACACCCGGGCAGTAGCGAGGCAAAATATTAGTAATAGAGAATACATGGAAATGATGTATCTTCTTCTCCACCCCATTTCAGCCTGGAAAAGTCATGTGCCTTGATGTTCTGAGCTGAAGGAAATATGGAAAACACTAGCTTAAATGTCAAGAAGGCAGATGCATGTCAGTCCTTATTGACACTTTGGGAAACAGATCTAGGGACCATTTATTCATCCCAGCAAATATTTTTTGAGGGCCTACTATGTGCCAGGTATGATTCTAGGCACTGGTGATATATCAGTAAACAAAACAATTTCCTTGGCCTCATGGAGTTCCATTGAAGTGGAGCAAAATAGACAGGAAAACAAAGAGGTCAATAGCAAGGGGTGGCGATGGAACCATGATAAGAAAACTAAAGCAGTGCGAGGGGATGCAGAAAGTCAAGGGTTGTATTTTAGCTAGGATGATTAGAAAAGGGCATCCTGGAGCAGAAGCACTATGCACAGAGATGTGAGTAAAAGGATCATAATAACACCTCAAGGAAGAGTATTCCAGAGTGAGGGAAGAGTGAGTATAAAGACCTGAAGTAGCAGTGACATTGGCATATTCAAGAAACAGCAAGAGAGCCTGTCTGGCTGAAGAGTGTGCAAAGGGGAGAACAGTAAGAAAATGAGTTTATCAAGGAAATGGGAGCCAGATGCGGGAATACATTTTAGACCAAGGCCAGGACATTGGGTTTATTCTAAGTGTGACAAGAGGATTTTGAGCAGAGGAGTCATTTCCATTTTTAAAAGAGGACTCTGGCTGCCGTCATGTTGAGAAGAAACACTGGAGGTAAAGGGGGAAGCAGGGAGGCCAGCTCAGTGACTATCACAGAAGCTCTGGTAAGAGGTCACAGTAGCTTGGATAAGGATGGGAGGGGCAGAAGAAATAGTAAATGAAGAAGTCTGGGATACGACTTAGAGATCAAGCCAATGGATTGGAGGTAGCATCTGAGAAAAAGAGAAGATCAAGGATGACTTAAAGTTTTTTTTTTTACCTAATTAAATGGAAGTTTTTCCTGTGATGGGACACACAAGGAGTGGGTTTTGTGAAGAAGGGGAAATAAAAGATTTGGCTTGCGATCTGGGATACTATTATAGTGACCTGTTGCTGCATAACAAACCCCCCAAGATTTAGTGACTTAAAACTGTAGTTATTATTATTTTCCATGTTTCTATAGGTTGCCTGGGCTTAGCTGGAAAACTTGTGGTTGTTTTTCTCTGGAATGTGCAGGGAGACATCTGGGGCTCACGCATATGGCTGGCAATTGCAGGTGGCAATGGCAGTACCAGCACATGTTGCCTAGCCTCCTTACTGTAGGGCAGTTGGGTTGCAAGAGGGAATATCCCTAACAGTTGCATTTCAAAAGAGCCAGGTAGAAGTTCCAAGGATTCTTATAACTAGCTTTACAAGCACCCAAATTTGCTTCTGCTGTATTTTGCTGGTGAAGCAAACCACTAAGGCCAGCCTGTATTCAAGGGAAGGAGAGTAGGACGTCACCTCTTGATTTGAGGAGCAGCGTGCATGTACAGGGTGGGAAGGCGTGATTGGCAGCCATCTTTGGACACTAGCTATCACTGACACTCTGAGATGTGTATTGATAGTCAAGTCTGGAATTCAGGAAGAGATTGAGCCTCCAGAAATTGGGCAGGAAATTTCTTCTGAGATTTTTGTTTAGATTGGTAGACCTGATATTGTTAAACTAGAAATTGCCCTCCTACTTTTTCTTTAAAAATGTGACCTAGCTAGAACTATGTTATTCTATTGCACACGCCTGTGGCAGCTAATAAATGAACTGCCTTCTTTTTAAAATCATTATTAATTACTTAACACAATGCCTGATACTGTAGATACTAAGTGTTAATGATTATTAACAGCTATTACACTTTTGTGCTTCCTCATTCACATTATTTCTAAGCTGAATAGATGTTCTATGTTACATCTCTGTGGCTTGCATTTGTCCAGCTATATTCACATCAGGTTGATTGTTCCTGATATTATAAAACATTTCAGACCCATTCTTCCTTCCGATCCCATTATTAGTAGATGTAGCTTTTCTCAGCCTAGAGTCTCCAGACACATTTCCTGAGTCCACAAAACCTATAGGATTAAACTTTGTTTTGGATTTTCATATATATGCTAATCTTAAAGTAATCTGAGTGCATTATAGAATTCCCAGACTACCTCCTTTTATTGAAGTACTCCATGCAATTTCCTAGGGGCATTTGCATTGAACATATGGTCATGTTAGTAACAAGTAGAGTCAAATTACTATACACCATACTCTCTAAGGTTTTTCACTCATTCCCTACAGAACGGTAGTGGTCCATGTCATTGGCATATGAAACCATAAAAACCTTAGAGCTGGCCATTAGTACATATTCGCAAAGTCATTGGCTATATTGTGAAATCTTATCTTTAAATTAGCAGTGATGAGATTGTAAATACAGTAGTGAAAAACAAAGAATATTTTTTGTTAAACAGTGTATTTTAATTTTGGTATTGTATTTTGAAGTGTGACGGGGCACCTGGGTGGCTCAATCAGTTAAGTGTTGGACTCTTGATTTCAGCTCAGGTCTTGATATGATGGTTCATGAGATGGATCCCTGCATGGGCCTCTGCACTGACAGTGAGTAACCTGCTTGGGATTCTCTCTTTCTCTCGCTCTCTGCCCCTCCCCCACTTACACATGCATGCACTCACACTCTCTCCCTCTCTCTCAAAATAAATAAATAAACTTAATATATATGTATATATAGTATTTGGAAGTGTGCTAGTTGGCCTCTTATGATAATGGATCCATTGTATGAATAATGGGTCCATCCAAATAAGAAAGCTTGTTTTTAAAAAAGATAAGCAAAGAAGATGATAACAATAATGGTCCAGCTTTGCAACAAGTGAAATGAAACCCATCAACGCATAGTCTGCTATGCCAACAGCGGCAATTTAGTGGCAGCAAATAACATCATTCATTACTCTAATGTTGATAATTTGCATTTTATTGGTTTTGTAGCTTAGTTTGTATTTAATTTGTAAACTTGATTTAGTTTTAGATTTGCATAAGATCTATGAGCATAAGGCAGTTACACTTCATTCATCTTAAAAAAACATAATTAAAATGATTTAAGTCAAGGCTGATGATTTATATATTTTTTTCCTTTAAAGGCTTGCTTCATTATTCATGTTTGAGAAATACTGACTTTGTGAATAAGCTTCTATAAATCCAAGAAATAGTCGCATCATATTCTAGAAGGAAAGTAAAGAAAAAAACTACTATAGGGCTCATTTTTTCTTTTCTTCTCAGAGATGGTTATGGGCTTGTAAAATTCTGGTTCCAGTTGTTTTTTTGTTTTTACTGTTTGTTTTTTAAACATTTTCCGTTTGTTTGTTTTGCCTGTGTGGAACATAGGAGAAATTTCTACATGTATCTCTAGGCCTGCTTTCATGTTTTCTAGAGAATGCTCCTTGTGCTGTGATTGTATCAATCTAGTTTCAGTTTCGAAAACATGCCAAGCTCTTTGTGACCTCAGCACCATTGTACTTGCTCTGTCTTCTGTTCCAGCTAGAGCACCTTGGCTTTTTGCATGACTCATCCTTTTAAATCTTTAGGTCTTTGCTTAAATGTTCCTTCCTCAGGATCCATCTTCCATGATCACCTCTGGTTTAGGGAGTCTTCTCTTATTTTCTTCCCTCACCACCTTCTTCATTTCCCTCATAGTACTTATAAGAGCTCCATGATTTAAAATGTTTTACTTGGAGCACCTGGATGGCTCTGTCGGTTCAGTGTCTGACTTTAGCTCAGGTCATGATCTCACAGTTCATGAGTTCAAGCCCTACATCGGGTCTCTGCTGTCAGCACAGAACCTGCTTCGGATCCTCTGTGTCCCTCTCTCTCTGCCCCTTCCCTCTTTGCACTCTCTCTCTCTCTCTCAGAAATAAATAAACATTAAAAAAAATGTTTTACTTGCCCACTGCCTGCCTCCCCCATCAGACTATAAGAGGGAATGCTGCATATCTGTCTTTTCAACTACTGTAGCATCTAGCACACCCTGTGGCACACATGGGGACCCAATAAGCATTGACTAAATTTGGAAATATGGTAGTCACTGCTTTTTGACTTCGTGTATCCCTGGAAACCTGTCATCTAGGAAGTCAGTGTGCAAGTACCGAGGACTTCTCAATGGTGAAAAATGCCCAGTGAATGAATTAAAGAATCCAGTAGAGGTTGGTTGATCTGAGTGGTGCAAAGCAACCAAAAGTAGGATCAAATTCCCAGTAGAGGCAGCTTTGCTCACTGAGCTACAAATACTCAATAGTTCCCCTGACACCCATGGTTTGCCTACCCTCATGGTTTGATGAGGAAGTAAGAGGAAAGTAATGACCCTTTAAGGCCCTGTTCTATCAGACCATGCCAGAATGAGTACCTTAGTCAGGATAAGGACTATGCAAGTTGATACCCAACTTGATGGAGTCAGTGATCAAAATAATGACTAGCTTCCAAGCCTTGGATTTTATCCATTTGTCTCAAAACTCTGCTGAATTATCTATCAGATAATTACCACTTTTCATTATCTTGAATATGCACATTCCCCCCACCTTGTAATATCTCCAAAGTCAAGATGCATCTTAACAATTTATGTCATGTCATGGTTTACTTGGTGGCCTTTTTCTTTTTTAAATAGTATATAGAACAATGTACATCTTACAATTAACGGCACTTTGGAGTCACTAAAATAAGTAACCCCTTCTCTCTCTCTCTCTCTCTCTTTTTTGAGGCAATTGGTTAATAGTAGTTGGCTAAGTGAAGGATTTTGCTAGTCCTTTGCTAGGAACCAGCCATGGTAGAAGCATTTCAGCAAAAAGTGGTTACCAACAATTCCTGGGCTGCCATGATTATTTTCCAGCCAAGGAGTGGCGTCTGTTTTTCTTTCACTTGAATCTAGGTCGATACTGTGATTTACTTTGATCAACAGAATGTGGGGGAATTGACACTGTGTGACTTATGGGTTAAAAGACGACTTCCAGTTCCTTTGAAGAGTCAGCCACCTCAACTGGCTACATAGAACTACTAATTCCTCCTAGCCATCAGCCAGCACCAGTGCCCTAATGACGTGAATAAGGCCATCTTGGATCTTCTAGCCCCATGTGATCTGTCTCACACAATACCATGAACTGTCCCCATGGAGCCTGGTCTGAATTCCTAATTCATAGAATCATGAACAAGATTGTTCATTTGTTGGAGTCCTCTAAATTTGAGGGTGTTTTATTACATGGTAATAGATAACTGGGACAGAAACTGAGTTGGGGTTTAAGTCCTATAAAATATTTTCTCATTTTCCCCTAGTGTGGAACAAACTTTCCTCCTCAAATGAAGAAATACTCTTCAATGATATGAGCCTTAGAAAAATTGCCCATGTTTTTCCCAGATCATATTTCCCAGCATTAACCAAAAAAAAAATCCATGAAGTACTATGAGAAGACACAGTTCAAAAACAAATTGTGCTGGAATCATCATGTCCTCAAATCACCTTTCCATTCACAATTGTTTCTACTCCATGTGATACTTCATTGAGTATCTGGAGTTCCTAAAAGATGTTTTCCAGCATAGCCTAATGTATAATTCCCTGCATAATCTCCTCTAAAAATGTCTAATACTTTAATATAAGAAATGATTGCCTAGCCATGACAATTCCATGAGAGAACAATCTTTGAATGACAAATGTTGTTCAAGACATTGAACATGATTAGTCAGAGATAATGATCTGGATCTGACAAATCTCAGAACGACTAGGGCACAGGAATGGCCCCCAAAGCAACAATCAGAGGCAGATCTCCTAAGAAATGGCACTCAGAAGAGTCAACCCTGCTGACCAAGCAGGATATCCTCAGTGTGTGCAGCAGTTTCTCAATAGGAAGTGTGAACATTAGGAACATTGCAAAAGGCAGGGCAGTGATTCTGAAAGATTAATATCCGGTGAGGTGTGAAAGAAAAACTTAAGCTACTTACTTTGCAGTAACAGCCTCGGAATGGAAAGCTATTTTGGTAGCCAAATGTGGAAAGTTAACATTAACCAAATAAAGCCATGGGGTCATAAAGCCAGGAATGTGCATGAATTCGTAAGTCCGGTTTTCCTAAGCTTATTTCCTCTTCCAGAAGAAATTTTCCTCTATTGCTCCATGAAATATAAGCATGTGTGTGTTTAAACTTTAAAATAAACAACATTATCTCTCAAGGTCCTATTATTCCTATTCCACAGCTTAATCCATGTTTGCAATCCAATTGCTTTAACACTTCTTTCTATGTAAACATAGTACTTTCTCTTCTTAACCTTCTTAATGGGACACTAAAATTGGGAACGCAGGGCACCTGGATGCTTCAGTCAGTTAAGCTTCTGACTCCTGAATTCCACTCAGGTCATGATCTCATGGTTCGTGAGGTTGAGCCCCACGTTGGGCTCTGTGATGACGGCATAGAGCCTTCTTGGGTTTCTCTCTTGCCCTCTCTCTCTGCCTGCCCCCCTCTCAAAAGAAATAAACATTAAAAAAAAAGTAAGAATGAAAAATCTCCTGCAGCCTTGGACTGGCGCGTGAAGACTTCTCCAGGATCAAGCAGGGGTTATAAAACCTTCGGTGAGTCTAAATCAACCTGTTGTCCCAGAAAACGCAGACAGTTGTTCTGCTCCGTGTGGAATCTGTCTGGACATCAATCTACTGATGGATGCGATCAAGACAAGGATCAATACTATCCTTATTATGATCTAGTGGAGACTCCTACTTGATTTTGGATTGCTATATAACATCTGGGAGAGAGGTTAACCCAGAAGGAAAACTATGGAATGGAATCATTATCAAGAAAAAGCAAACCACACAGGAAAGGAGACTGTGGTTAGAAGAGTTCAGCCTGACAGATACTACCATGAATTCAATGATTTTCAACGAGGGGCGCCTGAGTGGCTCAGTTGGTTGAGTGGTCGACTTCAGCTCAGGTCATGATCTCACGGTCTGTGAGTTCGAGCCCCGCGTCGGGCTCTGTGCTGGCGGCTCAGAGCCTGGATCCTGCTTCGGATTCTGTGTCTCCTCTCTCTGCCCTTCCCCTGCTCATACTCTGTCTCTATGTCTCTCAAAAATAAATAAATGTTAAAAAAATAAAAAAAAATGATTTTCAATGAGACAGAAAGAAAGTGTCCTTTTCCTAGCAAGGGCCAAGGCATATTGTCATTTCGTGGTTGTTTGAAAAGCACATTGACACTCAGCTGGCAACAGCCCCCCTGAGGCCTCCAGCCTTTTCTCTGGACCCCATCAACAGACCTGGGGTAACAATGTCAGATATTATAGGCCATGCATTAAGAATCCTCATTTGAAGCTGGAAGACCACTATTGGTTTTTCTGCAAATAAATCTAGAAAAAAGCATCTTATACTCTTTTCTAAAAAAAGAAAGGAGTGAGGAATTCACATGAAATCAAAGAGGAAAAGTTGGGTTTCCTGGGACATGACTCTTCTCTATTGACAAGAATAACTTAAAAGTAGCTTTGGAGTTGGGAGTGTGAAATGTCCTTATAACCTCTCCCCAGTCCCCAACATTTCCCCTCACGGCACATGAGTGTTTTTATTTCTCTTTGTGACACTCTACTGAAGGATCATCAACTAAGCCTACTTCTAAAGATCCAAATGGCATTGGCAAAGAGGTGAGGCAGCAGAAACCCAAGGGCTAAGCACAGAGAACTGGGACCAGGCAGGGCTCAGAAGATGTGCATGTGAATTTGAACTTGAAGCTTGAATGTATAGAAGATGGATTTTGTTGAGACTCCAAGGTGAGGCACCAGAGTTTAGCTAGTGAGGCCAAGGAGAAGGACAGCTATAGTGGGGGAATGACTATTGGGAAATCAGGGACCTGAGTGACATAGGACAAGGACAATGGGAAACACTGTGCATTCAGAGAGAGGGGCTTTGCAAGTTAGTAAAGGATGTAAAAGTTGTGGAAGGGGCCTTTCAAGGTCAGTATCATTTAGGGCTAGCCCTATTTTCAATAAGGGGATGAAGGAGAGCTATTCTTCCTACTTCTTCTTCCTCCTTCCTTTGGTTCTCAGGGTCTAAGACTTAGGCTAAAACTATTGGTCCCAAGACCTAACTTCGTGGTGGGCTTCTTTAGACTTTTTGGCATCTGTAGACTGGTTTCTTCAAACTCAGTCATCCTTGTTAACCATATTATATAGCACATGATATTCTGCAAGCCCTTGGCTTAGAAAAACAACGCACTGGCTGCTTTTAAGGTGATACTGTCTGTACCTCAGCTAAGATTGGCAAGGGTCAGTCTCCTGTGATCACACCCCAAGTTTATTAGGCTCAAGATCCCTTGGTCAGCCTAAAGAACCACAATTTGCTAATGAGGGTTGGGCTTGAAACAGTTGGGCAATGAACCAGTTTCCTTTATCTTCCTTTGCATTGACAATGGTCATCATGATTCATGTGACATAATTCCTCGAAAGACCAAAAAAAAAAAGACAGCCAAAAAATTTCACAAAATACTTCCTACTGCATATGACTTACAGATACATATTTTAACATCATTTATAACTGCATAGTTAAGAGTGTTTGGGTCTTCAGAGTTGGAGGTTAAAAAACGATTTCTGATAACTAAATATAGGTAACTGAATTATATTTGTTTCGAACTTATCTTTTCTTAACTTTCTAACTGCAAACAAGCTAAAACATAGTGAGTTTTAGCACAACGTTGACTCCTCAAACGTAGAAGTAAAAAGAGTTAAGGCTTTGTAGGGATGTACATGACACAAATTTTTTTAAAAAATTTTTATTATGGATTAAAATCCTGAGGTTTGAATCTCCTTCTAACATTATAGTTAGAAGAGGTCCAATCAGGATGTAGTAAGAAAATAAATCACTAAACTAAACGAGTGTGGTTTTCAAAGTGTGGCCAGAGGACTCCTGGAGAGCCCTGAGTTCTTTTCAGGAAACCCACAGCGTCCTGCCTTTTCCAACTACATATCTGTGTAAGGCTGGATTTTCATCATATACTTCAGCTAAAACAGCACAACTAACAGACTGAATGTAGAAATAGATATGAGGTTCTATCTGTCTTCTCTGAGGCCAGACATTAAATCAATTTCCAAAAATATGTTACAGTGAAGTCTTTTTGCTACATTTTTGAGGAGGAAAATATAACTAATTTTCATGAAAAATGTTTATTTATGTTAACATGTAATGGGTAGTTATTACATTAAATCAATGAATATATGTTGCAAAAATTTCTTTGCTTTAATTTCTAGTATTGTCAATGTTAATCAATATAAACTATATAAGCAGAAGCTCTTTAAGGGCCTCAACAATTTTTAAGAGTGGAAAAGAGTCCCGACAGTAAAACACTTGAGAATTGCTACACAAATCCTGGCTTTTTTCCCTCAACCTAATTCTCTAAACTCTGTAACCATCTAAAGCCTGTTTCTTTAGCTTAAGCTGGTTTCCACCTTTTCCCCTCTTCTCAATTTCCCTCCAACGGTATGGTTCGTATGCAAGGGTAATATAAAAATATTTAGCAACTCGTATGGCATGGAAACCCACCAATAAAAATGTTCCCAGAACCACTAAGCAAATATTGTGTTTGAAAGCAACAGGTTCAGTCCCTCTGTCTCTGAACTTCTCTGCCCTTCAACTTGTAAATCCCATCTGCCTGTGGGAATGTGAGAATTCCCTCTCCCACCCAAAAGACTGTCCTGCTTACAAGTGAATCCTCTGGCTTAACGCAGCACCTGGTACATTGTCAAGGCTCCACTAGAAACTCTACCTGAGCCCACACTTACCTGTCTTGAGTGTAAACCCTTCTCCTTCACCTAGCAGTGTCCCTCCAACCAGTCTAGAAGAACATAGGATTTCCCTGCAATGACACAAAGGGAAAAAAGTTCACCAACCACTTTCATCACCGTCCTGATTTGCTGCTAGGAGGTGGAGCTGCAGGTGATCTAATATTATGCAATGTCTTGAACACCTGGAAAAGATTCCTTAAGGAATGGGTGAAATGCCTCAGAGACCTTAGTTTAAGTGGATTAAACTCTAGTTAAAACCTCTTAGCACGTTGCATAGAGGGCAGCAGAGTGAGCTTCTCAACAGAAATGCATGGAATGTATTTAGATGTCTTTTTTTGGTGGGATGAGATTACGAGAATTGGGAAAACCAGATGCAGGGGATTTCCAAAGGTCTGAGGCCGAGCTGATGACTGCCAACTCTGCACACTTAGATGGAGTTCTCCTAGAACGTGTACTTCCTCATGCACTTGTCCTTTCCCTTTGATTTGCTGTTAAGGATTGAACTGTGTCTTCTCAAATTCATATGTTGAAGTCTTAACCCACCAGACCTCAGAATGGGACTTTGTTTGGAAACAAGGTCTTTACAGAGGTAACCAAGTTAAAGTGAAGTCATTATGGTGGTTGTTAGCCCCATATGACTGGTGTCCTTACTAGGAGGGGAAGTTTGGACACAGAGATACATACAGAGGTAAGACAATGTTAAGATACAGGGAGAACAACTTGTGAATATGAAGACAGATGTGTCTAAGCCAAGGAGAGACGCCTGGAATATAGCCCACCCTCATAGCCCTCAGAAAGAATCAATCTTGATTCCAGACTTCTCACAACCAGAATGTGAGAAAATAAATTTCTGTTGCTTACATCACCCCATTTGTGGTACTTTGTTACAGCAGCCGTAAGGAACTTGCTTTTGGGTTTCCAAATCATAGCCCCATTCTTCCCTCAGGGGAAGAAATCTGAGGAATTCTTCATTTGAATAAAGTGAGGTATAGAAAAGAAAGGAACAGTTCCTTTTGACAACTCCCTCAGCCACACATGGCTTATGAGATTGGCCCCTTCCTCCACCTCCAGGACTTCAACAATAAATGAGTGGAAGTGTTGGGCTCCCTGAGTGGTAGGAACCGGAATGTGGCCTGGCATTCCTGGAAACCAGGCCCCTGCAGCCTCAACGCAGCCCTCATTTGGGGATGTCCTTCTCATGGACTTCTCCTTCTGCTCTTCAGCTCTGACAGAACCTGACCCCAAAAATGTACTGGCCTCATGCATCTTGTACCATCAACACTAATTCTATCTGAAATCATGTGAAGCTATTCAGCGTTTTGATGTTGCTACTGACCTTGGCATGGCCCAGTCCAAACTCATCCTCTTCAGCTGTTCTCACACCCTCTTCTGCTCTTTACTTCCCCAATGCCGTCGCTCTTCTCATCACATGCTGAACAGAGAGTCATCTTTGGCCACTCTCTGTGTTATTTCTACTACATGTGCTCTGTTGCCAAATCTCATACATTGTTTTTTACGATTTCCTCTTGCTCTGCCTTTCCTGACATGTCCATTACCAGCAGCCCTGGTCAGGCCATTTGTGTCCCGTGGGTGAAATTGGGATACCGTTTGACATTGACCACTGTTTGGACACCAGGGATATTTTGAGCTTTGTTATATGCTTTGCTTGGGAGCATCTGGTAAAGGATAAGGTAAAGGATATGGGAGGTCTAAGAAAGGGTGAAGTGTCAAGATGGATTGTGGATTAGCAACCAGATAATAGCCTTATCTGGGAGGGGGAGCGGGGGAAGGACTTGGGTGAAAGTCTCTAGTGTACAGATTTCATGGTAATAAAAAGAAGTTGAAAATGTAATGGTTTGTTTTTCGGGGATTGAAAGTTGGTATGAATGTTAAAATGTCAACAACTACCACAGAGTGTCAACATCAGAATGTCACAGATCATTGCAGATGCCTCCATCTGGTAGCTTGAATTCCTTCCTCTAATGCTGTACATACTACCACCATACTTACATATGTAATTTTGGTTAAATGTATCATTTCATGTATTCAAATAGTCAACAAAATTTATGGAGTATACTTCTCAATGTTGATATTTGGTAGGAAACAAGACTGACTGAGTCCTTGTTATTTTCCTATCATCCTCTCCAATAACTCCTATTTCAAATAATATTTTTAAACTGTTTCTTAAAGAGTTATTCACCAAATATATGTGTGTACATACACGCATACATACATATATATGAACATATATATAGCCATATATTGCTAAAGCTACAGATACAGACTTCTAATTCATTTATTATCATCGAAATGAAGATATTAAAGAGTAAAGATACTTAATGAGGGGCATCATACAAGTAGTATTATTTTACTTGGAAGGCTTTTTCATGGGGAAAAATATGGGGACATTTTTTAAATTGTGGGAATTATACCCTCCGTCATTCCATACTTCTGTTTTCATCATTTTCCGGCTTCTGATCTTAAGCTTGAGAACTCTTAAGCTTTGCTTTTTGAAGTTCATGCGAGGAGGTCAAGCTTTGTTGCTGGGTTTGGTATTCTTCCTACTCTCTAAAGTTGTAATATAAATAGCTTCTGGTTTTTAATTTTGAAAGACAAAGAAGTAAGCTGTTGCTTCCACCCTTCTCCCAACTCCCCTGTTCAGACACTCAAAGCACCAGAGGTGCAGGCAGTGCCTCCTCTTCTCTCATCCATGTGCAAGAAAACTTCCTCTGTATTTTTTTCTCTCAAATAATAAGCCTGAGTTTTTGGGGGAAGTCAATTCGTTCAAATATGACATTAAAAAGAGTCATCACACAGACCTCACAGCGTGGTCAGAGATGATGAATTAATTAAGTGCCGGGTATTTTCTGGATTAAAATCAACTAAGGCTAAAGTTCAGTTTGTCCTGGGCAAGCACGAGGCTGAGTGCCATCTGTGATTAGGGGCTTGATTCATCATGAGCCGAGCCTCCTCTTGCCCATCCGCTTGCTTACGCAGATTTGGCGAGGGTGCAGGGGAGGAAGTGGGGAAAGGAAACCAGAAAAAAACCCAGTTTTTGTTCTCAAGTATCTTGAAGGGATAAGACTTGTCTGGACTTGTTAGCCAAATTTTGGAGAAAAACCTTGCACCTGATAAATGGAGAGGTTCTGGTTCTAGAAGCAGGAATTTATCTAGGTTCTCTCTGGGGTCATGGGCAGGAGGGGGAGAGAAAGAGATGCCTTTGGTGAAGGTGTCTATTTACACAAACATGAAAAGACATGGGGGTAGAAAGATGGGTCCCTGGAGACTTAGCTCTTGTCCCATAAAGCTGGACATCTGCCTTCTCTTAATACTCTTGGGTCTGATGTGCAAGGGTGCACCAATAGGCCATTCTCGCCATGTGGTTTTAAAGTCAGTGTTTGTTGAATGAGGTACCGAGGTGCCAGGTCCTCAATTGTTCATTTTGCAGGCACCGTCTGGGCTAGTCCTCTTAGGAAACAGTGACTCTTTGGCCCCAGTTGGTAGAAGAGAACACTGAAACCCAGAAAAGTTGAAAAAAGTGCCCAAAGTCCTATATCTTGTCTCTTCGTGTCCCAGAACTTAAGCACCACAGCAACCTCCTCAGTGCTCTCACTAGTTTTGTTTTATGCTTTCCAAAGATTGTCTGTACTATACAGATTGTGTGCAGAAAGCCTCCTATATGCCATCCATTCAAAATTCAGCGAGCCTTTCCTGAGAATTATTAGATGCCAGGTTTGTGCGAAATGGAGACGAAAATATATTACCACTGCCCTGAACTAGCTCATCCTCATTCATTCATTCATTCGCTCATCTATCCGGTAGACTTTTCCTAAGCACCTCCCAGGCACTGTACCTAGCTGCTAGAAATAAAAAACCAAAAGACACTGTGTTTGGTGTTCATAGTGATAATAACAATGCTGATAATAATGGCTGATATTTACTGAGCACCTAATGCATGCCCTCCACTGTTCTGAGCACTTCCTATCTATTTACTCCATCAATCCTTATAACAAATCTGTTAGGTGGGTACTATCTTCTTCATTTCACAGATGAGAAAATTGAGACAGAAAGATTAAGAAGCTTAATCTTTCAAGAGTTGCGATTCAGACATAGTTTAAATACTGTACATATTTGTGGGAAGAAAATGCAACGAAAAAAATTTTGGTAACGCAGTGAAATTTGTGAGAATTGAGGTCAGCCCATGGTCACTGGGACCAAGGGGAATCAGTGACCAAATGTACCTGTCCCATGGTTCGGAAGAGGTATCTGGTCCTCAAAGTGGGCATGCAGCTCCTGGCAAAGCTAGGAGAGTTGTCAGAGTGTAGTGAGCTGCGTAAGAGGCAGAAATGAAATTATTACACTTTTTTTTTTCAGTTTCATTTCATACATCTGGGGCTGTTTCTGCAATGACTAAAATCGGGGTTACATGGAAGAGTAACTGCGGCTGTGCTTAGAGGGTCAGCTCATCCTAGTAAGAATCCCAAAATGGTTATTTCCTTTATTAAGATTCAAGTTTAAGGTTTGTGTGTGTGTACTGTTCTTTCATTCATCCCATAGATATTTATTAAGCAACTACTATGTGCCTAGAGGTCTTCGTTCAGTGGGGAAAAAAAAAACGCAGGAAAAAATACCCTCACCCTCATAGAGCTTACATCCTTGTGGGCGTGATAGGCTATGAGGAGGCTAAGATAAGGCCTATGTAAAAGTATTGCCAGTAAGGAATTGGAAGTGTGAGCATGGGAACCTGGAGCTTGGATTTAAGTAGAGTGGCCAAGTGGACCCTTTGAGCGGGTAATGCTTAAACCAAGTCCCGAAGGAGGTAGAAATAACCAGAGCCAAGGTCCTAAGGTAGGAAGTACCCCATGTGCTCAGGGAATAGCCCAGAGACCAGGGGGACTGAAGAGGAGTAGGTGAAGTCAGAGAGAAAAAGCCCAATAGAATCTTGTAGACAATTGAGATGACTTTGGCTTTTCCTATGAGTGAAACGGGTGGTGGTGTGGGATTGGTGATAAAGGAACTGAGAAAGAGTTTGATTCTGGCTATGTTCTGAAGCTAACAGATGTTCCGATAGATGGTAGGTAGGGTATCAGAGGAGGAAAGATGTCAAAGACTACTCCACGGTCTTTGGCTGGAACACCTGGAAGGATGGAGGTGCCACCACTGTGATGGGGGAAGCCTTCCTGTGGAATTGTCTGTGGAGAGACCAGGCTTGTTCTTTCCTGACCCTTTAAGTTGAGGGACATCATTAGACATCAGGGTGGGGAGGTGGGCTATTGCGCAGAGGACAGGTCTGGATGAGGGCTACACATTAGGCGTTTGGGTGTGATGGAAGGCGGAAGACTGGGGGAAGTCACCAAGGAAGACAAAGAAGATGAGAACTGAGGACCGAGCACCTGCCGTCAGTGTTAACAGGTGGGAGAGAGGCTGCCCAGGAGATGGAAGGAGGAGCCCCCGTGGTGAGAGGCAGAGGATAGAGTCCTGAAGCGGAGCCCGCGTGTCTAGGATGAGCAGCCTGTCTGCTCGTCCACAGGATGGATACACCCCGAGTGAAAGTCATGTGTGTGCCTTACTCAGAGTCTGGGAGTCAGGAGTTAGTCAGACAAAGCAGTTCTAAGGGAGAGAAACAGCTTCTGTCATCCTGCCATGAGGAGAAAAAAGATAGTTTTAGCAATTTGCATAATAAGCCCTGTGAGAAGGACTGGTGTGGGTTCAGTGATGAATGAAGGAGATGTCAGCAGCATCAATTAGTCATTAAGTCACTTCTTCATTTGCTGTGTACATGTGGTTTCTAGAACTAGGCTGGAATTTGTTTAACAAAACAATCACGGTCTCCATTTCCCCCAAATCCTTGAATCTAACGATCATTTTTGAAAGGTTAGGTCATGCTATAATACACTCCTAGAGGTGTCTTACTTTCATTTTTCAAATTTTATGGGGGAAATATATATGGGGCCTCAATAAACATATCTGAAATTAAACCCAAAGTTCTCCCTGTGTTCACCAACATCTTCACTCTCTTCTGCTTCCAAAATGCATTTTCCAGCCATCTGTGGTCCTTAGTGCCTACAAGCTGTTCCTGCAGTATTCATGACTTCAAATGGTTCATTCTTTAAACTGTTTAAACAGTCTTTCATACATCCTGTCCACGCTCTCTGGTTTGGACTGCATCCTGAAGGAGCTGGGTTTGGCTGCCTCAGAACGTGGGCTGGAGGCAAAGGGAAACCGAAGTCTGAGCTCCGGGGAAAAATTGGCAGGAGACACGAAGCCACCGAAAGCCTCAATTTTACAGTGCCCTACAAAGTCAGAGAAGGGTGCAGAGCCCAGAGTCATGCCCGAGGTCATGTCCTTGGTAGAGGTGGGGGGCCTGGGCTTTGGAGGTGCTCACATCTGTGCCTGTGGGCAGGAAAGATGCTAATACCAGCTCAGTGGACTCATTCACTCTATATTCATTTACTGACCGACGACTCTCACGTCTCACGCACTTTGTTTCTTGATGAATTTACAGTGTGTTTGTTTTACTGTATTGAAGTAGCCAGACATAGGCTAAGAATGAGAGGTCTGGAGCTAGCAGCTGGTTTAAGGTGGGGGGAAATAGTACCAGCTGTGGAGCGAGGCTGGCGTGGGGTCAAAATCTGACCCCAGCTTATGTGACTTAGAGGCACCTCTTGGCCTCCCGGGGTCTCGGCAGTCTCCTTCAACGGGGCCATTATGATGTGTTCCTTGAGGAGCTGCTGTGAAGCTCACTGGTGATATGTGGACGATACATGATGCAGTGGTACTCATCTAGCAGGTACTCAATCTGTTGTATGTTTATCATTATTTTGTTCATTGTAGCAAAGTGTGGGTGAAGTAAGTAATCTAAATGAGCCTTTCCGCACTGAGAAACTGAAAAATTACTTCTCTAGAAGAGAGGTGGCAAATGTTCTACGTTGAGGCTATTTTTTTTTAAATCCCATTTTGCCTTGGGTGGACATGAATACCCAGTCGCTGCCTCAGTCCACTCAAGCCCACTCCTTCCTCAGAGTTATGGATCCGGGCCAATACCAATGAACAGGGATTTGCTGGTGAGCTAGAACCTCTTTATCACTGTTGTCTTGAGAGGGAAGCCAAGAGAGGCATTTCTGAGAGTTTGTGTGTTGACACCTTCTTGAATGAGGAGGAGAGATCTGACTCAGAGACAGCCTCTGTCAGCAAAAATCGAGGAGCATCTCTCAATCTTATAGGCAGCTTATAGCCTTGGAAGAGTGCCCCCAGCTGGGAACACATTTAGACAGAAAGTCAAATTCGTCTTGAGTCTCTCCTCAATGATTGCAAATAGGCTTTCTCCACTGCCCATGCCCTAGAAAGGGGTCGACGTAGCTGTGAGCAGCCCGGCTTGTTGAAATCATATGGTTTTCAGTGCCTGTCCAGTCTTTCTTATGGTCTGGAACTTCCTGGGAAGGGGGTACGGCAGAGGCAGGTGCTACCTTCCCTCCCTCTGTCACCTGAGGTCTCCCTCTGTCACCTGAGGGGGAGACAGGAAGGGAGCTGGGTCCTTGGCTTCCTCCTCCAACCACAGCCCTGTGGCCCGTCAGAGCCAGCTGTCAGGAAATGGGAAGTGCATTTTCTCCCCCTTCCAAGGGGAAGCCCACGGTGTTGATGCTCACTTGAGATCGCCTGAAAAGGTCTTAGCACCAGTGATATCCATCCCTACAAACAGTGTATTGAAAGTAGATCGTTCATCGTAAACACTCATGACTTGACAGGGGAAACCTGTGAGAAGTGAGAGTAAGGGGATTCTTGGTTTCAGATTCCTAAGCCGGGCTGATCTGGGCTGTTTCTGCTGCCTATTCAACAAATCCAGGATGCTGCCCAAACTGGTAGTGCCTGTTGGGGAGAGCTGCTATGGTGCTTATTTGTCAATGACTCAGCACATCTCAGATCTTATGAAAATGATATTTCTTGATATGTGACCTCTTCCCTGCAATGCTTCTCCTTCAAAGACTGAGGACAGAAAAAACCTGTGAGCGAAGCCTGCTGCTTCTAGACCCTGGGCAGACCTTTCCATAGTTCAATGTCACCTTCCCATCAGCAAGCATCCATGTTGAATGGATGAATGATATCAAAGCATTATGCATTTTCTGAGACCGACTTGGGAAAGCAGCAAAGCCAGGAATGAGCATCCAAGTCCCAGTGCATAAATACTAACACACCAGTTTCTCTTGATCGAACCAGGCTCTGAAGCCATACCATCAGAAGGCAAGGAAAGCAAAACCTTCAAAAATCATGTGGGATGCTCACTGCTGTCCAACCTGATTCAATAAAACCGAGGAGATAAAACTTTAATGAGTCAGTTAAGCAAGAAGGAGGTTAGATAAAATTGTCACAGACTCATTGACTAATCACGGAAAAGAAGTAATTTCCATGCAAAGAGCAAGCATAGTACAGGCACAGATAAGATAATGATGGATGGAATGATACCACAGGTTGTTTTTTTCCCTAGCATTATGGATGTCTTACTTACATGTAACTAAAAATAATCCCCCGCTCTGTACCGAGAACCATGTGCAGCTTTTTCCATACAGTGGCTCATTTACTCCCAATAAGAATTACGCACTAGATGTATTCTTTCCCCTCATCTTTCAGATGGCAGAGCAGGCTCAGAAAAGTCTAGTAACTATGGTAGGTCACACAGTAGGGAATGAAACTCAACTGTGAACCCAGGTTGTCCTGAATTCAAACCCCAGGCCCTTACCTGGCTCACTACACAGCTTCCTAATGTCAGCAAGTGCCGTAGAGAGCATCTTCCAGCAACTGCTCTCAGTGCCCTTGGGCTTCCCTTCATACCGCCTCCTCTCTCTCTAGATCCGTCTAGATCCATGTTTCTCCATCTTAGGGCGCATCCTCACAATCAGTCACCTGGACGGTTGGTCAAAGCCCAGAATTCTGGGCCCCACCTGCAGAGTTTCTGA
Source organism: Paguma larvata (assembly GCA_030068075.1). NCBI lineage: Eukaryota > Metazoa > Chordata > Mammalia > Carnivora > Viverridae > Paguma > Paguma larvata. The sequence goes on along the minus strand of CM057834.1, from coordinate 51,068,273 downwards.
TTCCTAAGGTCTGGGGTAAAAACCCAAGAATTTGCATTTCTCACCAAGTTCCCAGATGACACTGGTGTTGCCGACCCAGAGGACTGCCCTTGAGGACCGAGGACCACAGCTGAGGATAAACCTGCCTTTCTTTCTCAGAACATGGTACTGGTGCTGCAGACAGGCGATCTGAACATTTCTGTTTCTTTTTCTAATCAGTAAATAAAGAGTAAGCAAGCACAGTTTTATGAGCAGTGGAGTTTTGTCTTCAGCAAAGTCCAGTTTTTCAGTGGGCTTGCCCTACCAACAACTATTTGTAGTATCCACACTCTTTTCCTATGTCAAACTGCCATTTGAGTTCTGGCAACTGGATAGTACCCAGTCTGTTTCGGACTCAACCTATCTGGAGAGCGAACATTTTCTGAGTTTTCCTAGTCAACTTGGGCTTAAGTTGGAAACTCATTCACGGAGAAGCTGCTGTTGCTGCTGCAGTGCCTGTGGGCTGAAGGATGTTTCTTTTCCAGGCCAAGCTGCCAGGGAGTGAGGCCTGGGTCCGGGAATGCTGTTAGGACGCCAGGCGGTTCAAAACTTCCTCCCCCAAGTCTGCTATGCTCTGCTTCTCTGCTTTCCATTCCCCCCCATTCTTTTCAAAGTCATTGACGTCCTCTAACTAGCCTGTCCAGGAGAAACAGATCGCGAGTCACCTATTTAATGTAATTTTTCTGGTAGTCACATATAAAAATATTTTATATCAAAGTGCCTGGGTGGCTCAGTCAGTTAAGTTTCCGACTTTGGCTCAGGCCATGATGTCACGATTCGTGAGTTCAAGCCCCATGTCCAGCTCTGTGCTGACAACTCAGAGCCTGGAGACTGCTTCGGATTCTGTGTCCCCCTCCGTCTCTGCCTCTCCCCCACTCACACTCTGTCTCTCTTTCTCAAAAATAAACATTAACAAAATTTTTAAATAAATAAATAGATGAAAATAAAAATACATTATATCCTTTTTTCCCCCTACTAAGTCTTTGAAATCTGGTGTTATTTAACACTGACAGCACGTCTCAATTCAGACCATCTACTTCATGTGCTCAACAGCCACACGTGGCTAGTGGCCACTGTACTGGACAGTGGAGCTCTTATGCATCGGGAACCACTATGATGTCTGGACCTAGAAAGAACCACTTTGCAAAAGGCAGAAATATCCAAATATTCACACATAAACCTCGGTTTAGTTTACTAAATACACAGATGCAAGACATGGCTTTGCCTCAGAATCGACTGGGATGCCTGTTAAAAATATGACAACCAGTGCCTGACCCCAGATCTGCTTCATTAGAACGGGAAGGAGAGGGGGAGGAATCTGTGTTTTTAACGAGCTTGTTGGGTAATTTTGCAGCATCCAGCCCAGGACTTTCCACAGAGGGACATTTCCAAATTGTCAGACAGAGAAGTATGAAACGCCATCCAGGAGCATCAGGCCAGAGGCCAGAAGCCGCAGAGCATCCAGCTCCTTTTTCTCTCAAACGATACATTTTACTCGTACCTGAAGCCTAGTTTGCGCAAGTATGTATTCTTCACGGGTAGACATTTTGATCATTTTTCAGAATTAGGTAATCATCCAATTCGTAGACAAAGGCTTTTCATGTAGCTTTCTTATCTTGCTTTTGGGATTACTTTTTTACATTTATGGGAGACCTGTATGTAGAGATTTGTGGGCAGGTGCTGCCACCTAGTGATTGAAGATGCTATTGGTACAAGTTGGAGTAAGCATGGGCTTGCCCTCTGCTGGTAAGACGGTGTAGTTAATACCCAGGGTTCTGCCAGTGAGGGCCTATGGAGCATGGCCACTGCTGACATTATAAAGCCGTGGTTCTCAGATGTGGTTCCTAGATCTGCAACGACAGCATCCCTTGGGTACTTGTTAGCAATGCAAATCCTTGGGCCCTATTCCAGATCTGCTGTATTAGAAACTCTGAGGGTGGGCCCAGCAATTTGTGGTTTACCAAGCCCCTCTAGCGATTCTAATGGATGCTCAAGTGTGAGAACCACTGATGTAGTCTAAAATAATAATTTCTGATCTTTTAGAGGCAAGGACAGTTGCCCCAGGGAAAAAAGGCACAAGGGCACATACGTGCAGACTTTTGTAGCCACTTTAGGGCAGTTCATAGACCACATGAAATTGTTCCAAATCCTATGGAGGGATATGGATATGAGGGAGGGAATGGGTTGGAGATCAAGAATGATCCATTCTTCTCAGATACGGAGTCAAGGAAGACACACTCTGGCTTTGTCATTAGGAAAAGGTGACATTACGCAGGTAAAATAATGTGTTTTTTTAAATTAGCGTATTTTTAATTTTTCCGTAATAAAAATTACTTCAACAACATTATAATAACCATAAAGTTTATATCAGTTCTGTATAAATTAAACAATTTAAATTATGGATGATGCAATAATAGCCTGAAATTTTAATGAGAACAATTAGGAATTCAATATCACCAAGATGTTAATACTTTGTTTTAAAATAGGAGCACCCGGATGGCTCAGTCGGTTGAACTTCCAACTCTTGATTTCAGCTCAGATCATGATCCTAGGATTGTGGGATCAAGTCCCATGTCAGGCTCCACAATGAGCAAAGAGATTCTGATTAAGATTCTCTCTCTCTCCCTCTGCCGCTCCCCGCTGCTTGCACACGCTCTCTCTCGAATAAAATAAAATAAGATAAAATAAAATAAAATAAAAGTTATTTGTCTTGCTTTCACAGAAACAGGATCGTTTGGCAATTTCAATGGTTACTTGCTCCAATGTCTCATTTTCTCTAGAGATATTTCCTGTATTTGACCGTCTTCGTCTAGTATTATAATCTTCAGGTATAACATAAACTTAGGGGTTTTTTTAAATAAAACTTTAATTTTGAGAAGCTATATTGCTCACTGACTATATTCTCCACTGACCTAGTTATCTACATCCTGAAAGTTACAAAAGTATTTGGAAATTCCTGGTGAATTATTGCTGTAAATATAGTCTAATGCCTAAAAGACACACATATTAGAATTTAGAAAGCAATTTAAAGTTTTCAGTTCCTCATACATGGTAACCCATCAATATCACATCTCTTACTATGTTTATAAGTTATTTTCAATAGCAAATTTGACATTCCAAAGCAGTGGTACTTAATTCAAATTGGGGCACCTGGGTGGCTTAGTGTGTTAAGTGACCGACTCCTGATTTCAGCTCAGGTCATGATCTCATGAATTGTGAGATAAATAAAAAATAAATTGTGAAATAAATAAATAAACATTAATTTTTTTTAATGTTTATTTTTGAAAGAGAGAGAGAAAAGGGAGGAAAGGGGAGGGATAGAGAGAGAGGGCGACAGAGGGATCTAAAGCAGGCTCTGAGCTGACAGCGAGAGCCAGATACTGGGTTTGAACTCACAGACTATGAGATCATGACCTGAGCTGAAGTCAGATGCTTACCCGAGTGAGCCCCCAAGTGCCCCAACATTAAAAAAAATTCTTTGAAAAGGGGTTAAGCATCTGACTCGCAATCAGCTCAGATCGTGATCTCACAGTTAAGCCCCAAACTGGGCTTTGCACTGACAGTGCAGAGCCTGCTGGGAATTCTCTCTCTCCCTCTCTCCCTGACCCTACTGTGCTTGCTCTCTCTTTAAAAATAAATAAATAAACTCAAATTTTTTTTTAATTCTTAAAACAAAATGAAACAAATAAAAGAAAATAGCTTCTCTCTTAATCTTTCTAATTAGATGTCATCTAGAGAATTGGGAGTCTGTGATATTTTTTCAGTATTATAAACCTTTCTTTTAATAATGAAATTAATGTATCTAATATAGAAAAAAGAAATTGATTTTTTTTTTCTCATTAAACTTTTGTTTTAATGGGTCTCAAAATTCTGTGACAGATTTTTGGTCAAGTTGTTTCCATTAAAAAGTACTGATTTTAAAAACTAATAACTTAAAACTGCCACACACAAAAAAAACAAATGGTCCACAAAACATTCTCCTTTCCTTCTGAAGGTTTTACGATGCATTGTTATCATTAACCAGTCTTTTACTATTAAACTTAAATGGCCAATTGACACAAACAGTTCTGAGACCGTTCTTCCACCACTGATTAAGACTGGGGTGGCAGGTATTGGGGATAATATTCATTTAGCCTTCTGAGCTTTCTGGGCAGACTTGGTGACCTTGCCGGCTCCAGCAGCCTTCTTGTCCACTGCTTTGATGACACCCACAGCAACCGTCTGTCTCATGTCACGAACAGCAAAGCGGCCCAGGGGAGGATAGTCAGAGAAGCTCTCAACACACATGGGCTTGCCAGGAACCATATCAACGATGGCAGCATCACCAGATTTCAAAAACTTGGGACCATCTTCCAGCTTCTTTCCAGAACGACGGTCAATCTTCTCCTTCAGCTCAGCGAACTTGCAGGCGATGTGAGCTGTGTGACAGTCCAGCACAGGTGCATAGCCGGCACTGATTTGGCCTGGATGGTTCAGGATAATCACCTGAGCCGTGAAGCCAGCTGCTTCCATTGGTGGGTCATTTTTGCTATCACCAGCCACATTGCCACAACGAACATCTTTAACAGACACGTTCTTGACATTGAAGCCCACATTGTCCCCAGGAAGAGCCTCACTCAAAGCTTCATGGTGCATTTCAACAGACTTTACTTCAGTTGTAACGTTGACTGGAGCAAAAGTGACCACCATGCCAGGTTTAAGAACACCAGTCTCCACTCGACCCACAGGGACTGTACCAATACCACCAATTTTGTAGACATCCTGGAGGGGCAGACGTAAGGGCTTGTCAGTTGGACGAGTTGGTGGCAGAATGCAATCCAGAGCTTCAAGCAGTGTGGTTCCGCTGGCATTGCCATCTTTACGGGTGACTTTCCATCCCTTGAACCAAGGCATGTTAGCACTTGGCTCCAGCATGTTGTCACCATTCCAACCAGAAATTGGCACAAATGCTACTGTGTCGGGGTTGTAGAAATTGATTTTAAAATCCATTTTGAGGTCATGGAAGGCCTGATCACAAGGCTTGCAGTTGAAAAGCTTCCTCCTCCTACCTATTTATCCATTTACTTTATTTTTATTTTTATTTTTTATTTTTTTAATCAGCTAAAAGTTTATTGAAGGGCACCTGGGTAGCTCAGTTGGTTAAGCATCCAACTCTCTTCCCCACCCCGCACTACTAAAAGTACTAATTTTGGATATCTGATTTTAAAGATAGATTTATTTATTTATTTATTTATTTACTTACTTACTTATTTTAATTTACATCCAAGTTACTATACAGTGCAACAATGATTTCAGGAGTAGATTCCTTAATGCCTCTTACCCATTTAGACCATTCCCCCTCCCACAACCCCTCCTGCAACCCTCTGGTTTCTATATTTAAGAGTCTCTTATATTTTGTCCCTCTCCCTGTTTTTGTTATTTTTGCCTCCCTTCCCTTTTGATCATCTGTTTTATATCTTAAATTCCACATATGAGTAAAGTTATATGATATTTGCCTTTCTCTGACTTATTTCACTTAGCATAATATTTCCAGTTCCATCCATGTAGTTGCAAATGGCAAGATTTCACTCTTTTTGCTTGCCGAGTAATACTCTATTGTATATATATACCACATCTTCTTTATCCATTCATCTGTCGATGGACATTTAGGCTCTTTCCATATTTTGGCTATTGTCGATAGTGGTGCTATGAACATTGGGGTACACGTGCCCCTTCGAAACAGCACACCTGTATCCCTTGGATAATTACTTAGTAGTGCAATTGCTGGGTCATAGGGTTGTTCTATTTTTAATTTTTTGAGGAAACTCCATACTGTTTTTCAGAGTGGCGGCACCAGTTTGCATTCCCACCAGCAGTGCAAAAGAGATCCTCTTTCTCTGCATTCTGCCAACATCTGTTGTTGCCTGAGTTGTTAATGTTAGCCATTCTGACTGGTGTGAGACGGTATCTCATTGTGGTTTTAATTTGTATTTCCTTGATGATCAGTGATGTTGAGCATTTTTTCATGTTTCTGTTAGCCATCTGGATGTCTTCTTTGGAGAAAGGTCTATCCATGTCTTTTGCCCATTTCTTCACTGGATTATTTGTTCTTTGGGTGTGAGTTTGATAAGTTCTTTATAGATTTTGGATACTAATCCTTTATCTGATATGTCATTTGCAAATATCTTCTCCCATTCCATCAGTTGCCTTTTAGTTTTGCTAATTGTTTCCTTCACTGTGCAGAAGCTTTTTATTTTAATGAGGTCCCAATATTCATTTTTGCTTTTGTTTCCTTTGCATTTGGAGATGCGTTGAGTAAGAATTTGCTGTGGTCAAGGTCAAAGAGGTTTCTGCCTGCTTTCTCTCCTTGGATTTTGATGGCTTCCTGTCTTACATTTAGGTTTTTCACCATCCATTTTGAGTTTATTTTTGTGTATGGTGTAAGAAAGTGGTCCAGGTTCATTTTTCTGCATGTCGCTGTCCAGTTTTCCTAGCACCATTTGCTGAAGAGACTGTCTTTATTCCAGTAGATAGTCTTTCCTGCTTTGTCAAATTAGTTGGTCATACATTTGTGGGTTCATTTCTGGGTTCTCTGTTCTGTTCCATTGATCTGAGTGTCTGTTTTTGTGCCAGTATCATACTGTCTTGATGATGACGGACTTGTAGTACAGCTTGAAGTCCGGGATTATGATGCCTCCAGCTTTGGTTTTCTTTTTCAAGATTGCTTTGGCTATTCGGGGTCTTTTCTGGTTCCATACAAATTTTAGGATTGTTTGTTCCAGCTCTGTGAAGAATGCTGGTGTTATTTCGATAGGGATTGCTTATTTTATTTTTAATGATGAAAAAGTTGGTGTCAAAATCAAGAGGTTCTGCAATTTATTTAGCACCAGTAACAGATGGTTGATAAACGTAGTCACTGGTTGTCTTTAGAGAGTTTATTAATTTCTTTGATGCTGTCAAGATCTCTGTGCACATTGAATCTGGGGCCTGCATTATTTGGCTTGTATCATTAATTTTACTTCTTCTGTAATCTAAGATGAGTACCAAGTAAATTAAGTTTAAAGGTGATATTTTCAGAAGTATACCTTTAGCTTGCATTCCAAAGTCTTCATCAAAGAAATCATCAATAATTTTAAAGTGGTTATTGTATCCTTTTAATTTTTAACTCAGTCTTTCCACTTTGTCTTTGAAAATGACCTCAAATTTAGGCTTGTTAAACATGTTTTTAATGAAATTTCATGTAGCTGTAAATGTCTTGGGCAATATTTTAAAGCCTCAAGTGTCAAGAGAGATTTTTGCTGCATTATTGACAAGTGAACACAGAGTACAAAATATAGACTGTCCTAGAAGTATTTTAGAGGATCTCCTGTTGCAATTCATTATGTTTCCTAAATCTATTTGCAGCATTATATATGCCTGGACTTTCGAATTATGTTTTGTTTAGATGTAGTTTTTTGCAAGTGGTCTACTGAATACATACTATATATATATATATATTATTATATTATATAAATATTTTTGTCTACCAGATAACATTTGAAGGCTCAAATGTGCAAAGAGCAGGAATGTGCCTTTGAGAAATGGGCAACCTAATGATAATAATTAAATGTTCTACAAAGTTTGTATCAAGACTTGTACCCACTATAACGGAAACTTTTTAATGTTTATTTATTATGAGAGAGAAACAGAGCAAGAGAGAGCACATGCAAGCAGGGGCAGGCCAGCAAGAGTGTTATGTCTTCCTGCCTTTCTTATGTTTCTTCAGTATGACTAACATAGAGGGAGAGGGTGTCCATCCATGACTTCTGCTACACTCCATTAAATCAAGAACCTCTAAAGTTCCTTTTTCAACCATCTGGCCTTTCTTGTATTTCCTCCAAAAATATATTCAAGTATCCAAATAATTTTCCTTCTTTTTTTTCCTTGTTTTCATTTTCTGTTTTCAAATCGTAACCCTGAAAACTTTAAAACTGAAAACATCTAGGGAAAAATAAGGCACACAAGAGTTTAGAGTTTTATCTTGGTATTTGTGGTATCTTAGTATATCCATATATTAATAAAAGTTAATATTTGTACTGATGAAATTTTCATAACAAAAATTGCTGTGACCTAGGTACTGGATCCATATATAATAGTCTCTAGAAAATATATTTGGAACACAGTGAATTATTCATGGAGAATTATTAACTATTATCCTGTGATTTATCCCACAATGAAGGAGCTATACATTTTAGCTGAAAGTTTAATGAAACCATTTAAGTAGAGTAACAAATGTCAGATGACATGCATGGTATGATGGAGAGGAAATTTAGCAGCACTCTCCTATCAAAGAGCTTTAAAAAAATTAACATTCTCACCAATCATTCTTACCAGTTAGTGCCTTGTTTGGAAGCACAAGAAAAATAAAGCATGATAACAATATGATGTTAAAGCAACAAGGCCCTTCAGTGATGAAGCTCATCCTGTGGACCCTAAAGCAGAATAATATGAAGCAATTCTCACAGAACAAGACACAGGTTAGGCCCCAGCCGCAGAGCAAACCACCTTGAGCATTGTCTGGGTTCTCAGGGGCACTTGGCTTTCGTGGTCGGGATATTGGAGGGGACATTGCTGCATGGTTAACAAAGCTTGCCAGAATTATTCATTTGCCTCCCATGAGTCCAGGAAAGGTGAGGTCTGTGGCATTGGGGGCAGAGAGGGAGGACAAGATGCGGATGGGGTAGGGTATTGGTTTCCCCATTTCTTGACTTTTTTCAAAGGTTGGAGCTGTCCTCGGCTCCTTGCTCGTGACCGATGGACCCGGACTCCCAGACTGGCAGGGCTGACAGAGCCCACGGGGCAAGCCCTTTGACTTACATGTGAACGAGGAGGGAGATCAGACCCAGATCAGAGGGAGGGAGGGATGTTCTTAAGATTCCTCGGAGCTTCTCAGAACTCATTTGAGACAAATATTGTTAAGAAATATTTTTTTAACAATGAAAAGAAAAAGAACGCTTCTGAAAATATTCCTTTTCTCTTTCTGAGCAAACCAAGTCCACATCCAGCTTCCCCTGGCTTCCTGGAATGCAGTTCACCACATTCTGATTTGCAGTCTCCGGCTTCCTAAAGGTCATGACACAGCACAGGCAGCAGGCCAGTCCAGAGGCTGTGAGTTCCTTCCTCTTCTCTCTACCTGCCTCCAGGTGACACTGTCCTACCCTCAGGCTTCAGCCTTTTGCCTTGGCCATCATGAGACTTCCTAATGTCCTGTTCATTACAGATAACAACCAAGAGGAGGGTTTTTTTCTACTAAGTTTGATGGAATGTGCCTACCTGGAATCCTGAAATAAATGAATAAAGCATACATCTTTAAGGACTAAAGACCTTGATCACTGCTCCTTTCGTATTGCCAGCAGCCCTCTGTGTAAGAGAAGGGGAAGGAGGATGAAAGCAGACATGTATTCATGGACCAACGTGTCTGCAACATGGACAAGGAAACTATCCTTGAGGGCTGTGGAAACTATCAGCTAAAATGAAGTATGGGAGGTTGTTTATGGATTTCACTTTGCCAGGAGCACTGCTTGTATAGAATCAAGGTCTTACAGTTTCTCGCTCTCCCTTATTTCAGAAAGCACAGATCCGCCACTGTTGTTCTAGCTACCAAACCGATTAGGACATGAGTGAAAGGTACAGGAAGTGAGGAGTTTCCTTAGTCCATCTGGAGAAATGAGATGCTTGCCCTCCCAACATCCTCTTTTCCATGACTGTGATATTCCCACTCTCAAATGAGGGCTTAGCAACATGTCCGCGTTGCTCTTCTGTAGACATTGGAAGAATGGGGGGATTGGTTAAATATATGAGGTAGGCTGGGCTCTGCTGTCGTAACCAAGAAGTCCTCAAGCCTCAGTAACTTAAAACAGGAAAGATATATTTCTCATTGACCTAAAATCTGGTGGAATCAGATGGCCCTCTTCTATAGCAGAAGTTCATTTTCTGGGGCACGTGTCCTATGGAGTCACTGTGACAGGGGAAGAGAGAGAGAGAGGATCCTGTAGAATATTTCTAAGGGTCTGGTCTGGAACTTCTTTGCTCATCTTCTGTAATTTCATCACGTGGTCTCAATTTAACTGCAAGAGGCTGGTGCGGCGCCTTGGTGGCTCAGTCGGTTGGGCGTCTGACTTTGGCTCAGGTCAGTCTTACGGTTTGGTTTGTAGGTTCAAGCCCCACGTCGGGCTCTGTGCTGACAGCTCAGAGCCTGGAGCCTGCTGAGGATTCTGCGTCTCCCTCTCTGTCCCTCCCCGCTCATGTGCTGCCTCTCTCTCTATCTCAAAAATAAACAAACATTAAATAAATAAATATTGGAAAATGTTTTTTAAAAAGAGAGAGGCTGGAAAACAGAGGAACATGTAATATAAGCACTACTTCTACAAACCTATGCATTTGGGATGATATAAATAATTTCCGAGGTTTATCAGTTCCAGGGAAGACACTTCCATATAGGTCTCCACAAGGCCAATGCCATGTTAGGCTGACAACTCCTCTTTGACCCTAAATATATCCAGTACATTCAGAAGCTTTTGTGGGTATTGCTGGTCTTCATTACCCGGTTTCCTGCATGAAGACATCCCATCTAAACTGTGCATTGGAACTTTGCTTTACAGTAGCCGCCGATTCTCAGAAGCCTTGGGAGGCCTGAAACGAAGGTCACAACTCACAGAATCTTGCCTTATGAGGCTCAAAGACTCCTCAGCAGCCCTTCATGCTGTCAAAGCATTGTGGTAGGCGCATCTTGCAATTGCTGTGTCCCCCGGGGCCCCCAGGGCCTAGTGGGGTAAAAATAAAAACTTGACAGTCAGAAAGAGCCACAAGAAGAGCTAAAGATACAAAGACTGACAATACCAAATGTTGACAAGGATGTGGAGAAACTAGAACCCTCATACACTCTGGTGGGAATGGAAAATGGTGCAGCCCTTTCTAAAAACAGTCCGGCAGTACTCCTAAAGTGAGCCAGGCATTTACCACTCGGGCCAGCAATACCAGTGCTTAGGTATTTACCAAAGGGAAAGACAAACCTAGTTCATAAACATGTACAATATCATTCACAGCAGTTTGATTCATATAACCTCAAAAGTGGAACTAACCCAAATGTCCACCAAGTGCTGAATGGATAAACAAATTGTGCTGTCCCCAGACTGAGGGACAACTGCCCAGTAATAGAAAGAAGCAAGGTATGGAAACATACAAGGACATGGCTGAATTTCCAAACTTAAAAAATCTGGTTCCATGCTTCACTTTAGAAGACATTCTGGAAAAGGAAAGCTTAGTAACAGAAAGCAGCTGAAGGGCTGCCCCAGCTGTGTAGTGGGTGGTAGGCAGAGAAGTTGAGGTGAAGGGGTACAAGGGAGCTTTCGGTGTGGTGGAATGTTCTCTGTTCTGATTGTGGGGGTGATTAAACGGCTCTATAGAATTGCCAGGTTTTTCAAACTGTACACTTAAAATCGATGAATTTTATTCTGTGTAACACCATAAACCCAAAAAGGGGGTGGAGGATATGGTGGCAGCGGGCAAAAATACTGACCAAAATCAAACTAACAAAGCAACACCCCAGGGCAGTCCAGGGTGTGAATTCAGCCGAGGGGTTGAACCCCAGTTCCCCCCAGTCCCGGCCTCTGCGGAGCGCGACCGCCTCACCTTTTGCAAAACCCGCCGAGCAGCTGCGCTCTCCTGTGGCCAAAGCTGCTACTTCCATTTGCGGCAAAGCACGTTGCTGCTAGGAGCCTCCCGCTCTGAAGCTAGCTGCCACCGGTGTCACTGCGGTGTCCCGGGAGACTCAGCACCTGGAGCAGCACCCGCCGGCACCTTCTAGGACAAAGGTGCGCAAAGTCGAGCCATGGGGAGAGAAGGCGCTTCTGCTGGATTATTATCGGGGCCGCGGTGTTTGGGGAATTGAACACCTCCCTCCTCCTGCCTGCCTCTCGGGTGCCTTGCTGGGTGTTGCGCCTACGCTCAGATGCCAGCTGCCGCGGCCCATTGAGCAGCTGCATCACGGATGCGCTTCCTGCTCATCACTTGCAGAGCCTGCAAGTGAACTGAGGGGCAACCAGAGTCTTCTGCTCAGGCTTTGCCGTCCCCCAACTACCTCCCTCCACGCTCGGCCGCTTCCCCCCCACCCTCCGCAGCCTCAGTCAAGTTTCCGTGGTCTAAGCCCCACCACCCCCTTCCTTCCCCACTCTGAGGCCAGCGACAGTGTCTTTCTCTTCCCTTGCTCAAGGAAGATTGGCAGCTGTTCTGCCCGCTCTCCTAGGCAGGCTTGCAGATTCCTGTCCAAGGAGGCAGGCGAGTCAGCTCCGTCGTCCTGGCCCCTTTGGCTAGCTTCTGCCCGCTTCCCATGGCCCTCCAGGATGAGAAATGAACCCGCTTACATTCGTGCCCGTTTTCCTGTGGGTTCACCCCACGTCCCACCAGGGCACCGTCTGGGAAAAAACTTGACCATGGAGATGGTTTGAGCCCAGGACGCCCTGCTTGGACCCAGTCTCCACAAGGCAATGCATTCGCTAGAGACCTTCTGCCAGTGCCACACTCCACGGTCTCTTGCTGAGTTTGGTTTTTTAAATTTTTTTTAACGTTTTTTTATTTTTGAGAGACGTAGAGACAGAGTATGAACAGGGGAAGGGCAGAGAGAGAGGGAGACACAGAATCTGAAGCAGGCTCCAGGCTCTAAGCCATCAGCACAGAGCCCGATGCGGGGCTGGAACTCACAGACCGTGAGATTATGACCTGAGCCAAAGTTGGCTGCTTAACCAACTGAGCCACCCAGGCACCCCTGAGTTTGTTTTTAAAAGTTAGGTCAATTTATTAAATCAAATACATGCTGCTGGTAAGCTGAAGCAGTAGAAAAGTATACAGTATAGGTCGGCCTCTCTCCCACCTTTGCCCACTGTTCAAAAGAAACCACTCCGACTTCATATGTCCTTAAGAGCCATTTCCCAAGCCTATCAGTGTTTTGTTTGTTCTCTTAATTTATTGTGTCCTGGGGAAGGAACTTTTCTATGTCTAGAGAGCTACTTCATGCCGTTAAAGCAATGGTTCTCTAAGTGTGGTTGGTCCCCAGGCCAGTCATACCAGCGTCATCAAAGAACTTTAGAAATGCCCATTCTTAGGCCTCTCCGAGACCAATGGAAACAGAAAAGCCTGCCTGAGCCTTGTTGGTGAGTGTTTTAACGAGCCCTCTTTGCTCAGGTTTGGGAACCACTGGGGGTAGAGGGCGGCATGGAGGGTTTGCTCTCTTCCGTACTCTGTTGTTTTCATGTACCATAATTTATTTAGCTAACTGAAAAAGATAAAATATTTTGAACTGTGTTTTAAGTAATACATCTGATATTAACACCACTTAAAGATTGTTTTACTTCCGCAAACCAGTGAGAGCAGAAAGCCAAAATAAAGATACGTTCTTAACTCCAAAAGACACTTCACAGCTTTCATGTCGGTTTGTTTATTATTGTTAGACCTATGAGGTTATAGTTAGTGGTTCAGTGTGTCAGGTTGATAAGCCGTTAAATCTGTTATGCAAACATAGTTTGCAAGAAAACAAACACAGCCCTCTAAAATAAGCATTTATGTTCAGTTTCCAATAACAGATACATGTTTTTAACGTGACAGGTCAGCAGTCTTGATAGATGACTGTGAAAACAAACTCTAAAAATTAGGATAGATTATTCATCTCTTTATTTTTTAAAATCTTTATTTACTTTTGAGAGAGAGAGAGAGCTGGGGAGAGGCAGAAAGAGAGGGGAACAAAGGACCCAAAGTAGGTTCAGAGCTGACAGTAGAGAACCAGATGCGGGACTCAAACTCATGAACCATGAGATCATGACCTGACCCAAAGTCTGGTGCTTAACCGACTGAGCCACCCAGGTGCCCTAAGAAAGCTTACTGCTCTTTTTAGTAAACTGACAGAAACTCAACTGCATAAGATACAGAATAAGTATAGATTTAGCTTAGTGTTACAGTAGTGAGTTGGCAAACATTCCCTAACTTTCCTTCTTATCTTTCTAAGCAGCAGATCACAGCTAACCAGGCACTTCACTTATCAAAAGCAGTTAGGTCAATGACATCTTCATTTAAAGTTTCATAATACCAGTGAAACTTGTGGGCCTTAGTTTCAAACTAGAATTTTAACCAAGATTGAATCAGAGTATTTCTGCTTTCAGTTTTCTACTTCACTCTAAGTAAATGGGCATTTAGGCCTCTTCCAGTTTTTAGCCCAACCAGCCATTGCTTTAGCGGCTTGTCCGCATTCACGTGCCTGTTTGTGAAGCGTAGCACTGGGCGCAGTGGAATTGTGGAAACATTACGTGCATTTTACATCTGATACAGAATTGCCAAATCACAATTTAAAGAAGCAGTTGCGATTTGCATGATATAGTAAAATGTCCATTTCCTACATCCTTGCTAACATCTTGTATTTAAAAAATGCCCTTAAACTTTGTAATGGTCTGCCAATGTGCAAAGGCAAGGAAGAGTGATTTCTTACTGTCGTAATACCATTTATATTATTATGATCCTTCTGCATTTCTTTTTCTGTTTAGGCTTCTTTCCTAATTCTCTATTAGACTGTAGGTTTTCCTTACTAATTTGCAAGTGTTCTTTATATGTTAAGTAAGTGAGTCCTTTGTTATTTGTGTTTGCAAGTATCTTTTTTTTCTTAGTTATCTTTTCACTTAATTCTTTCATACAGAAAATTTTAACCTTTATATAATCGAATTGATTGATCTTTTCTTTAGGGATTCTGGGTTTTAGGTCTTCCTTTGAAAAAAATTTTCTTTCCCTGAGGTACAAAATGAAAAATGCATATTAAAAATCCAAAAGTACCTAATTAGTGAAAACACAGTTATTCTCCATGAGCCGTCTGGAATTTGCATCCTCCACGCAGGATGAGATATGGCAGAAATCACCACCCCTATACTTTCAGGCCATTGATCTCAGCGCTATTCTTGGCAGTTCCCAGGGACACAGAGGGGTCAGTTCAGGGGACTCCATGTGGCCCGTCCAGCCACAACAGCCTTTACTCCATAGGTCAGGGAGACCACGTGAACATTCTGCCAGTTTCCAAGTTTACCTATTCCTTCTATGTACCCTGAGATGGAGGAGATAACCAAGTCAGTGTCCAAGTTGGACCGGCACCTGTACTTGTACCAGGACACGATCCATCACCTGACCTCTGCGAGCTCCCATTCTGAGTGGTGGCCCATGGTGATATTTCAGGTCTCTAGGGGTTTCATGTCAGTTCAGAGCCAATACCTAAGAACTACTAGGAGGTTTGTATATTTCCTTCTTCAGCCCCAGTCACCAGGGTAAATGGCCACAGTTTGCCCCGGGAAAGCTTTGGAAGAAAATTCTAATATAATATATGTAATTCTAATATAATTCTAATTACACTTTATGGCTGCATTATACATTCGTTCTGGAGCTCTGGGGCCATGAACTGAAGAGGTCATGCATCCCCCTAGGATAATTTGAGTTAGGTTTCTGCCAATAAATCCACATTTTTTCTTATATATGTCAAGCTGCACGTTCATAGGCTATCTATCAATTTAATTTCTTAGGATACCATGGTCAATTAGTCATTGCCACAAATCCCTGTTGTACCGCCTTCTTGTAGCAACCATGCCCACTTTGTCTGTCAGATTGTTGGTCCACCTGGGCTCCTGCCTGCAGAGAACAGCCACCACAGAGCTATTCAACGAGCCTTGCGGTCGTCCCATCCCCAATACCCTTGTGAGTGTGTGCGGAGAGTGTTCCCAGGTCGACCGGTGGATTAAGACTGGAGGGGAGCAGGTCCCAAGCAGGGTGCATATAGAGGATTCATTCTGATCTTCCTATCTCTCTGAGCCTTTGCAGGAAGCTTCTGGTGATGCATTCTGACTGTAGGCTACTGTGGAAGGCAGAATAGTCCCCGGTGGAATTAAAGTACTAATCGCCTGACCTTGAGGAGAAGATCCTGGGTAATCCAGGTGCTCCCCGTGTAATCATAAGAGGCCTTAAATAGAGAAGAGGGAAGTAGAAAAGTCAACGTGAGAAGAATGGTGGCTGGAGAAGGGTTAGGTAGCCGTTGGGACTGTGAAGGCAGAAGGAGGCGTCGCAAACCTAGAACTGCTGGGCATCTAGAAGCAGAAAAAAAAAAACAAAACCAGATTCTCCGCTAGAGCTTCCCAGAAGGAGCGCAGTTCTGTCAACACTTTGATTTTGGACTCGTGAGACCCATTTTGGACTTCTGCCCTCCCAATCTTCCAGGTAATTCCTTGCATTTGTTTATTTTGTTTTCAGCCATTAAGTGTGTGGTAACTGGTCACAGCAGCAACAGGAATTGACCACAGCTGCTGCTGAATCCAAGTTTCAACTTAATATCACTGCTAGGTTCTACAGCCAGCAGATTGGAACCCAAATTTGAGAAAGGTATGCCCATGAAAGTAAATTTAGGCTTATCGAGCCTTAGCGCGAGTGGTGTGCTGGTAGAGGTTTCCTCATCAGCAGTCCAGGGCAGGGAGGAAAGCCTGGCTGCCAGCGTTTGCTCATCTCCAGGTTGTCAATATTCTCACCATTGCTCTCTTCAAGCTATAAATATCTTAGTACTGAAGACCGCTTTGGGGAGAGATGCAGAGTGGGCTACCATGATCTAGTATTTCCACTATGCAGACACAGTATGGGCAAATAACCCCAAAGGCCTAGATAACAATAAAATGTAGTGACGATAAAGTAGGAGTGATAAGTTCTGAGCATCAGCTTCATTTTTAGTATCCTAATTGTAAGTTTGTGCAATTTCGTTTTTTTTTAAATTTTTTTAATATTTATTTTTGAGAGACAGAGCATGAGCAGGGGAGGGGCAGAGAGGGACACACAGAATCCGAAGCAGGCTCCAGGTTCTCAGCTGTCAGCACAGAGCCCAATAAGGGGCTCGAACAAACCACGAGATTGTGGCTTGAGCGGAAGTCAGACACTTAACCCGTTTAGCCACGCAGGCACCCCCAATTTCAATTTTAATAAGGGCTATTTTTAACAAGTACACCAGGCCTGGAAAAGTTACCAATTGGCTCCCTCAAGCCCATCTAGTGGATTCTCTTACACCCCCACTCTTTCCTCCTCTGCGATCTGTACCCCTTAGCAGTCGCTCTTCCGTATGCTCCGTGGACTCCTGCCACACAAATTGGTCAGATCAGAGTAGGCCTGGTGTTTATCTGGGCAATGCTGGAACCTGATTCTTCTTACAGGCCTGGAGGCACATCCGGGCAGTCATTGAAAGGTTTCAGACTGGTGTAGGCAATCCCCTGCATGGGAGAGCAACAGCCTCTGAGGACAAAGTGGATTGAAGAGGAGAGGGGGGTGGGGGAAGGCCTAATTCTCAGCTTCATTCGTTTCTGTCCAGATGTCCCATCTCAGAGCCCCAGGACTTTTCCACCAGAGCCTTATGTTCATGCAGTGGTTCTCACACTGTCTGAAGCCTGCCTCTGAATTACCTGGACGACCTGAGGAGACACGGCTGCTGAGCCCCGTCCCTGTGTCTGATTCACCAGGCCTTCAGTGGAGCCTGAGAATTTGCATTTCTAATGAGTACTCAGCTGACACGGTTGCCGTTGGCATGGGAACTACATTTTGAAACTCTTAGTTGGAGAGACCTGGTGGGTTGGAATATGCATTTGCTGTTGCGGTTTTGCAGCCCTGACTTGCAGGTGCTGTCCTCCTCACATCTGTTTGGGGTTCCAGGCAACATGGAATTCCTTCAACGCTGCCTGAGAGGTTGCTGACTTCCCAAGTTCTAGTCTCTGTTGGATATTCCCGGCCTTCAATTTCTCCTTACCTTTTGCACGCACTCTAGTTCTGTTAGAAAGTTAGTGGACCCTACAATCTCTATAGTTACTATTTCAGTTAACCTTGGAAATGCAACAAACCACCCCAAAAGAGAATGATTTAAGAAAACCATCATTTTAGGGGTGCCTGAGTGGCTCAGTTGGTTAAGCGGCTGACTCTTGACTTCAGCTCAGGACATGATCTCGCAGTTCATGAGTTCGAGCCCCACACTGGGCTCTGTGCAGTCAGAGGGATTTTCTCTCTCCCTCTCTTTCTCCCTGTCTCTCCCGCAAAATACATACACTTAAAAAAAAAAACCTGTTAATTAAAACAAAAATCTTTTTTTGCTCACAATTCTGTGGGGTTGCTGACACCTTTCTTCTGGTCTGAGCAGTTTCACTGGTGCCACATGGTCTGGAGCGTGGTGTCTGGGGCCTCAGCTGGGATGCTGGAGATGGCCGGGGCCTGTCTTGACATTGTCTCACCCTCCAGGGAGCCAGTCCAAGTGTCTTCGCATGGTGGCCCAAAGGCTGCCATGGAGCAGCGAGGGAAGGGCGAGACACAGACATACAGTCATTTCAGCTTCTGCTCGTGTCACATTTGTTCAGATCCCAACAGTCAAAGAAGAAGATGGCTGAGGCTAGAATCAGGGTGGAGAAATAAACCCTACCTCTTCACAGGAGGAACTACAGATCGTGTCCATTTTTTTTCAGTTTTATTGAGATATAATTGGCATAAAACATCTCAGTTGAGGGTGGGCAAGGTGATGATTTGATATTGTAAAATTTACTTTCTAAACGTATAATTACTGAATCAGTCCTGGCATGCCAGGATGGCACACTCCAACAGGACACTTTGAGGAGCCTTTCCTAAAGGGGTTGTTGGCCAAGGTGTATGTGGGGTTAAAGCAAATTGGTCATGTTTAATACAATGTCCTAGATTTAGACCTTGTATTCATCTGTTGCTTCCTAAGCCTGAAGGGACAAAGAGAGGGCAGAATTTCTGGAACCCTGAGAGAGTAGCTGTATAAGGATATTTTTCTGATGGTAGCCAGACCTTCTGTAGATGATAGTCAACTCCTGATAACGCAATAGGGAGGCTGCCAGGGGGATAGGAACCTTGATGTCTCTATTCTCATGTCATCTGACCATCTGCTGGTGTCTCCCTTTCTTCTGGTCTGGTCAATCCCAACTAGTAGCAAAAGAAAAAGGAGCCACCGACATATTCCCTACAGGTCAACCTCCCAAGGCCTCGAACAAGGTGGTTGTGGGGGCACATAAAGAGCCTCATTCTGCTCAGGGCCGGCCAGTCTGTTCATGCCTGGGGCAGTTGAAGGAAAAGTAATATTCCTTGCGATAACTCTAAATACCATGCTTTCCAATTTACAGGCCATGTTCCCACGCATGAACCCATCAAGGATGAATATGAGCCCTGAGGTGGTTAGTGGCAACTGGGTTCCATTTTTTAGATAAGGAAAAGGGGAGAGTTGCTGGACATCTTTGAGCTTTAAATTCTGACCACGGGTAAGGGGGAGTAGAGCCCACTTGAAGTATTTGATTTTATCGCAGATGCTTCTATCCAGTTGAGGCTACAATGGAAGCAGACTGTCAAATTCTAATAGTGCTTCTATTAGTTTTCTAGGGCTGCTGTAACAAAGTCCCCCAAGCTGGATGACAGAATAACAGAAATTTGTCTCACAGTCTGCAGATGAGAAGCGTGACATCAAGGTGACAGCAGGGTTGGTTTGTTCTTGGAAGAAACTGTTCCTGCTTCCCACTTGGTTTGTGGCGTTTCGTTGCCAATTTGGCATTTCTTGGCTTGAAAATGCATCCTTCTGATCTCTGTCTTCATCTTTATGTGCTGTTCTGTGGGCAAATTTCCCCTTCTCCCAAGGACACTAATCGTGTTGGTTTAGGGCCCATACTAATGATCTTATTAATCTGATCATCTTCAAAGACCCTATTTCCCATTAAAGTGACATTCACCGGTATGGAGGGTAAGGTTCTGGTTCTCTTCACCTGATTAGAATCTTTTCTGAAAGGCAGGTGTCGCTGTTGCCTGCTCTGTGATTGTTCTCAGTAAAAGCTTTGGGTAGGAAAAACCAGCAGTATGTTCACTGAATGAGAAACCGTATCTGAGGTTACAGGGACCGCAGTCTTTGCAACTGCTAGACATTTCCTTACGGACTTCACTCTGCAATCCATCTAGGGGCGTGTCCATGGCAAAACGTGAAACCTTCCTGGCTTTTGTCTTGGATTCTGCTGAGCTACCGCCTTCGCATGGGGTGGCTCAGTGGACAACAGGCTGGAGACCACTGCTTGCGAAGTTAGAGCTGAGGCCCACACATTTCAGATCTTCCTATGTCCCCGTCACTGCGTCTGCCCTAGTGGGCAGCAGCCAGCCGTGGGCTCCCCGCAGGGGGCTGTTGGGATTATCATCTGTTATGATGCTCCTGTGAAGCATGGTGGACTTCCCAGCAACCCTGGTTTCCATCTTCTCCTTTTCTTAGAGCTGAGCGTTGTATTGAAAATTCTTCACTGGGTTTCCATTTCAAGATTGAAATTAATATTTTGAAGGAAGGGTTTAGTGCCACATACTAGGGATGAGGAGGAGACCAGGGTGGGGTCCTCTTATTCAAACACTCTGATTCCCACTGTCGGAGGCACGGAGCCCAGTCAGTGACCACGTCCTTTGGGGCCCTCTCCTCTGCTCCAGCCTGCAGAATAACAGATGGCAGGGAGGTGCATTTATAAAGGTCGAAGCTCAAATAATAAAGCTCTTCCTTTATTTTCTCCCCCCCTCAAACACAAACACAAAAACTGCATGGCTCCACAGGAAACCTGCGGAAGGAATGGCTCTCTGTGGGAAGGATAGGTGGGGCAGGAGAAGAAGAGGAAATACATCTGCTTGGGTGAACTTCAGGGGGTTGGTGGTTACGTGGATAGGGCAGCTGTTCCTGGGAAGGGGGACTGGAGGGAGAGGGCCAGGAGAAAAAGGAAGCAGAGGTCAGGGACAGTGTGTGGCCACCTGTTTCAAATATGGCCAGAGGGTTAGGCAGCAGCGGTCTCTCTGTGGTGGCGTGTGGGGGTGGAGGAGTCTCTTTTCCTGCATTTCCAAGGATGGTTGAGATGCTGTAGGTATAGATAACCGTTTATGGGGATGGTGGGGTAGTTCGGGTCCTAATTACATACATATAGGTATTGGTAGAATTTGTTCCATTTTATATTTCTTTACCTGTATTACTTGTCCTGCTTTGGTTGGGCAATATGGTAAATGTATAGAAAAAGTGCTTTAATTTTGATTCCTTTTGTAAGAGTTTTCAAACAAAGCCCTATAATGGAAATCTCTTTATCAAACTATTGGTCCAGATTTTTAGTTGGGGTTAGACTTAACATTTCAGGAGGCCCTCTGATCAAGGAGATGTAAATTCCTTGGAGCAGGGGCCATTTTTTCCCCACTTTTGTATCTGCACGACTGGAAAAAAAAAAAGTAAGGGGCACTTGATAAATAAATGGTGGTTCTTGTTATCAGTGAGGATTGCCTCCCTCCCCCCCCCCCCCCCCCGCCCATCTAGTTGGAGAGACAAACCAATAATTATGATGACTGTTAAGATTTATAGTAACAGACTTTATCACAACTCAGCCCTCAGGAAAGGGAGCACAGCTTCAGGGACATTGCTGGGGTGGGGCCACGTTAGCAGGAATCAAGGGCGTGAGCAGTCCCTGTGTGGAGACCATTCATCTGAAAAGACAAGCGGTCAGTGTGGCTGGAAAGCACAGAAAGCAAGCATGGAACTGATAGGAAACCTTGCAAGGGAGGGAGTGTAAGCCGTTGGTGACATGTATCAGCAGGAGTGCTCCTCGTCAGAGCCGAGGCTGCACAGGCATGGAGGTGAGGATTCCACAAGGCAGGGGGACCAGCGTAGAAGTGGCAGACGTTAGCGGGACCTGAACATGGTAGTGCCTTGGGATAAGAGAGACACCCACGCTGTCAAGGAGAACAGGCCCTGCAAATGACTCTCTCTAAACTACCATTGGCTGCAGTGTACCCAAACCACGGCTGTACACTGGGATCACATGCGAGCCTCAAAAAGCAATGATGTCTGGGACCCCTCCAGCCCCCAGGGATTCTGACCTAATTGGTCTGGGGTGTGGACCAAGCACTGGGATTATCACAAACTCCCTAGGAGATTCTAAAGGGCGGTCAAGTTTGAGAAGCACTGAGCATGGCAAGCTTATACATACCAGGCATTATACGAAGAACTATGTACCTGCATCGTCTCATTCAGCCCTTTAAGCCAGTAGTTCTCGAGGTGGGGGTCTCTGAACCAGCAGGATGAGCATCCTCTCAGAACTTGCTAGGCAGGTAATTCTCTGGTTCCTGTTGAATCAAACTCTGGGAGTGGGGCTTTGCAATATATATTAATGAGGGTGAGAATCATCCCTAGTTGAGAACCACTGATTTAACTCAAAGGAATAAATCTCTAATGGTGGAATTCCAGGTTACAGTAAAGTGAGAAATGTATTGGGTACAGAAAGACCTTCTCATTGCCTCCCAAATAATACCCAGAGGCAATTTTCCCATGTTTCCTATTCTTTTACGGAGGGAAAAAGTGAGCACATTCTGTCTGTACCTCCTTATTCTTGCATAGAATAAAAATCTGTTAAACACAGCAAAAGCAAACACTGGTGATTGCTTCATTTTAAGATGACTTTTCTCCCAAATATCAGAATGAGCAGGATTCATTTTGTCCTTTTACCTCAGTATGAGGTATAGACTTTTGTGTGTGTGTGTCTCTCAACTGTCTATTTTTTTTTTTCCCGAAAGGCAAGGGAGCAAATGCCCTTCCAATGCCTGAGCCTGCAGAACCCTCTGACATGCCTCTGATGTTATCAAGAGCTACCCCCACCCTCCTCCACCCCCGCCATGTGGCAGCTTCTGAGAAAACCTGGGCTCCGCCCTCCTGAGTTTATTCTAGGTATGGATGTCACATAGCAGGAAGTGAAGAATGTGGTGAGGGGTTACTGGGTAACAGGCCTGACCATGGCAAAGTTTTACCCCTCCCAATTCCCGCTAGCCCTTTAACTGCCTTTAATTTCTTATCCAAAAGAAACTAGTAATGGGGGGAACAACAGGAACTGAGGCAGGCTCACGGGTGTAAAGCCTGGAGAGGGAGCCCCACTTTCCCACCTCAGATAACTGCCTTTTGCTTTCCTTCTCATTCCCTTGAACTGTGGGGATTGCTCTCGTGGCACTTAAACTATAGAACTGGTGTTCTGCGAAAAACTGCATCTCCAAACAGCTAGCTTTCTGTTCTCCAGGACTTATCAGAGCCTTTACAACACACATGGGTATCGCGAACCTCCAGAGAAATAGCTGTGGTGTGCAGTTTCTAACTCTTCAACACACAACCTCACTTACAAGGGAGGTGTTCTTCTGGGAAGACTGATCTATTTGTAGCTGGCAAGGAGCTAGGGATAACTAGCGACATCAATAAAGAAAGCTGGAAATCTCCAGTTTGGGAGTATGGTTCCTATGGCCTCCTTGCTGAAAAAATGGACAACATCTTCCCTTTCTGCCTCCCCACCTGAATTTGGACATCTTTGGTCCTGAATACTTCTTTTTACCTCTAGATTTCTGCTGAGCTTTAAATGGACAAGTGCATGTGAAACACAGGAATCTTTTTAGCTGCTTATGTACGTTCATCCCCTAGCCAGAAGTCATCATGCCATTTCATATTCTGAAAGTGACGCCAGCCAAGCCCGCCTCCAGCAGAGACTGCCAAATCCTTACTGCCCGGAAGGCGGGAACCTGGGGAGGAAGCTCTTCTCTGTCCCCCATTTCCCATTCTGGTGAAACAATACGACTGTTCTAGAAGTAGCATAGAAAGTGCTCAGCCTGGCTCTCGGAAGCCCAGAGTTGACCTGATTGTATACTGATGGTGCAGATCTGGCAGTTAGTGAATAAAGTATGTTCCTGTTCCGTGTTCTGAAAGCCCTACATATGGATCTGTTCCCAATGAAATGAGGATAAAAGATGCAGGGATGCTCCCCTATTTTAAACCCATCAACAAGACGCTGACTTCTCGAGGGCTTGAGGATTGCCAAGGGGTGATAGGTGGAGGGGAGGGAACCATAGATGCTGTCGTATCCCCACTTTGATTGAGTATTGGCTGTTAGCAACTCCTAGCCACGCTTGGTCTCTGGAGAATTGCCCTTGGCCAGATGAGATCCGCTTCCCCCCTTGCCTGTGAACAGCATCTCCCCACTGTGCCATTGACTGAGTCACGTGAGAGTACAGAATGCCAGCCCCCTTGCCCCAACGTGGGACTGCTTCTGGGTACCCTCTGGGTTCCCTGTGGGCTCAGGTGAAAGCCGGCTTCCAGCTCAGTCCACCTGCCTCCTTACGCAGCTCCTCCCCTGCCTGTCCTGCTGCAGTTGCTCTTCATGTTTCCAGGTCTAGCAATTAACAACACTCAGTTCTATTTAAATTTCAGGTAATGAATAACTTTTTAGTTTAAGTATGTCCCATGAAATATGTGGGTCACGCCTGCATTAAAGCTATCCGCTGGTTATCTGAAATTAAAATCAAACTAGGCATCCTGTATTTTATCAGCAACCCTATTTGTACCCCTTCTCCTAACAGCATGCCCCCAATAAATCATTTGAACAGGAGTTCCTATCTCAAACTCTGCTTTTTGGGAACCTCCTAAGGGAGTGGGGGGAGGAGAGCAGGAAAGGAACAGATGTGGCTTGAGCCACAAGAGATCCTTTATTCAAAATTACCTGGGGAGGGGCCTGGGAGCACTTCCCTTGCAAGCAGAATTCTAGGAATCCAAGGACGAGGCCCAGATGCGGCTCTGCCTGGCGCCTGTGAGAAGTAGTCATTTCTCGGAGAGAACACAGTGGCCCCCCAGCCTCCCCAGGGCAGGATTTGGCTTTCCTAGGTGGGACCTAATTAGGCACGAAGTCTTTGTGGGAACAGATGCCAATAGATTTTATTCTGCTTAAATGATGGCTCCTTCCCAGCCCTCGTGGATACCGGAACTGTATTGCTAATGTTACCTCATTGACTTGAGTCCTAACAGCAATGGTGAAGCCTCATTTCCTCATCTTTCAACAGAGTGATCCTCTGGTTTCACGTGGCCGTGTTCACCTGAGGAGCACCGTAGCGCTCTAAGTGTACGTGTGCCATTGGACTATACCTGTGATATGGGTCTGGCCTTAAAAAACCACTCATCTGGAAGTCTTCTGTATCTGACTGAACAATTCACTGCACTGAACTATTTTCTAGTGCAGGATGGTGATCTCAAACTCTAATGTGCAAATACATCTGGGCATTTTGTTGAACTAGAGGTTCTGACTCTGTCCGCGGTCGGGCATGAAGTTCTGTATTTCTCCTAGCTCTCAGGTGATGCCACACCTCACTCTCTTCCTGCTTCTGTAGGTGAAAAACCAGCTTAGATGAGCACACAGCTGGCTAACGACAGAGATGGGATTCAAACCCAGTGATTTGGTCCTAGAGCCCACGTGGGCTTTACCACTACCAAGCGAATGGGGAAGTTAATTAAAGACCAAGAGACTGGACAGGTATACAGATGAACTGACAGGAGCCTCCCAGAAACGGGTAGAAGCGGCCAGATCCCCTTTGTTCAAGTTCAGCTACTACCTCTCACCTGCGTGAGCTTTGATGTCACTTAACTTATTTAAGGCCCTGTGAGGTGGGGTCCTAGCAGCGCCCTCCTGCAGCACTGTTGGAGTGTTCCATGGCATAACACATGTTAAGTGCTTTGCACTGAGCCTGACAGAGTAAATCTCTAATAACTGGTAATC
This sequence comes from Paguma larvata, assembly GCA_030068075.1. Taxonomy (NCBI): domain Eukaryota; kingdom Metazoa; phylum Chordata; class Mammalia; order Carnivora; family Viverridae; genus Paguma; species Paguma larvata. Next base: position 51,042,621 of record CM057834.1, on the reverse strand, counting down.
GTTAGTTTTAATGTAATCTCAGAGCACCGTCCTTGTGCGGGCAAGGCCATGCACTGTGAGAGACTTGCTGTGGTCACACCGGTGGAGCCAGACTTGGTCCAGGCATGGCCTGGAATGCCATCCTTCCCTTTGACAGTCTGCTTTTACTTACTGTCTTGCAGCAGCTTCTGTCTCTTGAGCACAGAACTTAAATGATCATGTTCAGGTCCTGCTGCTTCTAGAAGTCTGTAGGCATGCTGCAACTGACACTTGTTAAAAAAGAATAAAGTCTTCTACCGGGAGGCAGCATTATTCTCCAGGGCTCAAATGTAGCAGCAACACTCTGTGTGCCATCTAAAGACCTGCCGTCCCTGGGAAAGTGAAAGGCAACATCAAACCGCTGCGGGAATAGTCCGGTAGCGCAGAGCGTGTATCCGGACAGTTCAGCCCCAAGCCTTATTTGCCTCTGTGGAGTTGATAGCTTAATGCTTTCACTACCTGAGTCCTTGTGGCAACTTCCTCAACAGCCGTCACTTGGCTTTTATAGATGGAGTCTCCCCGGGGCGAGCTGTAAATTGCCATAAATGTAATCCATCCTGACAGCAGAGTATTACCTGTATTCACCCTGGGCGCAGGTCCCCGTGTTCTTGTCACCTTTGTGGAATAACTGGGTCTCCCTACATAGAAGGCAGTGCCACTCACAGACACGGATAAGAGTATCGGACTGTCACGAGTCCCCAGGAAGCAAACACAATTTCAAAAGAAAGTTGTGTGTATAGGAAGAGTTCGCTTTTTATTTTTAGCTGTGGATGATATGTAAAATTATGACTCTAGTATATAATTCTTCAGGATTTGGAACAGGGTAAGGTTTATTTTCATTTTTTAAGTGTAAAATAATTATTAGTCATAACAACCAAGAAAGCAATTATTTAAAACACTTTTCTAGATATGTACTCAATAGTCCTTTATAGAATAGCATTCTAGGGTAGAACTCGGGGCAATGATGGAAATGTTCTCTATCTGCTCTGTGTAACAGCATGGACAGTAACCCTCTACTTGAAATGGGTTACTTGAAATACGGCTTGCATGACTGAGGATAGAATTACTTTTAATTCTGAGTTTTTACAAAAAAAATTTAATAGCCACACATGCTAGTGACTGCTGTCCTGCATAGCGTGGCTCTAGAGAGAGAAGGAACTATGCCTCAAAGCCTTGAGAGGCTTACTGTTAGCATATGGAATAGCAGAGTCTCAAGTCAGAATGTTCCATTGAAAATATTGGCCAGCCAGTTTATGGTTTCCCCTACTTACCCCTCCTTCCATGGGAGGTTATTCTCCCAAGATGATAATGTAATGAATAAAATGTCTTTTACTTGCCCAGCAGAATTAGTTGTTATAGTTCAGAGGCTTTTAATGAACAAGGCTGCAAACTGTAAAATCCTATCCACTGTAATGTGACTCTATTAAGCGAAGGCAGAGAGAATTCTCAGTGTGGGCAATTGGACCTCCTCAGTCTCCAGCATAGGTGTCCTTTTGTGCCCACTTTTTTGGTGCCACCTACCTTCTCCCCATCCCCCACCCCAGTCTATGATTTAGTTGGACCGAAGGGAAGTCTGGTAATTGCTTATTTCCTGGTGGAAGTGATAATCATGTAGCACGGAGGGTTCTTGGTCCCTTTGGGTGTGATCTTTAAACCAAATTGCCAAGCTGGACAGGGGTAGAATCTCCGGTATTTTGGCAGGCAGGCTGAGAGGCTGCCTCCTGGGTGCCGCATTCAGTCCTCTGAGTCCTGCTGCTCTGGGGGCGTCACCAAGGAGCTAGGCAGGAATTCTGCAACTGCAGGGTGGCCTCCGTTCCATCATGGTTGCCCTTTTCCGCCCATGGTGACCATTACTGCAGGTTTCTGAAACCACAGAGTAAAAGTAAAGTGGTCTTTGTGTCCCCGAGGTAGGGAAATATAATAGCCTGATCTCCTTCTCAGAATGGATGAGGGGAAAAAATTCATAAACGAAACCCAAACTAGTCACTTTTTCAGTGCTCAACAGCCACACATGGCTAGAGCTACTGTGTCAGACAGCATCACTACAGAACATTTCCATTGTTGCAGCAAGTTCTGCTGAGACCAAGCTCTGGGGTAAGATTTTACATGCATGAACCCATCATGCTACCTAACTAGCAATGAGTTAGGTAGTAGTGGTATTCTCATTTCTGAGAGAAGAATGAAGACCCAGAGAGGCTTAAGGTTAACTAGATGCCCGGTGGCCCAGCTGAAGTTTCCAATCTAGGTGTCTCTGACTTTTGATCACATGTTACCTCAGAGCTTAAGAGGCAACTCAACTCTGCAATAGCACGTGTCTATCTTGAGACTGTGTTGCAGAGAAATGTTCAGAATACCCCTGTGAGAACCTTGCAATTAGAACAGATAGATAGCGTTTAGTAACCGGAGGAACAGCTTCTTATCTTGGAACGGGAGGCCATGTGCAAGAACAGGGAGTTTTGCCTCGTGAGCACCAGAAAGATGTGGGAATCTCCGTGGTCTGTCCTCATTGCCTTAAATAACCGAAGATAAAGCCTAGACTTCTCAAACAATGGTGAAATTGTTCAGCTATCCCCTTTTAAGACCAGTGTCTGTTACCCAGCAAATAGAGATCTACTTGTGACCAGATTCAGGTCTTACCAGTCTGGTGTGGTTGCAGAGGACTGTCTGGGCCCGAGCCTCCGTGTCCTTCCTCGAGTCCCTTCCTAGATCCTCCCAGAAGCCTCATTTTCACAGGTTTTCTGGTTGAAATTAGAGCACTAGGTTCAGATGGGCAGTGCAGGACACCCAGGTGGAGAGGCAAGGATGCCTCTGTACACATTCCCTGTATTTTTAGATACTCAGGGGGTCTGGACAGACAGCCTGCCTCTCCCAATATCCGCAGCTCCTCCATGGAAATCATGGGTCTAAATAGGAAGCCTGCTAAGAGAAAGCAGAAAAGAACAAAGGAAGACTAAGAAGGGGAGATTAAAGATTTTTCTTTGATTAATTTTCCTCCACTTATGCTTTGTAGGCTACCCATTGGATTATACTGGAAGCATTTAAAAAGATTTAACTCTTGTTAATATGCCACAAAACTTTGTAAATAAAAGTTTGCCTTAGATGTAGGGATTTCAAAGGGCAAATGCAAGTGAATATCTATTTTGTTAAAAAGCCCAAGATTCATGATTTTAATGAATGAAATTCTTTGTGTTTTTTTGTTTTTGTTTTGTTTTTTGTTTTTTGTTTTTTGTTTTTTTTGAGAGAGAGTGTGCATGAGAGCAAGCAAGGGAGGGGCAAAGAGAGAGGGAGAGAGGATCTTAAGCAGGCTTCATGCCCAGCACAGAGCCTGCCATGGGGCTCAATCCCATGACCCTGGCATGACCTGAGCCAAAATCAAGATTTGGATGCTCAACTGACTGAGTCATCCAGGTGCCCCTGAATGAAATTCTTAATAAATATTTGCATAATACTCTTCAATTTACAAAGTAGTGTTCTATGCATTATTTCATTATTGGTCCTGGTAGATGGGGGGATTATTATTATTACCACATAGGCTAAGCAGACTACAGGGTCATGGGATTTGGAATTAAACAGATCCAGGTTTGGATTCCATCTGTTCTATAACCTGCACGATGTTGGACAAGACCACTTAACCTATATAAGTTTCCTCAGAGGTTAGATGGTATCTACTTGTCAAGGCTCATTTCCACCTATATATTCAACTATGATCCAAGAACATCTAGACAGAGCAAGAGTCAGAGGAACTAGTGGAAGCAGCCAGGGATCAGTAGCAAAAATTTAGGTCAAGTTCAGGCCTGGCAAGAAGGATCAAAGAGGAAATCCAATCCTGTAGTCTGTATCAAATACAAAAACAAGTGGCTGAGTATGGCAGACACAGCCTGAGGTGACCCCCAATGAGTCCTACCCTTGTGTACTCCCTCCTCTTGAGCGAAGGTAGAACCTGTGACCTCCTCCTAACCAATGGAAGATGGCAAAGGCTACTGATGTCACTCTTTCGATTGGGTTACATTAAGTGGTGAAAGTGGTGGAGATTACTCTCTTGATTGGGTAACTTCGCAAACTGGAGACAGAGACTCTCTGTAGCTGTGAGGAAGTATGCAGCCATGCTGTAAGATGACAACATGGCAGGGAACTGTGGGGAGCTGAGAGACCCAGCAAAATGCCAGATCACTAAGCCCTACAAACCGTAAGCCCGATAGCCACAAGTCTGCTCACGACTTGAGTAAGCTCAGAAGTGGGTTCTTCTCCAGTCAAGTCTCCAGATGAGAGCCCAGTCCAACTGAAGCTTGATTGAGCCTCAGAGACTCTGAGCAGACCCAGCCAGGCTGTGCCCAGACTCCTGTCCAATGGAAACTATGAGAATAGATGGGTTTTGCTTAAGCCACTCTGTTTGTGGTAATTTGTTAGGTAGCAAAAGAGAACTAATAAACTGAGGTTCAGGAGAGACTCCCACCAGCTCCCTGAAGGGCAACAAAAACGATTCAACAACCCAAGACCCCGCGGTGGAAAGCAGTCCAGCAGCCCAGCCTGACCAGCCTGGCCTGTACGCATCTGTGCTTACAGATGCATGCAGCGGGGGCCCAGTGCTGCCTCTGCAAGAGGGTAACTAGAGCCTCCATCCTTGGCTCCAGGCAAATGTGACTCTTTAAACCATGCTGTTCAGGGGCATCTGGGTAGCTCAGTTGGTTAAGCGTCCAGCTTTGTCTCAGGTCATGATCTCGTAGTTTGTGAGTTCAAGCCCTGCATCAGGCTGTCTGCTGTCAGCATGCAGCCCACTTAAGATCCCTCTCTCTCTGCCCCTCTCCTGCATGCACACACGTGCTCTCTCTCTCTCAAAAATAAACATTAAAAAACAATGTTCAAAAGACAGTTGCTGCTGACCACCCTTCCTGACTGATACCCACCCACTGGCTGACAGAGATGGCCAGTGGCCCATTAGGAGCAACAGCATGTAGGCCAGGACAGGGAGCCGCTTCTTAAAGGCAGTAGCCAGGATGAAATGAGCTGATGGGTATACACCCCTGCTTTCAAGGCTGTAGGGCTCAGGTCTACATTACTCTTCTCCTCCCATAAGAGATGGGGATACTAAGAGGCTTGCTGGATAATCGGAGAGACAAAGATACCAGAGAGCTGAACTTAGTTCCAAATAAGCATTGTGACTAGTTGTTTAGCGATCAGGAGAGATTTCTAACTTGGATTCGGATCCATAATGATAAGTTCTCTAATATCTCCTAGGGCAAACGTAGGCTCTCCACAGAGGCCGCAAGTGACCAGAGCTCTACTGTACAACTCTGTGTCGTTTGGGCTCATGGCTACATAGGTTTGAACCCTGCTCTTGCATCTTTCCCAGACAGAAGCCCATTGACAGCTGCAGTCTGTATGTGACAGTCTTAGCTTATCTTTGATAAGTACCAGAGCAGCATGGTATCAGCTACATGACTCTTTTCTTTCGTGAGCCATCAACAGAGCATGCTTGGTCTCCACAGTGGCCCCTGCTGGCCACACAAGAAGCTGGCTCTCACAGGTTTCCCATAGAAGTTAACACTGTTAGAATTGGGGCCTTTAGATTGGAAATAAAGCTCTGATTCTCAACCTTAGGTGCACATGAGAATGTCCCGTCCATACCTCAGAGTCTCTGGCATTGAGAACCAGCATCAGTATTTGCTGCAGCCAAGGGTGACCACCATAAAGTAAAGGGTCTTTTCATGTCTAGCTTGTAGGCCCCAAATTGGCTGATCCTTCGACATAATATATTTTTAAATGTGTAAATAGATCTGTGGATATATACATACATACATGCACATATACGCTTTGAAGGAAGATGTATATATATATATATGTAGACCTCCCCTTAATGTAATAGGCAATGAATTTAGCATCCCATAATTGTTTGTATTACCCTTTTGAGCTTTAACAATAAAACATATCATTCATTGGTGACCAATAGGTTCATATGCTTATTTCCTGCCTTTGGAGTTGACTCTTGACATACAGCCACAGGTATGGATACTTCCGGGTAGGTCCTAGGCAGGTTTTTAGCGGTGGAGTAGAACTCTATTCTCTCATTTCTCTTGGTTTGCCATCATCACCACTGCAGCTTCGGACTCACAGTCATGGCATGGCCTGGGCCTCAAGAGCACCCAGCTGACACCCACACCTGGGCTGCCTCTAAGTCCGGAGGACATCCATTCTGAGAATGTGGAAACTAATACTGAGGGTCCCAGCCCTAACTTGGTACCACAGCCATCTATAGAGTAAAACTGCATCTTAAACCCGAAGAATCCAGTGTTCCCCGTCTGCCCCCAAAACATACCGAGTTGTTATTCTTGGGGCTTGGGGACCAGGAGGTAGAATGAACAAACTCAAAAACGTATCTTCTGTAAAGATGTTTTAGAATTCTATCGTTGTAGTGCTATCCTTGGGCTCAAGATACAGATTCCATGTTGTCTCATCCTCCGTTGCTGGTCTCTAAGAAGGCTGAACGGTAGAAATGGCACTGGAAATTGTGATAGTGAATAAAAATCCCATGTGCCTTGTCACATTCCCTTGACTGTTTCCTTGGCTTCTCATTCATCCTAAGTTGCCTTCTGCCTCTAGACTGAGAAGAAATGCAACAATTTGGAGCATGGACTGTGGTTTTCTGAGAGACCCACAAGGAGCTACAAGAAACAACAGGTGATCAACTAGAAAAAGGAGGTGAAGAAAGCCCCCTCCCTTGCCCTTCCAAAGAGTGTCCTGAGCTACCGTTTCTCCCTGAAAACTTCCCAGAAAAAAAACCCAGCGTGACCAGTGAATGTGCCAGCTTGAGAACTTGCTGTGGTCAAGTTGCAGCAGCCCAGCTACCTTGAACTTAGATGTTCCCCCTGGGGCCTTAAGAAGCTGGTCTGATGCCTGGAGAAAGGAACAACGGGGTGAATTCTCTCATCATGGAAGTCCCGAGAATCCCCGAGCCTCAAAACATAGATTGTTCCAGGGTATCTTGAACCTATTAAAGATATTTCCACCTAGATGGTATCTCCCCGAACTGCTGGCTTTTGGTGGTGGTTTGTTTTTGTTTTTACTAGGTAGCCTGTTTTTCCATTAGCCAGAAACCTCTGCTTTTAAAGCAATTACGTCTAATGATTCAGATAATCAATATGCAAACATTTTGTATTAATCAAGATTGGCCTCTACCTTGGGAGTTAACTGAAAAGCCAGAGGCCAGTCTATTTCTCATATAATGTCAAACACTTTAATGAGGTAAAATATGTGCTTTTAGGCTAAACACAGTTTAACTCTGCCTTGTGGAAAGACGGAAGATGTAGACAGCCCGAAGAAAATGTCACAGTTTGGCAGCATCTTCAGATGGCAGCAGATGGGTTTTCCTTTGTTGCCCACTAATAGTGTATTTATACATTCAGAGATGGGAGTTCTCTTCCTAAAAAAAAAACCCCAAAAAACAAAACATGAGGCAACAGGATACTTGAGACTAGACCTTGCAACTCTTGCTCTGGGTGAGATCCCTTTGCACTGCTTTTCTCGCAAAAATGCTAGAAGAGTCTACGGACATTTTAACAGGATGTGGCGCCCCTGGGAACCCATTTTCCCAGAACCATACTTAGAAAACATAAGTACAGCAGAGGCTGGGAAGGGTCACAGCACACCAGTGGGGCCTTGTCACCCCGCAGGCCTTGAGCTGTGTGGGAGCAGGAGAGCACCAGCTGCATTCGGTAGGAAATCCTGATTTAGAAGTTTGAAAAGGGAAAGAGGGGGAAAAATAGATTCTTGAGGATTCCTGACCTGATTTAAAGATGAAAGGAGGACCAGGGAAATAATTTAGTAGTTAGAAATCTGGTAGCCTGGCCCTATTCTCACAGCCAAAATCGACTCTTTACTTTTTTTTTTTTTTTTAAGTTTTTATTTATTTACTTATTTATTTAGCTGAGTAAAGGGATTGTGTGAAAGAAATGAGAGTTTTACATTTTGGGGGGCGATATTTTTTATTTTTGAGCTAATTTTAGATTCAGAAGAGTTGCAAAAATAGTGAAGTGAGTTGCTATGTATACTTGACTCATCCCGCCCTGTGTTAACATCTTATATAACCGTAGAATGTTTATGTAAACTAAGAAATCAACCTTCATACAATATATGAAACTACAGACTCTAGTTGGATTTCACCAGTTTTCCCATTACTATTCTTTTTCAATTCCAGGATCCCACATTTCTTTTAGTTGTTACGTCTCATTAGTCTTCCCCCCCAACCCCCCAACCCCGTCTATGATAGTTCCTCAATCTGTCCTTGTCTTTAATGACTTTAATGCTTCGAAAAGAGCACAGTTAATTTAGAGAATGTTCCTCAGTTTGGGTTTATCTAATGTTTCCTCTTGATGAGATTAAGATTATGTAGTTTGAGAATGGATAGATCAGAAGGTTGTGCTTCTCAGTGCATTGCTATCAGGATTACATAATTTTGGCATGTGTTAACTGGTGATTTTAAGCTTGGTCACTTGGCTAAGGTGGTATTTGTCAAGATTCTCCACCATAAACTTACTCTTTTCCTCTTGTAATTATTAAACATTTGAAGAGAGATCCTTCGAATCTATGCAAGTATTCCGCTTCTGGTTAAACTCTGACACTATGATCCTTCCTTGGATTTGCTTTCAGCATTGATTACTGTGATGGTCTAATGGTGATTTCCTACTTCCCTCATGCCTTCTACATTTGTTGACTGGAATTCAGTGGAGAAGACATGTCAATTCTCCCTCATTTAATAATTTATAGCAGTATGGATTCATAGATATGTCATTGTTTGGGTTCTAATCCAACCCCTTCATTTATTTGGTTGTTCAAATGGTTCCAACTTTGGCCTTCAGGAGAAATAATTTAGTAGTTAAATGATGGCTCTTGTGCCCCTTTGATAGGCTCCTATCTTTTTATTTGCTTTTTAGTTCTTCCTTACTTTCTGGCACCAACCACAAGAAACTCCAAGTTTGTCTTACTTTATTTTCTGCCCCAATCCTAGAATCAACCAGTTCTCCAGAGATTCTTGGTTCCTTTTATTGGAGAATGGTGTTAGAAACCAAGATCTGGACAGTGGATGTGCTCATTTGCTCCTGGAGTGTTGTTGCTTCTAGCTTATCTCGGTAGAAAGAATTAGGTAATATATGTGTGTGTATACTACCTCATGCATATACACACTTGTTATTTGTGTCTATTTATATCTCTGTGTGTGTGTATCTTAAAGATACAAGTGAATATTGATACCTCTGACTCCAATCCAGTACCTGAGGGTTTATTCTAGCCTTCTTCCTTTTCTTATTTGCAACGTTTTTTCCAATAGTGAGAGATTGGCTTTAATTATTTATATTTGTTATTTTTTCCTCCCTAGTATACGAATAGTTTGAGAAGTTCTAATCCTTGCCCCTGGGAGAAATAGATTTACCAACTAGAATCCAGTGTGTATGTATACAGTTGGTTTTTGCTTTAGCTTCACAGTAGCCAATAAAACTTTTCCAAAGTGCTTCGGTAGGCAATATTTTAGGTAGGGTCATATGATAGTGTATGTTAACTTTTAAGAAGCTGCCAAATGATTTTCCAAAGTGACTATACTATTATGCATTTCCTCCTGCAGTATGACATTTGCAACTGTTCGGTATCTTTACCAGTACTTGATACTGCAGGTTTTTTAGGCAAACCACTAAGCCTATTTTTCTCAGTTTCCTTATCTGTGAAATGGAGATAATACTGGTACCTCCCTCATTCAGTTGTATGAGAGTTAAGTAAATTGATATGTATAAAGCTCTCGGAATGGGGTTGTCAGATAAAATCCAGGACTTCCAGTTAAATTTGAATTTCAAATGAATTTTTTTAAGTATAAATAATCCCACATAATATTTGAGATATGCCAGAAGACAGTTTATCCAGAATTTGGAGTTAGCCTGTAAAATAGAGTGCCCAGTTACATGTGAATTTCAGGTAAATAAGTATTTGTTTTTAGTATAAATATGTCCCAAATATTACATGGAGCATATTTATGCTAAAAAACTGATGTGTTAGGGGCCCTATTTAGAAGCTACCTGATTCTCAGGCCTTGGCATATAGACAAAAGGATTGGAGCTCTTCACCAAAGAAATTTTCAAAAATCCATGAGAAAGATGTAGAAGAGACTCAAAGGTTCTTGGATGAGCTGGTAGAGTATTCATTTTAAGTAACATTTGTATTAAAGTTAAATATGCATACAAAAATATGAACAAAGCACAAGTCCACGGCTGGATCCATTCTCACCAAGTCAGCACACACTCAGCATCAGATCAAGAAACAGCGTGTTACTAGCCCACTATCCTGACTTATAACACAAAGACTAATTTGGAGCTGGCTGGCTTTTAAGCAGATTTAAGATACTGATATTTTCCCCCCAACAGATTATGAGGGAATTTCCTGAGAAATTTCCTCTCTAAGTGACTTCCTAGGGGCTTTCTACTTAAAAGTAGGTCGTTATCCTTTTGAGTTAAATTGGCAAACGGAGACAAGTCTGAGCCAAAGAGAGGGATCTTCTAAATAAGGGGTCTTCTGGAATGCTGGCTGGTGCTTAATTGATTGGGAGAACCTGTAATTAAATTTCCTCTTAAGTCTTTTTCAAAGACCAGGTAATAACAGCGAATGCTTCCATAGTATTAACCGTGTGTCAGATGTGTGAAGCCCTTTACATGTATTAACTCAGAAAATCCCTACAACAGTTGACTGAGGAAGGTATTGTTATCATCCCCACTTTTCAGATGGGGAAATCACAGCACAGAGAGAGAAAGTAACCTGCTCAAGACCTCACAGCCAGCAAGGGACAGGCCTGAGATCTGAACCCAAGCAGTTTGGCTATAGATGCTATGCTTTTAGCAGCCACACTGCACAGCCTTATAGATCTGGTGGGATTCCCGGCCACAGCTCTGTCTTCTAAGTGTAGTTCTTAATCATTTTCCTTTCCCGGGGTCCATTTTATGTAATCTTTAACAATTGGGTGAACAAGTGAGTTTTGTCTTTTTTTTTTTTTTTAATTGTTACTTGACCTCGGGTTGGCATCTTGGTGGTTGCAGGTGTCTGAGGTGCAAAGCGATGAGAATAACGAATTCTCAGTAAACCCAAGTACAGCAGTCTACACGGTATCAGGAGATTAAAGAGAGAGAGAGGTGCTGGGGTAATGATCTGAGCCCGAGGTCTCCAAACTTACTGGAGAGGGGATTGTAGCTAATGGAGCACTGATTTCTCATTGCAGGTAATAAATCTTCCTAATGGCATTTCAAACACAGAGTTCTAAATTTAAATATTTTAATATTAATTTATTCTAATGTCACCTCAAGTGGATAATGAACAACACTATCAGCTGAATTAAAAAGAGAGAAGAAAAATCAGAGACAAAACCTTGTGAATTCTCCAATCCAGGGGAGAGTAAAAAACATTTCACCAAAACTCCTTTCTTAAAAAACAAACAAAACAAAAACAAAACAAAAAACAACTCATTTCTTTTTTTTGGGGGGGGGATAATAATGATACTCAAAACCATAGTAAGTATAAATGACTTAAATTTTTAGCATTTCGAGGAAGGCAAGGCATAGCTGGCTATTTCTCTGGGAATTTGAGTTTTTGGCCATCTGAAGGACATAGTAATGGTAACTATTGACAAGCACTTACTGTGCTACTGGTACTTTCTCTGTACTTTATGCAAATTATCTCATTTAATACTTTAACAAATTGTTTTTAACATTTATTCATTTTTGAGAGACAGAGACAGAGCAAGAGTGGAGGAGGGGTAGAGAGAGAAATAGACACAGAATCTGAAGCAGGCTCCAGGCTCTGAGCTGTCAGCACAGAGATGGATGTGGGGCTTGAACTCACAGGCCTTGAGATCACGACCTGAGCTGAAGTTAGACGCTTAACAGACGAGCCACTCAGGTGCCCCTCATTTAATCTTCTAACAATCACATGAAAAGGTGCTCTTTTTATAAACGAGAAAACTGAGGTTTCAAGACTTAATGCACAACTTAACTAAATACAGGAAATAGGATATGTCTGATTCTGGAACCTGAGCGCTTAACCATGGTCTCTCATGATGGGAGCTTATTTGCATCGTCGGAAAAATTAACCAACCACAGATTTTTTGCCCCAAAAAGAAACCGTGAAAAGTGGAGTGTACGGTGGAACCCAGTGGTCCGGAATTGTGGGAAATGTTGATGTCCTAGAACAGTGACCTGTGAGTGAGCCGGGGAAGGTCAGTCGAGGGCTGAAGTAGACCTCCAGAGAGAGAGTGAGTGTACTTAGCGGCTGGAAGGAATAAATGACAGAGCACACTGAGGTCACAGCAGAAACTGAGCTAATCCTCTTTAGAGCTGCAACTTAGCCGAATTCCCTGAGTTGATACCCAGGAGGAGTGGTCAGCAATTCCTCAAGGCCTAGGGATGCAGTAAGAAACGCAGCACAGCTACCTAGTCAGCGTCGTGAGCTGAACGGCCAGGAGAACCACCACATTTTTCAGTTCCCACTAGAATGTTTGACCTCCGATGTCAACTATCAGCTCCAAATATACCCTTCATTATGCTCTGTGAGAAACAATGGGATTCCTTCAAGTATTTTTCCTTTAAAGTGAGCAATTAAATAAGAATTATTTATATATGTGTGTGTATATATACATATTTGCACATACAATACTTTTTTTAAATTAGTGAGCTTAAAATGTTTAAAAAATTTTTTTAATGTTTATTTATTTTTGAGAGACAGAGAGACCAAGGATGAATGGGGGAGGATCAGAGAGAGAGACACAGAATTCAAAGCAGCCTCCAGTCTCTGAGCTGTCAGCACAGAGCCTGATGCGGGGCTCAAATCTATGAACTGTGAGATCATGACCTGAGCAGAAGTCAGATGCTTAACCTACCGAGCCACCCAAGTGCCTCAAAATGTTAAGTTTTTAAAATAGAGGGCACTGGAGAGACCCCAGGGAACCATGTAGAGTTTCCTTATATCTCAGCCTATTTTCAGAGTTAATAATTCTTTATATTAAGCTCCCTCCTTTAACCCACTATCTGAAATCTATCTTCTGATGAGACCCAAACTGCCATATTTTGCATAGACCACCTACCTTTCCAAATAAAATTATGCTATTGTAGAGAGAAATCTGGGCACTAAGAATAAACTTTTTTTTTTTTTTAAGTAGTCTTTCCGGCCAGCGCAGAGGCCAATGCAGGGTTTGAACTCCTAAGACCAAGACTTGAGCTGAGATCAAGAGTTGGACACTAAACCAACTGAGCCACCAGGCGCCCCACCCTCTTTTTAATTTTTAAAAACTTTTTGTATTTAAAAAATTTTTTTAAACATTTTTATTTATTATTGAGAGACAGAGAGAGACAGTGCATGAGCAGGGGTGGGGCAGAGAGAGAGGGAGACACAGAATTTGAAGCAGGCTCCAGGTTCTGAGCTGTCAGCACAGAGCCCAATGCAGGGCTCAAACTCACAAACCACGAGATCATGACCTGAGCCAAAGTCGATGGTTAACCGACTGAGCCACCCAGGCGCCCATTCAAAACTTTTTGTATTTTTTAAAAATGTGTTTATTTTTCATTGTATTGATACACATTACATTGGCCTCAGGTGTCGATATGGGGACTCTAAAACTCTATATGATATCCGCACCATAGATGTGGCTACCATCTGTCACCATATAATGCTTACATATTTATGTTTTTCAATTTATTTTGCTTTTTAATTTTTGGCTTTGAGGGTGGCTTAAGGAGCAAACTTTCTCCAGTCTAATCAATTCAGGTTGTAGGAGATGATTATTTCTCATCAAGGATATAAATAGGATGTTTCCAAAATATTAGAAGATAATGCTCTAGCTTAAAACTTCTTGGCTTCCCCATCTCCTACCGGATAAAGGGGAAACCACTTAGGATGGCGTCCATAATCTAGTCCCTACCTCCCTTTCTGTTTTATTTCCTGCTGTTACAGCTCTGCACGTCACAGTCTAGAAAAATTAAAGTCCTGTAGTCCCCACCCCCATGCTTCTTCTGCCTCCACGCCTTTGCCTATGACGTAGACCTTGCCTGACATGCCCTTCCCTCCCTCTTGGCTGCATCCCACCCAGGGGTGTTCTGGGAAATGTTTAACAACCATCTCTCCAAGAGGAAACCCTTGGTTTGTGGGATTCGATGATTTCTGTGGTGTGAATATTCAAGCCATTGCTGATTTCAAGTTGCCAATATGGTCAACGAACACAGAATTGGGGAGAAATGTAGGCATTTGGCTTTTGCAAGCCAATGTGAGTGGCTTTGGCCCAACTTTGACTCCACCTATCAGCTCCAATGGCATCTCCTCCATCTGGCTGCTTTCATGAAGTCCTGTGCATGTCTCTATCATTGCCCTTCAGTAAACTAACTTTCTGTTTCTACGTCTGTTTCTTCCTCATACTCGGCACCATGAAGAAAGGGATCACATTTTTTCCTGTGCTTTCGGCATCCCTCTCGCACAATGCCTGGCACGTAGTTCTCACAGGACACATATTTATTGAACAGATAAGTATAGCTCCCCCTGCCAAAATGATGTCATTTTTTTCTCCTTTAACTAGATTATATTGTCTAGTATTCTTAGTAATAAGCCTTATCAAAACAACCCATTGGACCAGCTTATCTAGACTTGTTAGACATGAGCTGTGAAGGTTAGGCTGTGTGAGAGTTGGGTCAGGATGGGAAATGGCTGGAGAGCTGATTTCTCCAGCTGGTTTTTGTGGCACAGAACCCCCAGATTTCGGTGAGGGGCGACACCAATAAGTACACTGCCTGCTAACCTCATGCACTTTCTGTTTCTAACACCATGTCATTATGGAGGCAGGCAGGGATCTCGCAGTTGACTTTGCACTTTTTCTAAAGCACAGATTTGCAAGGCTTAGAACTTTCCCGTTGGTTTGCTGGTTCTCTGTACTTGACCTAAGCCCTCCGCTGCAACTGCCAGTTGTATTCACATGGAAAACATGAGTTACTAATGCAAGTTGGCATTAGCAAGACATATGCGAGGAAAACTCAGATTCAAAAATAGCTCGTGGTTACTTTGTGTCTTGCCAATACATGATAGAGTTGTAGGCTTTTAGAGTTGAGACTGACTTATCAGTGAGGCCATCTAGCCCAGAAACACGTTCCCTAGTCTGCAGAGATATGCTGGGTAGGCACCGTCCACTCTCCTTACCTTGGCATCCAAGGCCCTCCACGCTTCGGTCTCAACCTTTTAATCGCTCAAATAACTTTATCACAGTGTGGCCACCCTCAGGGTACAAAAAGAATACAATTGGTTCATGGCAGCAATTGTAGCAAAATGGGACTCAGTTGGCTAACTGCCTTTTTACTTAGGATCAGGCACCTTTTCTGCTTCCTAATTCACCTTCTGTTTTCTACCCCAAGTTCAAAGTCAGAACTCTGTTTTATTGCTTTTCTCTCAGCAGTGAAAGAAAGTGAAGTCCTCATTACACAAGCCCTAAGTCTCCTCCTGAGATCTAGGTTAAAACTGCTCCCCAGGCAGCACGCAGATGTCTAACGGGTGGATCCTCTGCATGCTCCAAGGAGTGTGTATGAATCAGCCTTTGCTTAACACAGAACTCAGGGCCCAACTTGGGAGAGAGGCCCTAACCTTTGCCAAGCATCAGTATCACCTGGGAGGCTTTAAAAACATATATACAGTAGCTCAGGGGACCCTGGGTGGCTCAGTTGGTTAAGTGTCCGACGCCTGGTTTCAGCTCAGGTCATAATCTCACAGTTCGTGAGTTCGAGCCCTGTGTTGGGCTCTGTGCTGACAGCCGGGAGCCTGCTTGGGACTCTCTGTCCTCCTCTCACTCTGTCCCTCCCCTGCTAGTGCTCTTTCTCTCTCTCAAATAAATAAATAAAAACTAAAAAAAAAAAAAAAAATACAACTCACTGCTCTGCCCCCTGCTGTGAGGCCCAGGCATCGGCGCCCCGGAAGTATCACCTGCTGCTGGAGATGGCTGTTCTCCCAAAGTTCTTCCAAAGGATTCCAGAGTAGCCCCTTCCTCCTGCTTGTCTCTTCCAGCCGAGCCTCCTTCTGGCACTGTATCATCAAGATCCCTTCTGATCCCTTCTTGGTCCAATTTAGACTGTTGTCCCCTCACTTATCAGTCCCCATCTCCAGAGGATTGTTTTGAGGCTTCCGATTTCCCATTTTTCAGGCCTCAGGAAACCAGACCTTTCTTCCAGGTTCCCATCTCTCTCCTTATTAGCCTCCGTCAGCCCCAACATCAGTTAAAAGTGCATAGAAGTAAAAGCTCAGCTTGCTTCTCATCCCACAGCTGGAATAGATAATTGCTCTCATTCAACATTCCTTGACTCCAGTTTCTGTGCTAACCCTGGGTTTATACAGATGACTGTCTGGTTCCTGTTTCCAAGAAACTTAACATTATGGAGGAAAGTGGATACCAGGTGCATACTTGTAAGGTATGGGGAAGGGTGGGTGCCACCAGCGTGCTTAGGAATAGCATTGTTGATTTTTTTAAAGAATATCTCCATTGAGAATTGAGGAATACCATCTGATCTGATCTCATAGAAGCTTTCCATAAAAAATTCAAATATACTTACCTCTGACTTCAATTGAACTGGCAAAGGGCAAGAAGGACAATTATTGTAAATGGATCAGAATGATTTTAATTTTTTAAACTTTATTTATTTTGAGAGAGAGACAGCAGGGGGGGGCAGAGAGAGAGGGGGAGAAAATCCTAAGCAGACTCTGTGCTGTCAGTGTGGAGCCCGATAAGGGACTCAATCCCGTGAACCATGAGATCATGACCTGAGCTGAAATCAAGAGTTGGCCACTCAACCGACTGAGCCACCCAGGACCCACCCTCTATGGATATTTTTTAAAAAGTAACAAAATCAGGGGTGCCTGGGTGGCTCAGGTCACTTTGGCTCAGGTCATGATCTCACGGTTTGTGAGTTTGAGCCCTGCGTCGGGCTCTGTGCTGACAGCTCAGGGCCTAGAGCCTGCTTCAGATTCCGTGTCTCCCTCTTACTCCGCCCTCCCCTGCTCTCACTCTCTCTGTCAAAAGTAAATAAACGTAACATAATCAAACCACAGACTGGGAGAAGATATTTACAATATACATACCTGATATAGGACTCATATGTAGCATATAAAAAACACTCCTACAATTCAACTGGAAAACAACAATAAAAAATGAGCAACTGACTTGAATGGGGTTTTCTAAAAGGGGATTTCTAAATGTCCAGAAAGCATATGAAAAGGCGCTGAATGTCTTCGCTCATCAAGGATATGCTGTGTAAAATCATAGTGCAATATCACTTCATACTCACCATAATGTCTAAGATTAGACTGACAGTACAGTGCTGGCAAGTCTATGAAGTGACTGGAATTCTTGCATGTTGTCGGTGAGCTCATAAACTGGTGCAGCCCTTTGGAAAACTCTTGAGTAAAATCCACTACAGCTTGATCTGCAGCAGCTCTGTGACCCACTGGTTCCCCTCCTAGGTGTATAACTTGTGGCAGTTACTGATTTATGGTCCCTCAGTGACAAGTTGACCCTTTTTGACTGCTCTGTGAAAATGGACCTGGGCCCTTTAAGTAGCTGTTCGGTACCAGCCAGCTGGTCCCAAAGTGTGATTAGTAAAGGCTGTTGCTGAGAGATCACAAGAGGAAGAGTTGTGCTCCCTGGTTCCAATGGGCTGCTCCTCTGTCTCCTGCACAGTGCTCCTCTGGGGGCCAGCTCCTGCAGCACAACCATCTTCCCTGCAGGGCACATGTCTTCTCTGGAGTCCAGGTAGTTTCCCCGTTCTGAGCCTCCTTCTGGCACTATATCATCAAGATCCCTTCTGATCCCTTCTTGGTCCAACTTAGACTGTTGTCCCCTCTACAGCGGCCAGCAGTATCCAGTGGCCTGCCACTTCCACGGGCAACCGCTTCAGTCAGCTTTTAGTAGAGTGCCTCAGGTATAAAACCGCCCTGTCAATGGCTTTCCTTGGTGTCCCAGATTGGAAATATGGATTTCCAGCAACTTCCAGAGGTAGATTTCTAGAAGGTTGTACCAGTGCAAGAATACAGTGACTTCTCTGCTAGTCACTGAGCCGTGGCCATGCGGTCCAACAAGGTCTGTGTCTCAGACCATGCTCTGAGGGCAAGGGTTCTTCCTCGAGCACTTTATCTCAGCTCTGGGTTGGTCCCCTCTCCTTATATCTGCTTTTTCTGTATTCTTTATAACCGTTTACTTCTCACTGGCCAGCCTCTTGTTATTCCCGTTATGATTAAGATATTCTTCATATTAAACCTTTTCAAAGTATGTGGCTTTGCTCTTCTGATCAGACTGATAAGGGACCCAAGAAAAAAATACATATCCACCAAAAGACACGTGCAAGAATGTTCACAGAAGCTGTATTCACAAGAACCCAAGCCTGGAAACCACCCAAATGTCCATCAACGGCAGAATGGATAAACCATTGTGTGTTCACACAACAGAAGAAAGAGGAGCGAACTGTGGATGGATCTCACAGACCGTTTTGATGGAGGAAACAAGATGCAAAAGAGTGCATACTGGAAGATCTTGTATATATAAAGTTCAAGAAGGGACAAAGCAAATCACTGGTGACAGAAGTCAGAATAGTAGTTACTTCTCAGGGCAGAGGGGGATGTTGACTAAGAAAGGGCACAAGGGTTTGGGGGGATATTTGAAACACCTATGTCATGATCAAAAGGTAGTTACATAGCTGTATATTTATGTAAAAAGTTACCGATTTGTGCACTATATGTCTATTATACGTTATTTAAAAGCTAAGGAAACTAAAAAGGGAATGTGGATATAAAGTCATAAAAAAGGGTTGCATAGGGACGTCTGGGTGGCTCAGTTGGTTAAGCGGCCGACTTCAGCTCAAGTCATGATCTCACGGTCTGTGAGTTCGGATCCCGAGTCAGGCTCTGTGCTGACAGCTCAGAGCCTGGAGCCTGCTTCAGATTTTGTGTCTCTCACTCTCTCTGCCCTTCCCCTGCTCACGCTCTGTCTCTATGTCTCTCAAAAATACATAAATGTTAAAAAGAAGGGGGGGGTGCGTAGACAAGGTCTCCCCTAGCTAATTCCCTTGGCCCCATCCATCTCGACAATGCTCAGCAATATGAATGTGAGGCTGACGACTGTAGATATTGTCCCAAGCACTACATTGTTCAGCAGGGGGAGGCTGAGGGAGGGGAGGGGACGCCAAGTGATTCTGCTGTGTACACGGCCAGTTAGTGGTGAAAATGGGAACACCTGAGCCTCTATTCCCAACCAGTGCACTTCCTGCCCATCATGTGGCCTTTCGGGGGGTTTCTTTCTAAAGACGTTTGAGATGAGTAATGTGTTTTTCAGAATATGGCAGAGAGCTTCATACAAGTAAAGCCAACAGAATAATTTTGAAATAAAATTCTGTCACAGTTGGTTGGCACTGACACAATTTTTTTTTTGTAACGTCTCCTCGACTGCGGTGATAAAGACTGTAGGGGAGTTGGTGGAAGGGAGAACTTGGTGCCAGTTTGGTGGCTGCATGAAATCATCTCACTTCAAAGCACAGAGCAGAAATAGGGGAAATCAAAATAGATGATCCGCACCTCCCCGCCTTCCCACTCTACTTGGGCAAGAATCAAAGGAGGAAAAGCTCAGCGGTAAAAAGCCGTCTCCAAGGACTGGTGTCAGCGTGAGCAACTGCACAGACACATACATAATTCGCCGCTCGACAATCCTGGCGGTGCTTCCTGGGCATGTGAGAAAACCAGCTCACTTGGCATGCACATGGAAGCAAAGCCAAGATTTTGTGAGCGTGGGGTAAGATTCTCAGCCCCGGATATCACTGCAAGGGATTCCTGTGCGTGCGATTGCTCTCCATTATAAACCGCAAATGCGACAGGGACCGAAGGAGTGAGCTCAGGAGCTGGCGTTGAGTCTATCCATCTTTTGATCTGGGGAGAGGGGAGATGAAAAGTCATTTCTCCTCTCTTTAGATTCATGCAAGGCTTTAACTGTAATTTTCTCTCCGTGCTTGCTCCGGTTGTTGATGTATTGCCTTTCAGCTCCGAGCCCACCCTTTTTTTGTCCTGCTTAGTCCTTCTGAAGCCAAACTCGACACCGTGCATTTCTCCTTCGACGGCCGCCTCGTGGTCCACTTGCTACCAATAGAGGGCGCTGTGAAGCGGGCGGTGGAGGGAGGTGTTCCCCGTTCTGTTTCCCCAGTAGTTGCTGGCAAATCCGGGTGCAGGGGATCCTAGCAGTTTTCATGGCAGTGATGGCAGCAGTCAGGGTCCTGGGGTGAGCACCTCCAACACCCTGTTTTTTGCTGTTTCGGCCACCACTCCTCCTTTTCAAGGGTCTGCCTCTCCACCTTGCAGGATCCTCGTCTGAATTTCTAAGCTCTTTCCTCCTTTTCCCTCAGCCTCATGGATGGTAACTGCCGTCCAAGTTTCTACATCTACACCTTACAGTTAGTTCTCTTTTATCCCTTTTAGTAGTTAATCATCTTTTGCCTAGCTCACAGTTCTTTACACTAGATGTCCCCTGTTCAGATTATTAATGAGGTTTGTCTCTTGACTGGTCCCTGACGGATCCAACACTTGACCCATCAGATTGTGCAGTGGCCCTCTGTGTATGTGTCTCAGTGTCCCTTGTGGGGCCTCTGTGCATTTGGCTCCCAAGGAAGCATCCTTCTGGCTGGGGTATGTTAGATTGGATAGAAGTCAGGGAATTAATTTCCAGATCCTAGACGTCCACATATACTCTTTCTGACCAAGATTGGCCTGAGAACCTGCCTGCAGGGAAGATCCCACGGGAAAGGTTCCTCTTTCCCAGCTCACCTTCCACTTCCAAAAAGGAAGATGTCCTTCTCATTTCTCTGGATTTTATGGTGCAGTCTAAAGCTGTAATATATTGGTGGTTTTGATTAATTTTGTTCTCATAATTTTATTTTATTTTATTTTTTTTGTTCTCATAATTTTAATAATAACTCAATCCAAAAGAAAAGTTTCACATTTTAAGGACTTAAGATTACAGGAAATTAAAAGATGAGGTTGATTTATATTATTGTTATATAAGATCTGTTAAGCTGATTAATAAGAGATTTTCAAGCATGAAATACATTACAATCAGGTAAAATTGGGGAAGTAGAGTGGAATACAAATTCAAAGAAGAAAAGGAACACTAAATGTTCTTACTGTAAAAGATCATTCATATGTTCTAAAATTTTGGATGATGATAAATCTAAAATTGCTAAGGTATCTGTAGTCCTCTGGGTACATATAAAATATACAATAACACTTTTATTTTAAATTGTCAATATTGACTGAATGCCAGAAGTACTTTTGCAACTATTTAAATACACGGAGAGAAACTTTAGATTTCATCTTTAAGAAGTTCAAGAGGATAGGGAGTTTTCTCAATTGTTTTACGGGGTAGATGAGTAAAGGAAGATGCCTCACTGAAAACATTGAGTGAAGACTGATTGGATGAATGGATGAATAAAAGAACAAAGAAGCGAATCAGCAACTACAAGCCAGACATCCTCTTTCCAGGACAAATATTTCCCTGCTGGGGAAATGTACATATGGAGATGGCAACGATGTATCATGCCCTTAACACTGGGGCCCTGATCAGGGGCCACGTCAGTCCAAGCGTCTCCTCTGTCTTTATTTGAGAATAACCTATGGCTGAATGAATGGCTTGTAATCATGCATTTTCTTAAAGCCTTGTGTCTTGTCTTTATTTTGTCATCTGTAAAATGGATTTAGAAATTCCAATTGAGTGACAGCTGGAATATCGATTTTACCTTTTGGGGAGAAACCATGGAGTAGGAGAACAATGCTCTTCTAGAGACAGAAGACCTGGGCTGATGTGTTGGCTTTGCTAGTAACTGGTTGCATGATGTTTATATCTTCATATCTCTGCCTCAATTTCAGTCTATAAAAAGTGGGTGGCTGGGGCACCTGGGTGGCTCTCGGTTAAGCATTTCCGAGACTTTCAATTTCCTCTCAAGTCATGACCTCATGGTTCATGGATTCGAGCACCATGTCCGGCTCTGCACTGACAGTGTGGAGCCTACTTGGGATTCTCTCTCTCCCTCTCTCTCTGCCCCTCCCCTGCTTGCACATTTGCTCACTTTCTCTCTCTAAATAAATAAATAAACTTAAAAAAAGTGGATGATGACTGTATGTGAGCCTTAGATGAGATTATGCATGTAGTTGTGCTGGGCACGTGGCAGCCACTCAGAAACATTGGTTGAAGCTAGAGCTGAAGTACTAGATGGCAATGAACTTTGGATATATCCACCTTTCCCTGCCCTAAGGGCTGCCAGTTACTCTGCCATAAACTAGTTAGCCATCTCAGGCTGCACACTACCCCAGGTCTTGGTCACATAAGGGACCTGCCATCCTAATGCAACTACGTGGAACATTTGCTTGTTGCCTGTGGACAACACTTGCTTCACTCCCACGATAAAATGTGGTCAATGTAAGCTTCATGCTACGAACAACACATGCTTCTGTCATTGTCTCGGGAGAGACCCATCTGCAGCCACTTCATCTTTAGAATCTCTGAAGAGGTCATTGTCAAGTATTTATTTAGGGTCAGGAAAACCATTACGTATTATAGGAAATACAAAACACAGGCAGCAGAGCTTCATGCCAGAGTGGTTACTGAATCCGCTCTCTTACAAGTGTTCAGTGCTGGCTGATGTTCACACCAGTGGAATTACACACACACACACACACACACACACACACACACCGATTTCTTGACACAGTTGATTGCAGGTCTCTGTCGTTACACTGGTCATAGTTGATGTGACGTTAGAAGCAACGGAGATCAACTAGGAAAGTGAAACGCTTGTGCAAAGACAGTAGTAAGAACATGATTCGGTTTTAAAGCCCATTACTGACGTATATGTGAATAAAAGAAAGTGACTCTGGCTGCAGCTGAATCAGGTTAAGCAGCATTCGAGATGCTTCTGTGCTCACACCACCAGTCTTTAAAATCAGGATCGCTCACTGAGCTCTTCATACATTTAGGCTAATAAGAGGGATGATTTTAAAATGAGGTTTTTGATGCTCTCTGGGGAGTATACCCTCCAGCCATATTTCTATAAAGATTAAGAATCTCGTTCCAGACCCCAATTAAACTAGGGGAAATAACGATTGCAGAGAGGCACAGAGGAAAATCAAGTTCCTACGACGTGCTAGGTGCTGGCTAAGTGCTTTCCTAAATGACGTCTCGTTACTCTTTGCAGCACGAGTGTGGGAAAGGTATCGTCCCTCCCATTTCACAGGTGAAAACACCCACCATCGGGGAGGTGAATTTTGGACCGCACCTTGAGTCCTTGTCTGTCTGAAACAAGGTCCATATTCTTCCCCCTTCACATCATTGACTCTAACCCTGGCTCAAAAAAGTAAGTGCTCAGAAAATGGGGACCGGGAAGATGACATAAATGTTTATATGCCAACAGACACAGAGCAGTGGTTCTCAGTCTCGGCTGCATATTGGAATCACCACTGTTCCAGGGTTCATGCTCCTGCCTTGTAAAAAATCTGGGGGCGACTGGGTGGCTCAGTTGGTTAAGCATCTGACTTTAACTCAGGTCATAATCTCACAGTTCGTGAGTTCAAGCCCCATATGGGGCTCTCCACTCTCAGTGCAGAGCCCGCTTCGGATCCTCTATCCTCCCTCTCTTTCTGCGCCTCTCTTGCTCATTCTCTCTCTCTTTCTCTCAAAAATAAATAAACATTAAAAAAATCTGTTAGAGGAGCGCTGGGTGTTTCAGTCGGTTAAGTGTCCGACTTTGGCTCAGGTCATGCATGATCTCATTGTTCATGAGTTCAAGCCCCACGTTGGGGTCTGTGCTGACAGCTTGGAGCCTGGAACCTACCTGGGATTTTGTGTCTCCCTCTCTCTCTGCCCCTCCTCTGTTTGTGCTCTCTCTTTCTCAAAAATAAACACTAAAAAAATCACAAGGAAAAAGGAAATCTATTATAGCAGAGACTCTCAATCTTCACAGTCACCTGGGGATTTGTTTAAGAATACATTACAGGGCCCTGTCTCCACCGTGTCTGATTCCTTAAGTCTGGAGTTGGGCTGAGAATACGCATTTCCAGCAAATTTCCTGATGCCGCTGTTGCTACTGGTCGGGGCCCTCACTTTGTGAACTACTGCCTTGGGCATTGCTTCTCCAAGTCAGACTTCCTTAGAGACCCGAATGCAGATGTGGGGGCCCAGGCCCAGCCATTCAGGATTAGTCTCAGGTGGTGGGCACCGGGGTCTGCCTGTAGAACAAGTGTTCTAGGTGGTTCTTCAGTTCACTGAAGTGTGAGAACTGTCATCCAATGAATCTTTAAACGCTTTCTCATCTCTACAGCCCGGCTCTTAAATTCTTATTTCAAATGACAATTTCACAGTATTCCATTTACAACCGACCATTAGCTATTGCCGTGACTTGCTTCTGGATATTTAAAATGCCCATAAATACAACCAAAAAAGAGAAAAAGGAAATAGTCACTAATTTTTAAAACCGTTAAGTTTCTATTTCATGGGGAGGCCGAGGGGGGAAGGAGGGCTGACTGATTCCTGGTTGTTTCCAGCTTCCTCACACAAATGTAACAAGGAGAAGAAAACCATCCTGTGAAGAGGCTCCTTCCCTTTCTTCCTGCCCCCTCCTTCCTCATTTTCCCCTCCGCTATTCGGTTCCCATCAACCCCAGTGGAAATGAAGCTTAGACTCTTGAGTTTAAAGGGGGTTAACCACTTGGAGCCTGGGAGGCCATGTTACCACCCCGCTTCCTCAGAGCGGGGAAAATGTACATGGAAAGTGCCACATGGAGGCGGAGGGCGGGGAGGAAGCCTGGCCCGGGGGGGCGGATGTGCCCTGAGGAGATGCAGGTGCTTCCCCCCCCACCTCCCCCTCAGCTGCAGGCTCCCAAGGGAGGCCGGCCGCCAAGAGGAGTATTTATAGCCACCTTCGCTGGCTGGTTCCTGCCTGGCTCTCTCACTGGACCGCCTGAGGATCCCAGCGCCGCCACGGGCTGACAAGAACAGGGAAAGTTGGAAGGCTGGGGCGGGGATGGCCCAGCTGTCCTCCCTGAAGAGTTGCAGAAATCAGTCCCCCTTATCTGGAGTTCCAAATACAAAGGAATTTAAAATGAGGGCGAAGTGAAGGTCGTGGGAAAAGATTTCCCATTGTTCTTCCCCGGCTCCAGAATAAGCCGTTCCCGAAGGAGAACCCCACCACGAGGAGGGCAGGGCCGTGCGGCCATCTGCAGAACTGGTGTGTCATCTCTCCCGCTGATAACAGTGGCAGGAGGGCCCAAGAAGCTCCTTCGGCCCCTGCTCCCAGCCCCGCTCAGAGGCCCTCAAACCGAAACCCGCTTCCCTTTCCAGATTCTTACGGCAAACCTGTCAGCAGAAACAATGGCCCTTTTTTTCCTTTCACATTCTGTCTGCTACCTCACCCTGAGTGGGCAGCCCAGAGCTGGCTCGACACACACTTTATGCGGGAGTGTCCAGTTGTCAGTTTAGAGGGAGGGACCGTGGTGTCCCTGCTCACCCTGAAGAGTCTCAGGGAGCCCGTGAACCATCAGGTTTTACAGGGACAGATTCTGTACAGCACACAGCTCTTCGACGAACTTTCTAGGGGAAATCAGTTAGTAGGTCTCCAGGGGAAAACCCACAAAATGGCAAGTGTTCCGGAAAGGTTTCATTTCCCAACTGGCCGTGAGCCAGCATGATCCAAGCCTGGTGCTCAGGACGTAGGTAGAATCCGTGTCAGATGCACAGTCCATCCTATTGTTCTGTCCGGGGCCCTTGCTTCTCCCAGGGTTGCTGTGCGCGGAGGAAGCAGAGACCCCTCGGTGGCCGAGTCTGGGGCTTATGGGCCGTTTTCCCTCTGAGTCTGACCAGGGTGTTTACCACGGGAGTGGACGGTCCTGGTGGGTGTGAATTTCAGGAAACCCTTCCTGAGAGTGGAAGGGGTTTTATATGTTAGTTTTTCTTTTTATGCGGAAGTAGGTAAGAGTGGAATGACACCGAGCTAGAGGCCATTGAGGCCAGTGTGGCGGCCGGAGCCAGGTGTGCAAGAATACTGGTAACTGGTGGTGGTCATGCGCTCTCGGGTTGCCTTGCAGAGTGCTAAGTGCTTTCTAGATGTTACCTCATGTAACCCTCCCAATAGCCCCATGAGGTAGGTGCAGCGACTCTCTCTCCTTTGTAGCAGAGGACACGGAGGCCTAGAGAAGGTAAGGGACCTGATTTTGTCGTAGGTCAGGGATGGCAGAGTTGGCATTCGAACCACCACCTCCCCCAGAGCCCCTGCCCTGCACCACGGTCCTGAGAGGGGCTCTGCCTCATCAGACAGGCCCCACCGGCTCTGTGGCCACTCTTCCCCAGAGCTCCTCAGGCTGTAGTGGCCTCAGGCTTCCTTGCATCACTCAGACGGGGTGGGGGACCGCAGAAGCGGAGGACAGTGTCCTCCTGAGAGCCGGTTGACAGAGATAGCCTTGTGGGCTGGCCAGGGACCCACGAGCCTTCCTTGGATCGGTTCCTGTGGGCTTCCACATGACATCCACGCTCCCCTGGTCAGCAGTGTCTCCAACCTGGAGCTTGTTCAGCTGGGGTGAATGTGGGGGGACGTTCTAGAAACAAAATGCATGGCGGCTCCAGTCAAATGGGAGGGTTTTGCCTGACTCTTGGTTGAGGGGTGGGGTGGGTGAAGGGGAAGGAGCTGGAAGGGGAAAAGGCAGCCGGCAATGTCCACCCCTAGACCTCCATGGGGGTCAGCAGTGCCGTGCCATCGTCTTGCCTCAGATGGTCTGTTGGCCTCCTCCAACGGTTGCTAGTGGCGGCGACTTAATGCGCACAGCGTGGGTCACAGCAGCAGAGGAGTGTGTTGCATGGAACTGAAGGTCTTCTCAGTCTATCGGGATGATCGTTTTGTAGATTTTTGCATCAGGTAGAAGATACTGCTTCGAGTCTCAGTCACACCCAGAGAGAGCTCTTCCTCCACAGACTCCTCAGGGTCTTTCATTTTCCAAGTTGCCGAAACAAGATGGTCACTTACGTGTTCCTTAGTTACTGCGATATCCCCAGGATCCAGCACGGTTCCTGACATAACTGACACCTATCGAAGCAGTTCATCAAACAAATAATGCATTGAAAAATGAATCACTGTACCATTAATGTTGGGTACTAGGTTCCTGAAGATGGCCAGACAACCTGACACTGGGATTTTCTCTGGATCTTAGAAAAGGAGTGTCACTTGCAGAGATTTGGGGAGTATGTTCAGGTCCTTCAAAAAGCAGACACTGGAACAGAATTAAGTTCAGATTTACCGGGGGAAAACCTGGGGAAAATGGAAGAAGCAGGATTGAGTGAGTTCTCTTTTGAAGTGAAATCAGAGTGCTGTCTCTCCACAGCTGACAGGAGCTTAGAGTATCAGGATTATCTGGGTGTGACAGTTATTGCTTTTCCTTCTCCAAGCAATGTCTTCTCATGCTGTGTTTCTGCCATCCTGTGTCTCCATCACCTCTACACCTTCTTTCCGACAACACCTCTGAGAGACGTGGCCACCCAGGGCACCCTGGCCTTCTCTCGGCGTTCCATGTTCTGTCTCTCCAACCAATTTCCAAATGTCTCGGGCTCACCAAGCCCAACCCACCCCGGAGCATATTCCTTTCTGTGATAGTTTTCCTTCCTGCGGTTCCGACTCTGTCAAAGGCACATCAGTCTAGCGCTCCTCTCCTGCCCGTCACCCTTAGTTCCTTGTTCCTTTCCCGATGCTTCAGACACGCTACCAGCCACCGCTTCCAATCCCAGACACGTGAGAAAGGGCTCTTCAAGACTTTACTCCTGCCCTTCAGGCTCCAGCTACGGGCCAGGCTGCACCCCCGTGGGGCTGGATCCAAACTCCAGGGCCCGACAGGACAGGACACACTACATCCTTGTTTGAGCCAGAGAGTGTCTGGCTATCAGAGTCTGGGTAAACAACCGAAACGAAGAGGTCTCTGTTATCGGCAGGGGGGAAAGCATGTTTGTTTTCTTGACTCCTTGCATCCTGGCAGTTGGTGTGCTGAGTAAACAATCCTGTTTACTTACAGTAATTCCTTTTCCCTTGAAAAGTGCTGGTTTAAATTCCAAGCTTTTCAGCTGTGTTTTGAATATGGAGTTGCGTGTTAGACATTTCCTGTCAC
The DNA here is from genome assembly GCA_030068075.1 of Paguma larvata. Classification (NCBI taxonomy): domain Eukaryota; kingdom Metazoa; phylum Chordata; class Mammalia; order Carnivora; family Viverridae; genus Paguma; species Paguma larvata. Next base: position 51,014,395 of record CM057834.1, on the reverse strand, counting down.
TGTGATATTTTCCTCAGTTGCAGACAACGATTGCCGTTGCTTTCTTGCTGTTCGTTCATTCATTCATTCATTCATTCATTCCTTTTTTTTTTTTTTTTAATTCCACAGATATTTACTGAGAGAAAGCCACATGAGGTGGTCGTTAAAGACAGGACTCTGCAGCCAGACTGCCTGGGCTCAGCTCAACTGCCGTCTAGGAGGTGGGACCGTAGTAGAATTACTTAATCTCTCCCCACCTCAGTGTTCTCATCTGTAAATGGGGATAATTAGAATGCCCGTCTCAGAGGCTAACAAAGGTTTCATTAGCTAAACAGTGCCTGGCACACGGTAAAGTAAGTAAAGAGATACTGAGTCAGTGACATCACATCCTTGCTGTTCACCTCAAATCCAAGCAGTTCCAGTAATGGGAAAGAATGATGTGTTGTCATGAAGAAGGCTGGTGTAAGCTACAGCTGGGGTAAACTGAGGACTTATCCGACCTGGCACACCTAAGCAATGGGGGGTTAGAATAATGAAAATTACATAGCTGTTGAAATTATTTATTGACAAATTAGTTTCCATGTAGTGATAGATCTGCAGATAACTTTCCTCAAAAATGAATATAGGGGCACCTGGGTGGCTCAGTCAGTTGAGTGTCCGGCTCTAGGTTTCAGCTCAGGTCATGATCTCACGGTTCATGGGTTCGAGCCCCGCATCAGGCTCCTGATGGTGCAGAGCCTGCTTGGGATTCTCTCTCTCTTTCCCCCTCTCTCTGCTCCTCCCACGTGCTCACTCTTTCTGTCTCAAAAATAAATAAATAAACTTTAAAAAATGAATATAAAAATGAAATTCTCTTTAAAAAATAAAATTGTTCATACACATCAAATAAAATTTTAAATAAACTATTTTATATTGATTAAGAAAACATAAGCAAAATGCAATACTGTACATATTATTGTAATATTATACGTAAAAACATACTCGTGTACTTTAATCCGCTTTTCAATCATATCTGCCTCTATTGCAGTAAGTTCCTGGCATTTTGGAAGAATGTATTCATGCCAATATCGTCTTAATTTTTATTTTTAAAGTAACATTGCCATACTATTTATAGTTGCATTTTATAATAATTTGAAACAGGCCCTTCTCTGTGGACCAAAATACTTTTTTTTAAACATTTATTTATTTTTGAGAGAGGGAGAGACAGAGTGCAGGTGGGGGAGGGGCAGGGAGTGAGGGAGACACAGAATCCACAGCCGGCTCCAGGCTCGGAGCTGTCGGTACAGAGCCCGAGGCAGGGCTCAAACCCATGAACTGCAAGATCATGACCTGAGTCGAAGTCAGACACTTAACCGACTGAGCCACACAGGCACCGCTGGACCAAAATACTTTTAACTGAGAAAATCCTCTCTCAAGAAGTGCTGAATTATTTGGTGAGCTCGGAGCAAGTGCAGACAAATGGAGGATAGTCTCCCTTCTAATGTTTCACATCAGAATGTGTTAATATTTCAGCTCGAATGTCTTCACAATGTATGTCTTTTGCTGCCATTTAGAGCATCTTTATTCAACAAATATTTTTATAAGGCCTGAATCAGCAAATAATTTCTCGCTATTTATGATTCTTTTGAGTGTTTCACTAAAGTTAGATGTTGTTAAATTGCAGGCCTTTTCAATTCCATTTTAGTACAGAATATAAATTGATCCTAATTAAAAATAGGGGCTTCATCAAAAGCTTTTTCTCATAAATCAAGATAGTGTATACCTCTGAGCTCCTAAGGCTTAATTTCTTCATTTCCTCCCTTCCTTGGGTGGAGACAATTTCAATCTGTCCCTGCGTAAGCTTGTTTTAGATAATTACGATTCATAAAGTTTCACAACCTGAATTTTTTTTGTGCTCCATCTATTGAATAATTTATTAAAATATTCCAATTGATGTTCATCAAAATGCAACCAACATTTAAGGAATTATTTCAAAAGAATTCAGCAGCATTCCAGGACACGTAGGGTGATTTACAAAATAGTTATTATTCAAAGGCTCAACATTTCTAAAACCAGATTGCTGATGGGCAACAGAGAAAGGAAGAAAATGTGTACTGCCAAAATACTGAAGTTTTTGTTGCTTTTGTTGCTGCCCTGGGTTTGTTTCCAAAGGGTGATCCCATACTTAACACAAGCTCTGTCACAAGAGTTTTGTACTTCAGTTACTTTGTTCGTATATAGAAACATTTGTAATTTTTTAAATGTTTATTTATTTTTGAGAGGGAGGGAGAGGCAGAGCACAAGCAGGGGAGGGGCAGAGAGAGGGGGAGACACAGAATCTGAAGTAGGCTCTAGGCTCTGAGCTGTCAGCACAGAGCCCGACATGGCGCCCAACCCCATGAATCATGAGATCATGACCTGAGCTCAAGTCAGACACTTAACTGACTGCACCATCCAGGCGTCCCACGAACATTTGTAATTGTTGACAGTGGTGGTTTCTGTTTCCTTTGGTGGATACCACAGTTGTTTGGCTGCAATCACGAATTATGTGCTCCACAACAATTTCCGTGTATGTCCTTCTCTGTAGCTTTCTTAATGTGGTAAAAACATTATTTTTCCATGAACCTAAGCCCCCAACAAAATTCGTGTTCCTATTATTACTGTAGAAACACATTTCATCTTCAGTATTGAACTTCTGAGCTGAATTTATAACACACTGGACCCAACGATGTGAGATGTTTCACCTGCGAATAAACTTCAACAGTTCACTCTGATTTCACGAATCGTATGGGGAAGAAAAATCACACCATCATTAGAATTAATCAATCATCCGAGGACTTATTGAAGCATCGGAGGACTCTCATATAAAAAGCCTTCATGCAGCCGTTTGACAGCTCTTCTTCTGCAAACATCACCAACGCACGTACAGCTTTCAGTTCACATTTTGTACGTACGGACCTGGAATAAACATGAGCTACGTTAATTGAGAAGAATAGTCGTTTGATAGAAATCAGAAGTCCTGCTTCACAGAGCGACGTGTGAACACTCCCACTGCAGCTGTGTGCGTGAAACTGTCAGTTGGGGAGCATAGCCTTTTAGAAACAGGTCTAACTTTTGAAACAGAGGCTGGAACTTTTCAGTGGATTTCTGTCTGTCAAAGATCTTATGCACTTTACAGACATCCGCTTTCTTAATGCATGGAAGTCCAGTAGTTTTTCATTTAACATGTACATTTTTTAAAATGTTTATTTTGAGAGAGAGAGAGAGAGAGCACAAGTGGGAGAGGGGCAGAGAGAGGAGAGAGAGACTCCTAAGCAGGTTCGGTGCTGTAAGCACAGAGCCTGACGTGGGTCTCAGTGCCATGAACCGTGAGATCATGACCTGAGCAGAAATTGAAAGTCGGACGCTCAACCAACTGAGCCACCCAGATGCCCCAAACATGTATTTTTTTTTTTTTTTGCTCAGTTGCTGCTGAAAACATTTATTGCCTAACAATGACAACAAAAATATAGTAAAATAAATGCAATTTTATGCCATATCATCATCAATGAACAACCTCTACCGCAAGAGCATTCAGATAACCTACTATATACTTTATTGCCGGAGTTCTGAGTCTCTAACTCCTGTATGTTTTACACAGAACCTAAGGCATAATTTCCCTTATTTTCCAGACGGTGCTGAGTGGAGCTTGGTGGCTTAGCATATTTTTCAGGCCCCTGCACTGGCCAAGACACACCCGGCTGGTACACCAACTGGCAGGCGGGAGCAGAGGTACCAGGTCCATCTCCCCCACCTCCCAAGGCCTGAAAGAGTTACATGCACGTATTTCGTGTTATCAGCAGCACGTGCGCCTGCATACTGTCCTTGAAAGGGAGATGTTAGTTATCACCTGGTGCGGGTTTCATCTAGAAAAACTCAGGAAAAGAGATAGGTTCTTGCCGGTTGTCTTCAGATTTAACCACCCTTTAAAGTCAGGACCCTCTTACTGCCCGTGCATCTTACATATTGGCAGCCCAGACCATGGTAGAAGCCAGAAGTACAAAGTGGACTTCTAGCAAACACACCCCAACACGTGCGAATGCAATCATCGCTAACAGTATTTTACAGAAAAATAAGCATGTGGGACAAATGCTAGAAAGTGCATGGGATGCCAGGCAGGAACTGGGACCTGTCAGGTGACTCGGGACTGGTTATGGGTGAGGGAAGCAGGGAAAGGCACCCAGCAGCAAGGGGTGGCAGGGGAGCTTTCTTGGAACAGGGAGCACCAAACTTCAAAAGATACGTTGGAAATCGCCAGGTAAAGTGTGAAAAGCAGTTTAAAAAATGAGCTCTGGGGTGCCTGGGTGGCTCAGTCGGTTAAGCAGCCGACTTCAGCTCAGGTCATGATCTCACCGTCTGTGGGTTCGAGCGCCGCCTCGGGCTCTATGCTGATGGCTCAGAGCCTGGAGCCTGCTTCGGATTCTGTGTCCCCCTCTCTCTCTGCCTTTCCCTTGCTCACACTCTGTCTCTATGTCTCTCAAAAAATAAAATAAAAACGCTAAAAAAAAAAATGAGCTCTGCATAAGCCTTTTATTTGTCTTGTTTAATCATCACGAAAACCCTGTAGATGGATAATATTACTCTGGTTTCACATAGGAAGAAACCAAGGCTTAAAAAGATTAAGGGATTTGCTGGGAGTCTCCCATCTAGGACCTGATGAAGCTGGGATGTAAGGCGAGGTCTGTGCCTCCGGCGCTGGTCATCCCTGGCGGGTCCACCGGTGGCTCTGCCTATGCTATGGCTCAACACGACAGATGGCATGCACATTTCGAAACTCCTAGTCGTGTTGGCAAAATCCGGGGTGGGGTGGGAGTGCTGAAGCATCCTGCTGGAGGTGGGCGGAGGCCCGGCTAACCTGAACTCGTCCTGAGAGCTGCAGAGAGCCGGTGGCAAAGCTCTTCCCAGCAGAGACCTCCAGGGGACCACAGCCTTCACTTGCCCGCTCCCTTGCTCACCAGCCCTGCTGCTTACACTTTACAGGTAAGCGTGAGCGAGGCTGAGTTCAGTACAACTCAGTGCTCTGCTGAATACTGTCTCGTGTAGTTTTCTCAGTGTTCTCTGTGTGTGTTTGGTGTCTCAAGCAAAAACCTCAGCTTCTCTAAGACAGAGATTGATGTTAAATATAGATTTCTTAGTAACCCCCCCTGGTGCTGAGCACATGGGAAGCATTTAGAAAAACATTTGCTGATAGAAGGAGGGGGGTGGTTTTGGGATTGCATTTAATCGAGTTCCCTAATATCTCAAATTTTAAGAAATTTTATGTAGGTTTGAATCTGCTTTAATTTTACTTTTTGACACTCACTAGCTTTGTGCTGTCCTCCCTCCCCCCTCAAACTTGCAGTTTGTTCATGCCTCCTACCTCCATTTTAGCCGCTTAGCCTTGCGTTATGGTCACACTTCCTATCCCGTTTCCTGCCCCCATTTGAGTAACAGGCTCATTTTCTTCCAGACTTTCAAGGCCAAGTGAGTCCAGGTGGGCAGGCAGTTGACTCATTAATGCTTCATTGGCCATTCTCGCTGGTGTGTTACTTGATTTTAATCTCAGTTGATTAACCTTCATGGGTTTTGGTAAATCTGACCAGACCTGCTGGAACTGTGTTCTGTAACATTGTACCCACTAGCGACAGGTGGCTATTTAAATTTAAATTAATTAAAATTAAATTTTAAAATTCAGTTCCTCAGTTGCACCAGCCATATGTTAAGTACTCAATAACCACCTGTGGCTACTGGCTATGCCATTGGACAGCCCAGATTTAGAACCTTTCCACTATTGCATAAGCTTCTGTTGAAACAGGCAATTGCTTTGGGGGAAGAGTATTGAATAACAAATTCTGGGGCCAAACTGAACAGTATCAAACAAAGTTTTGATAAACGGGTCTTCTGGCTTATTATTTAGTATAATATGCATAGAATTTCTAGGGATAAAAATACTTTGTAACACTCCTATAACCATTTATTTAAGTCTCTGTGACTTCTAACCAATCTGTGAGTTCTTTCAGAATAGGGGACATGTTTCATCTTCCTGTCTCCCAGGCTTGAATTTGTGTCTGGCACAGAACGGGCTGAAAAAATGATTAGAGCCTGAATCAATAAAAGCTTAGAAACATCATTTAATTTTCTGTATTGCTAACTATAGCTATTAGGCTCACAAAGTATATTCTGAAATGTACCACTTTTTGACCTATTTTTACTATTTTTAATGCTGTATATTCTGATAATATGAAAGAAAAAATTCAAGAACCTCATGCAGATTCATTTGAATGAAACTAAGAGAAATGTATGGCCGGGGAGGCAGACAGAAAAGCTCCCTCGGGGGCCCTCGTGGGTTCAGTGGAGTCCTTACACTGGGGGGTGATGTGACCATTATTCGTCTTTCTTGTGGAGTTGGTGGGAGCTGGTGGGAGGCATCATGACTTTTGATGGCTGCAGGTGTCCTGTCTCTCGGTCAAGGAAGGCAATGCAGACTATGGAAAGTCAGCTTCCTGTCCCTTTTTCTTTCCCTGGAGGGGCCCTCTGCCAGAGTCCTGCGATGCTTATCTGGGCTCTGCAGATCTTTGGAATGAGGTCATCTAGGAAGTTGAATCCCTTTGATACAATTATCTCTGCATCCTTGGCTCTTTGTTCTCATGGAGAATGACCGGTGACCCCCATGCTTCTTACGTGGTTGGAACAGCTGTTGTGAGGCGGGATGCCAGGTGCTCGCCCCTGTGTGGGGGTGCAGGTCCTTCTCCAGCTGCCAGGATGGGGTCCAATGCATGTAGGTGGCTCCCCCAGTGAAGCACAATCATGAAACTACAAAGGGGTGAGAGGAGAAAAGAGAACCTTATCTGTGGTGGGGAACCTCACACATACCTACACACACACACACATACACACTCATGCACACGTGTATATATACACGTACACATCTCATGACAAAGCCAAGCAGTTTTCCTCTTCAATTCATCTGAGTTGACAACCAGTTAGACTAGTCGCAAGGGCTCATTCTTTCCCAAATGGGTAGGGGTGGGTAACTTTTTGCAACAGGATTTCTCTGCAGTTCTCTTCATATGGTTTAATATGCTTTTCCCTGTTGTATGCGGGCTTCATGCAGTATTTTCTACCCCATAGGAATTCTGCTGTATAGCAGGCCCCAACCCCATATCTTGTACCCCTTTTCCTATACAAAGCCTCCCTTCCCAAAACTGATTTGGCCTGACTTGCCCAGTGCTGTTCTGAGCACGAGATCCCCTCCCCCGGTCATGGCCTCAGAGGGCTTGGCGATAATGAGGGACACTCGCCACCATAGCTGAAGTCTGGTCACTAGGAGCCTTGTGAAATGTGCATTTCTTGTGGGATAACTAATGCGTTTAGGCCCTGCTCCAGTCAGAGTCCTGTCCACTCACTCTCTCTCCCCCATTTTCCTGCCTACTGGTTTCCAGTTGATTATTGAAATGTGCTATGAGTAATCAGGCACCATTTTTGGCAGAAAGACCAGGTGTAAAGATCTCAGCATTGTTCTGCCTGCGATTGTGCTCCTGAAGCAACTGGAAGTCCTTTGCTCTCAGGGAATGATGAGAGCATTTCTCCAGAAAGAAACAGGACTCCTATTGTGTGTGCGTATGTTTTAAAATATTATTGAAATTGTATGTTGTCCATAGCAGAAAAACAAGCTAGAATAGTAAACTGTCTGTTAGACACCAATGAAGGGAAGGTTTCTAGTTTCCCATCCATGTACGAGGGCAGGAGTAGAGGGTAACGGAGGGCATTTGCTGTTATCCATTCTCCCTTCCTCTTGGTAACATTTCCCAATCTTCATTCACATATTGTACTAGTCAAGGTCTGGGATGGAAACAGAAGGCACAACCACAGGGTATAACGAAGGGTCCCTCTACAGAGAAGGAAGTGGGATGGGGACCAACAAATATGGGTGGAGTCCTAAGGGACTGGCACCAGCAGAGAACCAGAGAGCCAGTTAACCCCTGGCCTGATGGAATGAGGGAGGGAACAGGGGACCAGGGGCTGGCTAGAGCTGCAGCTGGAAGAGTTGGGGGCCACCCAACATGAGCTGGCCCTCTAGAGGAACACAGCCTTTCTTGGAGACACAGCGAGGCAGGGAGCAGCTGGGGAAAATAGTTACCCCCAGCCTGTTCCCTTTCTGCCTTCTGATCTTCCATTGGTGTTCCCAGGATCAAATGCAGCTAGAAACTAGGGAGCAAGACAGCTGGTGTGATTCATTCTGAAAAGTTTGGCCATGAAGGTGTAGAACAGAGCAGAGAATGGATCTGGAGGTAAGGGTGAAACGGCAGAGGAACCATGCCCCTTCCAGCAGCCCTCGTGCTCTGGAAAAGGCGACCACTCTGAAAGCATAGGCTTAGGCTCTGATTAGCTAATCCTAACCAGAAAATTCCATTCCCCTGGCCATATAGTGCTTGGTTCAGGACACGCAACCTAGTTCAGGCCAATGAACCAAAGAAAGATTTTCTAGAGACTTTTGGAAAAGAAGATGTCTCATTTCTCTGAGAGCTACTGATAGAGAGATTCCCTCCCCCCTTTCTGCTAGACATAAATGAAGAAACATGTAGCCCTTAAAGCTGCTTCCAGCCACTTTGCAGTTTCTGCAGGGAGTCAGCTTTAGGATGAAAGGTGTACCGTAGAAGAGAAGATGAAAACAAACTGTATTTTTGGTGCCACCATTGAGCACCCTATTACTGTGGTTTTTTAATTACTGAGTCGAGTCTGTCTTTTTATAATTTATGTCAGTTAGGTTGGAGTTTCTGTGACTTGCAACTAAAAGCATCTTACCAAAGCCAGGAGGATTGTGCCTGGAACCAGAGGCCATTTTCCTATTCAGTGCCTCCCAGAAGAAAGGGCACCGTAGGCTAAGACAAGTTTTACTTGATAGGGAGAAATGTCATGGAAGTGAGAGGGAGACTAAGAACAAGGCCAAGTCCAAAATGCCTCAGTGGAGCAGAAGCTGGAATCGTGGAGTTCCATGTCCAATATAGACAAGACTGGGGAGAATGCATGTTGAGAGCGAATGAGGAAGACCGAGTCATGGTGGTGAGTGTGTCTGCCTGACAGGCTTAAAAGGCCTAGGGCAGGTTGGACAGACAGTTCTGAATGAGGTCATCACATTCTTTAAGCAGGAAGACACAGCTTTCTTGATGCTCCTTGAGAATACTTGGCTGTCGAGGAAAAGCAAGGTGCTACGTTCTCAGCGTTCTCCATCATGACTCTTAGGAGCGTAAGCCTTTGGCTCAGTCTGTGGTTTCAGTCAAAACCAAGCCAGCCATGGGGCAGAGGGAGGGGCAATGAAGTGTCCCTGACTGGCACCCACTTGGCTGTGAGCAACAATACAAAATATTCTTTGACAACTTCTCCCTTGGTGAGAGATTTTAGTAATTCCTATCCTTGATCATGATTAAAGATACGCTCTCCAGGCTGTGCTGGTGGCAAATAAGAAGATAATGGTAATGGCATTAGTTATGTTTATTGAGCACTTAATATGTGCCTGGCTTTAATCCAAGTACTTGATGTGCACCAATTCATTTAATCTTTACCACATTCGAGGAGAAAATTATTATTATTTTTCCCAATGGGCCTGTGAGGGAAATAAGGCACACGGGTTGCATTTTAAGTGATAGAAAATGTTCTAGACATTTAGTTCGCTCTCTTCAACAAACTTTAAAATAGTGCTTATGCACAGAAGAATATAAACACACATATGTATATGTTATAAAGAGTCATGTAACAAACACCCGTATGTCCACAACCACTATAAGAAGGTGGTATTATTGAAGCAGCTGTGCATCTGTTCTGTAACCAAGCCCCTCACATCCTCTGTCCTTGAGGTTAACCCTTGGCTGAATTTTGTTTTCATCGCTCCTTTGTTTTTCTATATGGTTTTACTACCTATAGATCTGCCCAACCTGTGTCAGGCCTTTTAAGCCCATCAGACACACTTACAATCTTGAACAACATAGTGTTTAGATTTACGAGTTTTTTTACCTTGGTAGAAGTGGTATTATTCTGTATGTATGCTCCAAATATATGCGACGTGATATGAGATTTATCCATGTTGATGCTGGGAGCTCTGTTTACCCATTTTCCACTGAAATGTGACATTTCTGTGTGTGAACACCACATTTGACTTTTGCTGTTGCAGTTGTTGGACATTTGGGTAGGTGGTCCTTACTATTCAAATGCTGACATTACGAGCATGCCCGTACTGTCTCTTGGTGCCCACCGGGAAGGGTTTCTCCAGGGTCAAGCCCAGAAGTGGAGGAACTACACCGTAGGGTCTAGGCAGCCCTGAGTGCCCTGGATGTTGACCAGTTACTTACCACAGGGATCGTGTCAGCGAACACTCTCACAAGCAGTGTGAGGACACGGCACAGTCTTGCTTATCTTCGGTACTCACCCTCTAATTGTGTTCTTTACAGTTTTCTTTGTTGAAGAAACCAGGGCATTTTGTCTGTATACTTTCCCACAGTCTAGATTTTGTAATTACATCCTAATATGTCCACCAACATGTTCCACCGAACCCTCTATTTCCTGTAAGTCGGTGGTAAGATCTAGAGAATTGGTGGCATTTAGCTTTAATTTTCTGAAAAGAATACTTCAGATAACGTGGTGTCCTTTTGGACTTTGCAGAAACCGGCCGTTTTGCCATCTCCATTACACCAAGTGTCTTCGTTTGGGTGGCTGTAGCAAAATTCCACAGACTGAGTGACTTTTTTTTTTCTCTTAAATTTTTATTTATTTATTTATTTGTTTATTTATTTATTTACTTACTTATTTACTTATTTATTTATATTATTATTGTTGTTGTTTTAATTTACATCCTAGTTAGTTAGCATATAGCACAATAATGGTTTCAGGAGTAGAATTCAGTGATTCATCCCCTATGTATAACACCCAGTGCTCATCCCAACAAGTGTCTTCCTTAGTGTCCCTTACTCATTTAGCCCATCCCCCCACTCACAACCCCTCCAGCAACCCTCTGTTTATTCTCTGTATTTAAGAGTCTCTTGGGGGCACCTGGGTGGCTCAGTTGGCTAAGTTTATGACTTCGGCTTAGGTCATGATCTCACAGTCTGTGAGTTCGAGCCCCACGTCGGGCTCTGCGCTGACAGCTCAGAGCCTGGAACCTGGTTTGGATTCTGTGTCTCCCTTTCTCTCTGCCCCTTCCCCACTCATGCTCTGTCTCTCTTGAAAAAAAAAATTTTTTTTCAAAAATTAAAAAAAAGCTTCTTATATTTTGTCCCCCTCCGTTTTTATATTGTTTTTGCTTCCCTTCCCTTATGTTCATCCTTTTTTGTATCTTAAATTCCACATATGAGTACAATCATATGATATTTGTCTTTCTCTGACTAATTTTGCTTAGCATAATCCTCTCTAGTCACCCATGTTGTTGCAAATGGCAAGATTTCATTCTTTTTGATAGCTAAGTAATACTCCATTGTATATATATACCACATCTTCTTTATCCATTCACCCATCGATGGACATTTGGGCTCTTTCCATGCTTTGATTATTGTTGATAGTGCTGCTATACATAAACATTAGGGTGCATGTCTCCATTCAAAACAGCATATCTGTATCCCTTGGATTAATAGCTAGTAGTACAATTTCTGGATCGTAGGGTTGTTCTATTTTTAGTTTTTTGAGGAACTTCCACACTGTTTTCCAGTATGGCTGTACCAGTTTGCATTCCCACAAGCAGTGCAAAAAAGATCCTCTTTCTCTGCATCCTCACCAATATCTGTTGTTGCCTGAGTTGTTAATTGTAGCCATTCTGACTGGCGTGAGGTGGTATCTCATAGTGGTTTTTATTTGTATTTCTCTGCTGATGAGTGATGTTGAGCATTTTTTTAATGTGTCTGTTAGCCATCTGGATGTCTTCTTTGGAGAAGGGTCTATCCATGTCTTTTGTCCATCTCTTCACTGGATTATTTGTTCTTTGGGTGTTGAGTTTGGTAAGTTCTTTATAGATTTTGGATACTAACCCTTTATCTGATATGTCGTTTTCAAGTATCTTCTCCATTCCATCAGTTGCTTGTTAGTTTTTTTTATTGTTTCCTTCACTGTGCAGAAGTTTTTATCTCAATGAGGTCCCAATAGTTCATTTTTGCTTTAGTGTCCCTTGTCTCCAGAAATGTGTTGAGTAAGAAGTTGCTGTGGCCGAGGTCAAAGAGGTTCTTGCCTGCTTTCTCCTCTAGGATGTTGATGGCTTTCTGTCTTACATTTAGATCTTCATCCATTTTGAGTTTATTTTTGTGTGTGGTGTAAGAAAGTGGTCCAGGTTCAATTTTCCACATGTCACTGTCCAGTTTTCCCAACACCATTGGCTGAAGAGACTGTCTTTATTCCATGGATATTCTTTCCTGCTTTGTCAAAGATTAGTTGACCATATGTTCGTGGGTCCATTTTGGGTTCTCTATTCTGTTTCATTGATCTGAGTGTCTGTTTTTGTGCCAGTACCATACTGTCTTGATAATTACAGCTTTGTAATACACCTTGAAGTCGGGGATTGTGATGACTTCAGCTTTAGTTTTCTTTTTCAGGATTGCTTTGGCTATTCCTGGTCTTTTCTGGCTCCATACAAACTTTAGGATTGTTTGTTCTAGCTCTGTGAAGAATACTGGTGTTATTTTGGCAGGCATTGCATTGAATATGCACATTGCTTTGGGTAACAATATTTAATATTTAACAATATTTGTTCTTCCAATCCATGAGCATGGAATGTTTTTCCATTTCTCGTGTTTTCTTCAATTTCTTTCATAAAGCTTTCTATAGTTTTCAGTGTATAGATTTTTTCACCTCTTTGGTTAAGTTTATTCCTAGGTATTTTATGGTTTTTGGTGCAATTATAAATGGGATTGATTCCTTGGTTTCTCATTCTGTTGCTTCATTATTGGTGTATAGAAATGCAACCAATTTCTGTGCATTGATTTTGTATCCTGTGACTGCTGAATTCACGGATTAGTTATAGCAGTTTTTTGGTGGAATATTTCAGGTTTTCTGCATAGAATATCATGTCGTCTGCAAAGAGTGAAAATTTGACTTTCTTCTTGCCGAGTTGGATGCCTTTTATCCTTTTTTGTTGTCTGATTTCTGAGGCTAGGACTTCCAATATTTCGTTGAATAACAATGGCGAGAGTAGACATCCCTGTCTTGTTCCTGACCTTAGGGGGAAAGCTCTCAGTTTTTCCCCATTGAGGATGATATTAGCTGTGGGTCTTTCATATATGGCTTTTATGATCTTGAAGTATGATCTTTCTATCCCTGCTTTCTTGAGGGTTTTTATCAAGAAAGATGCTGTATTTTGTCAAATGCTTTCTCTGCATCTATTGATAAGATCATGTGGTTCTTGTCCTTTCTTTTATTGATGTGTTGTATCACATTGATTGAGTTGCAGATACTGAACCAGTCCTGAATCCCAGGTATAAATCCCACATGGTTGTGGTGAATAATTATTTTAATGTATTGTTGAATCCAGTTGGCTAGTATCTTGTCGAGAATTTTTGCATCCATGTTTATCATGGAAATTGGTTCGTAGTTCTCCTTTTTAGTGGGGTGTTTGTCTAGTTTTAGAATCAAGGTAATGTTGGCCTTATAGAATGAATCTGAAATTTTTCTTACATTTCTATTTTTTTTGGAACAACTTCAGAAGAATAGGTGTGAACTCTTCTTTAAACGTTTGGTAGAATTCCCCTAGAAAGCCATCCAGCCCTGGATTCTTGTGTTTTGGGAGATTTTTGATCACTAATTCATTTTCTTTACTGATTATGGTTCTAGACTGGGTGACTTATAAAGAAAGGAAATTTATTTCTCATGGTTCTGGAGGCTGGAAGTCCAAAATCAAGGCACCAGCATGGTTGCTTTCTGGTGAACCAGCCATCTTCCTGGTTCATAGCTAGTATCTTCTGGCTGTGCGTTCACATGGGAAAAGGAGCTTGGGAGTTCTGTGGGGTCTTGTTTATAAGAATACTAATTCCGGGGGGCACCTGGGTAGCTTAGTCTGTTAAGTGTCCAATTTTGGATCAGGTCATGACTCGCAGTTTGTGAGTTCAAGTCCCGCATCAGGCTGTCTGCTGTCAGCAAAGAGCCTACTTCAGATCCTCTGTCCCCTGTCTCTTTCTGCCTTTCCCACACTTGTGCTCTCTCTCTCTCTTTCTCTCTCAAAAATAAGTAAACATTAAAAAAAGAAGTTAAGTCCTCAGAGTCCTTCCTTCACCAAACTATAGAAAACTCCACTCCTACCTAGGAGGATCATCCTTATCCATATTTATTTTCTTCATAGCATTCATCATCACTTGACTTAGGTATATTTTTATTGTCTGTCTTCTGCTTTTAGAATATAATCTCCTTCAAGGCAGGGCTAATCTGCTTTGTCCATTGCTATATTTTTGATGTCTAGCTCACAGCCCAGCACATAGTAGGTATTCAATAAATATTTGATGAATGGATGAATGAATGAGTGCAGGTTGACCTGAAGTTACAAATTCTCAGGGGAGACTGCTTCTGCATTCACCTGAAGCCATAGTTCTGCCTTAATGCAACAATTTGTTCTTGTATTTGCTGTCACCCCTTTCCCGAAGGTGTAGGTAGCCTTTTGGAGATTGAACTTAATTTGTGGAGTTAGGATGGCCGAAGGGAGTATCTGCTTTTTGGCCTGATACCATTTAAGGGCCTAAGCCCTCGTTTCTGTCTTCCTGAGGAATGAATATCAACAAACGTCTCCTGGCAACCTTGTCTTCACTGCTTTTAAAAAATTCTGATTTCTTGCTCTAACTTCATTTTTTTTGGTCTTCTGAGGATTCCCTTTACTTTCTTGTGAGCTTAGCTATGCATTTCAACTAAATAATATTTATTTATTTTATTTTGCTTTTTAGGGAAGGATTTCAGAGGATCTGGCTGACCATACTATTGAATATGGAATTTTTCAAACTTTCCATTTTTCATGCAGTGCACAGCTGCTCAACAGAGTAACTTGCCCGAGGTCTTACTGTAAATAAAATCCCTGATATCAGACCTGGGACTCCTTACCTCCAAGGCAGTACTTTCCTCCCACACTGGGCTGGTGGTGTGCCTTATTTTCTGTGAAGGGGTTAACAGAACATATATTTCTAGCCTAATGGGTATCTGTACCCAGAGAGGACAAAAAAGAGGGATGACAATAGTAACACAACAGTCCCCAGTTCTAAGGAAATTGTTGTAGCCACCGAGGCTGTCATGGCCACTTGTAAATATGTAATGGGAGGGGCACCTGCGTGGCTTAGTCCGTTGAGGATCTGACTCTTGATTTGGGCTCAGGTCATGATCCCAGGGTTGTGGGATTGAGCCCCATCTCAGGCTCTGCACTGAGCTTGGAATATGCTTAAGATTCTCTCTCTCTCCCTCTGCCCCTCCTCCCCCACCCTCACTTGCTCTCTCTCTCTCTCTCTCTCTGAAATAAAAAAATAAATCAATAAAAAAATAAGAGTTTAAAAAACATATCTGTAATGGGAAATAGCTCGGAATCATGGCTGATTTCAGCAGGGTAGCTTTTATTAGAAGTTGCTCCTTTCACTTTTTCTTCAGAATTCAGACGTGAAGGCTCATTTTCCTCAGGATTTCTGCTCTGGCATAAGGCTGGAAGCCATTCCCCCTTCCGGCTCCTGCAGTTCATGTAGGCTGTGCCTTGGGAGGTTGCCAGTCAGAATAGAAACAGTGGTACCTTGATGTATGGCAGATATTTTTAAAAATTATTTTTGGCTCTAGTGAGATAGTGTAGCTGGAAACAGCTGCAGGTTGGACTGCTCAGAATGCTATGCAAATGAGTTGAAGAGTGAGAAGTTCAGTCAATCAATCCATTTTGCTTCATGTAATGTCAACTGACATTTTTTTTAAACCTTGTTCGTCTCGTCGATTTCACTGACTTGGGGCCTGAATTAACTTAATCGTATGGTTCCTTTAGACATATTGTAGACAGTGATTGCTCTGTTGAGCCATAATCAAGCGCAACAAATAACACCATGAGCATTAGTGGACAGCCCCCGCTGGTAGATGGCTTGCTAACTTTTTCCTTGCAAAACAACTTCATGCTGCCAATCTAGCAGTTAGTGGGTTTAAAAAGCATTCTGCCCAGTGAATTAAATTTTAATGTATGACACTAAATCAATAGGTCAGTTAATCCAGTACTAGTTTTTGGTAGACAAGGTTATGATGACCTTCAAACCATAGGCAGTGAACTGTTCTGGGATACCTGCCTTTGGTCTTTTGCTTTGAGGATGTCCTTTTCATAAACGGCATTGTATTATGTTTTCTAAAAACTATAAGGGTATTGTTAGAATACATATTCGAAAATCTCACTTGCCCAGGTGATAACAGTTCATACTTTTTTCCATACATATTTTTACTAATTGAGATGATGCTGTACCCTGATGTGATTTTTTTTTCCATTAGTGATTTGTATACTGATGGGATCTCCCCCCTGCCGTGGAACATGATGACTCGAGTATTTCCCCACATTACCAATCCTTCAAAACTATTTTTAATGATAGCATAGTATTTCATTGCATGAATATGGGATAATTTACTTACATATTCTCTTATTTCAGGTTGTTTTTGTTATTATTCTAAATCGTACTTAATTGGACACCTTTTTGCATGAAGTTTTCTTCTGTATCTTAAATTATTTTCTGAAGCTAGCACCCTAGAATTATTATAAAATTATTTAGTCAAAAGTTATAGATATTTTTCAGGTTTCTGAGACAAATAACAGAGTTGTTTTCCTGAAAAGATGTCCTTATTTATATTTGCTCCACCAGAACACACAAGAATTTGTCTAACCACACATAGGCCAGTATGGAATATCTTATCCAAGAAAATGTGATACTTTAATTGGTGAAAATTATAGCTTTCTGAATTTACATTTTTCTGACTACTCTTAGGGTTAAATATGTTTTCCGATGTTTGTTAATCATTTTTATTTTTTTATATTTTAATTAATTTATTAACTTTTATTTATTTATTTATGTTTGCATTTTTTATGTTTTATTTATTTTTGAGAGCAAGAGAGACAAAGCATGAGCCGGGGAGGGACAGAGAAAGAGGGAGACACAGAATTCGAAGCAGGCTCCAGGCTCTGAGCTGTCAGCACAGAGCCCGGTGCGGAGCTTGAACTCACAGACTGTGAGTTCATGACCTGACCCGAAGTTGGACACTTAACTGACAGAGCCACCCAGGCGCCCCTTTATTTACTTTTAAATTTACATCCGAGTCAGCATATAGTGCAACAATGATTTCAGGAGTAGATTCCTTAATGTCCCTTACCCATTTAGCCCATGCCCCCACTCACAACCCCTCCCGTAACACTGTTTGTTCTCTGTATTTAAGAGTCTCTTATGTTTTGTCCCCCTCCTTGTTTTTATATTATTTTTACTTCCCTTCCCTTATGTTCATCTCATTTGTATCTTAAATTCCCCATATGAGTGAAGTCATAGGATATTTGTCTTTCTCTGACTAATTTCGCTTAGCATAATACCCTTCGGTTCCATCCATGTAATTGCAAATGGCAAGATTCCATTCATCTATCAATGGACATTTGGGCTCTTTCCATACTTTGATTATTGTCGATAGCACTGCTATAAACATTGAGGTTCATGTGCCCGTTTGAAACAGCACATATGTATCTCTTGGATAAATACCTAGTAGTGCAATTGCTGGGTCGTAGAGTAAGTAGTTCTAGTTTTAATTTTTTGAGGAACCTCCATACTGTTTTCCAGAGTGGCTGCACCAGTTTGCATTCCCACCAGCAGTGCAAAAAGATTCCTCTTTCTCCTCATCCTTACCAACATCTGCTGTTGATTGAGTTGTTAATGTTAGCCATTCTGACAGGTGTGAGGTGGTTATGTTTATTAGTCATTTTTCAAAGAGGGGGTGAACTAGTCTGTTCGTACCCTTTATCCGTTTATGGGACCTCACTACTTTTTTCTCATAGATTTGTGTGCCATCTTCATATACCGATATGTTTGTCATATCTTTTTATTATATTAAATCCACATTTAAATGAAGAATTTTTATGATCATTTCCTCCCAAGATCTCCTTTTGACATCCTTCACCATATATATACTTTTTTTTTTAATTTTTTTTAATGTTTATTTATTTTTGAGACACAGAGAGACAGAGCATGAGTGGGGGAGGGGCAGAGAGAGGAGACACAGAAACCGAAGCAGGCTCCAGGCTCCGAGCTGTCAGCACAGAGCCTGACGCGGGGCTCGAACTCACGGACCCCGAGATCATGACCTGAGCCGAAGTCGGACGCTCAACCGACTGAGCCACCCAGGCGCCCCCACATCCTTCAACATAAAACTTCATCTTTCTCCTTCTCATTCAAACAAAACAAGTATTTCCCTGAAATTTGGTCGTATGAAATCTTAGGATAAGCCGATAGACAATTTAAATGGTCAATGTCTGCTTTGAATCTTTTTGATAGTAGTAAGATTAAAACCTCGTTTTAAAAATCCTACCACTGAGTGGGGCGCCTGAGTGGCTCAGTTGATTGGGCATCCTACTTCGACTCAGGTCATAATCTCACGGTTGGTGAGTTTGAGCCCCATGTCAGGCTCTGTGTTGACAGTTCAGAGCCTGGAGCCTGCCTCAGATTGTGAGTCTCCCTCTCTCTCTCTGCCCCTCCCCCACTCATTCTCTGTCTCTCTCTCTCAAATATAAATAAATATTAAAAAAAATTTTAAATCCTACCACTGAGGAGTATGTTTAGGCTCAAATGAGGATGTTTATCCTCAAAGTATTCATCTTGAATATGTTAATGAAGTTATGCCTCAAGTCATTTTGGGGACCGTTGTTTTAGAATTGCCCTGCAGAGCCTGTGGCATATTGTTTGGCTCTCCTTTAGTGGTTATAATATCTATGACAGGTTTATTTTTAGAAAGAAGATAAAGTCATTTGGAACCAAAGCTATTCAGTAAGGTGAGCTATTAAAGAGAACCAGAAATATGGACCGCATAGGAGCACACAGAAGCACACACACACACGCACACACACAAACACACATACATACAGACTGAGTTGCATTTTTTGTGTTTTCTAGATTAAACCTGAAAACAACTCTCAAAATAGGGCTATCGGTATTTTTAAGTGATAACACTATTAGTTACACAAGAGAATAACCTTCTAGAGTGACATCTTTAAAGATAAAAACATTCAAATAAACATTCAAGTTCTAGCATATTTGTTTAAAAGTATATCCCACTGTTTGCTGGTGACATTTCATTTCAACGTTAACTGTGGTAACTCCAAGTTCAAAGTTTTGTTCATACCGAAAATGTTCCCATAGGAGGTTCTAATTACAAAGTTGGGTGTACATTGGAAGGAGAGGTCCCTACTTTGTTTTTCAGCCCCCTACGGAGCACGTAATGAGTTCCTGTTCTCAGTGGCACCGTGTGTTGAACTCGGTGAATATCAGGTACATCTGTGCCTGTTACAGGCTTCTTCGGAAGGCTAACGATTCATGTTTCTTACAAAATGCTTGGAAACATCCTTTTTCTTTTGGTTCCTTGGACTTCCTCTCACTATATCTGTATTCAAGATGTTAGGCTGACAACATCAAAGTTCTCCCGAAGGTCAGAAAGGGATCTTTCAGAATTGAGTTAGAACATAGACGGAACTGTGGTGTGAAGGAGATGGAGGGGAACCCCAAGGAGTCTAACTCTACTGCCTCGTAGACAGAGAATACAGAAGCAGCCTGGACTGTGAACTCTTTGACGTGCCGACACCTCTCTGGGCCTCGGTTTCCTCACCTGTATCATGGGCAAAAAATGAAAAATCTTTGCCTGACAAGGTGTGGCAGAATTGAAATGTAATGATCAGCAGTGTGTTGCACGCGTGAAGCATTCAGATCACGTAACTTTGGTTGCTGTCATCCTATCAGTCGTCACCATCGTCTTTGTAGCCCCTCTGCACCTGCCATGGTGCCTGTTTAGTAAGAGCACAGTAAATGGTACCTCCTATTACTGTCAGCCTTGTATTTGGTTGTCATCACTTAGCACAGAGCCTAGCATGAATATTAAATGAAAAAAATCCACTTTACATGGCAAGGCATAATTGATATTGTATATTCAGGAAAAATGGTGTTTAACATCCTTTTTTAATGAATCGAAATCTTTCTATTCTTCTGTTGTGTGCTCTGAGAGCCAGGCAGTAGAGTATGATTGTTATAAGTCCAGACGCTAGAGCTGGGCCACCTGGGCTCAAATCCTGGTTGTGTGACGGGGGGAAGTTACCTACCTCTCTGTGCCTGTTTGTTCTTCTGTAAAATAATAGTGCCTTCCTCTTAGGGGTTAAGTAATCCTACATGTAAGTAATTAGAACAATGCGTGGCAAATAGTACAGGACATAGAAGTATCTGCTGGGAAAGGGAAGAATTTTTAAAGGGATAAGGCAAAGTCTCCCTCCTCCGAGAAGCTCTCCAGGCCTCAGGGATCCATGTATGCCCACGTGGTATGCAAGAGCATGAAGGAGAAGCCAAGTGCATGTGAAGGATTAAGCATAGAAACCTGTACATTTTTAAGAACCAGCTGTCTGGGAGAAAAAAAGGCCCTAATCTGTAGTTTCTCCAATTTCTGTGCTGTAAATATTGCTACTGTGGCCAACTTCAAGCCACTGTTGTGATTTTCCTGAATGTGGCACTGAGAAAAGGTGCACACAGTCGATTCTTAGAGGCTGATGTGAGCAGGCTCCAAGCGGCTACTGGGTTGAAGCTTCAAGACTGCAGAGGAGAACACCAGGTTTTGGCAAAATAGGCTGAGCGCTCTACAATTCCGCTAGTCAGAGAGTTGTACCTGGTTCTGGGGACAAGGAGGTAGGCCAGAGGGAGGGGCCAGTTTCTTTACACAACCTACTGCTTTCAAAAAAAAAAAAAATCCAGTTATCACCTGATCCCTAAATTCTCCCAGTAATTCAGTTCCTTTGACCATTCGGTCCTTGACTTTGAGATTGCCGTAGGTAGGACAATTACAAAGACAATTTAGGTTTTTTGAGTTTTAGAAAGAGATGGTCAAGAAACCAGACTTTCATTGCCTCCTTACTGTGGTCTTCTTCAGGCATCTCAGGGAAAAGGAACCACAACAGAATCCCAGGCCCAAATTCCCTGGATGACTTTAAGAACACACCAAAACTCACCATTTCTTATGCCTTCCATAATACATTGGGTAAAATAATATGGCGGTAGTCACTACTTCTATTCAACAACAGTTTCTTGTTGCCTGCCTTCCAGGTGCCTGATGGGATCAACCCTATGACCAGACCCAGCTAGTGAATTGTGAGAGGAAATGAGGGTGTTACTTTCGAGCACAACAATGAGTTGCTAGAGTGGAGCACTCCTGAATGCTCTCTTCCTGTGCCACAAGGAGCAGCCATGTTCCAGGTGACGGCCGCTCTGTCAGTGTAGATCCTGCAGAGATGACATGGGGTAGATCCCCCAGCTGACTCATGAGAGAGCAAGCAAGAAATACAGGTCTGTTGTGTTACTCCACTGAGATCGTGGGGGGTCGCCATGAAGCACGGTAGTCACTACTTCTATTCAACAACAGTTTCTTGTTGCCTGCCTTCCAGGTGCTTGATGGGATCAACCCTATGACCAGACCCAGCTAGTGAATTGTGAGAGGAAATGAGGGTGTTACTTTCGAGCACAACAATGAGTTGCTAGAGTGGAGCACTCCTGAATGCTCTCTTCCTGTGCCACAAGGAGCAGCCATGTTCTGGGTGACGGCCGCTCTGTCAGTGTAGATCCTGCAGAGATGACATGGGGTAGATTCCCCAGCTGACTCATGAGAGAGCAAGCAAGAAATACAGGTCTGTTGTGTTACTCCACTGAGATCGTGGGGGGTCGCCATGAAGCACAACCTATCCTGGCAACAAGGATCAGACAAGAGAATCGGGTGCAATTATAAACATTGGATGGAGAGGTTCCGACAACATTAAAGCACTCTACCCAAAGAAAGAATTAGCACCTCCAAATTAGCAGGTGGGCGGAACAATTTGACAAAACTCATTCTTGGAAAATTACTTGCAATTATTTCTTTGAAATAGAACTTGAACTCTGATGAACTATGTCGGGAAAGAAAGCAATGGAGCTAGAATTCAAACGAGGTCTGTTTTAGGGTCTGCATAGTGACATTCTCCCAGAAGGAGACACTGAGACAAGGATTCGAGTGCAAATAGTGTATCGGGAGCATGGAAGGTAATCCAGGAGAGGTAAGGAAGCCAAAAAAGGCTGCATTATTACATCAGCTACTACGATGGCAACTGTGGTTTAATCTCCAAAAGAAAAAGCACATAACTTCATGATCCAAAATTAGCCCACTTAAGAGCTGAGGGAGCTGGGGTATTTATACACCAACACCCAAGAGTCATTGGTTGAATGCTTGATTTGGGGAATAAACACCCTCAGGTGCAGAGATGCAGCCCCTGACAATTGGGAGTCATCTGGAATGCATGACTGTCCAAGCGTTGTGGGAGGAGACACCACGTTTGCTCTAGGCTGTACAGCCTGAGGTCTGCGCACCACTCTACCCTGCTCAGCCGCCTTGGTCCCTGAGTCACGGCAGGCTCCTGAGCACATCTCCCCCTCCCTCCAGCCCCCAGGCTTCTCTAAGGGCAGGAAAACCCTTCTGTGGTTCCAATGGGCTGCATCTAGAGGCCGTCTGGTACCCAGTCAGATGAGAGCTCTTGATGAGAAGAGAGAGGTCCTGGATGAAACTACTGTAAATGGTGCTAGTAGAATCCACTTTCTAGAGTTTGTGTGAGAATTGACTACATGCAGCGTTCTTGGAACAGTATCCGACGCACAGTAAATACACAATAAATTCTGGTCACGATGGTGTGGAGGATAATTGGTAGGGCAGGAGAGGATGAAGAGAAGGAACAACAAGAAGAGGAGAGGGGAAGGGAGGGTGGAGGGATTAAAAGGAGAGAGGCGGAAAAGTTTTTGTCACCATGTATCATTCACCATTGGCTGTTGACATCAGCAAACTGTCCTCTTTGCTTTTCTCAAGGTTTGGGAGCGATACACTCCTCTATCAACCGGAGCAGTCCAAGACATAGCTTCCTGTGACATCTCCAGTTCTGATTCCTGCCCACGGTTACACTCCTGATGATGCTGCCGCCGCTGGAAAGATGAGACAAACCACCTGGGGCTGAAAGTCTGTGCTTCAGAACAGCCGAGGATGGGGTGGGCTTTCCAAATGGCTTCTTCAATTGAGCTGAAGGCCCAGAATGTAGTGTTTGCTTATGTGTCATGCCAGTTTAGACTGTCCTGAAAGTGTGTGTGTGTGTGTGTGTGTGTGTGTGTGTGTGTGTGTGTGTGTTTATAAGGGTGTGAGAGAGAGTACACACATGCGTTTAACGTGCAGAATGTATATCATTCTAGACATTCTGGGAAATAATTGCTCTTGTAAGGACAAATGCAGTGACTATTTCCTATTGTCACTGAAAGCTGAGAGAGAAAAGCAATGGCTTAAGTCATGGAACAGGGGTTTCAGTTTAGATATGAGGGGACATTTCTTTTTTAGGTGAATTCAATAAATCCATGAATGGATTGTCAGGGGGGGATTTTGAAGCCTCTTTCTCTGGGAGCTTTTAAAAATAGGATAGATGCTCATGTGCCTGAGATAGTGGAAGCCTGAGCCTGCCTGGAGATGGCATGACGGATTGGCTTCTGGGTAGTGGCGGAGGAGAAAGGAGCCTCCTTTCTACTGAACTCCACTGACCGAGCGTGTCACCTCACTTTTCAAAGCATTTCTGTTTGAGTTTCTCTGTTTGCAAAAGCCACAAGTGTTCATTATTTGAAATTCAGAGATAACTTAAATATGAAAAACTAAAAATCAAACAAAATTCTATAATCCAAAGATAGCCCAAAGTGTTTTCTTTTTGACATGTATATATGTATACATACACACACACACACATATATATATCTCCAGACTTTTTATACATAGTCTCAAAAAATTGTATCACAAATTGTATTATTACACGGTTCTTTAATCTAGCTCTTGCACTTAGTACATCGTGGATTCCTTTCCTTGTCAATAAATACTGTTTTACATCGCTTTTGATAGGAAAAGACTGTTCCTTGGTATCCATGTAGCATGACTTACATAATCAGTTCTCTACTGTGGAGGTTAGGTTGTTTTCCCTGGAAATTCTTGCACATATATCCTTGCAGAATTGTCCAGTTATTGCTTCAAAATACATACCTGGGAGTAAGAGAGCTGAGTTCAGGGTTTGCTGTTTACCGTTGTCCTACCTGTTGCTAGGTTTCCCTCTAGAGAGGTCAGACCACGTTAAATCTCCATCAGTGATGCGTGAGAGAGTCTACTTCCCCCTTTGCTAAATAACACTGGCTACTCTCCATATTTTAATATACATTTTTTTGAATCTTAGAGAGGTTGAAGTTTTCAACGTTTTCAAGCCTTTACATTTTTGTTACTTGCCTTTTGTGTCCTTTATCCATTTTTTTATGAGGGAACTTGGTAGGTAGATACCTACATACGATACGCATACACATACACACATGTATGTACAGATTATATCTGTATCTTTATATATCATTTTCCAAGTTGGCTTTTGACTGTGCTGATGATGGATAAGCTGTGAAGAGTCTGCTACATAGATTATTCTTTGGGATATGTTAGTTCTAGCTAGAATACAATGAATTTCTGGAATCCAGGCCATACCTGCATCACCTGTTTCTGGACCAGTTGAGGTCTCAAGTCACCAAGGAGTGTGGGGCAGAGGGTGTGGGCAGCCAGGTGAGGGTGTATATACATGGCCAGCGCATATTTTATGGAGTCAGGTCGAGGGTTCCCTGTCACCGAATGAAGTCAGAGCCACAGGGCTTGACGGCAGAACATGAACTGAGCCTTCGGCACATGAAGCGCGTGGTGATGGGGAGAGTGGGAGATGAGGGGC